>BNSU01000048.1:681000-1362000 GCA_016587475.1 Pyrus pyrifolia | reverse complement strand
TTACATTTTGCCTTTAAATTACAATCGTTGCATTTAGTTTAATTTCGTCAACACCTCAATCCCCCTTTACTTTAGTGTCCAATTTAGTTAGAAAGTGTCTTAGTTTGTGTTTATAAGCATTTTGTATTCTTTGAGTCTTTTGATTTGTTTTAGTATTTTATTGTTTAGTTTTACATTCTTTGAGTCTAGTTTAGTGTTTTTAACGTTTGTTTTACGTTTTTGAGTCAGTTTCCAAGTGATTTAGTAATCCCTCCTAATCCCCGGTCTAGAACGATCCCTACTTGCATCTTTACTACAATTGTCACAAGAGGGTTTTAATTTGTGTGCTTACTAGTTCGCATCAAGGATGCGTTGTGGGCCTATCGCACGGCATATAAGACATCCCTGGGCATGTCTCCATTTCGGCTCATTTACGGCAAACCATGCCATCTTCCCGTAGAATTGGAGCACTGATAGGAGCATATTCATGCGACTTAATTAGCTTGTTCTCGTGCATTTACGTTGTGTTTACTTAGTTGTTTTAGTGTTCAAGGCCACTTTTGTGTATTTTCAGATTATAAGGCCAAAGTGTGCAAGAAGATGCAAATTGGAGCCTTTTGGAGCGAAAGAGGAATGAATGAGTTGAAGACGTGAAGAAACGACAAATTCCTACTCCAACGATGAATTCTTACCAAAACGAGGAATCCTACTCAAACAAGGTTTCCTATTTTAGGAAAGTTAACCCTAAGTTTTCCGTTTTGGTAACCTTTCCTAATCTTAAACGTCCGTATTTTCTAGCCACTTTGAAGTCCTTGTAGGCGCTTTAGGACACAAAACGAATGCCCTAGCCCAAATTCTAGTCTAAGCCGTGCCTTTCCCCTTCTTTCCTTCCCTTGCCGTGCAAGGGAGGGTACTTTGGTCCCATTTCATGCACAAAAACCCTAACCCTAATCACCCTAATTACATAGCAGCGGCACCCTTTTAAATCTTTCCCCCTTTAATTTCTGATTTTTCCTAAATTTTAGAAGCCTTTGAATTTATTTTAGTTAATAAAAATAAGCTAGGGTTAATTTCTGGAACAAAAACATTTTTCAAACCCTAGGTTCTACCATCTTATCCGCATCTCCCATTGATCCATATCAGCCACCATAAACTGATTTCCCCCTAAGCCGCACCTATTTTCTAACCCTAGTCTCTCTTCTCTTATTTTATTCTCTTCAGATTTTTACTCTTAAAAATGACCCTAGCCGTCCCTCCACACATGGACTAATCAGCCACATTCTATAATCATTCACCCTAATTCCATCCATTCTCTCCCTATCAGCCGTAGCATCCATTCACCCTAATTCATTTCATTCCCATTCATTCTACACACACATTCATTCAGCCACCACCCTAATAACCCTAAAAAAATCCCATAAGCCGTGCATTCCATTTTAACCCTAACACTAATCTTAGCCATTCACACACATAACCCTAATTTCCATTCAAGTCGTGCCCCCCCCCCCCCCCCCCCATTTACCATTCACCCTAATAAACTAAAAAATGATTCCAGCCGTGGGTTCCCATTCATGCCATTTTTTATTCAGCCACCATCTACATTTTTATTCCATTTTTCCTTCCATAACCCGTGCATCACACATCTCTCATACATGAAAGCCGCAGCCATCACTCATTCACCCTAGAACCCGTGCATTCCATCACCCAAAAACCATCAGCCGCAACCTATAGCCTCCATTGCAGCCATCTTCCACATACTTCCCAACCTGTCCGCAGCCTTCCCACCATTGCAGCCACCATTCTACACCATTCAACACCTTCCTACCACCTTGCCGCACCACTTTAACACCCTAAATCCATCCCTAACCCAGAAATTCACCCAAAATCATCCAAAACCCAATCTGCCGCAGCAAGGAGAAGGGGAAAGAGGAGCTTCGACGCGCACCAATTCACGTGGATTCGTTGGGCGTTCTAGGTGTAATCAATCCTTTGTTCTTTATGCTTAAATTCAATTGTATTTCTCTTTTTGTGACTATGAGAGGCTAAATCCCCCTAGTTAGCTAGGGGGTGATTCAAAACCATGTTTATGCTTGCAATATGAATTGATTACTTTTGGTTGGAATTTTATGAATGGTGAATTCAATTTGTTTAACTGCTTGATCGATAACTTATTTATGTATGTTGATTGAGAGTGCACGCTTAATTTTCATGCATGAATATGATGCTAGAATATAAGTCAATTTCACCTAATAGTTATGAACTTATTTTCACAAGTAGTGGAGGTTGCTTATAAACAATCGCGTTAAATAAATTCTTGGCATAAGTTTCATGCAATCATAGTAACGAATGCCTCGTCAATACTTATAGTTTTCATGATGCTTAATGATTCTTGCTTGTATCTCTATTATGCAATTCATGTAGGGAACTTGTGGGGAATGCTTTGGGTTGTCGCATGCAATCATCCAATTCATTAACTTAAGGAAAACTTGACGGTTAATTTAAGCGGACCTAATTAACCTGGGGTGTTGAGTTTCATAATTCATTGAAAGACCAATTGAAAATCAAAGTGTATGCAAGTGTGACATGTGTGGAGAAGAACCTTCTAGCTAGCATTCATCCATATTTTCATTACATTCATATTTAGAATCTGCCCTAATTGACAATCTGTGCATTTTAATTAATTTCGTCAAAAACTCAATCCCCCTTACTTTTGTGTCCAGTTTAGTTAGAAAGTGTCTTAGTTTGTGTTTTTAAGCATTTTGATTCATTCTATTACCCAATTTTGTCCAAAGTTACCAAAGTGCTCAAAACTACCCAGAAAGTGATTTTAAGGCAGTTTTGAGTGTTTTGGGGCTGTTTTGAGTCTTTTGATTTGTTTGAGTGTTTTTATTGTTTAGTTTTGCATTCTTTGAGTCTAGTTTAGTGTGTCAAACTTTATTTGACATTTTTGAGTCAGTTTCCAAGTGATTTTGCAATCCCTCCTAATCCCCGGTTAAGAACGATCCCTACTTATTTATATACTACAATTATCACAAGAGGGTTTTAATTTGTGTGCTTACTTAGTTTGCATCAAGCACAAGGCGCATTGGGCCATCAAGACATTTAACATGGACATTGATGCCGCTGGACTTCACAGGAAGCTCCAATTGAATGAATTAGAAGAGATTAGGAACGAGGCGTATGACAACGCTCGAATTTACAAGGAGAAGACCAAGGCTTTCCATGATAAGATGATTCGAGGCAAATCATTCTCCATTGGGCAGAAAGTGCTACTCTTTAATTCCCGCCTTCGCTTGTTTCCTGGTAAGTTGCGTTCTAAGTGGGTTGGCCCGTTTGTTATTACTAATGTCTTTCCTTATGGTGCAGTCCAAGTTCAAAGCTTGAAAACAGGACAGGAGTTCAAGGTGAATGACCATCGAGTAAAATGATAGGAGCATATTTATGCACCCTAGTTTAGCTTATCTTGTGCATTTAAAGTGTTTTTCCTTAGTAAAGTAGTCTTTTAAGCTAGTTTTATGTATTTTCAGGATTTAAGGGCAAAGTATACAAAAGCATGCATTTTGGAGCATTTTTTAGCAAAATTGGGCTTGGAATGGATAACATATGCTTGGAGCAAAAGGAATGGACGAAATTGAAGACCTAAAGGAGGATTTGGAGTTACATCCTTTCCTAAACTAAGTAATAAAGCCTTAGGATATTTTCTGCCCAATATTTCCCACCATAGCAGCACCCTACATGCATTCACTCTTCATATTTCACTCACATGCTCTCCCATCATCATTCCACACCTCCATTGCAGCCACCAACCAACCTAGCTGCCACCCACATGCTCTCCCATCATCATTCCCTCTTTAACCTATTCAGCCACATCCATGCACTCTTCATGATGGCAGCCACCAACCAACCTAGCTGTCATATTCCCTCTTTAATCATTCATCCACCTATAAATAAACATCCATTGCAGCCACAAAAGGGGGAACCATTCATTCACCATTCACGCCAGAAATTCATCCCCTCTCTATAACACATCCATACTTCACCATTCTTCATATTTTCTGGCCAAAAATAAGCCTTGAAGTCCCCTACATCCATCCCTATCCTAAACACATCATTCTACACCATCCATATGTTGGAAATGTGCCCTAAAACCAATCATATGATGATACTTTACGGACATTTCAAACTAATGTAGTTTAAATGTAAAGGGCAAACATTATTGTTTGAGCCGTCTCATAAAAATGTTATATGCTTAAACGATAAGTCCAAGGAATATGTGATTGGAAGAATGCGATCTAAAGAAGTTAGATTCATGAGACCATTCTTTCGTTGACACATCCTAAACGTTCGTGATCATAGGATTGTCAATTGGGCATTAACAGTCCGTTAAGATCAGTACGTGCTATGTCTTCTCTCAGGGAGAGTGACTAGTCTCGAGTCATTGGTGTGTGTGACATCAAGACAAGTACGTAGGTGCTCAATAGAGAATGAGTTCACTGAACACGATCAACGAAGAGTTCTCATATTCATGTCACATGAGAACTCATGGTTGGGATAATGCAAATTAGTCTTTTGACCTGAGGCATCACAGTTGTCTTGTGGTTAGGTCCTTAATCTTTGATTATGTCAAAGTCACTCCATTTGGAGGGTGTCCAAGGCATCGTTGGGGTTAAGCCACTTAGCCATGGAGGCAAGTGAATGCGCAACAAGGGATCTCTAACCTTCAAACTGTTTGAGGGAGAATACTCTATGATATGATTAAGAATCTTTGGGCAAAGTATGAATGAGATTTAGGAATGTGTTCCAAATCACATTCAAGGTAATCATATAAGCACAAGACTCACATTGGATAGTAGACATGAATAAACTATCAAACCAAACAATGTGGTCAAGAGTATTGTATTAGAGAAAGACCGTATTGCATTTGTAATCCTAAAACTGAATAGGTGCTCCACCTCTTCTGATTAGCTTGGGTAACCATGACATGCTGCTAGGCGTCAACCATGGTTTGTGGAAGCCCTAAAAGTGTATTATCACAATCGATTTGAAAGAGTTTGAATCGCCCACTGCCTCGCTAAAAGGAACCTAATGGATCGTACACCATGTAAGGTAGAGATTGAAGATTCAACGGAGATGAGTAAGAATAATTAAATGGTTTAATTATTTATGGCAAGGATTAATTAATATGATTATTAATCAAACGAATAAGTTCATTGAAGACCTCGGGATAGTTTTGGACCTTAAGGCGCAATGGGCTTCGAACGTCAAGTCCATTGACTTAAGTTGTATGACAACTTAATGAATAATGATTCACAAAGGCCCAAATAGCCCAATGAATACCCTAAGGCCGGCCATTTAGAGAAAGAGTGGGTTTTGGACTTATTTACAAGTTTGCCACTCAAATGAATTAAGGTATAAGTGTGACTTAATAGCCAAAATTCATTAAGGGTTGTTTTTGGGGAAATTGGAGAAACACAAACTCTCCTTTCTCTCTAGAAATGGCCGGCCACCTTGAGGAAAACATCTAGCAATCTTACTTCCTCAAGGTCACTCATTTCTTCTACAATATACCTTGGTGTGGAGACTTAGAGGTTCTCAATTTTGGGAACTTGGAGAAACCTTTTCATCCATCCAAATCCATGGATCTAAGATGCAAGGAATGAAGGCCCTCTCTTTGGGTGATTAGCCTTTGCTTATGCAAAGAGGAATCTACAAAGGTATTGATTTCTCAACTCACTTTGTTTTTGAGTTGAGTCTTGGTTCACCTATCTACTAGGCTTTGAATTTCATGGGTAAATGTTTTGTTTTAAGTGCATACAAGCATGATTCCGCCTTTAATTGTTAATTGCATGCTATTGATGTTGCTTAAATGAACATGTTTTTCACAAATCTTCCTTCAAGTGGTATCAAGAGCCTAAGTCTAGTAGTTGGTGAATCCTTTTGGGTTTTGTAGTTCATAGTTTGTGATTTGAATGTTGTAATTGTTACAAGCTTTATTCTTGCTTCTTTGTATGTAAATTTTGTTAGAAAATTTGCCATCTCAAATGTTGTAGATGTAGTTCATATGAGCATGAATTTTGGAGCTAAAATTTGGTGCCATGTTTTTGGGGAAATTCGGCCAAATCCAAAGGGTGGAATTTTGGGTTCTTGTTTGACTTCTTAAAAGTGTTTTAAAGTGACTTTTGGAACCCTTATGTACCCTAGTATGGTTGTATGTTATTTCCCTTAAGTTTGAGTGGTTTTGGTATGTTTTTGGGTGAAGAATGTTCATGGAGCTCTTATGGGTTTTCATGAATGTTCTTCATTGTTCTTGATATGTTCTTGCCAAGAACAAAAGGTTTGGTGTTTTGATTCAAAGTTTTGATTTATTTCATAAAGTTTTTGTTTTGAAATATTTCTTATGTTTAAATATATTAGATATTTATTTTGAAAAATTAAAGAAATTTTAGTGGGTTGGTGTGTAATGATTTATTCCATTACACACACCCCACTTACAAAACTTTGAAATTTTTATACATTTTGTTTCAAATGGCCGGCCACCCTAATCAATTAGGGTCCTTGTGGGGCTTTCATGCAATTATATAAAGTTTTGATACTTTTGTGTATTTGCATTTTGACCCAAAAGTTTACGTTTTTACGTAAAGGTCCAAAATCACTAAAAGGACAAATTGTTTTGCTCCTTTAATGAAGTTTTATTTTTTTTGTGGAAATTTTGGGTTCTAGTTGTAATTACATGAAGTAGTGGACTTTTGTGTTTTTACAAAGTGACCCCAAAAGTTTAAGTTTTTGCAAAATAGCCCAAAAGTTGAGGTTAATTGCACTATGGCCCAAACAAGTTGAGGTCATAGCATTTTGGCCCAAATTAGGTAGAGAACAAAATTGTTTTGTCTCTTTAAATGAGAATTGGATTTTCATTTCATTTAGCTCCATTTAAATCAATTCTATGGATACAAAAACCAAATGAAAATGTTGCATTCAAGTTTAATTAGTTAAAGCGTTAATTAATTAAAGAAAGGGTGATTATGAACCTAAGCCTATTATAATTGAGCTATGTGAAAGGCCGTTTCAAATTTGTTTGAACCATGGGAATGTGTAGATTAAATTTTGGTTGTAATTTGATATGATCAATTGTTGTAAAAGAGCATAAGCTCTTCTTTACTTTAAAGTAATTTGATTTGATCAATTGTTGTAAAAGAGCATAAGCTCTTATTTACTTTGAAGTACTCCTTTCTTGTTTTATTCGATATGCATGAAATTGGAGTAGTTGGGTCCAACGCCCAATAAGACAACACACCTTAATGTGATTAAACGCGTAACTAAAATCAATCTCCATCCCTAGACCGAGATTCAACACTAGGCTCGTGTTGAATCGAATCAAAGGTTCATAGTCATCCTAAGGCCCTAAGGCAACTATATAGTCCATCAATGAATGCAAATCTTATGTTAGTAGTACCATATAGTCTTGCTTTAAAAACCGTTTTAAAAGCATAGTGGGAGTATTATATACTACTAAATCAATCATATGGACCAATAGTTGTAATAGGACCAAAATGTTTTAATTGGATTAAAATGTATGTTTATATGTGATGAGACCTAAAAACCCTCAACCAAATCAATATTAAGTTGATAAGCGAGAGATGCTTTGAATATCTCTTCGTGGCCTTCCACCGTGGTAGGCTCCAATCGTTTGTGACTTGTACACCGGCTTCACCCTATCATGGGGGAGTACAAAGTGCATGCTTACATTCAGGAGGAGTCTATACGCATATGATGAGGTGAGTGTAGGCAACGAGGATGGCCAACATCATATCATTGTGAGGCTATTCTTGAACCCCTTCATGAACTAAGCATGGTGGGAATAACTTAACTAAGTGCAATAGTGCCAACATCGTATCATCGTGAGGCAACATTCTCTAGAGGCCAAACAAGATGGGTAATTACAAATGTTGTAAATGAGTAAAGCGTTATTCTCTCATCATTATTTTTGCTAACCAACATCGTATCATCGTGAGGTGGGCTTGGTAATGGTGAGTCTCCCATACCCCGCTAAGAGTTCAACAAAACTCTCGAATTCCGATGAGGGATATGGAATTTGCCAAAAATAGTGGGTGGTGCTATTTGATTTAAAGACCCGAATCAAATGGCTTAAAATCAATCAATTTATATTCGTTATGTATTTGTTTACCAATATATTTGCAAACGCTATCCAAAACTAGACAAAGAAAAACCGAACGCTTTAATTTCCGGACTTAGTTCTACAATCCCATAGATTGTCTTTAATGGCTTGTAGATGTAACTAAGTAGTCTCATCCTCACAATCTTCCTATTGATAATGTTTCATTGGAAGAATATGTTAGATAAGTCTAACATGAGAAGGACAACACTTTTAATGTCATAATTCTTCAAATACAAATTGTTGTATGAAGAAATAAGAGTTGCTTTGAACAACCCTTAATCAACACAAACTTTAGTGGTTGTCTCTTTGTTACACGAACAAGGAACTTGAGAAGTAAGCACAAGGGCATGGACACTTTATGTGCCATGATTCTTCACTTACAAATTGTTGTATGAAGAAATGAGAGTTGCCTTGAACAACTCTTGAGAGTTTGTTGTTATGTTTAGAACATAATGGTTGGTTGACAAAAATAGTCCATTTATGTGGACTTATGATGATTTTGAATCATTGAGTGTTGAAGTGTTAAACCACTTAACGAGACGGAAACTAGGCAAGGACTTCACCGTTGTGTCCCTATCCTAATGGTTCACTAAGTTTATTGTAAACTATATAGTGAACAATAACCGCACGCTCTCCAAATTGTTTGATGTGTATAACACATTTGAAATAAGTTTCAAGAGAGATAGTGGGAGTTTGGGGACCATGACTATTGTAGTCAAAAGGGAAGTCAAATGAGGAAGGCAAAATAACTTCAAGGGAACAAACTTTCTTTATGAAAGGATGGACATTGGAAGGGGTATTTGCAAGAAATGTCTTGCAAGTGTCAAGAACACACCTTTCGAAGGTGTTGTAAAATGTTCTTGAAAAGTTCACAACAGTTGGTTCTTCTACTTGAATGCATGATTCTGTATTAGTAACTATGTTTTACAATTGATGTAAAAGTGTGCTAATAAGAAGTAGAAGATTAATGAGAGAAGAGAAAGTACTTCACATTCCAAACGTGAATCGAATATAGATCTCTGCGAAAGCGGATTGTACTTACTTCCTCATATGAACTACCAAAGAAATTAGAAAATACTAAAGATTGTCTTTACATTCCAATTTTAAGGAACTTAAATCCGTCACTATAGTAGAGATGGATAAATGTTTTGTTTGACAAAAACATTGTTCTTTATTAATCAATAATTAGATTATTGTAATTTAATTGGTTGTCTCTATAGTAGAGATGATGTGGTAGTTTAACTGTTTAGAATACGATGATGCTTAAAACCCAAAAGGTTGCAAGGTAGTGACTAATCCCAACTGAGTTGTGATACCTCTAAAACATAAGTTACAAGTTGGTCATAGATGGATGCTTTGGATCGTTAGATCCGGATCCAATACCTTCTTGTTAAAATTGCATAGAGGCGAAATGTTCGAATCTTTATTCTTTTTGGAAAGAAGAAAGAATCACAAAGTTGTTGAGGTTGATTCACTTAGATGTTAGTGGCACTTGTCCACAACATAATACTACTCATGTTGTATGACATTTACCGAAGATCACTCTCGGTTGGACTATAGTTTATTTTGAATAAACACAAGTCCGAATACTTTGCAAAAGGTTTCAAAGAATTCAAGAAATGTAAGTAGATGAATAAGACGTCTAAAGTATTTACCTCCTTAGATTTGATCCAAGGAAAAAGTAACACTTTAGATTAATTTCCTTGAAAAATATCAAGGAAAGTAGCATCATAAGATAATTTCTCAATTAGGAGAAGAATGAACATAAATAAGATTTAGTTCGTTGGACATTATCAATTACCCATATATATATGATATATACTTCTAAGACATGTTAGTTGTAGAGATCCATCCATCATGGATCCTAGCAAGCTAGTGGGAGCTATAAGTGTCTTATGAGAAAAGATCAATTGTTTGATTTCTCATAAAGATGTAAATGAATCTTTTGTTTACTAGGTTTACAAAAGATTAGTGGGAGTTGATCATATTCCTAAATTAGAATATATATACATGATATATATTAATTTTGAAAATGAAAGGAATTCTTCATCGTTAAAGTTATGACTTTAAACATTCTATAATGATAGAATGTATATGGGAGACATAGTCTATATACATGGGATGGAAATCTATAATGATAGATTTCAAGATATAATTGGATTATATCAATCCCTAAAATAGACAATGAGATGCTAGGAAGTTTCTCATATGATGATAAACTTCAATTAGAATGACAATTCTAGTGAGACTAGGAAGTTGTTCTTCTCAAAGGGAATGTACCCTTTGACTCCCAAAGAAATAATGCGTAAATAGAATCCTTTATGCATACGCAGAAAGGTGATTTATTGATAGGAGCATATTCATGCGACTTAAATGGCTTGTTCTCGTGCATTTACGTTATGTTTCTTTAGTTATTTTAGTCCTTTATGCCATTTTCGTGTGTTTCTAGGTTCATATGGCTAAGGAAGCAAAAAGGTGCATTTTGGAGCAAAATTGGGCTTGGAATGGATAGCTTACGTTTGGAGCAAAAGGAATGGACGAAATTGAAGAGGATTCCTAATCAAATGAGTTACATCCTTTCCTAAACTAAGTAATAAAGCCTTAGGATATTTTCTGCCCAAAATTCCCACCATAGCTGCACCCACATGCTCTCCCATCATCATCATTCACCCTAGCTTTAATTCACATGCTTTCCCAACAAATAAATCAGCCATTCCACATGCATTTCCACCCACATGCTTCATAATCATTCAACCAACTTTGCACATGCATTCATCATCAGAACCTAGCTGTCATTCCACTTTAATCCACATGCATTCCCTTCATAAATCAGCCACATGCAATCATAATCATTCAACCAACTTTGCACATGCATTCATCATCATAACCTAGCTGTCATATTCCCTCTTTTTCACCTATAAATAAGCATCCATTGCAGCCACAAAACACACACTCTTCCAATTCAGAAATTCATTCATTCAAACACACCATCCTTCCATTTCCACCACTCCCCAAACCATTCACACCATCAAACTATCCTTAGACCTTGTGCCACAATAAAGAGGAAGAGAAGAGTGCCTAAACGTTCATACAATTCAAGTTTGAGTTGTTGGAATGTTTAGGTGTTTCTTTGATTTCAATGTTTAATTTCAATACCCTTTGTTTTGTACGAATGAGGAATGGAAGAGAAGAGGGCCTAAACGTTCATACAATTCAAGTTTGAGTTGTTGGAATGTTTAGGCGTTTCTTTGATTCTCTTTGTTTTGTATCATGAGGAACTAAAACCCCCCTGGTTAGGGGGGATTAGAAATATATGTTTATGCTTGCGTTTTGATTTGATTACTTCTAATTGCATTTCATAAGTCGTGGATTCAATTTGTTTAACTGTTTGATTGATAACTTATTTATGTGTGTTTATTGAGAGTGCACACTTAATTTTCATGCATGAATATGACGCTAGAATATAAGTGAGTTTCACCTAATAGTTACGAACTTATATTCACAAGTAGTGGAGGTTGCTTATAAACAATCGCGTTAAACGAATTCTTGGCATAAGTTTCATGCAATCATAGTAACGAATGCCTCGTCAACACTTATAATTTTCATAGAGCGTAATGATTTTTGCTTGTATCTCTATTATGCAATCATGTAGGGGACTTGTGGGAAATGTTTTGGGTTGTCGTATGCAATCATCCAATTCAATAACGTTAGGAAGATTTGAAGGTTAATTTAAGCGGACCTAATTAACCCGGGGTGATGAGTTTCATAATTTATTGAAATGCAATTGGAAATCTTTTTATTATGCAAGTGTAACATGTGTGGAGATGAACCCCTTAGCTAGTCATCCCATCCATTCAAATCCATCACATTCATATTTACATTCTGTTTTTAATTAGAATCTGTGCAATTAGTTTAATTTCGTCCAAAACTCAATCCCCCCTTACTTTAATGTCCAAATTAGTTAGAAATCAATTTAGTTTGTGTTTTTAAGAGTCTTGAGTCAAGTTACAACTTAATTTCGTCCAAATTTGGGTTTAAGGTCAGAAACTGCCTAGTTAGTGTTTTTAGGCAGTTTTGAGTCTTTTGAACTTGTTTTGAGTCCTTTGAGTCTTTGTATTGTTCAAATTAGTTAGAAAGTGTTTTGGTTTGTGTTTATAAGTGTTTTGATTCAATTTGTTACCCAAATTCGTCCAAAGTACTCAAAGTGCTCAAAACTGCCCAGAAAGTGTTTTTAAAGCAGTTTTGAGTGTTTTGGTGCTGTTTTGAGTCTTTTGGTTTGTTTTAGTGTTTTAACTTTTAGTTTTGCATTCTTTGAGTCTAGTTTAGTGTTAAAGTGTCTTAATTCGTGCTTTAAGGTGTTTTGAATCAACCTTTAATCGTAAATTCGTCCAAATTTGTGTTTAAGGTTAGAAACTGCCTAGTTAGTGTTTTTAGGCAGTTTTGAGTGTTTTGGGGCGGTTTTGAGTCCTTTGGTTTGTTTTAGTGTTTTAAATGTTTAGTTTTGCATTCTTTGAGTCTAGTTTAGTGTTTTAAACTTATTTTACGTTTTTGAGTCAGTTTCCAAGTGATTTTGCAATCCCTCCTAATCCCCGGTTAAGAACGATCCCTACTTATACTTATACTACAATTGATAAAAAGAGGGTTTAATTTGTGTGCGTATAATTCAAGCATCAAATTTTGGCGCCGTTGCCGGGGATTAGCAACTTTGCTAATCTCTTGGATTGTTTTATTTTCGTTTGTGTGTATATATTTTTAGTTTTATTTTGTTGATTTTAGAAGCAAGACATGGCACTTGATAGTGCTTCTCTTTTGTCACAGCTTCTGGAAGAGTACCAAACGCAAAGAGTTGGTACATTTGATCATAATCAATCAAGGAACGACGTGTTTTCCAATACTTACAATTCGGATTGGAGTGATCATTCAAACTCTATGTGGTGGGAACCTCAACATATTCAACAAGAAGGATATTGGCAGCCTTATGAGGAGTTCTATTCAACGTCTATGCATCCACCACAACCTGCCCAAACAAATTCAAGTTCGTCAATAGATTATAATCAAAAGCTTAATGAATTACTTTGTTTGGTGCAAGGCTCACAAAATCAAGACAATGAGGCTCAACAAGAAGGTTATTGGCAGCCATATGAGGAGTTCTATACAACACCTATGCAGCCACCACAACCTGCCCAAACAAATTCAAGTGAGTCTTTGTATAATGATATGGTTAGTACGTTACTCACCAATTTGTCTCAGGGGCAAGAAGATCAAAACAAAGCAAGGCAAAATCAAGACAAAAGGTTGGACAACTTGGAGGAGCAAATTGGGCAGATTATGGAGTTCATGAAACAAATTCAAGAGCAAAGTGAACTCTCCAACTCAACTATTGAAAACTCGAAGGAAGATTTTGAAATCCATAATGCTATCACTTTGGGAAGTGCTATGGAGGTTGCAGCTGACCTAAAAATGTCCAAACATAGCCTAGAAGTGGATGAGGAGCTGCTAATTGAGGAAGAGGAAACACCTTTGCCGCAGGCACCTATTGCTGCTACGCCATCCAATTCAGGTAAGGTTGTTCCAAAGTTAATTATTTCTAACCCCGTTCCACTGAATGTCCCTATTCCTTGCAGGAGCATGCAATCCAAGGAAGAAGAGGGTGAGAAAGGCATCTTCAAATCCTTTCCAAAGAATCAAGAACAAGATGTGATGGGGGAATATCAAGAATTCGTCAAAGAGGACATATTTGAAACCACAAAACCCAAAGAAGTTGCATTTGACGACATTGGACAAGTCATAACCATCACATGCAATCTGGCCAAGTCCAATATCCCTAAAACTTTCAAGGGAGTGGTGTTTGTCATTGAGTTCTTGTCGGAGCACACAGGTAAGCCACCTCCCCGAATTTCAATTTTGATTTATACTAATATGTTGTTAATAATTCAGGCACCCACTTTAGAATTTAAACCATTACCGGATCATTTCAAGTATCACCTTCCATTCAAAGATCAAGTCCATGCCGTTTGATTTAAAAAATAAAAAAATAAAATAAAAAAATAAAAAAAAATAAAAAAATAAAAAAATAAAAGAATGTAGCCTTCACAAAGGTTGTGTACGTGAAGATCCACTACGTGGTGAAACTCTCGGAGCGGAAGGCATCGGAGCAGGAGGCATCGGAGCTAGAGCATTCCAGGCCTCAATACTGGGTGGAACGCTGGATGACCCAGGAAAAAGGTGCCTCTGGAAGAAAGACGCAAGCCTTTGACGGTCACTTTGCATTCGACCTTGAGATTCTTGCAGCTCATCAAGCTTCCTCTTCATGCCCGACGAATAGTTATTTGCAAGCACGTGCAAACTTTTATTCTCGTACTTAAGCTGTTTGATCTCCTGCTTAAGATTTTCCACCTCTGCCATCAACGATTCCACTTGGCGGGACCGAGCAAGCAGGCGTTGGCCCATGTTGGACACAGAGCTCGCACACTGAACACTAAGTGCGAGGGATTCTTGAACGGCCAACTCATCGGACCGTCCTGAAAGCAGCTGACTATCTTTGGGAGTGAGGAGGTTCCTAGCTACTATTGTAGCTGTTGTGGCATCCTGCATCACGGAGTCTTCACCTGTAAGAGGACCGTTAGAAGATAAGAAAGAAGGGCGCCATACGTTACCTTGACGCGGCGCGCCCGTATCACTGCTGAGACTCAATTCCAAGCTAAGGTTCGATGGGTTTGCCAATTTTCAAAGGTGTTCAAGAGAAGGGGTGGATGGAGTTAAATTTCAAAGGGCCGGAGACAATTTTCAAAAATGGGCAGTCTTCAGAGTGTGTATGTTTGAGGTGATCGGTAGCTCTATAAAAAGCCAAGGCGACGCGTCCACCAATTCAAAAAGCTGGAATTTCCTGCGCAAAGTTCGACGACGATCTCTCGGCTTTTCAGAAAACGCGTTCACTTTGTCAAAAGATCTCTGACAAAGTGAAAACACGTGGAAGCCATCATCGCAACTACACATCTTTAGCCGACAAACGCAAAGTTCGACGACGCTTTCTCTACTTTTCAGAAAAATCATGCAGCTTTGTCAAAAGAGCCGCATCCGCACTACTACGTGTCGTTCAGAAAGCAAAGGGGCGTCGCTCAGAAATCGAAGGGGCGCCTGCTCGGAAATCGAAGAGGCGTCACTATTTCAAAGAGCCGGATTTGCGAGATCAAAACGTTTGTCGACAAGGGTAAAAGAACAATACCACCACTTGCTATTGGGAAATCACTATATATGTCGACCTTCATCTTTTATGGCAAGGCAGACCTGAAGAAAATGCCCAACTCTTCCTCACTTTTGAGGGCGCACTCCCAGCAAAGCCTTTCGAAATACTCAATTTTTTCTTCTTCCCCAAAGATGATACCAGATGCCTGGAGTACAGATGACCCAGAAGGAAACGGTAGATGGAAGCATGTGCTGATTCATTCACCGCTTCTTCAAAAGCAAAGGTATCTCATATCATCAAGGTCAAAAGCAAAAGTATCTCATATCATGCTCTTTCCCTGTCCTTTTCTTTGTCCTTGTTCTTACTCGCATGGCAAAGTGAAAGAAGCAATCAGCCGGCACTTGGAGTCAGTCTTCCGATCGGGAACCAACTGCTTGGAATCCCTTCCCTGATTGCTTACCTAGCGTTGCTCTCGAGTAGTCATCTTCAACGGTTGATACACTTCCAGAGAAGGGACCACTTCTGCAAAGGGCAGCAAGTAAGGCAAGTGAAAATGATACATTGAAGCATGTGGAGACAAGCTACAACTGCATATGCTGAGATATCCTCTAACCCTCTTCAATACGAATTGGAGAGATTGAACAAAGAAACAGATAAAAGGAGGAAGCTCAGACCTTCGGGGGAGACCAAAAGAATCCTGCTGCTCAGTTCAAGAGTAGCACAAAGGAAAATCAACGAGCGGAGGAGACCAAAAAGAATCCTCCAGCCCAGTTCAAGAGTAAGCCTGTGGAATCACCAAGATCAATCCATGCATTCAACAAAGGAAGACCGAGAAAGCACTCCAATTCCAGATTTGCGTCCCTAAACTCTTCTCTTTGTTAGTTACATTCTACCATGTTTAGTATGTATAAATGCTGTTTGTGTTTTCACTTATGTTTTATGTAAATCTATGCTTAAAACATTGAGGACAATGTGTGATTTAAGTGTGGGGGGGGGTAACTAAGTATATTTGATGCAAATTCGTGGGATTTTATCACCCATAACTTCAAATGTTGTTCCTTGCTGTTTTAAGGTATTTTTAAGTTGTTTTAGAGTGTTTTAGTATGTTTTGTTTTGATAACTCTGAAAATCACATAAAAATTTGAAAAACATGTTTTGAAAAGCCTAAAAAGAGTGTTTTGAGTCATTTTTGTGTGTTTGTGTCGTAGGTCACCTTCCAACACAATGATAAGGATTTGGTTTTTAATTGCATGACTGTTAAAAAGAGTTATAAACATGGAGAAAAGTTTGATTTACTCTTGGTATATGCTTGGTTATGGTTATAATGTATGACTTCACATGCAATCATAAAAGAAAAAATTAGTTATGTAACATGCTTGAAGGAAGGAACTCAAACAAACGCTACAACCCTGAGAGACTTGAGCCTATAACGTTCTTTGGAGAGTATAATCTGTGATTTCTTGTTTTCTAAAGTCGTTGCATGATCTCATTATTCTTTGCTTGGTTACTACTTAGAAGGCGTTTCATCATATAGTTCCAAATGCTAGAACTCATGCCCATTTCATTCAAAGCATGTTATTGATTTGCATAACACATATTCAAGAAGAAGTTGTGTAGTGACCACCACCATAGCCAAATAGCCTTACTTCCCATATTTCGTATATGTTGTAAGTTTTAACCCTGTTGAGCCTTGTTTAGCCTTTATTCTGTGTTTACCCACATTTTCCTCACCTAGCCTAGTTTAGGACAATCCCCACCCTTGTTCTTAAAAGATAGTGAGCATGACTTAATTGAATTCCTTTTGAGTTACATTATGAAAGAAAATGAGTGTGGGGGAGAGAATGTTTAAGTGTTTATGTATGTTTTGAGATTCAAAAGAAAAGAAAAAAAAAAAGAAAAGAAAGAAGGAAAGAAAAAAAAAACTTGAAAAAAATGAAAGAATGAGTGATTGAAGAAAGGGTCCAAAACACCAATTCTGGCCGTAAATTGTCTAAACTCTCCCTTTTTGTTCAAAAGTTGAGTTTTCATTCAAAAGTGAATTCTAAGTTGATTCAAGTGCTTTGCTCACTATTTCTTTAAGAACCTTTGTTTTCTATATCCCTTCTTTGTTATCCACACGCCCTGAACCCCATTACAACCCGTGACTTCAATCTTGAGTGTTATGTGTTTCAATTTGTGGAGTTTGAACTTGGTATGAGCATATGGTGTCACTGGTTCTCGCGTCTAAGTAGTAGCATTCCATTCATGAGATCATATCTAAACATGCTTATTAACTCCAGAAATTGCGTTCTTTGTGATACATATATGTGAGTGTTCGGTTTCATGTTTACATCAATCTTCTCACATATACTTAGTGTAGGGTGTGTAGTCAGAAAATCTGAGTAAAAATTGAGTGAATATCTTGTGAGGAATTGAGCAAATTCTCTAAGGCATGTTACTACATTCAAAACATGGTTTTAAATGCTTAATTGTGAAATAGTATGTGGTGACTGTGATTAAGAACGTAATTAAGTGTGAAGATGACTAAAATCTGTGGGAATGATGATTTTTAACATGTCATGTGCATTGGAAATCCCTAAGACGATTGTTGGAAGGTTTAGGTTGTGTTTTACGTGTTTAGTGTCGTTTTGTTTATTTGTTTTTATTCTGTTTTGCTCGAGGACTAGCAAAAGCTAAGTGTGGGGGTATTTGATAGGAGCATATTCATGCGACTTAAATGGCTTGTTCTCGTGCGTTTACGTTATGTTTCTTTAGTTATTTTAGTCCTTTATGCCATTTTCGTGTGTTTCTAGGTTCATATGGCTAAGGAAGCAAAAAGGTGCATTTTGGAGCAAAATTGGGCTTGGAATGGATAGCTTACGTTTGGAGCAAAAGGAATGGACGAAATTGAAGAGGATTCCTAATCAAATGAGTTACATCCTTTCCTAAACTAAGTAATAAAGCCTTAGGATATTTTCTGCCCAAAATTCCCACCATAGCTGCACCCACATGCTCTCCCATCATCATCATTCACCCTAGCTTTAATTCACATGCTTTCCCAACAAATAAATCAGCCATTCCACATGCATTTCCACCCACATGCTTCATAATCATTCAACCAACTTTGCACATGCCTTCATCATCAGAACCTAGCTGTCATTCCACTTTAATCCACATGCATTCCCTTCATAAATCAGCCACATGCAATCATAATCATTCAACCAACTTTGCACATGCATTCATCATCATAACCTAGCTGTCATATTCCCTCTTTTTCACCTATAAATAAGCATCCATTGCAGCCACAAAACACACACTCTTCCAATTCAGAAATTCATTCATTCAAACACACCATCCTTCCATTTCCACCACTCCCCAAACCATTCACACCATCAAACTATCCTTAGACCTTGTGCCACAATAAAGAGGAAGAGAAGAGTGCCTAAACGTTCATACAATTCAAGTTTGAGTTGTTGGAATGTTTAGGTGTTTCTTTGATTTCAATGTTTAATTTCAATACCCTTTGTTTTGTACGAATGAGGAATGGAAGAGAAGAGGGCCTAAACGTTCATACAATTCAAGTTTGAGTTGTTGGAATGTTTAGGCGTTTCTTTGATTCTCTTTGTTTTGTATCATGAGGAACTAAAACTCCCCTGGTTAGGGGGGATTCGAAATATATGTTTATGCTTGCGTTTTGATTTGATTACTTCTAATTGCATTTCATAAGTCGTGGATTCAATTTGTTTAACTGTTTGATTGATAACTTATTTATGTGTGTTTATTGAGAGTGCACGCTTAATTTTCATGCATGAATATGACGCTAGAATATAAGTGAGTTTCACCTAATAGTTACGAACTTATATTCACAAGTAGTGGAGGTTGCTTATAAACAATCGCGTTAAACGAATTCTTGGCATAAGTTTCATGCAATCATAGTAACGAATGCCTCGTCAACACTTATAATTTTCATAGAGCGTAATGATTCTTGCTTGTATCTCTATTATGCAATCATGTAGGGGACTTGTGGGAAATGTTTTGGTTTGTCGTATGCAATCATCCAATTCAATAACGTTAGGAAGATTTGAAGGTTAATTTAAGCGGACCTAATTAACCCGGGGTGATGAGTTTCATAATTTATTGAAATGCAATTGGAAATCTTTTTATTATGCAAGTGTAACATGTGTGGAGATGAACCCCTTAGCTAGTCATCCCATCCATTCAAATCCATCACATTCATATTTACATTCTGTTTTTAATTAGAATCTGTGCAATTAGTTTAATTTCGTCCAAAACTCAATCCCCCCTTACTTTAATGTCCAAATTAGTTAGAAATCAATTTAGTTTGTGTTTTTAAGAGTCTTGAGTCAAGTTACAACTTAATTTCGTCCAAATTTGGGTTTAAGGTCAGAAACTGCCTAGTTAGTGTTTTTAGGCAGTTTTGAGTCTTTTGAACTTGTTTTGAGTCCTTTGAGTCTTTGTATTGTTCAAATTAGTTAGAAAGTGTTTTGGTTTGTGTTTATAAGTGTTTTGATTCAATTTGTTACCCAAATTCGTCCAAAGTACTCAAAGTGCTCAAAACTGCCCAGAAAGTGTTTTTAAAGCAGTTTTGAGTGTTTTGGTGCTGTTTTGAGTCTTTTGGTTTGTTTTAGTGTTTTAACTTTTAGTTTTGCATTCTTTGAGTCTAGTTTAGTGTTAAAGTGTCTTAATTCGTGCTTTAAGGTGTTTTGAATCAACCTTTAATCGTAAATTCGTCCAAATTTGTGTTTAAGGTCAGAAACTGCCTAGTCAGTGTTTTTAGGCAGTTTTGAGTGTTTTGGGGCGGTTTTGAGTCCTTTGGTTTGTTTTAGTGTTTTAAATGTTTAGTTTTGCATTCTTTGAGTCTAGTTTAGTGTTTTAAACTTATTTTACGTTTTTGAGTCAGTTTCCAAGTGATTTTGCAATCCCTCCTAATCCCCGGTTAAGAACGATCTCTACTTATACTTATACTACAATTGATAAAAAGAGGGTTTAATTTGTGTGCGTATAATTCACGCATCATTTATGTATTTCATATTGTATGAAAACATTGATATAAGTTGTAGCTAGAACGGTACAAGATGATATCAGTGCAAGCCCAGGATCAGAACCATGGCAGCTGTCAAGTGAATCCGTAGGTATTTAAGAAATACTAAGGATGGATTCCTCAAGAATGAGGAAGAATTAGAGTAACGTATTAGATTATGAATCTAATCCATCATAGAATATCTCTTCATTATGAATGAAGTGATAAAGAGATATCTCTTTATTATGACTAAAGAGATATTTGGGTGGAAACGTTAAAAGTAAATGACTTTAATGTGTTCCATCATGTATGCAAAATATATTGCCATATAGAAGCTTACAACATTGTTGTTTGGATGGGAAAATTTATTCATGAACTCTCCATTCGGTTCCAACCAGAAAGTGTATGACACTAATGGGGCGATAGCTCAAGCCAGGGAATCAAGGTCTCATCAAGGTCCGAACTCAAATGAGAGACTGAACCACATGATTGAGAATCATGTATAATGGTGACGTTGTTATTCTCAAGGTTGCTTCTATGGATAACATATAGATATCCATTGTTTAGGCCTACTACTCAGCCATTTATGAAATGAATTACAGAAGAGGTATCATCAATGATGACTAAGCTGATTGGCTCTAGTGCAAGTGGGAGATTGTTGGAAATGTGCCCTAAAACCAATCATATGATGATACTTTACGGACATTTCAAACTAATGTAGTTTAAATGTAAAGGGCAAACATTATTGTTTGAGCCGTCTCATATAAATGTTATATGCTTAAACGATAAGTCCAAGGAATATGTGATTGGAAGAATGCGATCTAAAGAAGTTAGATTCATGAGACCATTCTTTCGTTGACACATCCTAAACGTTCGTGATCATAGGATTGTCAATTGGGCATTAACAGTCCATTAAGATCAGTACGTGCTATGTCTTCTCTCAGGGAGAGTGACTAGTCTCGAGTCATTGGTGTGTGTGACATCAAGACAAGTACGTAGGTGCTCAATAGAGAATGAGTTCACTGAACACGATCAACGAAGAGTTCTCATATTCATGTCACATGAGAACTCATGGTTGGGATAATGCAAATTAGTCTTTTGACCTGAGGCATCACAGTTGTCTTGTGGTTAGGTCCTTAATCTTTGATTATGTCAAAGTCACTCCATTTGGAGGGTGTCCAAGGCATCGTTGGGGTTAAGCCACTTAGCCATGGAGGCAAGTGAATGCGCAACAAGGGATCTCTAACCTTCAAACTGTTTGAGGGAGAATACTCTATGATATGATTTAGAATCTCTGGCCAGAGTATGAATGAGATGTTGGAATGCGTTCCAGATCACATTCAAGGTAATCATATAAGTACAAGATTCACATTGGATAGTAGACATGAATAAACTATCAAACCAAACAATGTGGTCAAGAGTATTGTATTAGAGAAAGACCGTATTGCATTTGTAATCCTAAACTGAATAGGTTCTCCACCTCTTCTGATTAGCTTGGGTAACCATGATATGCTGCTAGGTGTCACTCATGGTTTGTGGAAGCCCTAAAAGTGTATTATCACTAACGGGAGAATTGAAAGTAAGTTTCAATTCACAATCGATTTGAAAGAGTTTGAATCGCCCACTGCCTCGCTAAAAGGAACCTAATGGATCGTACACCGTGTAAGGTAGAGATTGAAGATTCAACGGAGATGAGTAAGAATAATTAAATGGTTTAATTATTTATGGCAAGGATTAATTAATATGATTATTAATCAAACGAATAAGTTCGTTGAAGACCTCGGGATAGTTTTGGACCTTAAGGCCCAATGGGCTTCGAACGTCAAGTCCATTGACTTAAGTTGTATGACAACTTAATGAATAATGATTCACAAAGGCCCAAATAGCCCAATGAATACCCTAAGGCCGGCCATTTAGAAAAAGAGTGGGTTTTGGACGTATTTACAAGTTTGCCACTGAAATGAATTAAGGTATAAGTGTGACTTAATAGCCAAAATTCATTAAGGGTTGTTTTTGGGGAAATTGGAGAAACACAAACTCTCCTTTCTCTCTAGAAATGGCCGGCCACCTTGAGGAAAACATCTAGCAATCTTACTTCCTCAAGGTCACTCATTTCTTCTACAATATACCTTGGTGTGGAGACTTAGAGGTTCTCAATTTTGGGAACTTGGAGAAACCTTTTCATCCATCCAAATCCATGGATCTAAGAGGCAAGGAATGAAGGCCCTCTCTTTGGGTGATTAGCCTTTGCTTATGCAAAGAGGAATCTACAAAGGTATTGATTTCTCAACTCACTTTGTTTTTGAGTTGAGTCTTGGTTCACCTATCTACTAGGCTTTGAATTTCATGGGTAAATGTTTTGTTTTAAGTGCATACAAGCATGATTCCACCTTTAATTGTTAATTGCATGCTATTGATGTTGCTTAAATGAACATGTTTTTCACAAATCTTCCTTCACCATAACCCCCAAAACCTATCCTTAGACCTTGTGCCGCAACAAAGAGGAGGAGAAGGGCCTAAATGTTCATACAATTCAAGTTTGAGTTGTTGGAATTTTTAGGTGTTTCTTTTCCTTGATTTCAATGTTTAATTTCAATTTTCTTTGTTTTGTGCGTATGAGGAACTAAACCCCCCCTTGGCTAGGGGGATTCGAAATACATGTTTATGCTTGCAATATGATTTGATTACTTCCAATTGCGTTTCATAAGTTGTGAATTCAATTTACTTATCTATGTGAATTACATTGATTTGTGTGTGTTGGTTGAGAATGCACGCTTAATTATCATGCATAAATTGGATGCTCGGATATAAGGAAATTTCACCTAATCGTTATGGAATTATATTCACAAGTAGTAAAGGTTGATGATCTCAATCGCATTAAGTAAATTCTTGGCATAAGTTTCATGCAATCATAGTAACAAGTGCTTCGTCAACGCTTATGGTTTTCATAGAACTTAATGATTCTTGCTTGTATCTCTATTATGCAATCATGTAGGGGACTTGTGGGGAATGTTTTGGGTTGTCGTATGCAATCATCCAATTCAATAACGTTAGGAAAATCTGATGGTTAATTAGTGCAATTCACGGTTAATCTGGGGCGTTGAGAATTCATGGTTTATTGAAAAGCAATTAGAAATCGTTTTGTGTGCAAGTGTGACATGTGTGGAGAAGAACCCTCTAGCTAGCATTTCATCCATATTTTCATCAAATTCATCTTTACAATCTGTTTGAATTACATTATGTGCATTTTATTTAATTTCGTCAAAAACTCAATCCCCCTTTGCTTTAGTGTCCAACTTAGTTAGAAAGTGTCTTAGTTTGTGTTTTTAAGTGTTTTGATTCATTTTATTACCCAATTTCATCCAAAGTAGTCAAAGTGCTCAAAACTGCCCAGAAAGTGTTTTTAAGGCTGTTTTGAGTGTTTTGGGTGATGTTTGAGTCTTTTGGTTTGTTTTACTGTTTTAAGTGTTTAGTTTTGCATTCTTTGAGTCTAGTTCAGTGTTTTAAACTTTATTTTACATTTTTGAGTCAGTTTCCAAGTGATTTTGCAATCCCTCCTAATCCCCGGTTAAGAACGATCCCTACTTATACTTATACTACAATTGTCACAAGAGGGTTTTAAGTTGTGTGCGTATAATTCTCACATCATAAAACCCTACTATGAGAATTTCGAGGAGCATGTGGTGGATGATGTACCCCTCCATGCCTTGGGTACTACTAGTGAAGCTTAGCATGGCGTATTCGTCCGGCTGGAAGACGTTAAAGCAAGCGCTTCTTGGGAGGCAACCCATGTATTCGACAAGGAGAAGATGGAACTTTCACTCCAAACCCAGATTTGCGTTTCTAAACCCTTCTCTTTGCTGCTTTATTTTGTTATGCTTAGTTGTTTGTGATTTGTTTGCTTTTATGTGAGTCTTTGTGTGAAACACTGAGGACAAGTGTTTTTATGCAAAATTCGTGGGATTCTATCACCTATCACTTCTAATGTTGTTTCTCACTGTTTTTAAGTGTTTTTAGTGCGTTTTAAGCTGTTTTGGTGTGTGTTGAAGTAAAAATCCGAAAGTTTGGAAAAAAAAAATTGAAAAAAGTGTTTTGAAAAAGCCAAAAAAGAGTTGTTTTTGTGTGTTTGTTGTGTCTTAGGGTACCTTCCAACACAATGATGAGGATTTGGTTTTTAATTGCATGACTATTAAAGAAAGTTACAAACATGGATGGAAGTTTGATATACTCTTTGGTTTATGCTTGGTTGTAGTTATAGTTTACGAATTCACATGTAATCACAAAGAAAAAAAATTAGTTTTTGTAACATGCTTGAAGGAATGAACTCAAACTAACGCTACATCCCTGAGAGACTTGAGCCTAAACATTTATTTGGAGAGTATTAATCTGTGCATTCTTGTTTTCTAAAGTCGTTGCATGATCTCATTATTCTTTGCTTGGTTGCTACTTATAATGCGTTTCATCACTATAGTTCCAAATACTAGAACTCATACCCGTTTTATTCAAAGCATGAAATTGATTAGCATATGATAGGAGCATATTCATGCGACTTAAATGGCTTGTTCTCGTGCATTTACGTTATGTTTCTTTAGTTATTTTAGTCCTTTATGCTTCTTTTGTGTGTTTTCAGGTTCTAAGGGCAAAGTATGCAAAAGGATGCCTTTTGGAGCCTTTTGGAGCAAATTAGAGATTGGAATGGATTGCATATGCTTAAAGCCAAGTAGATGGACGAAATTGAAGATCAAACCATTCACTTATCACTTCCATTCACTTATCACTTATCAAACCATTCACTTATCACTTATCACTTCCATTCACTTATCACTTATCAAAACCATAACCATATTTCCCCCTTTAATCCACATGCACTCCCATCCATTTCATCATTGCAATCATTGCACATTTACACCAACAAACATCCCATGCCGTGCATTCCCTTTCATTTCAGCCAAGTCACATGCATTCCCCTTAGATTTTCAGCAACTTCTCTTCATCATTGCACCACAAATCACCCACATGCACTCTTAATCATTCATCCATTTCACCACAAATCCTTCTTTGCCGTGCACATGGTCTTCCCTTCACATTCACCCACATGCACATCATTCACTCACATTTCCTAGCCGTGCATCACTTTAATCCACATGCATCACCATTCACACACCAACAACACTACCCATGCCATGCATAACCCACCTTCATCCCTTTAATTCACATGCTTTCCCAACACACAAATCAGCCACTCACATGCATTCACACACACTTCACACAAACAATAAGTCTAATCCGTGCATTTCCCTTGCATTTCCAGGTTGTCCACTTCATCATTTCAGCCACATATCCACCCACATGCCCCTTTAATCATTCAAACATGCAGCCACATATTCATTCACTTAATCATTAAGCCACACATTCACACACATGCACCCAAAACACATCCATGTCGTGGCCTACCTTCCATTTCCAGTTTTTCCCTTTACATTTCACATGCATTCCATACTTCTCCTAGCTATTTTCCATCATTATTTCAGCCACCATTCACTCTTTAATCCACATGCATTCACACACACTTCGCACTAACAACATTCACATGCAAACATGATAGGAGCATATTCATGCGACTTAAATGGCTTGTTCTCGTACATTTACGTTATGTTTCTTTAGTTATTTTAGTCCTTTATGCTTCTTTTGTGTCTTTTCAGGTTCTAAGGGCAAAGTATGCAAAAGGGTGCATTTTGGTGCATTTTGGAGTAGTTTGGGACGTTAAATGGATTGCATATACTTGAAGCCAAGTAGATGGACGAAATTGAAGACCAAAGGAGGCCCTTTGTACCAGAAATTCACACCAACACATTCCATTTCAGATTGCATTCCAATCATTCCAATCAAGCCACATGCACTCCCTTTAATTTATTCAACCTAGCTGTCAAAGCACATGCACATTCACCCTAATCATTCACATACACAATCTGCCATCATTCACACATTCATTCCACATGCATTCCCTTCATATAAATCAGCCACATGCACCCATAATCATTCAACCAACTTTGCACATGCATTCATCATCATAACCTAGTTGTCATTCCACTTTAATCCACATGCATTCCCTTCACAAATCAGCCACATGCATCTCCCATCACCATTCCAGATTTCCACCAAGTTCCTAGCTGTCATATTCCCTCCTTTTCACCTATAAATAAGCATCCATTGCAGCCACAATGGATTCATTCCCATTCATACACAATTCATTCACCATTCACGCCAGAAATTCATCCCCTCTCTATAACACATCCATACTTCACCATTCTTCATATTTTCTGCCCAAAAAGAAGCCTTGAGGTCCCCTACATCCATCCCTATCCTAAACACATCATTCTACACCATCCATAACTCCCCATCCCTCCAAACCTATCCTTAGACCTTGTGCTACAACGAAGAGGAGGAGAAGAGTGCCTAAACGTTCATACAATTCAAGTTTGAGTTGTTGGAATGTTTAGGTGTTTCTTTGATTTCAATGTTTAATTTCAATACCCTTTGTTTTGTACGAATGAGGAATGGAAGAGAAGAGGGCCTAAACGTTCATACAATTCAAGTTTGAGTTGTTGGAATGTTTAGGCTTTTCTTTGATTCTCTTTGTTTTGTATCATGAGGAACTAAACCCCCCCTGGTTAGGGGGGATTCGAAATATATGTTTATGCTTGCATTTTGATTTGATTACTTCTAACTGCGTTTCATAAGTTGTGGATTCAATTTGTTTAACTGTTTGATTGATAACTTATTTATGTATGTTTATTGAGAGTACACGCTTAATTTTCATGCATGAATATGACGCTAGAATACAAGTGAGTTTCACCTAATAGTTACGAACTTATATTCACAAGTAGTGGAGGTTGCTTATAAACAATCGCGTTAAACGAATTCTTGGCATAAGTTTCATGCAATCATAGTAACGAATGCCTCGTCAACACTTATAATTTTCATAGAGCGTAATGATTCTTGCTTGTATCTCTATTATGCAATCATGTAGGGGACTTGTGGGGAATGTTTTGGGTTGTCGTATGCAATCATCCAATTCAATAACGTTAGGAAGATTTGAAGGTTAATTAGTGCATCACGGTTAACTTGGGGTGTTGAGAATTCAAGATTTATTGAAATGCAATTGGAAATCTTTTTATTATGCAAGTGTAACATGTGTGGAGATGAACCCCTTAGCTAGCCATCCCATCCATTCAATTCCATCACATTCATCTTTACAATCTGTTTTTAATTACAATTTGTGCATTTTAGTTAATTTCGTCAAAAACTCAATCCCCCTTTACTTTAGTGTCCAACTTAGTTAGAAAGTGTCTTAGTTTGGGTTTCTAAGTGTTTTGATTCATTTTATTACCCAATTTCGTCCAAAGTAGTCAAAGTGCTCAAAACTGCCCAGAAAGTGTTTTTAAGGCAGTTTTGAGTGTTTTGGGTGCTGTTTGAGTCTTTTGGTTTGTTTTAGTGTTTTAAATGTTTAGTTTTGCATTCTTTGAGTCTAGTTTAGTGTTTTAAACTTTATTTTACGTTTTTGAGTCAGTTTCCAAGTGATTTTGCAATCCCTCCTATTCCTCGGTTAAGAACGATCCCTACTTATACTTATACTACAATTGATAAAAAGAGGGTTTAATTTGTGTGCGTATAATTCTCGCATCAAAACACATGCTTTCCCAACACACAAATCAGCCAACACATGCACCAAAACAAGTGATGCCGTGGGTTCCCTTGCCTTTCCAGCATTCCCCTTGTGCAATTCCAGCTTTCCACCCACTTTCCTAGCTGTTTTTCACATGCATTGTAGCCACATTCTCACCCATTCTCTCCCTATAAAAACCCTTGCATTCCCATTCATTCAACACATCTCATTTTCATACAAAACATCTCATTGTACATACCACAACACCATCTTCACATCCTGAAATTCCCAACCTTTGGCCGTGAGTTTTCCCTTCCAATTCCACCACACCATCCTTCCATTTCCATAATTCCCCAATCCATTCAACACACCAACAACATCCCTTAGACCTTGTGCCACAATAAAGAGGAAGAGAAGAGGGCCTAAACGTTCATACAATTCAAGTTTGAGTTGTTGGAATGTTTAGGCATTTCTTTGATTTCAATGTTTAATTTCAATTCTCTTTGTTTTGTACGTATAAGGAACTAAACCCCCCCTTGGCTAGGGGGGGATTCGAAATATATGTTTATGCTTGCATTTTGATTTGATTACTTCTAATTGCGTTTCATAAGTTGTGGATTCAATTTGTTTAACTATTTGATTGATAACCTATTTATGTATGTTTATTGAGAGTTCACGCTTAGTTTTCATGCATGAATATGACGCTAGAATATAAGTGAGTTTCACATAATAGTTATGAACTTATATTCACAAGTAGTGGAGGTTGCTTATAAACAATCGCGTTAAACAAATTCTTGGCATAAGTTTCATGCAATCATAGTAACGAATGCCTCGTCAACACTTATAGTTTTCAAAGAACTTAATGATTCTTGCTTGTATCTCTATTATGCAATTCATGTAGGGAACTTGTGGGGAATGCTTTGGGTTGTCGTATGCAATCATCCAATTCATTAACTTAAGGAAAACTTGACGGTTAATTTAAGCGGACCTAATTAACCCGGGGTGTTGAGAATTCATGGTTTATTGAAAAGCAATTAGAAATCGTTTTGTATGCAAGTATAACATGTGTGGAGATGAACCCCTTAGCTAGCTTCCCATCCATTCATTTCCGTCAAATTCGTATTTACAACTTGTTTTCTTTGCATTCTATCCATTTTAGTTTAAATCTCGTCCAAACCTCAATCCCCCCCCCCCATATTTGTTTAGTCTTAGTCTTAATCTATCTTATTTTTAGTTTTGCATTCTTCGCATCAAATAGTGTTTTAAACTTGCGTTTACGTTTTTGAAGTCAAATCCAAGTGGTTAACAATCCCTCCTAATCCCCGGTCAAGAACGATCCCTACTTACATACTTACTACAATTGACAAAAAGAGGGTTTAATTTGTGTGCGTATAATTCTCGCATCAAATTTTGGCGCCGTTGCGGGGGATTAGCAACTTTGCTAATCTCTTAGATTGTTTTATTTTCGTTTGTGTGTATATATATTTAGTTTTATTTTGTTGATTTTAGAAGTAAGACATGGCACTTGATAGTGCTTCTCTTTTGTCTTAGCTTATGGAAGAGTACCAAACGCAAAGAGTTGGTACATTTGATCATAATCAATCAAGGAACGACGTGTTTTCCAATACTTACAATTCGGATTGGAGTGATCATTCAAACTCTATGTGGTGGGAACCTCAACATATTCAACAAGAAGGATATTGGCAGTGAAGGAAAATTTGTGAAAAACATGTTCATTTAAGCAACATCAACAGCATGCAATTAACAATTAAAGGCGGAATCATGCTTGTATGCACTTAAAACAAAACATTTACCCATGAAATTCAAAGCCTAGTAGATAGGTGAATCAAGACTCAACTCAAAACAAAGTGAGTTGAGAAATCAATACCTTTGTAGATTCCTCTTTGCATAAGCAAAGGCTAATCACCCAAAGAGAGGGCCTTCATTCCTTGCATCTTGGATCCATGGATTTGGATGGATGAAAAGGTTTCTCCAAGTTCCCAAAATTGAGAACCTCTAAGTCTCCACACCAAGGTATATTGTAGAAGAAATGAGTGACCTAGAGGAAGTAAGATTGCTAGCTATTCCCCTCTAGATTGGCCGAAATTTTAGAGAGAAAGGAGAGCTTGTGTTCTCATCCTTTCCCCCAAAAAAAATAACCCTTAGTAAATTTTAGGCTATAAAGTCCTTTATATAGTCCCTTCAAATAAGTGACCTAATGGACCAAAAGCCCTATTCTTTTACACATGGCTAGCCTATAGGTTTATTGGGCTTTCAAGCCCTTTGTTTTATTCAAGTTGTCATACAACTTGAGTTAATGGGCTTGACATTCAAATCCCATTGGGCCTTGCGGCCCAATACTAACCCGAGGTCTTTAACGAACTTATTCGTTTGATTAATTAACATATTAATTAATCCTAGCCTTAGATAAATAATTAAACCATTTAATTATTCTTACTCATCTCCGTTGAATCTTCAATCTCTACCTTACACGGTGTACGATCCATTAGGTTCCTTTTAGCGAGGCAGTGGGCGATTCAAACTCTTTCAAATCGATTGTGAATTGAAACTTACTTTCAATTCTCCCGTTAGTGATAATACACTTTTAGGGCTTCCACAAACCATGAGTGACACCTAGCAGCATATCATGGTTACCCAAGCTAATCAGAAGAGGTGGAGAACCTATTCAGTTTAGGATTACAAATGCAATACGGTCTTTCTCTAATACAATACTCTTGACCACATTGTTTGGTTTGATAGTTTATTCATGTCTACTATCCAATGTGAATCTTGTACTTATATGATTACCTTGAATATGATCTAGAACGCATTCCAACATCTCATTCATACTCTGGCCAGAGATTCTAAATCATATCATAGAGTATTCTCCCTCAAACAGTTTGAAGGTTAGAGATCCCTTGTTGCGCATTCACTTGCCTCCATGGCTAAGTGGCTTAACCCCAACGATGCCGTGGACACCCTGATAGAGTGACTTTGACATAATCAAAGATTAAGGACCTAACCACAAGACAACTGTGATGCCTCAGGTCAAAAGACTAATTTGCATTATCCCAACCATGAGTTCTCATGTGACATGAATATGAGAACTCTTCGTTGATCGTGTTCAGTGAACTCATTCTCTATTGAGCACCTACGTACTTGTCTTGATGTCACACACACCAATGACTCGAGACTAGTCACTCTCCTGAGAGAAGACATAGCACGTACTGATCTTAACGAACTATCAATGCCCAATTGACAATCCTATGATCAGGAACGTTTAGGATGTGTCAACGAAAGAATGGTCTCATGAATCTAACTTCTTTAGATCGCATTCTTCCAATCACATATTCCTTGGACTTATCGTTTAAGCATATAACATTTATATTAGACGGCTCAAACAATAATCTTTGCCCTTTACATTTAAACTACATTAGTTTGAAATGTCCGTAAAGTATCATCATATGATTGGTTTTAGGGCACATTCCAACAATCTCCCACTTGCACTAGAGCCAATCAGCTTAGTCATCATTGATGATACCTCTTCTGTAATTCATTTCATAAATGGCTGAGTAGTAGACCTAAACAATGGATATCTATATGTTATCCATAGAAGCAACCTTGAGAATAACGACGTCACCATTATACATGATTCTCAATCATGTGGTTCAGTCTCTCATTTGAGTTCGGACCTTGATGAGACCTTGATTCCCTGGCTTGAGCTATCGCCCCATTAGTGTCATACACTTTTTGGTTGGAACCGAATGAAGAGTTCATGAATGAACTTTCCCATCCAAACAACAATGTTGTAAGCTTCTATATGGCAATATATTTTGCATACATGATGGAACACATTAAAGTCATTTACTTTTAACGTTTCCACTCAAATATCTCTTTAGTCATAATAAAGAGATATCTCTTTATCACTTCATTCATAATGAAGAGATATTCTATGATGGATTAGATTCATAATCTAATACATTTACGCTTCCATTACGTTACTCTAATTCTTCCTCATTCTTGAGGAATCCATCCTTAGTATTTCTTAAATACCTAAGGATTCACTTGACAGTTGCCATGGTTCTGATCCTGGGCTTGCACTGATATCATCTTGTACCGTTCTAGGTACGACTTATATCAATGTTTTCATAGAATATGAAATACATAAATCAACTTTCTGCGTATGCATAAAGGATTCTATTTACGCATTATTTCTTTGGGAGTCAAAGGGTACATTCCCTTTGAGAAGAACAACTTCCTAGTCTCACTAGAATTGTCATTCTAATTGAAGTTTATCATCATATGAGAAACTTCCTAGCATCTCTTGTCTATTTTTAGGGATTGATATAATCCAATTATATCTTGAAATCTATCATTATAGATTTCCATCCCATGTATATAGACTATGTCTCCCATATACATTCTATCATTATAGAATGTTTAAAGTCATAACTTTAACGATGAAGAATTCCTTTCATTTTCAAAATTAATATATATCATGTATATATATATTCAAATTTAGGAATATGATCAACTCCCACTAATCTTTTGTAAACCTAGTAAACAAAAGATTCATTTACATCTTTATGAGAAATCAAACAATTGATCTTTTCTCATAAGACGCTTATAGCTCCCACTAGCTTGCTAAGATCCATGATGGATAGATCTTCTTACAACTAACATGTCTTAGAAGTATATATCATATATATATATGGGTAATTGATAATGTCCAACGAACTAAATCTTATTTATGTTCATTCTTCTCCTAATGGAGAAATACATTATCTTACGATGCTACTTTCCTTGATATTTTTCAAGAAAATTAATCTAAAGTGTTACTTTTTCCTTGGATCAAATCTAAGGAGGTAAATACTTTAGACGTCTTACTCATCTACTTACATTTCTTGAATTCTTTGAAACCTTTTGCAAAGTATTCGGACTTGTGTTTATTCAAAATAAACTATAATCCAACCGAGAGTGATCTTCGGTGAATGTCATACAACATGAGTAGTATTATGTTGTGGACAAGTGCCACTAACATCTAAGTGAATTAACCTCAACAACTTTGTGATTCTTTCTTCTTTCCAAAAGAAAAAAGATTCGAACATTTCACCTCTATGCAATTTTTAACAAGAAGGTCTTGGATCCGGATCTAACGATCCAAAGCATCCATCTATGACCAACTCGTAACTTATGTTTTAGAGGTATCACAACTCAGTTGGAATTAGTCACTACCTTGTAACCTTTTGGGTTTTAAGCATCATCGTATTCTAAACAGTTAAACTACCACATCATCTCTACTATAGAGACAACCAATTAAATTACAATAATCTAATTATTGATTAATAAAGAACAATGTTTTTGTCAAACAAAACATTTATCTATCTGATAGGAGCATATTTAGGCGACTTACTTAGCTTGTTTTCGTGCATCTATGTTGGTAATTCATAGTTATTTTAGTCCTTTATGCTTCTTTTGTGTGTTTTCAGGTTCTAAGGGCTTAGGGAGCAAGAAAGTGCATTTTGAGGCTATTTGGGGCACTTTTGGGCATGGATTGGATAGCTTAATCATGGAGCAAAGAGGATGGACGAAATTGAAGCCTTGTATGCTCTTTGGGGACATCAAACAAAGGGCCTAGCCCAATCAAACAAATCCTTTGAGCCATGGAAAACCTCTAGCCCAATCAAACATATTATGCCATGCAAACCAACCTATTTTAGGCCCATTCTATGTACTTAAACCCTAGCCCTTTAAACTAGTCCATTTATCACTTATCACTTCCATTCACTTATCACTCACCACATATCATTCATTTATCACCACATATCATTCATTTATCACTTATCAAACCTTTCACTTATCACTTCCATTCACTTATCACTTATCATTTCCATTCACTTATCACTCACCACATATCATTCATTTATCACTTATCATACTCATAATCATCTACACATTTCAAACATATGCATTTCATCTCACATGCACACCCACCTCTTTCCAAACTAATTCACATGCATACCTATTCTTTAAATCAACACATGCATTCACACACATGCACATCATTCACTCACATTTCCACCATTCATTCTTTATTCCACAAACAAGTCACATGCATTTCCACCTTCCTACTTCATCATTTCACCACATTCTCCCTCTTTAACTCATTTCATTATTCATTCACTTTGCATTCATTCAATTCCACCCCACATGCACCCTTTATTCTTCATCATTGCAACCATGGCACATTTACACCAACAAAACAACTCCCATGCCATGGCCTACTCATATTCCCATTTCCTTTCCAACATCTCACATGCATTTCCACCTTCCTACTTCATCATTTCACCACATTTTCCCTTTTATTTCCACATGCAATTCTTCATCATTGCAACCACAAACACCTTAAACAAATAGCCATATACATCTCCACTCCTCCTATAAATACCCTTGCATTCATTCATTCAAACATCATCTCATTCACAACACAACACACCACAAACACATTCCTTTCTCCCTTAGAATCCAAAAACCATCTTCCATTTCCACCAATCCTCATCCATTTCCATAATTCCCCAACACTTCCATCCCCCCAACCAACCTATCCTTAAACCTTGTGCTACAACAACGAGGAAGAGAAGAGTGCCTAAACGTTCATACAATTCAAGTTTTGAGTTGTTGGAATGTTTAGGTGTTTCTTTGATTTCAATGTTTAATTTTAATTCTCTTTGTTTTGTACGTATGAGAAATGGAAGAAAAGAGTGCTTAAACGTTCATACAATTCAAAGTTTTGAGTTGTTGGAATGTTTAGGTGTTTCTTTGACTTCAAAGTTATGAGGAACTAAACCCCCTTTAGCTAGGGGGTAATTCGAAACTATGTTTATGTTTGTAATATGATTTGATTACTTTTAATTACGTTTCATAAGTTGTGAATTCAATTTCTTTAACTGTTTGATTGATAACCTATTTATGTATGTTTATTAAGAATGAACGCTTAATTTTCATGCATGAATTTGACGCTAGAATATAAGTGAGTTTCACGTAATAGTTATGAACTTATATTCACAAGTAGTGGAGGTTGCTTATAAACAATCGTGTTAAACATATTCTTGGCATAAGTTTCATGCAATCATAGTAACGAATGCCTCGTCAACACTTATAGTTTTCATGATGCTTAATGATTCTTGCTTGTATCTCTATTATGCAATTCATGTAGGGAACTTGTGAGGAATGTTTTGGATTGTCGTATGCAATCATCCAATTCATTAACTTAAGGAAAACTTGACGGTTAATTTAAGCGGACCTAATTAACCCGGGGCGTTGAGAATTCATGGTTTATTGAAAAGCAATTAGACATCGTTTTGTATGCAAGTATAACATATGTGGAGATGAACCCCTTAGCTAGCTTCCCATCCATTCATTTCCGTCAAATCCATATTTACAATTTGTTTTGTTTCCAAGTTTCCATTTTTAGTTTAAAGTCGTCCAAATCCAATCCCCCTTTTGCTTTAATGTGCAATATATTTAGAAATCAATTTAGTTTGTGTTTTTAAAGCATTTTGATTCTTTTGGTTTGTCTTAGTGTTTTAACGTTTAGTTTCACATTCTTTGAGTCTAGTTTAGTGTTTTATCTCGTTTTTACGTTTTTGAGTCAGTTTCCAAGAGATTAACAATCCCTCCTAATCCCCGATCCAGAACGATCCCTACTTACACACTTCACTACAATTGACAAAAAGAGGGTTTAATTTGTGTGCGTATAATTCTCGCATCAAATTTTGGCGTCGTTGCCGGGGATTAGCAACTTTGCTAATCTCTTGGATTGTTTTATTTTCGTTTGTGTGTATATATTTTTAGTTTTATTTTGTTGATTTTAGAAGCACAACATGGCACTTGATAATGCTTATCTTTTGTCACAGCTCATGGAAAGGTCCCAAATGCAAAACGTTGATATAGTTGATCTTCAATCAAGGAATAACGTGTTTTCCAATACTTACAAATCGGATTGGAGTGATCATTCAACTTCTATGTGGTGGGAACCTCAAAATGTTCAACAAGAAAGATATTGGGAGCCACCTCATATTCAATATGCCCAACCAAACTCAAATTCGTCAATAGATTATAATCAAATTCTTAATGAATTAAACTCTTTGGTGTAGGGTTCACAAAATCAAGCTAAGGAGACTCACCAAGAAACATATTGGCAACCATATGAGGATTCATATGCACCACCACAGCCTTCCCCTCAATCTTCACATCCAAATTCAGGTATATCAAATTATTATAAGGAAGTTATTCAACAACTGAATTCTGTGGAGCAGGGCAGGGAAGCTCAACCATTTCAACAAGACGCATTTTGGCGACCAATTGAGGATTTCTATCAAGCAAAAAAGTTGGCTGAGTGGAACAGTCAATTTAGGCAGAATGCAGAATGCATGGAACAAATTCAAGAACAAATGGTTGAAGATGAGCCCATGGATGAATTGCTACTGCTCGAAGAGGAGGAGGATGCACAAGGCACGGCAAGGGAAGAACAACCCTTGCCGCAACCTCCCAATATTCCTACACCACCCCATTCAAGTAAGGTTGTTCCAAATTTAATTATTCCTAACTTTGTTCCCCCAAATGCACCCTTCCCTGGCAGGTTCATGCAATCCATGAAAGATGAGGGGAAGAAAGACATCTTGGACACCTTTCCAACAATTCACGAGGAAAAAGTGGTTGAGGAGCATCTTGAATTCATCAAGGAGGAAATTGGAGTGGATCACACAGCCACAACCTTCAAAATGTCCAATCTGAATGAAAACATCCCTTGTGCATTTGTTGAATGTGCTGCGACTTTAGAGCCAATATTGCAGCCCATAGGTAAGCCACCAACTCAAAATCCAAAGTCGTTTTTGACTAATATGTTGTTGATGTCAATGATTAGGGCACCCACTCTTGAAATTCAACCATTGCCGGAACATTTCAAGTATCATCATCCATTCAATGATCAACTCCATGACGTGGGTTCCATTAAGGCATGATTGTGTTCTTCGTCCGGCTACAAGACGTAAAAGCAAGCGCTACTTGGGAGGCAACCCAATACAGTAAATAAAACTTTTGCTTGTTCATTGATTTTTTTCGATAAATTACAATTGTATCTAAACATGGCAGAAAGATGGAGCCTTTACAAAGGTTGTGTACGTGAGGCCCCACTACGTGGCAACACTCTCGGAGCAAGAGGTCTCGGAGCAGGAGGCATCGGAGCAGGAGGCATAGGAGCAGGAGGCATCGGAGCAGGAGGCATAGGAGCAGGAGGCACCGAGGATAGATCATTCAAGGCCCCAAACCTTGGTGGAACGCTGGATGACCCAGGAAAGAGGTGCCTCTGGAAGAAAGCTGCAAACCGTTGACGGTCATCAAGCTCATCAAGCTTCCTCTTCATGCCTGATGAATAATTATTTGCAAGCACGTGCAAAGTTCTATTCTCGTGCTTAAGTTGTTTTATCTCTTGCTTCAGGTTCTCCACCTCCGCCATCAATGATTCAACCTGACGGGAGCGAGCAAGGAGGCGTTGGCCCATGTTTGACACAGAACCAGCGCACTGAACGCTGAGAGCCAGGGACTCTTGAACGGCCAACTCATCGGACCGTCCTGAAAGCAGCTGACTATCTCTAGGAGTGAGGAGGTTCCGAGCTACTATCGTAGCTGTTGTAGCGTCCTGCATCACGGAATCTTCACCTGTAAGAGGACCGTTAGAAGATAAGAAAGAAGGGCGCCATACGTTACCTTGAAGCGGCACGCCCGTATCACTGCGGAGACTCAATTCTAAGCTAAGGTTCGATGGGTTTGCCATTTTTTTTAAAAAAAGTGTTCAAAGAGAAGGGGTGGACGGAGTAAATTTTCAAAAGGCCGGAAACGAGTTTCAAGAATGGGAAATCTTTAGAGTGTGTAAGTTGGCGGTGATCGATAGCTCTATAAAAAGCCAAGGCAACGCGTCCACCGATTCAAAAAGCCGGAATTTGAGGCGTAAAGTTCGGCGACGCTCCCTCAGCTTTTCAGAAAACGCGTTCAACACGTGGAGGCCATCATCGCAGCTACACGTCTTTAGCCGACAAGCGCAAAGTTCGGCGACGCTTTCTCTGCTTTTCAGAAAGCGCCTGCTCAGAAATCGAAGAGGCGTCTTCAAAGATCGAAGAGTTGTCACTATTTCAAAAAGCCGGATTTGCGGGATCAAAACGTTTGTCGACAAGGGTAAGAGAACAGTACCACCACTTGCTATCCCTATATTTGTCGACTTTCATCTTTTATGGCAAGGCAAACCTGAAGAAAATGCCCAACTCTTTCTCACCTCTGAGGGCGCACTCCCAGCAAAGCCTTTCGAAACACTCATTTCTTTCTTCTTCCCCAAAGATGATACCAGATGCCTGGAGTACAGATGACCCAGGAGGAAGCAGCACAACAAATACATGTGCTGATTCATTCACCGCTTCTTCAAAAGCAAAGGTATCTCATATCATCAAGGGCAAAAGCAAAGGTATCTCATATCATGCTCTTTCCCTGTCTTTTCCTTTGTCCTTGATATTACTTGCATGGCAAAGTGAAAGAAGCAATCAGCCAGCACTTGGAGTCTATCTGGACTCTATTCCCTGGTTGCTTACCTAGCTTTGCTGAGCTATCCTCTAACCCTCTTCAATACGAATTGGAGAGATTGAACAAAGAAACAGATAAGAGGAGGAAGCTCAGACCTTCGGGGGAGATCAAAGGAAGCCTGCTGCCCAGTTCAAGAGTAGCACAAAGGAAAATCAACGATGGGAGCAGCGCAGTTCAAGAGTAAGCCTGTGGAATCACAAAGATCCAAGCCTCACTGCAATCACCAAGGAGAAGATGGAACGAACACTCCATAACCAGATTTGCATCTCTAAACTCTTCTCTTTGTTAGATACATTCTGCCATGTTTAGTATGTTTAATTGCTGTTTATATGTTTGCTTGTGTTTAGTGTGGTTTTTAACATTGAGGACAATGTTTGATTTAAGTGTGGGGGAGTTTCTAAAGTGTTTTGATGCAAATTCGTAGGGTTTTATCCACCATAACTTCAAATGTTGTTTCTTGCTGTTTTTAAGTGTGTTTAGTGTGTTTTGACTTAAAAATTCGAAAATCACATAAAAATTTGAAAAACATGTTTTGAAAAGCCTAAAAAGAGTGTTTTGAGTCATTTTTGTGTTGTAGGTCACCTTCCAACACAATGATAAGGATTTGGTTTCTAATTGCATGACTGTTAAAAAGAGTTATAAACATGGAGAAAAGTTTGATTTACTCTTGGTATATGCTTGGTTATGGTTATAATGTATGACTTCACATGCAATCATAAAAGAAAAAAATTAGTTATGTAACATGCTTGAAGGAAGGAACTCAAACAAACGCTACAACCCTGAGAGACTTGAGCCTATAACGTTCTTTGGAGAGTATAATCTGTGATTTCTTGTTTTCCAAAGTTGTTGCATGATCTCATTATTCTTTGCTTGGTTACTACTTAGAAGGCGTTTCATCATATAGTTCCAAATGCTAGAACTCATGCCCATTTCATTCAAAGCATGTTATTGATTTGCATAACATATATCAAGATGAAGTTGTGTAGTTGCCACCATAGCCAAATAGCCTCACTTCCCATATTTCGTATATGTTGTAAGTTTTACCCCCGTTGAGCCATGTTAGCCCATGTTCTTTGTTAACCCACTTTATCCTCACCTAACCTAGAATATGACCGTCCTTACCCTTGTTCTTGAAGCATAGTAAGCAATGAATTCCTTTTGATTAAGGTGTTGCAGAAAAATAAGTGTGGGGGAAAGAGTGTTTATGTGAGTTGATGTGCCATAGGCACGGCCAAAAAGAAAGAAAGAAAAAAAAAAAAAAAAAAAGTTGAAAAGTATTGTTGGTTGAAGTAAGGGCCCAAAACAATAAATTAGGCCCTAAGAGTTGTTGAATCTCCCCCTTATGTCTAAAAGTTGATTTCTGCATGCCAAGTGAATTCTAAGCCTTAATTTCATTACTTTGCTTGCTATTGTTTAAAGAACTTTTGTTTATCCCTACCTTTCCTTGTGAGCCAATATCCCAAGCCCCGTTACAACCCTTGACTTCTATCTTGAGTGTTGTGCATTTCAATTGTGGAGTTTGAATTTGGTATGAGCATATGGTGTCACTGGTTCTCGCGTCTAAGTAGTAGCATTCCATTCATGAGATCATATCTAAACATGCTTATTAACTCCAGAAATTGCGTTCTTTGTGATACATATATGTGAGTGTTCGTTTTCATGTTTACATCAATCTTCTCACATATGACTAGATTAGGGTGTGTAGTTAGAAATTCTGAGTGAAAATCGAGTGCATATCTTGTAAGGAATTGAGCAAATTCTCTAAGGCATGTTACTACATTCAAAACATGGTTTTAAATGCTTAAATGTGAACTAGTATATGGTGACTATGATTAAGAATGTACTTAAGTGTGAAGATGACTAAAATATGTGAGAATGATGATTTCTAACATGTCATGTGCATTGGAAATCCCTAAGACGGGTGTTGGAAGGTTTAGGTTGTGTTTTAAGTGTTTAGTGTCGTTTTGTTTATTTGTTTTTATTCTGTTTTGCTCGAGGACTAGCAAAAGTTAAGTGTGGGGGAGTTTGATAGGAGCATATTTAGGCGACTTACTTAGCTTGTTTTCGTGCATCTATGTTGGTAATTCATAGTTATTTTAGTCCTTTATGCTTCTTTTGTGTGTTTTCAGGTTCTAAGGGCTTAGGGAGCAAGAAAGTGCATTTTGAGGCTATTTGGGGCACTTTTGGGCATGGATTGGATAGCTTAATCATGGAGCAAAGAGGATGGACGAAATTGAAGCCTTGTATGCTCTTTGGGGACATCAAACAAAGGGCCTAGCCCAATCAAACAAATCCTTTGAGCCATGGAAAACCTCTAGCCCAATCAAACATATTATGCCATGCAAACCAACCTATTTTAGGCCCATTCTATGTACTTAAACCCTAGCCCTTTAAACTAGTCCATTTATCACTTATCACTTCCATTCACTTATCACTCACCACATATCATTCATTTATCACCACATATCATTCATTTATCACTTATCAAACCTTTCACTTATCACTTCCATTCACTTATCACTTATCATTTCCATTCACTTATCACTCACCACATATCATTCATTTATCACTTATCATACTCATAATCATCTACACATTTCAAACATATGCATTTCATCTCACATGCACACCCACCTCTTTCCAAACTAATTCACATGCATACCTATTCTTTAAATCAACACATGCATTCACACACATGCACATCATTCACTCACATTTCCACCATTCATTCTTTATTCCACAAACAAGTCACATGCATTTCCACCTTCCTACTTCATCATTTCACCACATTCTCCCTCTTTAACTCATTTCATTATTCATTCACTTTGCATTCATTCAATTCCACCCCACATGCACCCTTTATTCTTCATCATTGCAACCATGGCACATTTACACCAACAAAACAACTCCCATGCCATGGCCTACTCATATTCCCATTTCCTTTCCAACATCTCACATGCATTTCCACCTTCCTACTTCATCATTTCACCACATTTTCCCTTTTATTTCCACATGCAATTCTTCATCATTGCAACCACAAACACCTTAAACAAATAGCCATATACATCTCCACTCCTCCTATAAATACCCTTGCATTCATTCATTCAAACATCATCTCATTCACAACACAACACACCACAAACACATTCCTTTCTCCCTTAGAATCCAAAAACCATCTTCCATTTCCACCAATCCTCATCCATTTCCATAATTCCCCAACACTTCCATCCCCCCAACCAACCTATCCTTAAACCTTGTGCTACAACAACGAGGAAGAGAAGAGTGCCTAAACGTTCATACAATTCAAGTTTTGAGTTGTTGGAATGTTTAGGTGTTTCTTTGATTTCAAAGTTTCATTTTAATTCTCTTTGTTTTGTACGTATGAGAAATGGAAGAAAAGAGTGCTTAAACGTTCATACAATTCAAAGTTTTGAGTTGTTGGAATGTTTAGGTGTTTCTTTGATTTCAAAGTTATGAGGAACTAAACCCCCTTTAGCTAGGGGGTAATTCGAAACTATGTTTATGTTTGTAATATGATTTGATTACTTTTAATTACGTTTCATAAGTTGTGAATTCAATTTCTTTAACTGTTTGATTGATAACCTATTTATGTATGTTTATTAAGAATGAACGCTTAATTTTCATGCATGAATTTGACGCTAGAATATAAGTGAGTTTCACGTAATAGTTATGAACTTATATTCACAAGTAGTGGAGGTTGCTTATAAACAATCGTGTTAAACATATTCTTGGCATAAGTTTCATGCAATCATAGTAACGAATGCCTCGTCAACACTTATAGTTTTCATGATGCTTAATGATTCTTGCTTGTATCTCTATTATGCAATTCATGTAGGGAACTTGTGAGGAATGTTTTGGATTGTCGTATGCAATCATCCAATTCATTAACTTAAGGAAAACTTGACGGTTAATTTAAGCGGACCTAATTAACCCGGGGCGTTGAGAATTCATGGTTTATTGAAAAGCAATTAGACATCGTTTTGTATGCAAGTATAACATATGTGGAGATGAACCCCTTAGCTAGCTTCCCATCCATTCATTTCCGTCAAATCCATATTTACAATTTGTTTTGTTTCCAAGTTTCCATTTTTAGTTTAAAGTCGTCCAAATCCAATCCCCCTTTTGCTTTAATGTGCAATATATTTAGAAATCAATTTAGTTTGTGTTTTTAAAGCATTTTGATTCTTTTGGTTTGTCTTAGTGTTTTAACGTTTAGTTTCACATTCTTTGAGTCTAGTTTAGTGTTTTATCTCGTTTTTACGTTTTTGAGTCAGTTTCCAAGAGATTAACAATCCCTCCTAATCCCCGGTCCAGAACGATCCCTACTTACACACTTCACTACAATTGACAAAAAGAGGGTTTAATTTGTGTGCGTATAATTCTCGCATCACTATCTCTACTATAGTGACGGATTTAAGTTCCTTAAAATTGGAATGTAAAGACAATCTTTAGTATTTTCCAATTTCTTTGGTAGTTCATATGAGGAAGTAAGTACAATCCGCTTTCGCAGAGATCTATATTCGATTCACGTTTGGAATGTGAAGTACTTTCTCTTCTCTCATTAATCTTCTACTTCTTATTAGCACACTTTTACATCAATTGTAAAACATAGTTACTAATACAGAATCATGCATTCAAGTAGAAGAACCAACTGTTGTGAACTTTTTCAAGAACATTTTACAACACCTTCGAAAGGTGTGTTCTTGACACTTGCAAGACATTTCTTTGCAAATACCCCTTCCAATGTCCATCCTTTCATAAAGAAAGTTTGTTCCCTTGGAGTTATTTTGCCTTCTTCATTTGACTTCCCTTTTGACTACAATAGTCATGGTCCCTAAACTTCCACTATCTCTCTTGAAACTTATTTCAAATGTGTTATACACATCAAACGATTTGGAGAGCGTGCGGTTATTGTTCACTATATAGTTTACAATAAACTTAGTGAACCATTAGGATAGGGACACAAAGGTGAAGTCTTTGCCTAGTTTCCGTCTCGTTAAGTGGTTTAACACTTCAACACTCAATGATTCAAAATCATCATAAGTCCATATAAATGGACTATTTTTGTCAACCAACCATTATGTTCTAAACATAATAACAAACTTTCAAGAGTTGTTCAAGGCAACTCTCATTTCTTCATACAACAATTTGTAAGTGAAGAATCATGGCACATAAAGTGTCCATGCCCTTGTGCTTACTTCTCAAGTTCCTTGTTCGTGTAACAAAGAGACAAGCACTAGAGTTTGCATTGTCCTCTTCATGGTAGACTTATCTAACATGTTCTTCCATTGATACATTATCAATAGGAAGATTGTGAGGATGAGACTACTTAGTTACATCTACAAGCCATTAAAGACAATCTATGGGATTGTAGAACTAAGTCCGGAAATTAAAGCGTTTGGTTTTTCTTTGTCAAGTTTTGGATAGCGTTTGCAAATATATTGGTAAACAAATACATAACGAATATAAATTGATTGATTTTAAGCCATTTGATTCGGGTCTTTAAATCAAATAGCACCACCCACTATTTTTGGCAAATTCCATATCCCTCATCGGAATTCGAGAGTTTTGGAGGAAACTCTTAGTAGGGTATGGGAGGCTCACCATTACCAAGCCCACCTCACGATGATACGATGTTGGTTAGCAAAAATAATGATGAGAGAATAACGCTTTACTCATTTACAACGTTTGTAATTACCCATCTTGTTTGGCCTCTAGAGAATGTTGCCTCACGATGATACGATGTTGGCACTATTGCACTTAGTTAAGTTATTCCCACCATGCTTAGTTCGTGTAGGGGTTCAAGAATAACCTCACGATGATACGATGTTGGCTATCCTCGTTGCCTACACTCACCTCATCATATGCGTATAGACTCCTCCTGAATGTAAGCATGCACTTTGTACTCCCCCATGATAGGGTGAAGCCGGTGTACAAGTCACAAACGATTGGAGCCTACCACGGTGGAAGGCCACGAAGAGATATTCAAAGCATCTCTCGCTTATCAACTTAATATTGATTTGGTTGAGGGTTTTTAGGTCTCATCACATATAAACATATATTTTAATCCAATTAAAACATTTTGGTCCTATTACAACTATTGGTCCATTTGATTGATTTAGTTGTATATAATACTCCCACTAAGCTTTTAAAACGGTTTTTAAAGCAAGAGTATATGATACTACTAACATAAGGTTTGCATTCATTGATGGACTATATAGTTGCCTTAGGGCCTTAGGATGACTATGAACCTTTGATTCGATTCAAACACGAGCCTAGTGTTGAATCTCGGTCTAGGGATGGAGATTGATTTTAGTTACGCGTTTAATCACATTAAGGCGTGTTGTCTTATTGGGCGTTGGACCCAACTACTCCATTTTCATGCATATCGAATAAAACAAGAAAGGAGTACTTCAAAGTAAATAAGAGCTTATGCTCTTTTACAACAATTGATCAAATCAAATTACTTTAAAGTAAAGAAGAGCTTATGCTCTTTTACAACAATTGATCATATCAAATTACAACCAAAATTTAATCTACACATTCCCATGGTTCAAACAAATTTGAAACGGCCTTTCACATAGCTCAATTATCGTAGGCTAAGGTTCATAATCACCCTTTCTTTAATTAATTAACGCTTTAACTAATTAAACTTGAATGCAACATTTTCATTTGGTTTTTGTATCCATAGAATTGATTTAAATGGAGCTAAATGAAATGAAAATCCAATTCTCATTTAAAGAGACAAAACAATTTTGTTCTCTACCTAATTTGGGCCAAAATGCTATGACCTCAACTTGTTTGGGCCATAGTGCAATTAACCTCAACTTTTGGGCTATTTTGCAAAAACATAAACTTTTGGGGTCACTTTGTAAAAACACAAAAGTCCACTACTTCATGTAATTACAACTAGAACCCAAAATTTTCCACAAAAAATAAAACTTCATTAAAGGAGCAAAACAATTTGTCCTTTTAGTGATTTTGGACCTTTACGTAAAAACGTAAACTTTTGGGTCAAAATGCAAATACACAAAAGTATCAAAACTTTATATAATTGCATGAAAGCCCCACAAGGACCCTAATTGATTAGGGTGGCCGGCCATTGAAGCAAAGTTTTTAAAAAAAAATTTCAAAGTTTTGTAAGTGGGGTGTGTGTAATGGAATAAATCATTACACACCAAACCCACTAAAATTTCTTTAATTTTTCAAAATAAATATCTAATATATTTAAACATAAGAAATATTTCAAAACAAAAACTTTATGAAATAAATCAAAACTTTGAATCAAAACACCAAACCTTTTGTTCTTGGCAAGAACATATCAAGAACAATGAAGAACATTCATGAAAACCCATAAGAGCTCCATGAACATTCTTCACCCAAATACTTCCCAAAACCACTCAAACTTAAGGGAAATAACATACAACCATACTAGGGTACATAGGGGTTCCAAAAGTCACTTTAAAACACTTTTAACAAGTCAAACAAGAACCCAAAATTCCACCCTTTGGATTTGGCCGAATTTCCCAAAAAACATGGCACCAAATTTTAGCTCCAAAATTCATGCTCATATGAACTACATCTACAGCATTTGAGATGGCAAATTTTCTAACAAAATTTACATTCAAAGAAGCAAGAATAAAGCTTGTAACAATTACAACATTCAAATCACAAACTATGAACTACAAAACCCAAAAGGATTCACCAACTACTAGACTTAGGCTCTTGATACCACATGAAGGAAAGTTTGTGAAAAACATGTTCATTTAAGCAACATCAATAGCATGCAATTAACAATTAAAGGCGGAATCATGCTTGTATGCACTTAAAACAAAACATTTACCCATGAAATTCAAAGCCTAGTAGATAGGTGAATCAAGACTCAACTCAAAACAAAGTGAGTTGAGAAATCAATACCTTTGTAGATTCCTCTTTGCATAAGCAAAGGCTAATCACCCAAAGAGAGGGCCTTCATTCCTTGCATCTTGGATCCATGGATTTGGATGGATGAAAAGGTTTCTCCAAGTTCCCAAAATTGAGAACCTCTAAGTCTCCACACCAAGGTATATTGTAGAAGAAATGAGTGACCTAGAGGAAGTAAGATTGCTAGCTATTCCCCTCTAGATTGGCTGAAATTTTAGAGAGAAAGGAGAGCTTGTGTTCTCATCCTTTTCCCCAAAAAAAATAACCCTTAGTAAATTTTAGGCTATAAAGTCCTTTATATAGTCCCTTCAAATAAGTGACCTAATGGACCAAAAGCCCTATTCTTTTACACATGGCTAGCCTATAGGTTTATTGGGCTTTCAAGCCCTTTGTTTTATTCAAGTTGTCATACAACTTGAGTTAATGGGCTTGACATTCAAATCCCATTGGGCCTTGCGGCCCAATATTAACCCGAGGTCTTTAACGAACTTATTCGTTTGATTAATTAACATATTAATTAATCCTAGCCTTAGATAAATAATTAAACCATTTAATTATTCTTACTCATCTCCGTTGAATCTTCAATCTCTACCTTACACGGTGTACGATCCATTAGGTTCCTTTTAGCGAGGCAGTGGGCGATTCAAACTCTTTCAAATCGATTGTGAATTGAAACTTACTTTCAATTCTCCCGTTAGTGATAATACACTTTTAGGGCTTCCACAAACCATGAGTGACACCTAGCAGCATATCATGGTTACCCAAGCTAATCAGAAGAGGTGGAGAACCTATTCAGTTTAGGATTACAAATGCAATACGGTCTTTCTCTAATACAATACTCTTGACCACATTGTTTGGTTTGATAGTTTATTCATGTCTACTATCCAATGTGAATCTTGTACTTATATGATTACCTTGAATGTGATCTGGAACACATTCCAACATCTCATTCATACTCTGGCCAGAGATTCTAAATCATATCATAGAGTATTCTCCCTCAAACAGTTTGAAGGTTAGAGATCCCTTGTTGCGCATTCACTTGCCTCCATGGCTAAGTGGCTTAACCCCAACGATGCCGTGGACACCCTGATAGAGTGACTTTGACATAATCAAAGATTAAGGACCTAACCACAAGACAACTGTGATGCCTCAGGTCAAAAGACTAATTTGCATTATCCCAACCATGAGTTCTCATATGACATGAATATGAGAACTCTTCGTTGATCGTGTTCAGTGAACTCATTCTCTATTGAGCACCTACGTACTTGTCTTGATGTCACACACACCAATGACTCGAGACTAGTCACTCTCCTGAGAGAAGACATAGCACGTACTGATCTTAACGGACTGTCAATGCCCAATTGACAATCCTATGATCAGGAACGTTTAGGATGTGTCAACGAAAGAATGGTCTCATGAATCTAACTTCTTTAGATCGCATTCTTCCAATCACATATTCCTTGGACTTATCGTTTAAGCATATAACATTTATATTAGACGGCTCAAACAATAATCTTTGCCCTTTACATTTAAACTACATTAGTTTGAAATGAACTACATTAGTTTGAAATGTCCGTAAAGTATCATCATATGATTGGTTTTAGGGCACATTTCCAACAGGCAGCCCTATGAGGAGTTCTATTCAACGTCTATACATCCACCACAACCTCATATACAATATGCCCAACCAAACTCAGGTGTGTCAATAGATTATAATCAAGCTCTTGATGAATTAATTTCTTTGGGGCAGGGCTTACAAAACCAAGTCGAGGAGGCTCAACAAAGAGAATATTGGCAACCATATGAGGAGTTCTGTACAACACTTATACAGCCACCACAACCTGCCCAAACAAATTCAAGTAAGTCTTTGTATAATGATACGGTTAGTGAGTTACTCACCAATTTGTCTCAGGGGCAAGAAGATCAAAACAAAGCAAGGCAAAATCAAGACAAAAGGTTGGACAACTTGGAGGAGCAAATTGGGCAGATTATGGAGTTCATGAAACAAATTCAAGAGCAAAGTGAACTCTCCAACTCAACTATTGAAAACTCGAAGGAAGATTTTGAAATCCATAATGCTATCACTTTGGGAAATGCTATGGAGGGTGGAGCTGACCTAAAAATGTCCAAACATAGCCTAGAAGTGGATGAGGAGCTGCTAATTGAGGAGGAGGAAGAAGACATGCACACGGCAAGGGTAGAACAACCCTTACCGCAGCCCCCTAAGCCCTCTAAACCACCCACCACAAGTAAGGACGTCCTAATTCCATGTTATTCTGATGTTATTCCACCCAATGTCCCTTTTCCTAGCAGGTTTTTGATTCCCAACCAAGAAGAGAGTAAAAAGGACATCGTGGAAGCCTTCCCAAAGGTGCAAAATGCTATTCCAATTCTTGGTGCAACACAGCAAGTTTTAGATGGTGTTGAATTCTTCAAAGGACTTTGTACACCAAGAAGAATGATTCAAGAGCAAGATGTGACTGGGGAATGTCTAGAATTCATCAAAGAGGACATATTTGAAACCACAAAACCCAAAGAAGTTGAATTTGATGACATTGGACAAGTCATAACCATCACATGTAATCTGGCCAAGTCCAATATCCCTGAAACTTTCAAGGGAGTGGTGTTTGTCATTGAGTTCTTGTCGGAGCACACAGGTAAGCCGCCTCCCCGAATTTCAATTTTCTTTTATACTAATATGTTGTTAATGATCCAGGCACCCACTTTAGAATTTGAACCATTAACGGATCATCTCAAGTATCACCCCCCATTCAAAGATAAATTCCATGCCGTGGGTTCCAATTGAGCCTAAGAAGGTCTCGTCCGGCTGCAAGACGTAAAAGAAAGCGCTACTTGGGAGGCAACCCAATGCACTGAATAAAACAAAGCTTGGTCATTGATTTCCGACAGATTACAAAAAAAAAAAAAAAAAAAAAAAAAAAAAAAAAAAAAAAAAAAAAAAAAACATGGCAGAAAGATGGAGCCTTCACAAGGGTTGTGTACGTGAGGCCCCACTACGTGGCAACACTCTCGGAGCGGGAGCCATCGGAGCAGGAGCCATAGGAGCGGGAGGCATAGGAGCGGGAGGCACTGAAGATAGATCATTCAAGGCCCCAAACCTTGGTGGAACGCTGGATGACCCAGGAAAAAGGTGCCTCTGGAAGAAAGACGCAAGCCTTTGACGGTCACTTTGCATTCGACCTTGAGATTCTTGCATCTCATCAAGCTTCTTCTTCATGTCTGTCGAATAATTATTGGCAAGCACGTGCAAAGTTCTATTCTCGTACTTAAGCTGTTTGATCTCTTGCTTAAGACTCTCCACCTCCGCCATCAATGATCCAACCTGACGGGAGCGAGCAAGAAGGCGTTGGCCCATGTTGGACACAGAGCCAGTGCACTGAACGCTGAGAGCTAAGGACTCTTGAACGGCCAACTCATCGGACCGTCCTGAAAGCAGTTGACTATCTTTGGGAGTGAGGAGGTTCCGAGCTACTATCGTAGCTGTTGTTGCATCCGTCATCACAGAGTCTTCACCTGTAAGAGGGCCATGAGAAGATAAGAAAGAAGGGCACCATACCTTACCCTGACGAGGCGCGACCGGATCACTGCTTAGTGATGTGAGAATTACTTGACACTCTAATTAAACCCTCGTTTGACAATTGTAGTAGAATGGATAAGTGAGGGATCGTTCTAGACCGGGGATTAGGAGGGCTTGCTAAAACCTTCTAAATTGACTTAAAAACATAAAAACTCAATATAAAACACTATTTAATGCTCGAAGAAAGCAAAACTAAAAATAAGAAAGATTAAGACCAAGACTTCAACGAAATAAGGGGGAATTGGATTTGGACGAATTTAAACTAAAATGGATACTTGGAAACAAAACAAATTGTAAATATGGATAGATTGCAAACAAGTGTTGTGAAATTAGATGGTTGGTGAATTAGCTAGAGGTTCTTTCTCCACACATGATATTTATGCATATGAATCAATTTCCAGTTATTCCTTCATTGAATTATGAACGACAATGCCCCAAATTAACCGTGACATCACTAGTTAACCCTCAGATTTTCCTTATATTATTGGATTGGATGGCATCATTCGACAACCCAAAACATTCTCAAAAGTTCCCTACATGTCATCATAATAGAGATACAATCGAAGATCATTAAGAATAATGAAAACCATAAGCACTGACAAAGCACTTGCAACTATGACATCATGTTACTCATGCTAAGAATTTAAACTTAACGCGATCGTGACAAGCGACCTTCACTACTTTCAAGTATAAGTTAGTAACGATTATGTGAAACCTTCTTAAACTTTAGCCACATATTCATGCATGTAATTAAGTGTCGACCCTCAATCAACAAACACAAATAAGTTAATCATCAAATAGTTAAGCCAATTGCATTCACGAATCAAGAGTTCATAACTGGAATTCATCAATTCATATTACATAAACAATCATGGTATTGAAATCACCCCTAGCTAAGGGGGGTTTAGTTCCTCATAACTTTGAAATCAAAGAAACACCTAAACATTCCAACAACTCAAACTCGAATTGTATAAACGTTTAGGCACTCTTCTCTTCCATTCCTCATATTACAAAACAAAGAGAATTGAATTTACAACATTGAAATCAAAGAAACGCGTAAACATTCCAACAACTCAAACATGAATTGTATGAACGTTTAGGCCCTCTTATCTTCCTCTTTATTGTGGCACAAGGACTAAGGGATGTTGTTGGTGTGTTGAATGGATTGGGGGATTATGGAAATGGAAGAAATGGAGGAGAGATGGAAGGGAAACTCACGGCCAATAGGGGGAAGAATGGATGATTTTGAAGAGTGTTGTGTTGTGAATGAGATGAGATGCATGAATGAATGAATGCAAGGGTATTTATAGGAGTAGTGGAGGGAACATAAGGCTATTTGTTTAAGCATTTGTGTGGAGGAATGATGGAAAAACAGCTAGGACACATGTGAAAACTGAAATTGCACAAGGGAAGCAAAGAGAACCCACGGTAAAGGAGTTTTTGGTGCATGTGTTGGCTGTTTTGTGTGTTGGTTAAAGCTTGTGAAAGCATGTGCAATGTATGGTGGATGAATGAGATTGCATGTGGCTTTATGGTTGAATGTTTAAAGGGTGCATGTGAGTGGATATGTGGCTGAAAATGCATGTGCAACAACAAAGAAGAAAGCTGAAAATGCATAAGGTGTACACGGCATTGATTTTCAGGATGGGTCTTTGTGTTGTGTAGTGTGTTGTTGTGCATGTGTTTGCATGTGTTGATGAATGGGATTGTGGAAAGGAAAGGGTGAATGATTATGTGGCTAAATTAAAGAATGCAAAGTGAATGAATATTGAAATAGGAAAGCATGAACAAGGTGGAAATGCATGTGATGTGTAAAAGGGAAAGCTGAAATTGTGATGGAGAGCCACGGCATTGATTGGATTTGTGGTGGGTGGATGAAAGAATAATGTCAAGGTGTGGGATTGTTAAAGGGGGAAGTGCATGTGAGTGGCTGATTTGAGTGTTGGGAAATCATGTGAATTAAAGGGATGAAGGTGGCTGCAATGATGAAGTGTGATGGTTGAAAATGTGTAAGGGAAATCACTAAGGGGACTCACGGCAAAGGAGATGTTAAAGGGGTTGAGTGTGTTGGAAATGCATGTGATGTATGTCAAGGTTGGAGAAAAGGTGTGATAAGTGATAAGTGATAAGTGAATGGTATGTGGTGAGTGATAAGTGAATGATATGCTAAGTGAGTGATAAGTGAATGGAAGTGATAAGTGATTGGTTTGATAATTGATAAATGAATGATATGCTAAGTGATAAATGAATGATATGCTAAGTGATAAATGAATGATATGTTAAGTGATAAATGAGTGATATGTTAAGTGATGATAAGTAATGATAGGTGGTTATGATAGTTTGGTCTTTAATTTCGTCCATTCCTTTTGCTCCAAATATAAGCTATCCAATCCAAGTCCGATTTTGCTCCAAAATGCTCCAAAAGGCATCCTTTTGCATACCTTGCCCTTAGAACCTGAAAACACACAAAAGAAGCATAAAGGACTAAAATAACTAGAGAAACATAACGTAAATGCACGAGAACAAGCCATTTAAGTCGCATGAATATGCTCCTATCAAATACCCCCACACTTATCTTTTGCTAGTCCTCGAGCAAAACAGAAAGAAAAACAAAACAAAACGAAACGAAACAAGTAAAACACACCTAAACCTTCCAACAACCGTCTTAGGGATTTCCAATGCACATGACAAGTTAAAAATCATCATTCCCACAGATTTTAGTCATCTTCACACTTAAGTACATTCTTAATCATAGTCACCATATACTAGTTCACAATTAAGCATTTAAAACCATGTTTTGAATGTAGTAACATGCCTTAGAGAATTTGCTCAATTCCTTACAAGATATGCACTCGATTTTCACTCAGAATTTCTAACTACACACCCTAATTTAGTCATATGTGAGAAGATTGATGTAAACATGAAAACGACACTCACATATATGTATCACAAAGAACGCAATTTCTGGAGTTAATAATGACATGAATATGATCTCATGAATGGAATGCTACTACTTAGACGCGAGCACCAGTGACACCATATGCTCATACCAAGTTCAAACTCCACAATTGAAATACACAACACTCAAGATAGAAGTCAAGGGTTGTAACGGGGCTTGGGGTATTGGCTAACAATGGAAGGTGAAGGATAAACAAACATTCTTAGAGCAATAGTGAGCAAAGTATTGAATCAGGCACTTAGAATTCCCTTAAGAACGCAGAAGTCAACTTTGAACACCCAAGGGAAAGTCACACAAAACTTAGGGCCATATTCACTTTTTGGACCCTTTCTTCAACCATCAACGCTCGTGAGTTCATCCTTACTTTTTTTTTTTTTTTTTTTTTTTTTTTTTTTTTTTTTTTTTTCTTTTGAATCTTAAAACTTACATATAAACGTAAGAACAAACTTTTACTCCCCCATACTCATTTTCTTGCATAATGTAACTCAAAAGGAATTCATTTAAGTTATGCTCACTATCTTTTAAGAACAAGGGTGTGGATTGTCCTAAACTAGGCTAGGTGAGGAAAATGTGGGTAAACAAAGAATTAAAGGCTACACAAGGCTCAACGGGGTTAAAACTTACAACAAATACGAAATATGGGAAGTGAGGCTATTTGGCTATGGTGGCAACTACACAACTTCATCTTGATATATGTTATGCAAATCAATAACATGCTTTGAATGAAATGGGCATGAGTTCTAGCATTTGGAACTATATGATGAAACGCCTTCTAAGTAGTAACCAAGCAAAGAATAATGAGATCATGCAACAACTTTGGAAAACAAGAAATCACAGATTATACTCTCCAAAGAACGTTATAGGCTCAAGTCTCTCAGGGTTGTAGCGTTTGTTTGAGTTCCTTCCTTCAAGCATGTTACATAACTAATTTTTTTCTTTTATGATTGCATGTGAAGTCATACATTATAACCATAACCAAGCATATACCAAGAGTAAATCAAACTTTTCTCCATGTTTATAACTCTTTTTAACAGTCATGCAATTAGAAACCAAATCCTTATCATTGTGTTGGAAGGTGACCTACGACACAAAAATGACTCAAAACACTCTTTTTAGGCTTTTCAAAACATGTTTTTCAAATTTTTATGTGATTTTCGAATTTTTAAGTCAAAACACACTAAACACACTTAAAAACAGCAAGAAACAACATTTGAAGTTATGGTGGATAAAACCCTACGAATTTGCATCAAAACACTTTAGTCACTCCCCCACACTTAAAACAAACATTGTCCTCAATGTTAAAAACCACACTAAACACAAACAAACATATAAACAGCATTTAAACATACTAAACATGGCAGAATGTATCTAACAAAGAGAAGAGTTTAGAGATGCAAATCTGGTTATGGAGTTTTCGTTCCATCTTCTCCTTGGTGATTGCAGTGAGGCTTGGATCTTTGTGATTCCACAGGCTTACTCTTGAACTGTGCTGCTCCCATCGTTGATTTTCCTTTGTGCTACTCTTAAACTGGGCAGCAGGCTTCCTTTGGTCTCCCCCGAAGGTCTGAGCTTCCTCCTCTTATCTGTTTCTTTGTTCAATCTCTCCAATTCGTATTGAAGAGGGTTAGAGGATAGCTTAGCAAAGCTAGGTAAGCAACCAGGGAATAGAGTCCAGATAGACTCCAAGTGCCGGCTGATTGCTTCTTTCACCTTGCCATGCAAGTAATATCAAGGACAAAGGAAAAGACAGGGAAAGAGCATGATATGAGATACCTTTGCTTTCGCCCTTGATGATATGAGATACCTTTGTTTTCGAAGAGGCAGCGAATGAATCGACATGCTTCGATCCACCGTTTCCTCTTGCCTCCTTTGTTCTCCGGGCCTTTGGTATCTTCTTTGGGGGATACATCCATGGTTGAAAGTGTGTTCTCAAGAGAAAGAGAAATCTGAGCATGTTTGAGAGGGTTGGTTGTAGCTTACATTTTCGGCCGAGAAGGAAAGTGATGCGTTTGTGGATGTAAGCCTTGCCATGCATGTTGATGTATATAGCAATTGTAATGGCAAGTGGCAATGCGGATGTGGAAATTACCTCCACGCGTCTTTTGAAAAGCTGGGAGCTTTTGACAAATTTGCACTCGCTTTCTGGAAAGCTGGGAGCTTTCGGCGTTGTCACCCACGTTTGTCGGCTAAAGTGTGCAGCTGATTTCTCGCCTTTCCACGCGTCTTCTGAAAAGCTGGGAGCTTTTGACAAAGTTACACACACTTTCTGAAAAGCTAGGATTGCGTCTGAAGAGCTGGCGATCTTTACGCCGGAAATTCCGGTTTTGAAGAGCGGTGTTTCTTCAATTCTGAATTGGTGATTGTGTCGCCCATCCTTTAATAGAGGTGATCGATCACCTCTATCTGCACACTTTGAAGACTTCCCAAAAATCATCATCGGCCCGTCGAGATTTTCCTCCATTCAACCTTTCTTTTTTAACTTCTTGAACAATGGCTAGCTCATCCAACCCATCGAACATTTGCTTAGATTTGAGTCTAAGCAGTGATCCGGTCGCGCCTCGTCAGGGTAAGGTATGGTGCCCGTCTTTCTTATCTTCCCATGGCCCTCTTACAGAAGAGGACTCTGTGATGACGGATCCCACAACGGCTACGATAGTGGCTCGGAACCTCCTCACTCCCAAAGACAGTCAGCTGCTTTCCGGACGGTCCGATGAGTTGGCCGTTCAAGAATCCCTGGCTCTGAGTGTTCAGTGTGCTGGCTCTGTGTCCAACATGGGCCAACGCCTTCTTGCTCGCTCCCGTCAGGTTGAATCCTTGATGGCGGAGGTGGAGAGTCTTAAGCAGGAGATCAAACAGCTTAAGTACGAGAACCGAAGTTTGCACGTGCTTGCCAACAATTATTCGTCAAGCATGAAGAGGAAACTTGACGAGCTTGATGACCGTCAAAGGCTTGCAGCTTTCTTCCAGAGGCACCTCTTTCCTGGTTCATCCAGCGTTCCACCAAGGTTTGGGGCCTTGAATGATCTATCTTCGGTGCCTCCCGCTCCGATGCCTTCCGCTCCGATGCCTCTTGCTCCAATGCCTTCTGTTCCGAGACCTCCTGTTCCGATGCCTTCTGCTCCGAGAGTGTTGCCACGTAGTGGGGCCTCACGTACACAACCTTTGTAAAGGCTCCATCTTTCTGCCATGTTTAGATACAATTGTAATTTATCGAAAAAATCAATGAACAAGCAAAAGTTTTATTTACTGTATTGGGTTGCCTAAGACACAAACAAACACCAAAATGACTCAAATGACTCTAAAAACACATCTTTTTGGGGTTTTCAAAAGTATTTTTTTTTTTTTTTCAAATTTTTATCAATTTTTCGGAGTTTTATGCCAAGACACTATAAAACACACTAAAACACTCTAAAAACGCTTAAAACAGCAAGAAACAACATTCTAAGTGATAGGTGAATAAATCCCACGAAATTCATGCAAAAACAAATTGTTTACCCTCCCAACTTAAATCAAACATTGTCCTCAATGTTTTAAGCATAGAGTCACAAAAGAGCAAATAAATAAACAAAAACGATAAAGAAATCAAAGTAAAGGCAGTAAAGAAAAGGAAAGGAATAAAAATAAGTTCTTCTCTATTCGGATGCATGGGTTGCCTCCCACGAAGCGCTTTCTTTTACGTCTTGCAGCCGGACGAGTACTCTCTTCAATCTTTAATTGAGCCCACGGAATGGAAAGGAATGTCTTCCACCACTTGCCCCACACCATGCTCGTAATATGGCTTCAACCGATGCCCGTTCACGTTGAATTCTACGCCATTCCTTAAGCTTTTTATGTGGACTGCACCATAAGGTAAAACGTTAGTAACAACAAACGGGCCAATCCATTTAGAACGCAACTTACCAGGAAACAAACGTAGGCGAGAGTTGAAAAGCAACACTTTCTGCCCAACTGTGAAGGTCTTGGTTCGGATCATTTTATCATGGAATGCTTTGGTCTTGGCTTTGTACATCCGGGCATTCTCATAGGCTTCATTCCGAATCTCCTCAAGTTCATTCAATTGGAGCTTCCTATGAACTCCCGCTGCATCTATGTCCATGTTGAAAGTCTTCACGGCCCAATGTGCCTTGTGCTCTAATTCTACGGGCAAATGACATGGCTTACCATAGACGAGCCGAAAAGGTGACATCCCAATGGGTGTTTTGTATGCCGTACGATATGCCCATAGTGCATCATCTAAACGTAAGCTCCAATCCCTCCTTGTTGGTCCAACGGTCTTCTCCAAAATTTGTTTGATTTCTCGGTTAGACACCTCGGCTTGGCCATTTGTTTGAGGATGGTAAGGTGTGGAGACCTTATGGTTGACATGGTACTTTCTTAGCAACGCCTCAATGGTCCGATTGTAAAAGTGAGACCCTCCATCACTTATGATTACTCTCGGCATTCCAAACCTAGCAAAAATGTTAGTTTTCACGAAATCTGCAACCACCTTAGAATCGTTAGTACGGGTGGCTTTTGCTTCCACCCATTTAGAAACATAATCAACGGCTAGCAAGATATACGTGAAACCATAAGATGGAGGGAAAGGGCCCATGAAATCAATGCCCCAAACATCAAAAATTTCAACATTAAAGACAGGGGTTTGCGGCATTTGGTCCTTGGTACCTATGTTACCCATTCGTTGGCAACGATCACAAGACATACAAAAGGTTCTAGCATCCCTAAATATAGTCGGCCAATAAAAACCACACTCTAGAACCTTGAGGGCAGTGCGTTGTGTGCCAAAATGACCACCACATGCATATGTGTGACAAAAGTTTAGAATTGAGTGAAATTCAGAATCATGCACACATCTACGTACAATTTGATCGGGACAAAATTTCCATAAGTACGGATCATCCCATACATAAAACCGTGCATCATGCCTAAGTTTGTCACGTTGGTGCCTATTGAGATCATTTGGAATTTGTTTAGCCACCAAGTAATTCACTAAATCTGCATACCATGGTTCACTTACCTCAATGGATAGCAGCTGCTCATCGGGGAATGTCTCTGCAATGGGTAGGGATTCCTCATTATGCACCATTCGGCTTAGGTGGTCAGCCACCACGTTTTCACTTCCCTTCTTGTCACGAATCTCGATGTCGAACTCTTGAAGTAACAACATCCACCGAATTAGCCGGGGCTTGGCCTCCTTTTTGGTGAGCAAGTACTTTAGAGCTGCATGATCAGTGAAAACAATTACTTTAGTACCAATTAGATATGATCGAAATTTATCTAAAGCAAAGACAACGGCAAGAAGTTCTTTCTCCGTAGTGGAGTAGTTCAACTGGGCATCGTTCAACGTCCGTGAGGCATAGTAGATGGCATGCGGCCTCTTGTCCTTTCTTTGTCCCAAAACAGCCCCTAAAGCATAATCGGACGCATCACACATAAGCTCGAACGGGAGGCTCCATTCCGGGGGAACAATAATGGGTGCCGTGGTCAACAACTCCTTGAGTTGGTTGAATGATGCCGTGCACTCCTTAGTGAATTCAAATGCCACGTCTTTTTGTAGGAGGCGGCAAAGAGGTTGTGCAACTTTTGAGAAATCTTTGATAAATCGCCTATAGAATCCTGCATGGCCAAGAAAAGAACGGACCTCTCTAACCGAAATAGGAGAGGGTAAGTGACGTACAAGATCTATTTTAGACTTATCAACTTCAATCCCTTTTTCTGAGATGATATGACCCAAAACTATACCTTGCTTAACCATAAAATGACATTTTTCCCAATTCAAAACAAGGTTAGTTTCCATGCATCTTTTCAAGATTAAAGTGAGATTATGCAAACAAGCATCAAATGAGTCTCCAAACACACTAAAATCGTCCATAAATACTTCAATTATCTTTTCAACATAATCAGAGAAGATACTTACCATGCATCGTTGGAAAGTGGCCGGTGCATTGCATAAACCAAATGGCATGCGACGATAAGCAAATGTTCCAAAGGGACATGTGAATGTGGTCTTCTCTTGATCATCCGGGGCTATCACAATTTGGTTATATCCAGAGTATCCATCAAGAAAACAGTAAAAAGCATGACCGGCTAACCTTTCGAGCATCTGGTCGATGAATGGCAAAGGAAAGTGATCTTTCCTAGTCATGGCATTTAGCTTCCGGTAATCGATACATACTCGCCATCCAGTCTGAATGCGTGTAGGTACGAGCTCATTCTCATCATTCTTGATAACAGTTACTCCGGACTTCTTGGGAACGACTTGAACTGGAGAGACCCAACGGCTATCGGAGATAGGGTAGATCACTCCGCAATCCAAAAGCTTGATTATTTCCTTCTTCACCACTTCCATCATTGGAGGGTTGAGACGGCGTTGAGCCTCTCGGGATGGCTTAGTCCCCTCTTCAAGAAGTATACGGTGCATGCATGTGGTAGGGCTTATTCCTTTAATGTCGGCCAAAGTCCACCCTATGGCCGTTTTGTGTTCTCGCAGCACCCTCACAAGCTTCTCCTCCTCCATTGCCGTGAGACTTGATGAAATGATGACGGGCAATGTTTCGCCTTCTCCCAAAAACACATACTTCAAATGGTCCGGCAACGGCTTAAGTTCAAGTGATGGTGCCTGAACAACAGAAGGTAGCATCTTAGTGGAAACTGAATTTGAAAGTGAGAGTGGAACCTTACCATATTGTTGTGGCAATGACTCAAGGGCTGCCACAACCTCAATTATTTCTTCACTAGAACCCATGGCAAAGAATTCCTCTTCCTTGCCGTGACCTTGCATTGGCCCAAATCCGTCATTTTTGCACTCTATGGCCTTAGTGATGGTTGTTTCCAGGGCGTCCTCGTTCAATTCTTCAAGGTATACCTGCGCCAAAGAATCGATAACATTAATGGAAAAACAAGAATGGTCATCAACAGGATATCTCATAGTTTCAGAAATATTAAAATCAATCACTTCCCCATCGAATTCCATTGTCAAGGTGCCTTTGTATACATCAATCTTCGTTCGGGCCGTCTTCATGAATGGCCTACCAAGGAGAATCGGCAAAGATGTAGAATGGGCTGAATCCTCCATGTCTAGGATGTAGAAATCAGCCGGAAAAATTAAATGGTTCACCTGCACAAGCACATCCTCCAAAACTCCTTTTGGATATGCATTAGATCTATCGGCCAACTGAATAACCACACCATCATTTTTCAATTCACCAAGGTTCATTGAAGCATAGATAGAGTATGGCATGACGTTAATTGAAGCTCCTAAATCTAACATAGCATGTTCGAACTTAGTTTGACCAATAATACAAGGGATTGTAAAGCTACCTGGATCTTTGCACTTTGGTGGTAACTTTCTTTGTAAAACAGCAGAAACATTCTCACTTACCCTTACTACCTCTTTGTGTGACGCCCTCTTCCTCGTAGTACACAATTCCTTCAAGAACTTAGCGTATTTGGGCACTTGCTTTATGGCATCTAGGAGCGGGATATTGACTTGAACTTTCCTAAACGTTTCAAGAATGTCCTTCTCATGCTCCTCCTTCTTTGTTTGCAATAATCTGCGAGGAAAAGGTACATTGGGCAGATTAGGACGTGAAGTATATGAATTTGAACTTAAATTACCTGATTTGGCCGAGTTAGGGTGATTGGGGGCCTGCGGCATTTGGTTTTTCACTCTTTCCGTGGGTGAGCTAGACACTTCCTCAGGTTGTGTCGTCTCTTCATCTACTTTCTGGGCAGATTTGGGATTGTTTGGCTCGGTCCCAACTTCTTTTCCACTCCTTAGGGTGATGGCCTTGGCGGATTCGAATCCTCCCTTTGGATTGACTGTGGTTGAGCTAGGAAGCTTTCCTTGCTCTCTAATCTGTCCAAGGAACTCAGAAATCTGCCCTATTTGTTTCTTCATATCCATCATCTCCTTCTCGTTATTTTCTATCCGGTTGTTTTGATTTTGCAACCCCTGCGAAATAGAGGTTAGTAATTGCATAGCTTGATTACCTTCCAAGGACGTACCTGAATGAGATGATGCCGAAGGTTGTTGGGGTTGTTGGGGTGCATACGGCTTGGAATAAAAACCAGGGGGGTTTGGCCTAAATCCTCCTTGTTGGGCAGCTTGTTGTGGCTCCCTCCATTTGAAGTTTGGATGGTCCCTCCATCCGGCATTGTAAGTGTTCGAATATGGGTTGTTTTGATTTTGTCCTTGGAAACCAATTGCATTGGCAGATTCCCACCCACCATTCTCGATTAGTTGAGGGCAATTGTCAGATGGATGCCCTTGAATTGAGCACACGCCACAAACTTGGTGTTCTTGTGCTTTTGGACCAATCACAACCTGAGAAACAAGAGAAGTAAGATTAGCAAGTTGTGATTGAATTTCAGAAATAGCACTAACCTCATTTACACTTTGTTGCCGTGGGGCTTCCCTTTGGCCCACTCCTTCATATTGTTGAGCGTTGAGCGCTCGGTTGGCTATGAGAATCTTGGCATCCCTTGGTGTTTTGTCCACCAATGCTCCTCCCGCTGATGCATCAAGCATTTGACGTTCGATAGGAAGGAGGCCCTCATAGAAATATTGAAGGAGAAGTTCCTCCTTCATTTGATGTTGAGGACATGAAGCTACCAGGCCCTTGAAGCGCTCATAATAAGCCGGGAATGTCTCACCATGGTTCTGTTGAATACCACTAATTTTCTTCCGTAGGAGAATCACTCTCGAAGTAGGGAAGAATTTCTCCAAGAAAGCACGCTTCATACTTTCCCACGAAGTCACAGTTCCCGGGGCTAGTTCGTAGAGCCAATCTTTGGCCTTGTCCATAAGTGAAAATGGAAAGGCCTTCATCTTCAATATACTGCCATCCACAATGACGGGGGTCATGCTCGAACAAACCACCTCGAACTCCTTCAAGTGTTTGTTGGGATCTTCCATGGACAGCCCATGGTACTTAGGAATATGATGCAGCAAGCTTGACTTCAATTCGAACTCATCGGTCTTGCCTAGAGCCGCCCTAGGATATTGAATACATAGGGGTGCGGCATTGTCCAATCCCGAAGCGGAAAGCTCTTTGATTGTTCGGTTGTCTGCTGCCATGTCTTCTTCACCCGCTGTTGTCTTGGGTTCCTCTTCTTCAAATTCAGAAATGGACTCGGAGCTTTCGCTTGATTCGCTAGGTTCTGGGTTCTTTCTTTTTCGTCTCAATTCTCGCTCGAAATCTGCGTCAAAGACCGAGATAGGTTCACGATTCGGATGAGAACTCCTAGTCATAAACTAGTACCTAAAACAAGAAATAAAACAAGATCAAGAATCTGGAATAAAATAAAAGAAAATAAAACAATCCAAGAGATTAGCAAAGTTGCTAATCCCCGGCAACGGCGCCAAAATTTGATGTGAGAATTACTTGACACTCTAATTAAACCCTCGTTTGACAATTGTAGTAGAATGGATAAGTGAGGGATCGTTCTAGACCGGGGATTAGGAGGGCTTGCTAAAACCTTCTAAATTGACTTAAAAACATAAAAACTCAATATAAAACACTATTTAATGCTCGAAGAAAGCAAAACTAAAAATAAGAAAGATTAAGACTAAGACTTCAACGAAATAGGGGGGAATTGGATTTGGACGAATTTAAACTAAAATGGATACTTGGAAACAAAACAAATTGTAAATATGGATAGATTGCAAACAAGTGTTGTGAAATTAGATGGTTGGTGAATTAGCTAGAGGTTCTTTCTCCACACATGATATTTATGCATATGAATCAATTTCCAGTTATTCCTTCATTGAATTATGAACGACAATGCCCCAAATTAACCGTGACATCACTAGTTAACCCTCAGATTTTCCTTATATTATTGGATTGGATGGCATCATTCGACAACCCAAAACATTCTCAAAAGTTCCCTACATGTCATCATAATAGAGATACAATCGAAGATCATTAAGAATAATGAAAACCATAAGCACTGACAAAGCACTTGCAACTATGACATCATGTTACTCATGCTAAGAATTTAAACTTAACGCGATCGTGACAAGCGACCTTCACTACTTTCAAGTATAAGTTAGTAACGATTATGTGAAACCTTCTTAAACTTTAGCCACATATTCATGCATGTAATTAAGTGTCGACCCTCAATCAACAAACACAAATAAGTTAATCATCAAATAGTTAAGCCAATTGCATTCACGAATCAAGAGTTCATAACTGGAATTCATCAATTCATATTACATAAACAATCATGGTATTGAAATCACCCCTAGCTAAGGGGGGTTTAGTTCCTCATAACTTTGAAATCAAAGAAACACCTAAACATTCCAACAACTCAAACTCGAATTGTATGAACGTTTAGGCACTCTTCTCTTCCATTCCTCATATTACAAAACAAAGAGAATTGAATTTACAACATTGAAATCAAAGAAACGCGTAAACATTCCAACAACTCAAACATGAATTGTATGAACGTTTAGGCCCTCTTATCTTCCTCTTTATTGTGGCACAAGGACTAAGGGATGTTGTTGGTGTGTTGAATGGATTGGGGGATTATGGAAATGGAAGAAATGGAGGAGAGATGGAAGGGAAACTCACGGCCAATAGGGGGAAGAATGGATGATTTTGAAGAGTGTTGTGTTGTGAATGAGATGAGATGCATGAATGAATGAATGCAAGGGTATTTATAGGAGTAGTGGAGGGAACATAAGGCTATTTGTTTAAGCATTTGTGTGGAGGAATGATGGAAAAACAGCTAGGACACATGTGAAAACTGAAATTGCACAAGGGAAGCAAAGAGAACCCACGGTAAAGGAGTTTTTGGTGCATGTGTTGGCTGTTTTGTGTGTTGGTTAAAGCTTGTGAAAGCATGTGCAATGTATGGTGGATGAATGAGATTGCATGTGGCTTTATGGTTGAATGTTTAAAGGGTGCATGTGAGTGGATATGTGGCTGAAAATGCATGTGCAACAACAAAGAAGAAAGCTGAAAATGCATAAGGTGTACACGGCATTGATTTTCAGGATGGGTCTTTGTGTTGTGTAGTGTGTTGTTGTGCATGTGTTTGCATGTGTTGATGAATGGGATTGTGGAAAGGAAAGGGTGAATGATTATGTGGCTAAATTAAAGAATGCAAAGTGAATGAATATTGAAATAGGAAAGCATGAACAAGGTGGAAATGCATGTGATGTGTAAAAGGGAAAGCTGAAATTGTGATGGAGAGCCACGCCATTGATTGGATTTGTGGTGGGTGGATGAAAGAATAATGTCAAGGTGTGGGATTGTTAAAGGGGGAAGTGCATGTGAGTGGCTGATTTGAGTGTTGGGAAATCATGTGAATTAAAGGGATGAAGGTGGCTGCAATGATGAAGTGTGATGGTTGAAAATGTGTAAGGGAAATCACTAAGGGGACTCACGGCAAAGGAGATGTTAAAGGGGTTGAGTGTGTTGGAAATGCATGTGATGTATGTCAAGGTTGGAGAAAAGGTGTGATAAGTGATAAGTGATAAGTGAATGGTATGTGGTGAGTGATAAGTGAATGATATGCTAAGTGAGTGATAAGTGAATGGAAGTGATAAGTGATTGGTTTGATAATTGATAAATGAATGATATGCTAAGTGATAAATGAATGATATGCTAAGTGATAAATGAATGATATGTTAAGTGATAAATGAGTGATATGTTAAGTGATGATAAGTAATGATCGGTGGTTATGATAGTTTGGTCTTTAATTTCGTCCATTCCTTTTGCTCCAAATATAAGCTATCCAATCCAAGTCCGATTTTGCTCCAAAATGCTCCAAAAGGCATCCTTTTGCATACCTTGCCCTTAGAACCTGAAAACACACAAAAGAAGCATAAAGGACTAAAATAACTAGAGAAACATAACGTAAATGCACGAGAACAAGCCATTTAAGTCGCATGAATATGCTCCTATCACTTAGACTCAAATCTAAGCAAATGTTCGATGGGTTAGATGAGCTAGCCATTTTTCAAGAAGTTAAAAGAGAAGGGTTGGATGGAGTAAAATCTCGACGGGCTGGAGACGATTTCTGGGCAATCTTCAAAGTGTGCATGATAGAGGTGATCGATCACCTCTATTAAAGGAGATGCGACACAATCACCAATTCAGAATTGAAGAGACACCGCTCTTCAAAGCCGGATTTTCGGGCGAAAAGATCGCCAGCTCTTCAGACGCAATCCCGGCTTTTCAGAAAGCGTGTGTAACTTTGTCAAAAGCTCCCGGCTTTTCAGAAGACGCGTGGAGGCCGAGAAAGCAGCCACACACTTTTGCCGACAAGCGTGGGTGACAAAGCCGAAAGCTCCCGGCTTTTCAGAAAGCGTGTGTAACTTTGTCAAAAGCTCCCGGCTTTTCAGAAGACGCGTGGAGGACATTGCCGCATTCGCACTGCCACTTGCCTTTACAATTCCTATATACATCAACATTCATGGCAAGGCATACACCCAAAAATGCATAACTTGAAGGAAAATTTGTGAAAAACATGTTCATTTAAGCAACATCAATAGCATGCAATTAACAATTAAAGGCGGAATCATGCTTGTATGCACTTAAAACAAAACATTTACCCATGAAATTCAAAGCCTAGTAGATAGGTGAATCAAGACTCAACTCAAAACAAAGTGAGTTGAGAAATCAATACCTTTGTAGATTCCTCTTTGCATAAGCAAAGGCTAATCACCCAAAGAGAGGGCCTTCATTCCTTGCATCTTGGATCCATGGATTTGGATGGATGAAAAGGTTTCTCCAAGTTCCCAAAATTGAGAACCTCTAAGTCTCCACACCAAGGTATATTGTAGAAGAAATGAGTGACCTAGAGGAAGTAAGATTGCTAGCTATTCCCCTCTAGATTGGCCGGCCTCTTTGAGAGCAAAGGGAGGTTTTTGTGTTCTCATCTTGACTCCCTAGAAAACCCTAAGGATGAAATGGCTATAAAGATGTCTTTATACCACCTCACAATGGAGTGGCAAACTTGCAATTAAGCCAAGTTCACTACCCTCCTCTAAATGGCCGGCCTAAGGGGATTTATTGGGCTATTTGGGCCTTTGTGAATCATTATTCATTAAGTTGTCATACAACTTAAGTCAATGGACTTGACGTTCGAAGCCCATTGGGCCTTAAGGTCCAAAACTATCCCGAGGTCTTTTAACGAACTTATTCGTTTGATTAATAATCATATTAATTAATCCTTGCCATAAATAATTAAACCATTTAATTATTCTTACTCATCTCCGTTGAATCTTCAATCTCTACCTTACACGGTGTACGATCCATTAGGTTCCTTTTAGCAAGGCAGTGGGCGATTCAAACTCTTTCAAATCGATTGTGAATTGAAACTTCCTTTCAATTCTCCCGTTAGTGATAATACACTTTTAGGGCTTCCACAAACCATGAGTGACACCTAGCAGCATATCATGGTTACCCAAGCTAATCAGAAGAGGTGGAGAACCTATTCAGTTTAGGATTACAAATGCAATACGGTCTTTCTCTAATACAATACTCTTGACCACATTGTTTGGTTTGATAGTTTATTCATGTCTACTATCCAATGTGAATCTTGTACTTATATGATTACCTTGAATGTGATCTGGAACGCATTCCAACATCTCATTCATACTCTGGCCAGAGATTCTAAATCATATCATAGAGTATTCTCCCTCAAACAGTTTGAAGGTTAGAGATCCCTTGTTGCGCATTCACTTGCCTCCATGGCTAAGTGGCTTAACCCCAACGATGCCGTGGACACCCTGATAGAGTGACTTTGATATAATCAAAGATTAAGGACCTAACCACAAGACAACTGTGATGCCTCAGGTCAAAAGACTAATTTGCATTATCCCAACCATGAGTTCTCATGTGACATGAATATGAGAACTCTTCGTTGATCGTGTTCAATGAACTCATTCTGTATTGAGCACCTACGTACTTGTCTTGATGTCACACACACCAATGACTTGAGACTAGTCACTCTCCCTGGGAGAAGACATAGCACGTACTGATCTTAACGGACTGTCAATGCCCAATTGACAATCCTATGATCAGAAACGTTTAGGATGTGTCAACGAAAGAATGGTCTCATGAATCTAACTTCTTTAGATCGCATTCTTCCAATCACATATTCCTTGGACTTATCGTTTAAGCATATAACATTTATATTAGACGGCTCAAACAATAATCTTTGCTCTTTACATTTAAACTACATTAGTTTGAAATGAACTACATTAGTTTGAAATGTCCGTAAAGTATCATCATATGATTGGTTTTAGGGCACATTTCCAACAATCTCCCACTTGCACTAGAGCCAATCAGCTTAGTCATCATTGATGACACCTCTTCTGTAATTCATTTCATAAATGGCTAAGTAGTAGGCCTAAACAATGGATATCTATATGTTATCCATAGAAGCAACCTTGAGAATAACGACGTCACCATTATACATGATTCTTAATCATGTGGTTCAGTCTCTCATTTGAGTTCGGACCTTGATGAGACCTTGATTCCCTGGCTTGAGCTATCGCCCCATTAGTGTCATACACTTTCTGGTTGGAACCGAATGAAGAGTTCATGAATGAACTTTCCCATCCAAACAACAATGTTGTAAGCTTCTATATGGCAATATATTTTGCATACATGATGGAACACATTAAAGTCATTTACTTTTAACGTTTCCACCCAAATATCTCTTTAGTCATAATAAAGAGATATCTCTTTATCACTTCATTCATAATGAAGAGATATTCTATGATGGATTAGATTCATAATCTAATACATTTACACTTCCATTACGTTACTCTAATTCTTCCTCATTCTTGAGGAATCCATCCTTAGTATTTCTTAAATACCTAAGGATTCACTTGACAGTTGCCATGGTTCTGATCCTGGGCTTGCATTGATATCATCTTGTACCGTTCTAGGTACGACTTATATCAATGTTTTCATACAATATGAAATACATAAATCACCTTTCTGCATATGCATAAAGGATTCTATTTACGCATTATTTCTTTGGGAGTCAAAGGGTACATTCCCTTTGAGAAGAACAACTTCCTAGTCTCACTAGAATTGTCATTCTAATTAAAGTTTATCATCATATGAGAAACTTCCTAGCATCTCTTGTCTATTTTAGGGATTGATATAATCCAATTATATCTTGAAATCTATCATTATAGATTTCCATCCCATGTATATAGACTATGTCTCCCATATACATTCTATCATTATAGAATGTTTAAAGTCATTACTTTAACGATGAAGAATTCCTTTCATTTTCAAAATATATATCATGTATATATATTCTAATTTAGGAATATGATCAACTCCCACTAATCTTTTGTAAACCTAGTAAACAAAAGATTCATTTACATCATTATGAGAAATCAAACAATTGATCTTTTCTCATAAGACGCTTATGGCTCCCACTAGCTTGCTAAGATCCATGATGGATGGATCTCTACAACTAACATGTCTTAGAAGTATATATCATATATATATATGGGTAATTGATAATGTCCAACGAACTAAATCTTATTTATGTTCATTCTTCTCCTAATGGAGAAATACATCATTTTACGATGCTACTTTCCTTGATATTTTTCAAGAAAATTAATCTAAAGTGTTACTTTTTCCTTGGATCAAATCTAAGGAGGTAAATACTTTAGACGTCTTACTCATCTACTTACATTTCTTGAATTCTTTGAAACCTTTTGCAAAGTATTCGGACTTGTGTTTATTCAAAATAAACTATAGTCCAACCGAGAGTGATCTTCGGTGAATGTCATACAACATGAGTAGTATTATGTTGTGGACAAGTGCCACTAACATCTAAGTGAATCAACCTTAACAACTTTGTGATTCTTTCTTCTTTCCAAAAAAAAATAAAGATTCGAACATTTCGCCTCTATACAATTTTAACAAGAAGGTATTGGATCCGGATCTAACGATCCAAAGCATCCATCTATGACCAACTTGTAACTTATGTTTTAGAGGTATCACAACTCAGTTGGGTTTAGTCACTACCTTGCAACCTTTTGGGTTTTAAGCATCATCGTATTCTAAACAGTTAAACTACCACATCATCTCTACTATAGAGACAACCAATTAAATTACAATAATCTAATTATTGATTAATAAAGAACAATGTATTTGTCAAACAAAACATTTATCCATCTCTACTATAGTGATGGATTTAAGTTCCTTAAAATTGGAATGTAAAGACAATCTTTAGTATTTTCCAATTTCTTTGGTAGTTCATATGAGGAAGTAAGTACAATCCGCTTTCGCAGAGATCTATATTTTATTCACTTTCCGAATGTGAAGTACTTTCTCTTCTCTCATTAATCTTCTACTTTTTATTAGCACACTTTTACAACAATTGTAAAACATAGTTACTAATACGGAATCATGCATTCAAGTAGAAGAACCAACTATTTTGAACTATTTCAAGAACATATTACAACACCTTCGAAAAGTGTGTTCTTGACACTTGCAAGACATTTCTTGCAAATACCCCTTCCAATGTCCATCCTTTCATAAAGAAAGTTTGTTCCCTTGGAGTTATTTTGCCTTCTTCATTTGACTTCCCTTTTGACTACAATAGTCATGGTCCCTAAACTTCCACTATCTCTCTTGAAACTTATTTCAAATGTGTTATACACATCAAACAATTTGGAGAGCGTGCGGTTATTGTTCACAATATAGTTTACAATAAACTTAGTGAACCATTAGGATAGGGACACAAAGGTGAAGTCCTTGCCTCGTTTCCGTCTCGTTAAGTGGTTTAACACTTCAACACTCAATGATTCAAAATCATCATAAGTCCATATAAATGGACTATTTTTGTCAACCAACCATTATGTTCTAAACATAATAACAAACTTTCAAGAGTTGTTCAAGGCAACTCTCATTTCTTCATACAACAATTTGTAAGTGAAGAATCATGGCATATAAAGTGTCCATGCCCTTGTGCTTACTTCTCAAGTTCCTTGTTCGTGTAACAAAGAGACAAGCACTAGAGTTTGCATTGTCCTCTTCATGGTAGACTTATCTAACATGTTCTTCCATTGATACATTATCAATAGGAAGATTGTGAGGATGAGACTACTTAGTTACATCTACAAGCCATTAAAGACAATCTATGGGATTGTAGAACTAAGTCCGGAAATTAAAGCGTTTGGTTTTTCTTTGTCAAGTTTTGGATAGCGTTTGCAAATATATTGGTAAACAAATACATAACGAATATAAATTGATTGATTTTAAGCCATTTGATTCGGGTCTTTAAATCAAATAGCACCACCCACTATTTTTGGCAAATTCCATATCCCTCATCGGAATTCGAGAGTTTTGGAGGAAACTCTTAGTAGGGTATGGGAGGCTCACCATTACCAAGCCCACCTCACGATGATACGATGTTGGTTAGCAAAAATAATGATGAGAGAATAACGCTTTACTCATTTACAACGTTTGTAATTACCCATCTTGTTTGGCCTCTAGAGAATGTTGCCTCACGATGATACGATGTTGGCACTATTGCACTTAGTTAAGTTATTCCCACCATGCTTAGTTCGTGTAGGGGTTCAAGAATAACCTCACGATGATACGATGTTGGCTATCCTCGTTGCCTACACTCACCTCATCATATGCGTATAGACTCCTCCTGAATGTAAGCATGCACTTTGTACTCCCCCATGATAGGGTGAAGCCGGTGTACAAGTCACAAACGATTGGAGCCTACCACGGTGGAAGGCCACGAAGAGATATTCAAAGCATCTCTCGCTTATCAACTTAATATTGATTTGGTTGAGGGTTTTTAGGTCTCATCACATATAAACATATATTTTAATCCAATTAAAACATTTTGGTCCTATTACAACTATTGGTCCATTTGATTGATTTAGTTGTATATAATACTCCCACTAAGCTTTTAAAACGGTTTTTAAAGCAAGAGTATATGATACTACTAACATAAGGTTTGCATTCATTGATGGACTATATAGTTGCCTTAGGGCCTTAGGATGACTATGAACCTTTGATTCGATTCAAACACGAGCCTAGTGTTGAATCTCTGTCTAGGGATGGAGATTGATTTTAGTTACGCGTTTAATCACATTAAGGCGTGTTGTCTTATTGGGCGTTGGACCCAACTACTCCATTTTCATGCATATCGAATAAAACAAGAAAGGAGTACTTCAAAGTAAATAAGAGCTTATGCTCTTTTACAACAATTGATCAAATCAAATTACTTTAAAGTAAAGAAGAGCTTATGCTCTTTTACAACAATTGATCATATCAAATTACAACCAAAATTTAATCTACACATTCCCATGGTTCAAACAAATTTGAAACGGCCTTTCACATAGCTCAATTATCGTAGGCTAAGGTTCATAATCACCCTTTCTTTAATTAATTAACGCTTTAACTAATTAAACTTGAATGCAACATTTTCATTTGGTTTTTGTATCCATAGAATTGATTTAAATGGAGCTAAATGAAATGAAAATCCAATTCTCATTTAAAGAGACAAAACAATTTTGTTCTCTACCTAATTTGGGCCAAAATGCTATGACCTCAACTTGTTTGGGCCATAGTGCAATTAACCTCAACTTTTGGGCTATTTTGCAAAAACTTAAACTTTTGGGGTCACTTTGTAAAAACACAAAAGTCCACTACTTCATGTAATTACAACTAGAACCCAAAATTTTCCACAAAAAATAAAACTTCATTAAAGGAGCAAAACAATTTGTCCTTTTAGTGATTTTGGACCTTTACGTAAAAACGTAAACTTTTGGGTCAAAATGCAAATACACAAAAGTATCAAAACTTTATATAATTGCATGAAAGCCCCACAAGGACCCTAATTGATTAGGGTGGCCGGCCATTGAAGCAAAGTTTTTAAAAAAAAATTTCAAAGTTTTGTAAGTGGGGTGTGTGTAATGGAATAAATCATTACACACCAAACCCACTATAATTTCTTTAATTTTTCAAAATAAATATCTAATATATTTAAACATAAGAAATATTTCAAAACCAAAACTTTATGAAATAAATCAAAACTTTGAATCAAAACACCAAACCTTTTGTTCTTGGCAAGAACATATCAAGAACAATGAAGAACATTCATGAAAACCCATAAGAGCTCCATGAACATTCTTCACCCAAATACTTCCCAAAACCACTCAAACTTAAGGGAAATAACATACAACCATACTAGGGTACATAGGGGTTCCAAAAGTCACTTTAAAACACTTTTAACAAGTCAAACAAGAACCCAAAATTCCACCCTTTGGATTTGGCCGAATTTCCCAAAAACATGGCACCAAATTTTAGCTCCAAAATTCATGCTCATATGAACTACATCTACAGCATTTGAGATGGCAAATTTTCTAACAAAATTTACATTCAAAGAAGCAAGAATAAAGCTTGTAACAATTACAACATTCAAATCACAAACTATGAACTACAAAACCCAAAAGGATTCACCAACTACTAGACTTAGGCTCTTGATACCACTTGAAGGAAAATTTGTGAAAAACATGTTCATTTAAGCAACATCAATAGCATGCAATTAACAATTAAAGGCAGAATCATGCTTGTATGCACTTAAAACAAAACATTTACCCATGAAATTCAAAGCCTAGTAGATAGGTGAATCAAGACTCAACTCAAAACAAAGTGAGTTGAGAAATCAATACCTTTGTAGATTCCTCTTTGCATAAGCAAAGGCTAATCACCCAAAGAGAGGGCCTTCATTCCTTGCATCTTGGATCCATGGATTTGGATGGATGAAAAGGTTTCTCCAAGTTCCCAAAATTGAGAACCTCTAAGTCTCCACACCAAGGTATATTGTAGAAGAAATGAGTGACCTAGAGGAAGTAAGATTGCTAGCTATTCCCCTCTAGATTGGCCGGCCTCTTTGAGAGCAAAGGGAGGTTTTTGTGTTCTCATCTTTACTCCCTAGAAAACCCTAAGGATGAAATGGCTATAAAGATGTCTTTATACCACCTCACAATGGAGTGGCAAACTTGCAATTAAGCCAAGTTCACTACCCTCCTCTAAATGGCCAGCCTAAGGGGATTTATTGGGCTATTTGGGCCTTTGTGAATCATTATTCATTAAGTTGTCATACAACTTAAGTCAATGGACTTGACGTTCGAAGCCCATTGGGCCTTAAGGTCCAAAACTATCCCGAGGTCTTTTAACGAACTTATTCGTTTGATTAATAATCATATTAATTAATCCTAGCCTTAGATAAATAATTAAACCATTTAATTATTCTTACTCATCTCCGTTGAATCTTCAATCTCTACCTTACACGGTGTACGATCCATTAGGTTCCTTTTAGCAAGGCAGTGGGCGATTCAAACTCTTTCAAATCGATTGTGAATTGAAACTTACTTTCAATTCTCCCTTTAGTGATAATACACTTTTAGGGCTTCCACAAACCATGAGTGACACCTAGCAGCATATCATGGTTACCCAAGCTAATCAGAAGAGGTGGAGAACCTATTCAGTTTAGGATTACAAATGCAATACGGTCTTTCTCTAATACAATACTCTTGACCACATTGTTTGGTTTGATAGTTTATTCATGTCTACTATCCAATGTGAATCTTGTACTTATATGATTACCTTGAATGTGATCTGGAACGCATTCCAACATCTCATTCATACTCTGGCCAGAGATTCTAAATCATATCATAGAGCATTCTCCCTCAAACAGTTTGAAGGTTAGAGATCCCTTGTTGCGCATTCACTTGCCTCCATGGCTAAGTGGCTTAACCCCGACGATGCCGTGGACACCCTGATAGAGTGACTTTGACATAATCAAAGATTAAGGACCTAACCACAAGACAACTGTGATGCCTCAGGTCAAAAGACTAATTTGCATTATCCCAACCATGAGTTCTCATGTGACATGAATATGAGAACTCTTCGTTGATCGTGTTCAGTGAACTCATTCTGTATTGAGCACCTACGTACTTGTCTTGATGTCACACACACCAATGACTCGAGATTAGTCACTCTCCCTGAGAGAAGACATAGCACGTACTGATCTTAACGGACTGTCAATGCCCAATTGACAATCCTATGATCAGAAACGTTTAGGATGTGTCAACGAAAGAATGGTCTCATGAATCTAACTTCTTTAGATCGCATTCTTCCAATCACATATTCCTTGGACTTATCGTTTAAGCATATAACATTTATATTAGACGGCTCAAACAATAATCTTTGCCCTTTACATTTAAACTACATTAGTTTGAAATGAACTACATTAGTTTGAAATGTCCATAAAGTATCATCATATGATTGGTTTTAGGGCACATTTCCAACATAACTTTCCTTCTCGGCCGAAAATGTAAGCTGCAACCAACCCTCTCAAACATGCTCAGTTTTCTTCTTCCCTTGAGAGCACCTATTGATGCGTGAATTTTACGCGCACAAATTAAATTCTCTTTTTGTCAATTGTAGTAAGTATGTAAGTAGGGATCGTTCTGGACCAGGGATTAGGAGGGATTGTTAATCTCTTGGATTTGACTTCAAAAACGTAAAAACAAGTTTAAAACACTAATTAATGCGAAGAATGCAAAACTAAAAGTAAGAAAGACTAAGACATAAACAAAATATGGGGGGGGGGGGGATTTAGGTTTGGACGAGATTAAACTAAAATGGATAGAATGCAAAGAAAACAAATTGTAAATACGGATTTGACGGAAATGAATGGATGGGAAGCTAACTAAGGGGTTCATCTCCACACATGTTATACTTGCATACAAAACGATTTCTAATTCATTTTCAATAAACCATGAATTCTCAACGCCCCGGGTTAATTAGGTCCGCTTAAATTAACCGCCAAGTTTTCCTTAAGTTAATGAATTGGATGATTGCATACGACAACCCAAAGCATTCGTCACAAGTTCTCTACATGAATTGCATAATAGAGATACAAGCAAGAATCATTAAGCAACATGAAAACTATAAGTGTTGACGAGGCATTCGTTACTATGATTGCATGAAACTTATGCCAAGAATTTGTTTAACGCGATTGTTTATAAGCAACCTCCACTACTTGTGAATATAAGTTCATAACTATTACGTGAAACTCACTTATATTCTAGCGTCATATTCATGCATGAAAATTAAGTGTGAACTCTCAATAAACATACATAAATAGGTTATCAATCAAATAGTTAAACAAATTAAATTCACAACTTATGAAACGTAATTAGAAGCACTCAAATCATATTGCAAGCATAAACATATATTTCGAATCCCCCCCTAGCCAAGGGGGGTTTAGTTCCTCATACTTACAAAACAAAGAGAATTGAAATTAAACATTGAAATCAAAGAAACGCCTAAACATTCCAACAACTCAAACTTGAATTGTATGAACGTTTAGGCCCTCTTATCTTCCTCTTTATTGTGGCACAAGGTCTAAGGGATGTTGTTGGTGTGTTGAATGGATTGGGGAATTATGGAAATGGATGAGTAGTGGTGGAGAAAATGGTGCAGAAAATGAAGAGAAACTCACGGCAAAAGGGGGAAGTGTTTGTGTTGTGAATGGAATGAGATGTTTGGGGAATGAATGAATGACAAATGAATGAGAATGCAAGGGTTTTTGTAGGAGGAATGGAGGTGTCTCTGGCTGTTTGTTTAGGATGCAAGTGGCTGATTAATGATGGAAAAACAGCTAGGAAAGCATGTGAAAGCTGGAATTGCATGTGAAGGTGCTGGAAATGGGAATGAATGCCACGGCATTGATGTTTTCTTGCTTATTTTCTGGCTACATGATGAAAGGTTAATGAATAATGCATGTAGGTGGCTACAATGATGAAGAATAAGAGCTGGAAATGAAAGGGAAAGCTGGAAAGGCATGTGAAGATGTTGGAATGTCAATGTGAAGTGCACGGCAAGGATTTTCAGGATGGGTCTTTGTGTTGTGTAGTGTGTTGTTGTGGTGTTGTTGTTGGTTAAAGCTTGTGAAAGCATGATTAAAGATGCATGTGAATGGATTATACAATGGGAAAGTATGTGATTGACAATTAGGGTGAAGTGGCTGCAATGATGAAGTGTGATGGAAAAATGGCAAGGGAAGGCACGGCACAAGGATGTTTTTGTGAATGATGGCAGGTTGTGTGACGGTTTTGTTGTTGGTTAAAGCTTGTGAAAGCATGTGCAATGTGTGGTGGATGAATGAGATTGCATGTGGCTTTATGGTTGAATGATTAAAGGGTGCATGTGGGTGGATATGTGGCTGAAATGATGAATTGGACAACCGGGAAATGGCAAGGGAAATGCACGGCATGGGACTTGTTGTTTGTGTGAAGTGTGTGTGAATGCATGTGAGTGGCTGATTTGGTGTTGGGAAATCATGTGAATTAAAGGGATGAAGGTGGGTTATGCATGGCATGGGTAGGAATGGAATGATAGCTAGGTTATGATGATGAATGCATGTGGAATTGCAAGGAGGAAAGGTGCAGAAAATGGAAGGGGATGCACGGCATGGGTAGTGTTGTTGGTGTGTGAATGCATGTGTTGAATTGGTGGTGCAATGATGAAAGAATAAGTGCATGTGTGTGTGAATGGTGGTAGCTAGGGTGAATTATAATGAATGCATGTGGAATAAAGATGGAGAAGGTGGTGTAATGATGCATGGTTGTAGTTTAGGGTGTTGAATATGGATTTGCATGGCTTTTGAAGTGATTGTGGGTTTTGGAATTGGAAGGAAATGCATGGCCTTGGGGTTGGTTTAAGAGAGAATGGGCTAGGCCCTTTGTTTTATGTCCAAAGTGAATACAAAGCCTTCAAATTCGTCCAACACTTTGGCTCCAATCATATGCTATCCATTCCAAGCCCAATTTTGCTCCAAAATGCTCCAAAATGCATCTTTTTGCTCCCTTAGCCATATGAACCTAAAAACACACGAAAATGGCTTAAACTACTAAAACAACTATGAATTAACAACATAGATGCATGAAAACAACCTAAGTAAGTCGCCCAAATATGCTCCTATCAAACTCCCCCACACTTATCTTTTGCTAGTCCTCTAGCAAAAAAGAAAAACAAAACAAAACCTAAACCTTCCAACAATTGTCTTAGGGATTTCCAATGCACATGACATGTTAAAAATCATCATTCCCACAGATTTTAGTCATCTTCACACTTAAGTACATTCTTAATCATAGTCACCACATACTATTTCACAATTAAGCATTTAAAACCATATTTTGAATGTAGTAACATGCCTTAGAGAATTTGCTCAATTCCTCACAAGATATGCACTTAATTTCACTCAGATTTTCTGACTACACACCCTACACTAAGTATATGTGAGAAGATTGATGTAAACATGAAAACGAACACTCACATATATGTATCACAAAGAATGCAATTTCTGGAGTTAATAAGCATGTTTAGAAATGATCTCATGAATGGAATGCTACTACTTAGACGCGAGAACCAGTGACACCATATGCTCATACCAAATTCAAACTCCACAATTGAAATGCACAACACTCAAGATAGAAGTCAAGGGTTGTAACGGGGCTTGGGGTATTGGCTCACAAGGAAAGGTAGGGATAAACAAAAGTTCTTTAAACACTAGCAAGCAAAGTAATGAAATTTAGAATTCACTTGGTATGCAGAAATCAACTTTTAGACATAAGGGGGAGATTCCACAACTCTTAGGGCCTAATTTATTGTTTTGGGCCCTTTCTTCAACAAACAATACTTTTCAACTTTTTTTTTTTTTCTTTTCTTCTTTCTTTTTGGCCGTGCTTATGGCACATCAACTCACATAAACACTCACTCCCCCACACTTATTTTCTGCAATACCTTAATCAAAAGGAATTCATTGCTTACTATGCTTCAAGAACAAGGGTAAGGACGGTCATATTCTAGGCTAGGTGAGGATAATTGCGGGTTAACAAAGAAAGTAGGCTACACAATGCTCAACGGGTTTAAATCCTACAAAACAAATAAAATTGGGAAATATGGCAATTTGGCTTTGGTGGTGGTGACTACACAACTTCTTCTTGAATATGTGTTATGCAAATCAATAACATGCTTTGAATGAAATGGGCATGAGTTCTAGCATTTGGAACTATATGATGAAACGCCTTCTAAGTAGTAACCAAGCAAAGAATAATGAGATCATGAAACGACTTTGGAAAACAATAATGCATAGATTTTAACTCTCCAAATAACTTTTAGGCTCAAGTCTCACAAGGTTGTAGCGTTTGTTTGAGTTCCTTCCTTCAAGCATGTTACAAAAACCAATTTTTCTTTTATGATTGCATGTGAAGTCATACATTATAACCATAACCAAGCATATACCAAGAGTAAAAAAAACAAATCCTTATCATTGTGTTGGAAGGTGACCTACGACACAAACACACAAAAACGACTCAAAACACTCTTTTTAGGCTTTTCAAAACATGTTTTTCAAATTTTTATGTGATTTTCGGAGTTATAAAACAAAACACACTAAAACACTCCAAATCAGCTCAAAAACATTTTAAAACAGCAAGGAACAACATTTGAAGTTATGGGTGATAAAGTCCCACGAATTTGCATCAAATATACTTAGTTACCCCCCAACACTTAAATCAAACATTGTCCTCAATGTTTTAAGCTTAAACACACCAAACAAAAGTAAACACATAAACAGCAACTAAACAAACTAAACATGGCAGAATGTATCTAACAAAGAGAAGAGTTTAGGGATGCAAATCTGGTTATGGAGTGTAACTTCCATCTTCTCCTTGGTGATTGCAGTGAGGCTTCATCTTGAGTTTTTCCACAGGCTACTCTTGAACTGAGCTGGAGATTCTTTTGGTTTCCTCCGATCATTGATTTTCCTTTGTGCTACTCTTGAACTGGGCAGCAGGATTCTTTTGGTCTCCCCCGAAGGTCTGAGCTTACTCCTTTTATCTGTTTCTTTGTTCAATCTCTCCAATTCGTATTGAAGAGGGTTAGAGGATAGCTCAGCATACGCTAGGTAAGCAACCAGGGAATAGAGTCCAGGTAGACTCCAAGTACTGGCTGATTACTTCTTTCACTTTGCCATGCACATAATATCAAGGACAAAGGAAAAGACAGGGAAAGAGCATGATATGAGATACCTTTGCTTTCTCCCTTGATGATATGAGATACCTTTGCTTTTGAAGAGGCAGCGAATAAATCAGCACATATATTTGTTGCGCTTGTCTCCACATGTTTCGATCCACCATTTCCTCTTGCCTCATCTGTACTGCAGGCATTTGGTATCTTATTTGGGGAATACATCCATGGTTGAAAATGTGTTCTCAAGAGAAGGAGAAAACTGAGCATGTTTGAAAGGGTTGGTTGCAGCTTACATTTTTCGGCCGAAAGGAAAGTTATGCATTTGTGGGTGTATGCCTTGCCATGAATGTTGATGTATATAGGAATTGTAATGGCAAATGGCAGTGCGGATGCGACAATGTCCTCCACGCGTCTTCTGAAAAGCCGGGAGCTTTTGACAAAGTGGCACGCGCTTTCTGAAAAGCTGGGAGCTTTTGACAAATTTGCACTCGCTTTCTGGAAAGCCGGGAGCTTTCGGCTTTGTCTCCCATTCTTGTCGGCAAAAGTGTGCAGCTGATTTCTCGCCTTCCACACGTCTTCTGAAAAGCTGGGAGCTTTTGACAAAGTGGCACACGCTTTCTGAAAAGCCTGGATTGCGTCTGAAGAGCTGGCGATCTTTACGCCAGAAAATCCGGTTTTGAAGAGCGGTGTCTCTTCAATTCTGAATTGGTGATTGTGTCGCCTATCCTTTAATAGAGGTGATCGATCACCTCTATCTGCACACTTTGAAGACTTCCCAAAAATCATCTTCGGCCCGTCGAGATTTTCCTCCATCCAACCTTTCTCTTTTAACTTCTTGAACAATGGCTAGCTCATCCAACCCATCGAACACTTGCTTAGAATTGAGTCTAAGCAGTGATCCTGTTGCGCCGCGTCAGGATAAGGTATGGTGCCCGTCTTTCTTATCTTCTCATGGCCCTCTTACAGATGAGGACTCTGTAATGACGGATGCAACAACAGCTACGATAGTAGCTCGGAACCTCCTCACTCCCAAAGATAGTCAGCTGCTTTCAGGACGGTCCGATGAGTTGGCCGTTCAAGAGTCCCTAGCTCACAGTGTTCAGTGCGCTGGCTCTGTGTCCAACATGGGCCAACGCCTACTAGCTTGCTCCCGTCAGGTTGAATCCTTGATGGCAGAGGTGGAGAGTCTTAAGCAGGAGATCAAACAGCTTAAGTATGAGAATTATTCGACAGGCATGAAGAGGAAGCTTGATGAGCTTGATGACTGATGCGAGAATTATACGCACACAAATTAAACCCTCTTTTTATCAATTGTAGTGGAGAATGTAAGTAGGGATCGTTCTAGACCGGGGATTAGGAGGGATTGTTAATCACTTGGAATTGACTCAAAAACGTAGAAACAAGTTTAAAACACTATACTAGACTCAAAGAATGCAAAACTAAACTTTAAAACACCAAAACAAACCGAAAGACTCAAAACAGCACCAAAACACTCAAAACTGCCTTAAAAACACAATCTGGGCAGTTTTGAACACTAGACACAATTTTGGACGAAAATTGGTTTTAACTTGACCTAAGACACTTAAAAACACAAACTAAAGTGATTTCTAACTACTATGACTCAACAAAGTAAAGGGGGATTGGTTTTGGCCGAATTTAAAAACAAAACAAACTTTTTGATTTAGAACAGATTGTAAAAACGAATTTGATGGAATTGAATGGATGGGAAGCTAGCTAAGGGGTTCATCTCCACACATGTTATACTTGCACACAAAACGATTTCTAATTGCTTTTCAATAAACCATGAATTCTCAACGCCCCAGATTAACCGTGAAATGCACTAATTAACCCTCAGATTTTCCTAACGTTATTGAATTGGGTGATTGCATACGACAACCCAAAACATTCCCCACAAGTCCCTTACATGATTGCATAATAGAGATACAAGCAAGAATCATTAAGTTCTATGAAAACCATAAGCATTGACGAAGCACTTGTTACTATGATTGCATGAAACTTATGCTAAGAATTTACTTAACGCGATTGAGATCATCAACCTTTACTACTTGTGAATATAATTCCATAACGATTAGGTGAAATTTCCTTATATCCTAGCATCCAATTTATGCATGATAATTAAGCGTGCACTGTCAACCAACACACACAAATCAATGTAATTCACATAGATAAGTAAATTGAATTCACAACTTATGAAACGCAATTAGAAGTAATCAAATCATATTGCAAGCATAAACATGTGTTTCGAATCCCCCCCTAGCCAAGGGGGGGTTTAGTTCCTCATACGCACAAAACAAAGAGAATTGAAATTAAACATTGAATTCAAAGGAAAAGAAACACCTAGAAATTCCAAAGACGCGAACTTGAATTGCATGAACTTCCGAGCTTCCTTCTCCTCCTCCTTGGTGCGGCAAGGGTCTAGGGACAGGTTTTAGAGCCTTAGGTGTATGGATGTATGGTTATGGATGGATGTAGTAGTGTTTAGGGGAAGGGGATGGTGCAGCAAAGGTCTAAAACTAAGGGAAGGGGTGTTTGGTGGCTGCGGCAAGGGTGTGGAGAGGTTTGGACGAATTTCTGGAATGAATGATTGTGTATGAGAGGTGGTGATTTGATCTAAGGGTTAATGTGAGTATATATAGGCACTTAAAACCCTAGGGTAATCAGATATGGACTTGAATAACCCAAATCCACTAGGAAATAGGCTTAGAAATCAGAAATAGAGAGGGATAAGGTGATAAGGCTTCTAGAATGCCTTGCAAGGCAAGGGAAATCAGATTTCTAGAAGGGTTTGGGCGCCACCTTTGTAGTAGATAAGATAAGGTTCCTAAAATCATGCTTTAAGTGCCAATTTTGTAGGGAAAATGGGATAAGGGTGAGGCAAGGCTTAGGGATAATGTTTAGGGCTTCTAGAAAGCCCTAAAACTAAGGGGAATTGGATAAAACCCACGGCAAGGATAGGATAGGGCATCTAAGGCTTCTAGAAACCCTCCAAGATAAGGTAAAGTGCATGGCATCCCTATAGGATTAGGATAAGGTGTCCTAAATGGATAAGGTGCCCTAAATGGATAAGGACTCCTCATTGTACTTGGAAACTTTGCCTATTAGGATTAGGAAACCTTGTCTTCATCATTCCTTCTTCATCTTGGACTCCTTTTCCTTCTTGGACTTGGAAAACTTCTTTGTTGCTTCACTTGAGACCATTTGGATTTTGACTTTCCTTCTTCAAGTAGGAAACCTTATTTGAGTAGGAATCTTTGTCTTCTAGGAATCCTAATTCAACTAGGAAACCCATTTCCATTAGGGACTTTCCTACTTCAACTAGGAAACCTTGTTCAAGTAGGAAACATCATCTTCAAATCTTCAATTTCGTCCATCCTCTTGGCTCCAAGCATATGATGTCCATTCCAAGCTCTAATTTGCTCCAAAAGGCTCCAAAATGCATCCTTTTGCATACTTTGCCCTTAAAACCTGAAAACACATAAAACTAGCTTAAAAGACTACTTTACTAAGGAAAAACACTATAAATGCACAAGAACAAGCTAAACTAAGGTGCATAAATATGCTCCTATCAAATTCCCCCACACTTAGCTTTTGCTAGTCCTCGAGCAAAACAAAATGAAACAAAGTAAACAAACGAAGTAAAACGAGTAAAGCACAACCTACACCTTCCAATAATCGCCTCAGGGATTTCCAATTCACATGACATGTTAAAAATCATCATTCCCACAGATTTTAGCCATCTTTACGCTTAAGCATTTACTTAATCATAGTCACTACTCATTAGTTCACAAATAACCAATTTAAAACATGATTTTGAATGTAGTAACATGCCTTAGAGAATTTCCTCAATTCCTTACTAGATATGTGATGCGAGAATTACTTGACACTCAAATTAAACCCTCGTTTGACAATTGTAGTAGAATGGATAAGTGAGGGATCGTTCTAGACCGGGGATTAGGAGGGCTTGCTAAAACCTTCTAAATTGACTTAAAAACGTAAAAACAATATAAAACACTAAACTAGACTCAAAGAATGTGAAACTAAACGTTAAAACACTAAGACAAACCAAAAGAATCAAAATGCTTTAAAAACACAAACTAAATTGATTTCTAACTATATTGAACATTAAAGCAAAAGGGGGATTGAGGTTTGATGAAAATTGAAATAACGAAACAAGTTAATAACTAGACAGAATGTAATTGATGAAATAAGATGGTTGGTGAATTAGCTAGAGGTTCTTTCTCCACACATGATATTTATGCATATGAATCAATTTCCAGTTATTCCTTCATTGAATTATGAACGACAATGCCCCAAATTAACCGTGACATCACTAGTTAACCCTCAGATTTTCCTTATATTATTGGATTGGATGGCATCATTCGACAACCCAAAATATTCTCAAAAGTTCCCTACATGTCATCATAATAGAGATACAATCGAAGATCATTAAGAATAATGAAAACCATAAGCATTGACAAAGCATTTGCAACTATGACATCATGTTACTCATGCTAAGAATTAAACTTAACGCGATCGTGACAAGCGACCTTCACTACTTTCAAGTATAAGTTAGTAACGATTATGTGAAACCTTCTTAAACTTTAGCCACATATTCATGCATGCTAATTAAGTGTCGACCCTCAATCAACAAACACAAATAAGTTAATCATCAAATAATTAAGCCAATTGCATTCACGAATCAAGAGTTCATAACCGGAATTCATCAATTCATATTACATAAATAATCATGGTATTGAAATCACCCCTCGCCAAAAAGGGTTTAGTTCCTCATAACTTTGAAATCAAAGAAACACCTAAACATTCCAACAACTCAAACTTGAATTGTATGAACGTTTAGGCACTCTTCTCTTCCATTCCTCATATTACAAAACAAAGAGAATTGAATTTAAACATTGAAATCAAAGAAACGCGTAAACATTCCAACAACTCAAACGTGAATTGTATGAACGTTTAGGCCCTCTTATCTTCCTCTTTATTGTGGCACAAGGACTAAGGGATGTTGTTGGTGTGTTGAATGGATTGGGGGATTATGGAAATGGAAGAAATGGAGGAGAAATGGAAGGGAAATGGAGAGAAACTCACGGCTAGGGAGAAGATGGAAGTGTTTGTGGTGTGTTGTGTATGAAATGAGATGATTTTTGAATGAATGAATGCAAGGGTATTTATAGGAGGAGTGGAGATGTATATGGCTATTTGTTTAAGGTGTTTGTGGTTGCAATGATGAAGAATTGCATGTGGAAATAAAAGGGAAAAATGTGGTGAAATGATGAAGTAGGAAGGTGGAAATGCATGTGAGATGTTGGAAAGGAAATGGGAATATGAGTAGGCCATGGCATGGGAGTTGTTTTGTTGGTGTAAATGTGCCATGGTTGCAATGATGAAGAATAAAGGGTGCATGTGGGGTGGAATTGAATGAATGCAAAGTGAATGAATAATGAAATGAGTTAAAGAGGGAGAATGTGGTGAAATGATGAAGTAGGAAGGTGGAAATGCATGTGACTTGTTTGTGGAATAAAGAATGAATGGTGGAATGATGAAGAGTTGCATAAAGAATGCATGTAGGGTTAGCTAGGTTGGCTTTGTTTGGGTGCATGTGTGTTAATGGTGGTTTTGCATGTGAATTGATGGATTGTTTTTGATGGAATGGATGGTTCTTTGCATGGCTTTTGAAGTGATTGTGGGCTTTGGAATTGGAAGGAAATGCATGGCCTTGGGGTTGGTTTAAGAGAGAATGCATACAAGGCCTTCAAATTCGTCCAACACTTTGGCTCCAATCATATGCTATCCATTCCAAGCCCAATTTTGCTCCAAAATGCTCCAAAATGCATCTTTTTGTTTCCTTAGCCATATGAACCTAAAAACACACGAAAATGGCTTAAACTACTAAAACAACTATGAATTAACAACATAGATGCACGAAAACAAGCTAAGTAAGTCGCCTAAATATGCTCCTATCAAACTCCCCCACACTTATCTTTTGCTAGTCCTCGAGCAAAACAGAATAAAAACAAATAAACAAAACGACACTAAACACGTAAAACACAACCTACACCTTCCAACAATCGTTTCAGGGATTTCCAATGCACATGACAAGTTAAAAATTATTATTCCCACAGAATTTAGCCATCTTTACCCTTAAGTACATTCTTAATCATAGTCACTACATACTAGTTCACAATTAAGCATTTAAAACCATGTTTTGAATGTAGTAACATGCCTTAGAGAATTTGCTCAATTCCTTACAAGATATGCACTCAATTTTCACTCAGATTTTCTAACTACACACCCTAATCTAGTCATATGTGAGAAGATTGATGTAAACATGAAAACGAACACTCACATATATGTATCACAAAGAACGCAATTTTTGGAGTTAATAAGCATGTTTAGATTATGATCTCATGAATGGAATGCTACTACTTAGACGCGAGAACCAGTGACACCATATGCTCATACCAAGTTCAAACTCCACAAATTGAAACACATAACACTCAAGATTGAAGTCACGGGTTGTAATGGGGCTTGGGGCGTGTGGATAACAAAGAAGGGATATGGAAAACAAAGGTTCTTAAAGAAATAGTGAGCAAGGCAATTGAATCAACTTAGAATTCACTTTTGAATGAAAACTCAACATTGGAACAAAAAGGGTGACAATTTAGGGCCAGAATTGGTGTTTTGAGCCCTTACTTCAATCACTCATTCTTTCATTTTTTTTCAAGCTCTTTTTTCTTTCTTTCTTTTCTTTTCTGTTTTTCTTTTCTTTTGAAACTCAAAACTTACTTAAGAACAAGCATTCCTTCTCCCACACTCATTTTCTTGCATAATGTAACTCAAAAGGAATTCATTTAAGTCATGCTCACTATCGTCTAAGAACAAAGGTGTGGATTGTCCTAAACTAGGCTAGGTGAGGATAATGTGGGTTGACAAAGAATAAAGGCTAAACAAAGCTCAACGAGGGTAAAACTTACAACATATACGAAAGATGGGAAGTGAGGTTAGTTGGCTATGGTGGCAATTACACAACTTCATCTTGAATATGTTATGTAAATCAATAACATGCTTTGAATGAAATGGGCATGAGTTCTAGCATTTGGAACTATATGATGAAACGCCGTCTAAGTAGTAACCAAGCAAAGAATAATGAGATCATGCAACAACTTTAGAAAAAAGAAATCACAGATTATACTCTCCAAAGAACGTTATAGGCTCATGTCTCTCAGGGTTGTAGCGTTTGTTTGAGTTCCTTCCTTCAAGCATGTTACATAACTAATTTTTTTCTTTTATGATTGCATGTGAAGTCATACATTATAACCATAACCAAGCATATACCAAGAGTAAATCAAACTTTTCTCCATGTTTATAACTCTTTTCAACAGTCATGCAATTAGAAACCAAATCCTTATCATTGTGTTGGAAGGTGACCTACGACACAAAAACGACTCAAAACACTCTTTTTAGGCTTTTCAAAACATGTTTTTCAAATTTTTATGTGATTTTCGAATTTTTAAGTCAAAACACACTAAACACACTTAAAAAGAGCAAGAAACAGCATTTGAAGTTATGGTGGATAAAACCCTACGAATTTGCATCAAAACACTTTAGTAACTCCCCCACACTTAAAACAAACATTGTCCTCAATGTTAAAAACCACACTAAACACAAACAAACATATAAACAGCAATTAAACATACTAAACATGGCAGAATGTATCTAACAAAGAGAAGAGTTTAGAGATGCAAATCTGGTTATGGAGTTTTCGTTCCATCTTCTCCTTGGTGATTGCAGTGAGGCTTGGATCTTTGTGATTCCACAGGCTTACTCTTGAACTGTGCTGCTCCCATCGTTGATTTTCCTTTGTGCTACTCTTGAACTGGACGGCAGGCTTCCTTTGGTCTCCCCCGAAGGTCTGAGCTTCCTCCTTTTATCTGTTTCTTTGTTCAATCTCTCCAATTCGTATTGAAGAGGGTTAGAGGGTAGCTCAACATATGCAGTTGCAGCTTGTCTCCACATGCTTCAATGTATCATTTTCACTTGCCTTACTTACTCCCCTTTGCAGAAGTGGTCCCTTCTCTGGTAGTGTATCAACCGTTGAAGATGACTATTCGAGAGCAACGCTAGGTAAGCAATCAGGGAAGGGTTCCAGGCAGTTGGTTCCAGATCGGAAGACTGACTCCAAGTGCCGGCTGATTGCTTCTTTAACTTTGCCATGCGAGTAAGAACAAGGACAAAGAAAAGGACAGGGAAAGAGCATGATATGAGATACTTTTGCTTTTGACCTTGATGATATGAGATACCTTTGCTTTTGAAGAAGCGGTGAATGAATCAGCACATGTATTTGTGGTGCTGTTGCCTCCTGGGTCATCTGTACTCCAGGCATCTGGTATCATCTTTGGGGAAGAAGAAAGAATGGAGTATTTTGAAAGGCTTTGCTGGGAGTGTGCCCTCAGAGGTGAGAAAGAGTTGGGCATTTTCTTCAGTTCTGCTTTGCCAAAAAAAATGAAGGTCGACATATATAGGGAATTCAATAGCAAGTGGTGGTACTGTTCTTTTACCGTTGTCGACAAACATTTTGATCCCGCAAATCCGGCTTTTTGAAATAGTGACGTCTCTTCGATCTTTGAATGCGCCTCTTCGATTTCTGAGCAGTCGCCCCTTCGATTTCTGAGCGATGCCCTTCGCTTTCTGAACGACACGTAGTAGTGTGGATGCGGCTCTGTCTGAGATCTTTTGACAAGTGGCACGCGTTTTCTGCAAAGCCGGGAGCTTTCGACAAATATGCACACGCTTTCTGGAAAGTCGGGAGCTTTCGGCTTTGTCTCCCACGTTTGTCGGCTAAAGTGTGCAGCTGATTTCTCGCCTTCCACGCGTCTTCTGAAAAGCTAGGATTGCATCTGACGAGCTGGCGATCTTTACGCCGGAAATTTCGGTTTTGAAAAGTGGTGTCTCTTCATTCTGAATCGGTGAACGCCTCTCCTTTAAAAGAGGTGATCGATCACCTCTTAGCATGCACACTTGAAAATTGCCCAGAAATCGTCTCCGGCCCGTCGAGATTTCACTCCATCCAACCCTTCTCTTTTAACTTCGTGAACAATGGCTAGCTCATCCAACCCATCGAACCTTTGCTTAGATTTGAGTCTAAGCAGTGATCCGGTCGCGCCTCGTCAGGGTAAGGTATGGTGCCCGTCTTTCTTATCTTCCCATGGCCCTCTTACAGATGAGGACTCTGTGATGACGGATCCCACAACGGCTACGATAGTGGCTCGGAACCTCCTCACTTCCAAAGACAGTCAGCTGCTTTCAGGAAGGTCCGATGAGTTGGCCGTTCAAGAATCCCTGGCTCTGAGTGTTCAGTGCGCTGGCTCTGTGTCCAACATGGGCCAACGCCTTCTTGCTCGCTCCCGTCAGGTTGAATCCTTGATGGCGGAGGTGGAGAGTCTTAAGCAGGAGATTAAACAGCTTAAGTACGAGAACCGAAGTTTGCACGTGCTTGCCAACAATTATTCGACAGGCATGAAGAGGAAACTGGATGAGCTTGATGACCGTCAAAGGCTTGCAGCTTTCTTCTAGAGGCACCTCTTTCCTGGTTCATCCAGCGTTCCACCAAGGTTTGGGGCCTTGAATGATCTATCTTCGGTGCCTCCCGCTCCTATGCCTTCCGCTCCGATGCCTCTTGCTCCAATGCCTTCTGTTCCGAGACCTCCTGTTCCGATGCCTCCTGCTCCGAGAGTGTTGCCATGTAGTGGGGCCTCACGTACACAACCTTTGTAAAGGCTCCATCTTTCTGCCATGTTTAGATACAATTGTAATTTATCGAAAAAATCAATGAACAAGCAAAAGTTTTATTTACTGTATTGGGTTGCCTAAGACACAAACAAACACCAAAATGACTCAAATGACTCTAAAAACACATCTTTTTGGGGTTTTCAAAAGTATTTTTTCAAATTTTTATCAAATTTTCGGAGTTTTATGCCAAGACACTATAAAACACGCTAAAACACTCTAAAAACGCTTAAAACAGCAAGAAACAACATTCTAAGTGATAGGTGAATAAATCCCACGAAATTCATGCAAAAACAAATTGTTTACCCCTCCACACTTAAATCAAACATTGTCCTCAATGTTTTAAGCATAAAGTCACAAAAGAGCAAGCAAATAAACAAATACGATAAAGAAAGCAAAGTAAAGGCAGTAAAGAAAAGGAAAGGAATAAAAATAAGTCTCTTAAAGGGGTTTCCAAGTTCTTCTCTATTCGGATGCATGGGTTGCCTCCCACGAAGCGCTTTCTTTTACGTCTTGCAGCCGAACGAGACCTCTCTTCAATCTTCATTTGAGCCCACGGAATGGAAAGGAATGTCTTCCACCACTTGCCCCACACCATGCTCGTAATATGGCTTCAATCGATGCCCGTTCACCTTGAATTCTACGCCATTCCTTAAGCTTTTTATGTGGACTGCACCATAAGGTAAAACGTTAGTAACAACAAACGGGCCAATCCATTTAGAACGCAACTTACCAGGAAACAAACGTAGGCGAGAGTTGAAAAGTAACACTTTCTGCCCAACTGTGAAGGTCTTGGTTCGAATCATTTTATCATGGAATGCTTTGGTCTTGGCTTTGTACATCCGGGCATTCTCATAGGCTTCATTCCGAATCTCCTCAAGTTCATTCAATTGGAGCTTCCTATGAACTCCCGCTACATCTATGTCCATGTTGAAAGTCTTCACGGCCCAATGTGCCTTGTGCTCTAACTCTACGGGCAAATGACATGGCTTACCATAGACGAGCCGAAAAGGTGACATCCCAATGGGTGTTTTGTACGCCGTACGATATGCCCACAGTGCATCATCTAAACGTAAGCTCCAATCCCTCCTTGTTGGTCCAACGGTCTTCTCCAAAATTTGTTTGATTTCTCGGTTAGACACCTCGGCTTGGCCATTTGTTTGAGGATGGTAAGGTGTGGAGACCTTATGGTTGACATGGTACTTTCTTAGCAACGCCTCAATGGTCCGATTGCAAAAGTGAGACCCTCCATCACTTATGATTACTCTCGGCATTCCAAACCTAGCAAAAATGTTAATTTTCACAAAATCTACAACCACCTTAGAATCGTTAGTACGGGTGGCTTTTGCTTCCACCCATTTAGAAACATAATCAACGGCTAGCAAGATATAAGTGAAACCATAAGATGGAGGGAAAGGGCCCATGAAATCAATGCCCCAAACATCAAAAATTTCAACATTAAAGATAGGGGTTTGCGGCATTTGGTCCTTGGTACCTATGTTACCCATTCGTTGGCAACGATCACAAGACATACAAAATGTTCTGGCATCCCTAAATATAGTCGGCCAATAAAAACCACACTCTAGAACCTTGAGGGCAGTGCGTTGTGTGCCAAAATGACCACCACATGCATATGTGTGACAAAAGCTTAGAATTGAGTGAAATTCAGAATCATGCACACATCTACGTACAATTTGATCTGAGCAGTACTTCCACAAATAAGGGTCATCCCAAACATAGAAACGTGCATCATTTTTAAGCTTATCACGTTGGTGCTTGTTTAGTTCATTTGGAAATTGTTTAGCCACCAAGTAATTCACTAAATCTGCATACCATGGTTTGATAGGAGCATATTTATGCGCCTTAGTTAGCTAGTTCTTATGCATTTTTGTTATGTTTTATTCGTTAAAGTAGTCTTTTAAGCTACTTTCATGTGTTTTCAGGTTTAAAGGACATATTACATGAAATGATGCAATTGGGAGCTTTTGGAGCAAAACTGAGCTGGAATGTGGTGTATGCAAATGGAGCACGAGGAATGAACGAGGTTGAAGGTCAAAGGAGCTTAAGAAATGAAGAAATGAAAGTGAAGAGCAAGGAAGTCGGAATTGGTAACCAAAGTTTCTAAAGTTGGAAGTTTCTATTCTTGGAGGTTTCCATTGTCGTGAGTTTCTATTCTTGGCTTTGGGCTTTTAGATGACCTAAACCCTAACCTTAGCCCATTTTAGAGCCATTGCCATGGGCTTTAGCCCAAGTCCTTTCCCTTGCCATGCAAGGGGAGGCATTTTAGGCCCAAATCCATGCATTAAGCCCTTCACCCTAATTGGCCCAAATCCATGCATTAAGCCCTTCACCCTAATTGGCCCAAATCCATGCATTAAGCCCTTCACCCTAATTCTTCCTCCTAATTAGTGCATCCCACCATTCCATTCCATAATTTCCATTAGTGCATCCCACCATTCCATTCACACTTAAATGCCCATTATCCCATTTTTTTTAGCTTTTAAATTCCACACCATCCCATTATCCTTTACATCCACTAAATCATGCATCCACATTCACCTAAATAAACCCTAAATTACATCCACTAAACCATCCATCCACCATAATTCCCACCATCCACACCTTTTCCCATCCACCAAATACCTTAAACAAACATCCATTAACACCCATTCTCTTCCTATAAATACCCATTCATTCCATTCACCAAATCATCTCATTTTCCATTGTAATACACAAACACTTCCCCTTCTCCATCTTCTCTATTTCCACTCCATTCCACACTTCCATCCCCCCAACCAACCTATCCTTAAACCTTGTGCTACAACAACGAGGAAGAGAAGAGTGCCTAAACGTTCATACAATTCAAGTTTGAGTTGTTGGAATGTTTAGGTGTTTCTTTGATTTCAAAGTTTCATTTTAATTCTCTTTGTTTTGTACGTATAAGGAATGGAAGAGAAGAGTGCTTAAACGTTCATACAATTCAAGTTTTGAGTTGTTGGAATGTTTAGGTGTTTCTTTGATTTCAAAGGTATGAGGAACTAATCCCCCTTTAGCTAGGGGGTGATTCGAAACTATGTTTATATTTGCAATATGAATTGATTAACTTTTTGGTTGGGATTTCATGAATGTTGGATTCAATTTGTTTAACCGTTTGATTGATAACTTATTTATGAATGTTTATTAAGAATGCGCGCTTAATTTTCATGCATAAATCTGACGCTAGAATATAAGTGAATTTCACCTAATTGTTATGAACTTATATTCACAAGTAGTGGAGGTTGCTTATAAACAATCGCGTTAAATAAATTCTTGGCAAGAGTATCATGCTTTTCATAGTTACAAATGCCTTGTCGATGCTTATAATTTCCAAAGAACGTAATGATTCTAACTTGTATCTTTATCATGCTATTCATATAGAGAACTTGTTAGGAATAATTTGTTTGCGATGCATATTCATCCAATTCAATGATTCTAGGGAAATTTGAAGGTTAATTTAAGCGTACCTAATTAACTTGGAGTGTCGAGTTCCATAATTCATCGAAAGACCAACTGAAAATCAAAGTGTATGCAAGTGTAACATGTGTGGAGAAGAACCCCTTGGCTATTCCATCATCCATATTTTCATCTCATTCATATTTACGTTTTGCCTTTAATTACAATTTTTCCATTTAATTTAATATTGTCCAAACACAATCCCCCCTTTACTTTATTGTCAAATTAGTTAGAAATCAATTTAGTTTAGTGCTTTATATTGTTTTTACGTTTTTAAGTCAAAAATCCAAGTGATTAACAATCCCTCCTAATCCCCGGTCCAGAACGATCCCTACTTACATACTTACTACAATTGACGAAAAGAGGGTTTAATTTGTGCGCGTATAAAACTCGCATCAAATTTTGGCGCCGTTGCCGGGGATTAGCAACTTTGCTAATCCCTTGGATTGTTTTATTTTCGTTTGTTTTTATTTTTCTAGATTCTTAAATTTGTTTTGTTTCTTGTTTTAGGTACTAGTTCATGACTCGGAGTTCTCATCCGATTCGTGAACATATCCTGGAGTGATTGGGTTCATCGTCCGGCTGTACGACGTTAAAGCAAGCGCTACTTGGGAGGCAACCCAATACAGTGAATAAAGCTTGTTTATTGATTTCCGAGTGATAAATAAAAAAAAAAAAATAAAAAAAAAAAAAAAAAAAAAACATGGCAGAAAGATGGAGTCTTCACAAAGGTTGTGTACGTGAGGCCCCACTACGTGGCAACACTCTCGGAGCAGGAGGCATCGGAACAGGAGGTCTCGGAGCAGAAGGCATTGGAGCAAGAGGCATAGGAGCAGAAGGCATAGGAGCGGGAGGTACCAAAGATAGATCATTCAAGGCCTCAAACCTTGGTGGAACGTTGGATGACCCAGGAAAGAGGTGCCTCTGGAAGAAAGCTGCAAGCTTTTGACGGTCATCAAGCTCATCAAGCTTCCTCTTCATGCCTGACGAATAATTGTTGGCAAGCACGTGCAAACTTCGGTTCTCGTACTTAAGCTGTTTGATCTCCTGCTTAAGACTCTCCACCTCCGCCATCAAGGATTCAACCTGACGGGAGCGAGCAAGAAGGCGTTGGCCCATGTTGGACACAGAGCCAGCGCACTGAACGCTAAGAGCCAAGGACTCTTGAACGGCCAACTCATCGGACCGTCCAGAAAGCAGCTGACTGTCTTTGGGAGTGAGGAGGTTCCGAGCCACTATCGTAGCCGTTGTGGGATCCGTCATCACAGAGTCCTCATCTGTAAGAGGGCCATGGGAAGATAAGAAAGACGGGCACCATACCTTACCCTGACGAGACGCGACCGGATCAATGCTTAGACTCAAATCTAAGCAAAGGTTCGATGGGTTGGATGAGCTAGCCATTATTCACTAAGTTAAAAAAGAAGGGGTGGACGGAGTAGATTTTCAAACAGGCCGGAGACGATTTCTGGGCAATTTTCAAGTGTGCATGCTAGAAGGTGATCAATCACCTCTATTAAAGAAGAGGCGTTCACCAATTCAGAATGAAGAGACACCACTCTTCTCGTCAGACGCAATCCCAGCTTTTCAGAAGACGCGTGGAAGGCGAGAAATCAGCTGCACACTTTAGCTGACAAATGTGGGAGACAAAGCCGAAAGCTCCCGGCTTTCTAGAAAGCGTGTGCATATTTGTCGAAAACTCCCGGCTTTGCAGAAAACGCGTGCCACTTGTCAAAAGATCTCAGACAGAGCCACATCCGCGCTGCTACGTGTCGTTCAGAAAGCGAAGGGCATCGTTCAGAAATCGAAGGGGCGACTGCTCAGAAATCGAAGAGGCAAATTCAGAAATCGAAGAGTCGTCACTATTTCAAAAAGCCGGATTTGCGGGATCAAAACGTTTGTCGACAACGGTAAAAGAACAGTACCACCACTTGCTATTTAATTCCCTATATATGTCGACCTTCATTTTTTTTTTTGGCAAGACAACGAACTGAAGAAAATGCCCAACTCTTTCTCACCTCTGAGGGTGCACTCCCAGCAAAGCCTTTCAAAATACTCCATTCTTTCTTCTTCCCCAAAGATGATACCAGATGCCTGGAGTACAGATGACCCAGGAGGAAACAGCACCACAAATACATGTGCTGATTCATTCACCGCTTCTTCAAAAGCAAAGGTATCTCATATCATCAAGGGCAAAAGCAAAGGTATATCATATCATGCTCTTTCCCTGTCTTTTCCTTTGTCCTTGTTATTACTTGCATGGCAAAGTGAAAGAAGCAATCAGCCGACACTTGGAGTCTATCTGGACTCTATTCCCTGGTTGCTTACCTAGCTTTGCCGAGCTATCCTCTAACCCTCTTCAATACGAATTGGAGAGATTAAACAAAGAAACAGATAAAAGGAGGAAGCTCAGACCTTCGGGGGAGACCAAAGGAAGCCTACTACCCAGTTCAAGAGTAGCACAAAGGAAAATCAACGATGGGAGCAGCGCATTTCAAGAGTAAGCCTGTGGAATCACTCAAGATGAAGCCTCACTGCAATCACCAAGGAGAAGATGGAATTTACACTCCACAACCAGATTTGCATCTCTAAAACTCTTCTCTTTGATAGATACATTCTGCCATGTTTAGTATGTTTAGTTGTTGTTTTATATGTTTTCTTTTGTTTGGTGTGTTTTAAGCTTAAAACATTGAGGACAATGTTTGATTTAAGTGTGGGGGGGGGGGGGGTAACTAAGTATGTTGATGCAAATTTGTTGGATTTTATCACCCATAACTTCAAGTGTTGTTCCTTGCTGTTTTAAAATGTTTTTAAACTGTTTTAGTGTGTTTTGACTTAAAAATTCGAAAATCCCATAAAAATTTGAAACATTGTTTTGAAAAACCCAAAAAGAGTTGTTTTAAAGTTGTTTTTGTGTGTTTGTGTCGTAGGGTACCTTCCAACGCAATGATGAGGATTTGGTTTTTAATTGCATGATGGTTAAAGAAAGTTACAAACATGGAAGGACGTTTGATATACTCTTTGGTTTATGCTTGGTTGTCGTTATAGTTTACGAATTCACATGTAATCACAAATGATAAAAATTAGTTTTTGTAACATGCTTGAAGGAATGAACTTAAACAAACGATACATCCCTGTGAGACTTGAGCCTAAACGTTATTTGGAGAGTAATAATCTGTGCGTCATTGTTTTCTAAAGTCGTTGCATGATCTCATTATTCTTTGCTTGGTTACTACTTAGAAGGCGTTTCATCACTTAGTTCCAAATGCTAGAACTCATGCCCATTTCATTCAAAGCATGTCATTGATTTGCATACCACATATTCAAGATGAAGTTGTGTAGTGACCACCATCAAAGCCAAACAGCCATGTGCCCTTCACTCATTTTGTGTTTAAGTTTAACCCCGTTGAGCCGTGTTAGCCCATGTTCTTTGTTAACCCACATTATCCTCACCTAGCCTAGATTAGGACCATCCTTACCCTTGTTCTCGAAGCATAGTAAGCAATGAATTCCTTTTGATTAATATGTTGCAGAAAATAAGTGTGGGGGAAGGATTATTGATGTGAGTTTATGTGTCATAGGCACGGCTAAAAAAGAGTCAAAAAAAAAAAAAAAAAAAAAAAAGTTGAAAAGTATTGGTTGTTGAAGTAAGGGCCCAAAACAATGAATTAGGCCCTAAGAGTTGTTTGAGTTTCCCCTATTTGTCTAAAAGTTGATTTTTGCATTCTAAGGGAATTCTAGGTCTTAATTTCATTGCTTTACTTGCTATTGCTTAAAGAACTTTTGTTTATCCCTACCTTTCCTTGTTAGCCAACACCCCAAGCCCCGTTACAACCCTCTACTTCTATCTTGAGTGTTGTGCATTTCAATTGTGGAGTTTGAATTTGGTATGAGCATATGGTGTCACTGGTTCTCGCATCTAAGTAGTAGCATTCTATTCATGAGATCATATCTAAACATGCTTCTTAACTCTAGAAATTGCATTCGTTGTGAAACATATATGTGAGCATTCGTTTTCATATCTACATCAATCTTCTCACATATGACTAGTTTAGGGTGTGGAGTTAGAAAATCTGAGTGAAAATAGAGTGTATATCTTGTAAGGAATTGAGGGAATTCTCTAAGGCATGTTACTACATTCAAAGCATTGTTTTAATTGATTACTTGTGAACAAGTGAGTAGTGGCTTTAATTAAGTATGTGCTTGTGTAAAGAGGACTCAAATCTGTAGGGATAACGATCTTTAACATGTCATGTGCATTGGAAATCCCTGAGGCGAACATTGGAAGGTTTAGTTTTTGGTTTTGGTTAGTTTGTTTCGTTTTGTTTTCTTTCTTTTGTTTGTTTTGCTCGAGGACTAGCAAAAGCTAAGTGTGGGGGAATTTGATAGGAGCATATTTATGCGCCTTAGTTAGCTAGTTCTTATGCATTTTTGTTATGTTTTATTCGTTAAAGTAGTCTTTTAAGCTACTTTCATGTGTTTTCAGGTTTAAAGGACATATTACATGAAATGATGCAATTGGGAGCTTTTGGAGCAAAACTGAGCTGGAATGTGGTGTATGCAAATGGAGCACGAGGAATGAACGAGGTTGAAGGTCAAAGGAGCTTAAGAAATGAAGAAATGAAAGTGAAGAGCAAGGAAGTCGGAATTGGTAACCAAAGTTTCTAAAGTTGGAAGTTTCTATTCTTGGAGGTTTCCATTGTCGTGAGTTTCTATTCTTGGCTTTGGGCTTTTAGATGACCTAAACCCTAACCTTAGCCCATTTTAGAGCCATTGCCATGGGCTTTAGCCCAAGTCCTTTCCCTTGCCATGCAAGGGGAGGCATTTTAGGCCCAAATCCATGCATTAAGCCCTTCACCCTAATTGGCCCAAATCCATGCATTAAGCCCTTCACCCTAATTGGCCCAAATCCATGCATTAAGCCCTTCACCCTAATTCTTCCTCCTAATTAGTGCATCCCACCATTCCATTCCATAATTTCCATTAGTGCATCCCACCATTCCATTCACACTTAAATGCCCATTATCCCATTTTTTTTAGCTTTTAAATTCCACACCATCCCATTATCCTTTACATCCACTAAATCATGCATCCACATTCACCTAAATAAACCCTAAATTACATCCACTAAACCATCCATCCACCATAATTCCCACCATCCACACCTTTTCCCATCCACCAAATACCTTAAACAAACATCCATTAACACCCATTCTCTTCCTATAAATACCCATTCATTCCATTCACCAAATCATCTCATTTTCCATTGTAATACACAAACACTTCCCCTTCTCCATCTTCTCTATTTCCACTCCATTCCACACTTCCATCCCCCCAACCAACCTATCCTTAAACCTTGTGCTACAACAACGAGGAAGAGAAGAGTGCCTAAACGTTCATACAATTCAAGTTTGAGTTGTTGGAATGTTTAGGTGTTTCTTTGATTTCAAAGTTTCATTTTAATTCTCTTTGTTTTGTACGTATAAGGAATGGAAGAGAAGAGTGCTTAAACGTTCATACAATTCAAGTTTTGAGTTGTTGGAATGTTTAGGTGTTTCTTTGATTTCAAAGGTATGAGGAACTAATCCCCCTTTAGCTAGGGGGTGATTCGAAACTATGTTTATATTTGCAATATGAATTGATTAACTTTTTGGTTGGGATTTCATGAATGTTGGATTCAATTTGTTTAACCGTTTGATTGATAACTTATTTATGAATGTTTATTAAGAATGCGCGCTTAATTTTCATGCATAAATCTGACGCTAGAATATAAGTGAATTTCACCTAATTGTTATGAACTTATATTCACAAGTAGTGGAGGTTGCTTATAAACAATCGCGTTAAATAAATTCTTGGCAAGAGTATCATGCTTTTCATAGTTACAAATGCCTTGTCGATGCTTATAATTTCCAAAGAACGTAATGATTCTAACTTGTATCTTTATCATGCTATTCATATAGAGAACTTGTTAGGAATAATTTGTTTGCGATGCATATTCATCCAATTCAATGATTCTAGGGAAATTTGAAGGTTAATTTAAGCGTACCTAATTAACTTGGAGTGTCGAGTTCCATAATTCATCGAAAGACCAACTGAAAATCAAAGTGTATGCAAGTGTAACATGTGTGGAGAAGAACCCCTTGGCTATTCCATCATCCATATTTTCATCTCATTCATATTTACGTTTTGCCTTTAATTACAATTTTTCCATTTAATTTAATATTGTCCAAACACAATCCCCCCTTTACTTTATTGTCAAATTAGTTAGAAATCAATTTAGTTTAGTGCTTTATATTGTTTTTACGTTTTTAAGTCAAAAATCCAAGTGATTAACAATCCCTCCTAATCCCCGGTCCAGAACGATCCCTACTTACATACTTACTACAATTGACGAAAAGAGGGTTTAATTTGTGCGCGTATAAAACTCGCATCATGGTTCACTTACCTCAATGGATAGCAGCTGCTCATCGGGAAAAGTTTCAGGGATAGGTACGGCATGTTCATGCTCCTCGTGGATCATTCGGCTTAGATGGTCAGCCACTACATTCTCGCTTCCTTTCTTATCCCGGATTTCAATATCAAATTCTTCAAGAAGAAGAATCCAACGGATAAGCCTCGGCTTTGCTTCCTTTTTTGTGAGCAAGTACCTCAAAGCTGCATGATCAGTATAAACGATTACTTTAGTACCAATTAAATATGAACGGAATTTATCTAAAGCAAAAACCACAGCTAGAAGTTCTTTTTCCGTCGTGGAGTAGTTCAATTGGGCATCATCGAGAGTCCGAGAGGCATAGTATATGACATGCGGCCGCTTGTCTCTTCTTTGTCCTAGAACAGCTCCTAAGGCATAGTCGGATGCATCGCACATGAGCTCGAACGGAAGGCTCCAATCTGGAGGTACAATAATGGGGGCCGAGACTAACTTCTCCTTGAGTTGGTTAAATGCCGAATTACACTCTTTATCAAACTTAAATGGCACATCTTTTTGAAGCAATCAGCAAAGAGGGTTGGACATCTTGGAGAAGTCCTTGATAAAACGCCTATAGAACCCTGCATGGCCAAGAAACGAACGTACCTCTCTAACCGAAGTAGGAGAGGGTAAGTGACGTACAAGGTCTATTTTCGATTTATCTACTTCAATTCCTTTTTCTGAAACAATATGTCCTAAAACTATACCTTGTTTCACCATAAAGTGACATTTCTCCCAATTCAAGACAAGGTTAGTTTTAACACATCGTTTCAAAATTAAGGTCAAATTATCCAAGCAATTATCAAATGAACTCCCAAATACACTGAAATCATCCATGAAAACCTCAATGATCTTTTCAACAAAATCGAAAAATATACTTACCATACACCTTTGGAAAGTGGCCGGTGCGTTGCATAAGCCAAATGGCATGCGACGATAAGCAAATGTTCCAAAGGGACATGTGAATGTGGTCTTCTCTTGATCATCCGGGGCTATCACAATTTGGTTATATCCAGAGTATCCATCAAGAAAACAGTAAAAAGCATGACCGGCTAACCTTTCGAGCATCTGGTCGATGAATGGCAAAGGAAAGTGATCTTTCCTAGTCATGGCATTTAGCTTCCGGTAATCGATACATACTCGCCATCCAGTCTAAATACGTGTAGGCACGAGCTCATTCTCATCATTCTTGATAACAGTTACTTCGGACTTCTTGGGAACGACTTGAACTGGAGAGACCCAACGGCTATCGGAGATAGGGTAGATCACTCCGTAATCCAAAAGCTTGATTATTTCCTTCTTCACCACTTCCATCATCGGAGGGTTGAGACGGCGTTGAGCCTCTCGGGATGGCTTAGTCCCCTCCTCAAGAAGTATACGGTGCATGCATGTGGTAGGGCTTATTCCTTTAATGTCGGCCAAAGTCCACCCTATGGCCGTTTTGTGTTCTCGCAGCACCCTCACAAGCTTCTCCTCCTCCATTGCCGTGAGACTTGATGAAATGATGACGGGCAATGTTTCGCCTTCTCCAAAAAACACATACTTCAAATGGTCCGGCAACGGCTTAAGTTCAAGCGATGGTGCCTGAACAACAGAAGGTAGCATCTTAGTGGAAACTGAATTTAAAAGTGAGAGTGGAACCTTACCATATTGTTGTGGCAATGACTCAAGGGCTGCCACAACCTCAATTATTTCTTCACTAGAACCCATGGCAAAGAATTCCTCCTCCTTGCCGTGGCCTTGCATTGGCCCAAATCCTTCATTTTTGCACTCTATGGCCTTAGTGATGGTTGTTTCCAGGGCGTCCTCGTTCCATTCTTCAAGGTATACCTGCGCCAAAGAATCGATAACATCAATGGAAAAACAAGAATGGTCATCAACGGGATATCTCATAGTTTTAGAAATATTAAAATCAATCACTTCCCCATCGAATTCCATTGTCAAGGTGCCTTTATATACATCAATCTTCGTTCGGGCCGTCTTCATGAATGGCCTACCAAGGAGAATCGGCAAAGATGTAGAATGGGCTGAATCTTCCATGTCTAGGACGTAGAAATCAGCCGGAAAAATTAAATGGTTCACCTGCACAAGCACATCTTCCAAAACTCCTTTTGGATACGCGTTAGAACGATCGGCCAGTTGTACAATTACACCATCTTGTTTTAATTCACCCAAATTCATAGATGCATAAATAGAATAAGGCATGACATTTATGGATGCACCTAAATCAAGCATGGCATGTTCAAAACGATTATGTCCAATCACACAAGGAATCGTGAAACTACCGGGGTCTTTGCACTTGGTAGGCAGTTTACGTTGCAAAACAGCGGACACATTCTCGCTTACCTTTACTATCTCTTTGTTTTCCCTTCTTCTCTTTGTATTGCATAGGTCCTTGAGGAATTTAGCATACTTTGGAACCTGTTTGATTGCATCGAGAAGCGGTATGTTCACTTGCACCTTCCGGAACGTTTCAAGAATGTCCTTCTCGCTTTCTTCCTTTTTTTCTTGCATGAACCTGCGAGGAAAAGGTACATTGGGCAGATTAGGACGTGAAGTACATGAATTTGAACTTAAATTACCTGATTTGGCCGAGTTAGGGTGATTAGGGGCTTGCAGCATTGGGTTTTTCACCCTTGCCGTGGGTGAGCTAGACACTTCCTCAGGTTGTGTCGTCTCTTCATCTACTTTCTGGGCAGATTTGGGATTGTTTGGCTCGGTCCCAACTTCTTTTCCACACCTTAGGGTGATGGCCTTGGTGAATTCGAATCCTCCCTTTGGATTGACTGTGGTTGAGCTAGGAAGCTTTCCTTGCTCTCTAATCTGTCCAAGGAACTCAGAAATCTGCCCTATTTGTTTCTTCATATCCATCATCTCCTTCTCGTTATTTGCTATCCGGTTGTTTTGATTTTGCAACCCCTGCGAAATAGAGGTCACTTTCCAAGGACGTACCTGAATGAGATGATGCCGAAGGTTGTTGGGGTTGTTGGGGTGCATACGGCTTGGAATAAAAACCAGGGGGGTTTGGCCTAAATCCTCCTTGTTGGGCAGCTTGTTGTGGCTCCCTCCATTTGAAGTTTGGATGGTCCCTCCATCCGGCATTGTAAGTGTTCGAGTATGGGTTGTTTTGATTTTGTCCTTGGAAACCAATTGCATTGGCAGATTCCCACCCACCATTCTCGATTAGTTGAGGGCACTTGTCGGATGGATGCCCTTGAATTGAGCACACGCCACAAACTTGGTGTTCTTGTGCTTTTGGACCAATCACAACCTGAGAAACAAGAGAAGTAAGATTAGCAAGTTGTGATTGAATTTCAGAAATAGCACTCACCTCATTTACACTTTGTTGCCGTGGGGCTTCCCTTTGGCCCACTCCTTCATATTGTTGAGCGTTGAGCGCTCGGTTGGCTATGAGAATCTTTGCATCCCTTGGTGTTTTGTCCACCAATGCTCCTCCCGCTGATGCATCAAGCATTTGACGTTCGATAGGAAGGAGGCCCTCATAGAAATATTGAAGGAGAAGTTCCTCCTTCATTTGATGTTGAGGACATGAAGCTACAAGGCCCTTGAAGCGCTCATAATAAGCCGGGAATGTCTCACCATCATTCTGTTGAATACCACTAATTTTCTTCCGTAGGAGAATCACTCTCGAAGTAGGGAAGAATTCCTCCAAGAAAGCACGCTTCATACTCTCCCATGAAGTCACAGTTCCCGGGGCTAGTTCGTAGAGCCAATCTTTGGCCTTGTCCATAAGTGAGAATGGAAAGGCCTTCATCTTCAATATACTCCCATCCACAGTGACGGGGGTCATGCTCGAACAAACCACCTCGAACTCTTTCAAGTGTTTGTTGGCGTCTTCCATAGACAAGCCATGGAACTTTGGAATATGGTGTAACAAACTGGATTTGAGTTCAAACACCTCAGTCTTCCCCTCTGCAACCGTGGGGTATTGGATACAAAGAGGCAATGCATTATCCAAACCCGAGGCCGAAAGCTCCTTGATGGTTCTATTATCTGCTGCCATGGCTTGTTCTTCTTCAAAAATCTGATCCGTGGGCTTTTCTTCTACACCTACTTCGTCTTCTTCAAGCCCAGGTTGTGGTGGAGGTTGTGGTGGCTCTTGTTGACTCCTCGTTCTCCTCAAAGTGCGTTCAAAATCACCGTCAAAGTCGGAGATGTTCTTTATAATAGGCCGAGAGCTACGAGTCATACACAGTACCTGAAAAACAAGAAAACAAACAAACTAAGAATCTGAAATAAGAATGCACCAAAAACAAAAAAATAAAAAAAATAAAAATAAAATAAAAATAAAGACAAGGGACTAGCAAAGTTGCTAATCCCCGGCAACGGCGCCAAAATTTGATGCGAGAATTACTTGACACTCAAATTAAACCCTCGTTTGACAATTGTAGTAGAATGGATAAGTGAGGGATCGTTCTAGACCGGGGATTAGGAGGGCTTGCTAAAACCTTCTAAATTGACTTAAAAACGTAAAAACAATATAAAACACTAAACTAGACTCAAAGAATGTGAAACTAAACGTTAAAACACTAAGACAAACCAAAAGAATCAAAATGCTTTAAAAACACAAACTAAATTGATTTCTAACTATATTGAACATTAAAGCAAAAGGGGGATTGAGGTTTGATGAAAATTGAAATAACGAAACAAGTTAATAACTAGACAGAATGTAATTGATGAAATAAGATGGTTGGTGAATTAGCTAGAGGTTCTTTCTCCACACATGATATTTATGCATATGAATCAATTTCCAGTTATTCCTTCATTGAATTATGAACGACAATGCCCCAAATTAACCGTGACATCACTAGTTAACCCTCAGATTTTCCTTATATTATTGGATTGGATGGCATCATTCGACAACCCAAAATATTCTCAAAAGTTCCCCACATATCATCATAATAGAGATACAATCGAAGATCATTAAGAATAATGAAAACCATAAGCATTGACAAAGCATTTGCAACTATGACATCATGTTACTCATGCTAAGAATTAAACTTAACGCAATCGTGACAAGCGACCTTCACTACTTTCAAGTATAAGTTAGTAACGATTATGTGAAACCTTCTTAAACTTTAGCCACATATTCATGCATGCTAATTAAGTGTCGACCCTCAATCAACAAACACAAATAAGTTAATCATCAAATAGTTAAGCCAATTGCATTCACGAATCAAGAGTTCATAACCGGAATTCATCAATTCATATTACATAAATAATCATGGTATTGAAATCACCCCTAGCCAAAAAGGGTTTAGTTCCTCATAACTTTGAAATCAAAGAAACACCTAAACATTCCAACAACTCAAACTTGAATTGTATGAACATTTAGGCACTCTTCTCTTCCATTCCTCATATTACAAAACAAAGAGAATTGAATTTAAACATTGAAATCAAAGAAACGCGTAAACATTCCAACAACTCAAACGTGAATTGTATGAACGTTTAGGCCCTCTTATCTTCCTCTTTATTGTGGCACAAGGACTAAGGAATGTTGTTGGTGTGTTGAATGGATTGGGGGATTATGGAAATGGAAGAAATGGAGGAGAAATGGAAGGGAAATGGAGAGAAACTCACGGCTAGGGAGAAGATGGAAGTGTTTGTGGTGTGTTGTGTATGAAATGAGATGATTTTTGAATGAATGAATGCAAGGGTATTTATAGGAGGAGTGGAGATGTATATGGCTATTTGTTTAAGGTGTTTGTGGTTGCAATGATGAAGAATTGTATGTGGAAATAAAAGGGAAAATGTGGTGAAATGATGAAGTAGGAAGGTGGAAATGCATGTGAGATGTTGGAAAGGAAATGGGAATATGAGTAGGCCATGGCATGGGAGTTGTTTTGTTGGTGTAAATGTGCCATGGTTGCAATGATGAAGAATAAAGGGTGCATGTGGGGTGGAATTGAATGAATGCAAAGTGAATGAATAATGAAATGAGTTAAAGAGGGAGAATGTGGTGAAATGATGAAGTAGGAAGGTGGAAATGCATGTGACTTGTTTGTGGAATAAAGAATGAATGGTGGAATGATGAAGAGTTGCATAAAGAATGCATGTAGGGTTAGCTAGGTTGGCTTTGTTTGGGTGCATGTGTGTTAATGGTGGTTTTGCATGTGAATTGATGGATTGTTTTTGATGGAATGGATGGTTCTTTGCATGGCTTTTGAAGTGATTGTGGGCTTTGGAATTGGAAGGAAATGCATGGCCTTGGGGTTGGTTTAAGAGAGAATGCATACAAGGCCTTCAAATTCGTCCAACACTTTGGCTCCAATCATATGCTATCCATTCCAAGCCCAATTTTGCTCCAAAATGCTCCAAAATGCATCTTTTTGCTTCCTTAGCCATATGAACCTAAAAACACACGAAAATGGCTTAAACTACTAAAACAACTATGAATTAACAACATAGATGCACGAAAACAAGCTAAGTAAGTCGCCTAAATATGCTCCTATCAGGAACTCAAACAAACGCTACAACCCTGTGAGACTCGAGCCATTACCTTCTTTGGAGAGTTATAATCTGTGATTCTTTGTTTTCTAAAGTTGTTGCATGATCTCATTATTCCTTGCTTGGTTGCTACTTAGAATGCAATTATATCATGATAGAACTAAATGCTAGAACTTATATCCGTTTCATTCAAAGCATGACATTGAATTGCATAACATATATCAAGATGAAGTTGTGTAACCACCACCATAGCCAAATAGCCTTACTTCCCATATTTCGTATATGTTGTAAGTTTTAACCCCGTTGAGCCTTGTTTAGCCTTTATTCTTTGTTTACCGACATTTTCCTCACCTAGCCTAGATTAGGACTTTCCTATACCCTTGTTCTTAAAGTATAGTGAGCATGACTTAAATGAATTCCTTTTGAGTTACAATATGCAAGAAAATGAGTGTGGGGGAGTAAAAGTTTGTTCTTACGTTTATATGTATGTTTTGAGATTCAAAAAAAGAAAAGAAGAAGAAAAAAAAAAAAAAGAGTGAAAATAAGTAAGAATGAACTCACGAGCGTTGATGGTTGAAGAAAGGGTCCAAAAAGTTGAATATGGCCCTAAGTTTTGTGTGACTTTCCCTTGGGTGTTCAAAGTTGACTTCTGCGTTCTTAAGGGAATTCTAAGTACCTAATTCAATACTTTGCTCACTATTGCTTTAAGAATGTTTGTTTATCCTTCACCTTTCATTGTTAGCCAATACCCTAGCCCCGTTACAACCCTTTGACTTCTATCTTGAGTGTTATGTGTTTCAAAATGTGGAGTTTGGAATTGATATGAGCTTATGGAATCACTGGTTCTCATTTTAAGTAGTAGCATTCCATTCATGAGATCATATTCATGTCATTATCGTAAATCCAGAAAATGCTTTCTTTGTTATAACATATGTGAGGTACTAGTCTTTCATGTTTACATCAATCTCTCACATATAACTAGTGTAGGGTGTGTAGTCAGAAAATCTGTATGAAAATAGAGTGCATTCTAGTAAGGAATTGAGGAAATTCTCTAAGGCATGTTACTACATTCAAATCATGGTTTTAAATGCTTAATTGTGAACTAGTATGTGGTGACTATGATTAAAAATGTACTTAAGTGTAAAGATGGCTAAAATCTGTGGGAATAATGATTTTTAACTTGTCATGTACATTGGAAATCCCTGAGACGATTGTTGGAAGGTTTAGGTTGTGTTTTTCTTGTTCAGTGTCGTTTTGTTTTTGGTTTCTTTTGTTTTGTTTTGCTCGAGGACTAGCAAAAGCTAAGTGTGGGGGTATTTGATAGGAGCATATTCATGCGACTTAAATGGCTTGTTCTCATGCATTTACGTTATGTTTCTTTAGTTATTTTAGTACTTTAAGTTATTTTCGTGGGTTTGTAGGTCCAAAGGGCTAAAGGAGCAAAAAGATGCATTTTGGAGACTTTTGAAGCACTTTTGGGCTAAGGATGGATAGCCTATGCTTGGAGCCAAAGTGTTGGACGAAATTGAAGACCTAATTGAAGACCAAAGTGTTGGAACCTTGTTCCCTTTAGTTTTAGGACATTTAAACCTTTCCTATATCCTTAGCCGTGCATAACATTCCAACATTCCACTCCTTCATTTCAGCCACACTCCCACATATCATTACTTATCATCACCACTTATCACTTATCATAATCACATATCATTACTTATCATCACCACTTATCACTTATCATAATCACATATCATACACTTATCATCACCACTTATCACTTATCATAATCACCCATAATCATTCACTTAAATCAGCCACATGCATTCACCCTTTAATCCATGGCAGCCACCAACCAACCTAGTTGTCATGTTTCCCCTTTCATCATTCCCTCACATTCTTTAAATCAGCCAACATGCTTACACATGCATTTTCAGCACCAAAGAATCATTGCACATGCATTTCCAACCCACATGCATCATTTAATCATTCAAACATGCAGCCACATTCACTTTACCTAGCTGTCATGTTCCCTTTCCCATTCCCTTCATATAAATCAGCCACATGCACCCATAATCATTCAACCAACTTTGCACATGCATTCATCATCACAACCTAGCTGTCATATTTGACGCTAGAATATAAGGGAGTTTCACGTAATAGTTATGAACTTATATTCACAAGTAGTGGAGGTTGCTTATAAACAATCGCGTTAAACGAATTCTTGGCATAAGTAAGTTTCAATTCACAATCGATTTGAAAGAGTTTGAATCGCCCACTGCCTCGCTAAAAGGAACCTAATGGATCGTACACCGTGTAAGGTAGAGATTGAAGATTCAACGGAGATGAGTAAGAATAATTAAATGGTTTAATTATTTATCTAAGGCTAGGATTAATTAGTATGTTAATTAATCAAACGAATAAGTTCGTTAAAGACCTCGGGTTAGTTTTGGGCCGCAAGGCCCAATGGGATTTGAATGTCAAGCCCTTTAACTCAAGTTGTATGACAACTTGAATAAAACAAAGGGCTTGAAAGCCCAATAAACCTATAGGCTAGCCATGTGTAAAAGAATAGGGCTTTTGGTCCATTAGGTCACTTATTTGAAGGGACTATATAAAGGACTTTATAGCCTAAAATTTACTAAAGGGTTATTTTTGGGGAAAGGATGAGAACACAAGCTCTCCTTTCTCTCAAAAATTTTGGCCAATCTAGAGGGGAATAGCTAACAATCTTACTTCCTCTAGGTCACTCATTTCTTCTACAATATACCTTGGTGTGGAGACTTAGAGGTTCTCAATTTTGGGAACTTGGAGAAACCTTTTCATCCATCCAAATCCATGGATCCAAGATGCAAGGAATGAAGGCCCTCTCTTTGGGTGATTAGCCTTTGCTTATGCAAAGAGGAATCTACAAAGGTATTGATTTCTCAACTCACTTTGTTTTGAGTTAAGTCTTAGTTCACCTATCTACTAGGCTTTGAATTTCATGGGTAAATGTTTTGTTTTAAGTGCATACAAGCATGATTCTGCCTTTAATTGTTAATTGCATGCTATTGATGTTGCTTAAATGAACATGTTTTTCACAAATTTTCCTTCAGAATCTTCCATGTCAAGCACATAGAAATCTGCAAGAAAAATCAAGTGGTCTACCTGCACCAAAACATCTTCCAAAACTCCTCTTGGGTATGCATTAGATCGATCGGCTAATTGAATAATAACACCATCATTTTTAAGCTCTCCTAGATTCATAGATGCATAAACAGAGTATGGCATGACATTAATTGATGCACCTAAATCTAGCATGGCATGTTCAGACCTTGTATTACCAATTACGCAAGGGATAGTGAAACTACCTGGATCTTTGCATTTAGGTGGTAGCTTCCTTTGCAACAGTGCAGAGACATTCTCACTTACATGTACTACCTTTTCTCCCGAATCCGTTTCCTTGTTGTACAAAGCTTTTTCAAGAACTTCGCATACTTCGGGATTTGCTTGATTGCATCCAAAAGAGGTATGTTGACTTGAACTTTCCTAAATGTCTCTAGAACATCTTTTTCCTCCTCTTCTTTCTTGGATTGCAAAAACCTGCCACGAAAGGGCACATTTAGTGGAAAGGAACTAGAAGAATTCGAATTTGGACTTACCTTGACGGGTTGAGATGGTTTAGGGGCATGTTGTGGTTGTGGCAAGGGTGGTTCTACCCTTTCCGTGGGTTGGGCTCCATGTTCTTCTTCTTGCAGCAGCTTTTCATCCTTTATTTGACTTGATTTTGATGAGTTTGGATTAGCCCCAACTTGCCTACCACTTCTCAACGTGATGGCCTTGGCGGTTTCAAATCCTCCTTTTGGATTAACGATGGTTGAACTAGGCAATCTGCCTTGCTCTCTAATTTGCCCCATGAATTCCGCTATTTGCCCTATTTGCTTTTCCAAATTGTCCACCCTTTTGTCTTGGATTTGCCTCTCCTTGTTTTGAGTTTGTACCTCCTGCGTCAAAGTAGTTAGTAACTTAACAACTTGATCATTGTCCAAAGACATACCTGAATTGGTTGGGGCAGTTTGCATTTGGGTTTGATTTGGTACGAATGGCTTTGTATAAAAACCCGGGGGTTGTTGCCTAAATCCTCCTTGTTGTTGGGGTTGTTGAGGCTCCCTCCACTTGAAATTTGGATGATCCCTCCATCCCGGATTGTAAGTATTTGAGTATGGATCATTGCGTGGCTGATTTTGGCTCCCAAATCCCACGGCATTAGCACTCTCCCATCCTCCATTTTCTATTAGTTGAGGACATTGATCATTGCGGTGGCCTTGCATAGAACATACGCCACAAACAATTGGTCCTTGTATCTTCATCCCTTTGGCCATCTATGACACAATGGAAGTGAGGTTAGCTAATTGAGATTGAATGTCGAATGGAGAACTTACCTCATTAACTTGCTGCCGTGGGAAGTCTCTTTGCCCAAGTCCTTCATATTGTTGTGCATTTAGCGCTCGGTTGGCAATTAGGGTCTTTGCAGCCACCGGGGTTTTGTCTACCAAAGCACCTCCCGCCGAAGCATCTAGCATTTGTCTCTCAAGTGGAAGTAGTCCTTCATAGAAATATTGAATCAAAAGCTCTTCCTTCATTTGATGTTGTGGGCATGATGCAACTAGAGCCTTGCAACGTTCATAGTATGCTGGGAATGATTCGCCTTGGCCTTGTTCAATTCCACTAATTTTCTTCCTTAAAAGAATAACTCTCGAAGTGGGGAAGAACTTCTCTAAGAATGCTCTCTTCATACTTTCCCACGAAGTGACCGTTCCAGGTGCTAATTCATAAAGCCAATCTTTAGCCTTTTCCAAAAGAGAGAACGGAAAAGCTTTCATCTTCAAAATACTCTCATCTACGTTGATGGGTGTCATGCTTGAGCATACTACTTCAAACTCTTTAAGATGCTTGTTTGGATCTTCCATGGACAGTCCATGGTACTTAGGAATGTGGTGCAACAAGCTTAACTTCAATTCAAATTCATCGGTCTTGCCTTGAGCCGCCCTTGGGTATTGGATGCACAAGGGTGCGGCATTGGCCAATCCCGAAGCGGAAAGCTCCTTGATTGTTCGGTTGTCCGCTGCCATGTCTACTTCACCCACTCTTGCTGTGGGTTCCTCTGCTTCCAATTCAGAAACGGATTCGGAACTTCCACTTGATTCGCTAGGTTCTGGGTTCTTTCTCTTTCGTCTCAACTCTCGCTTGAAATCGTCGTCAAAGTCCAAGATATGTTCACGAATCGGATGAGAACTCCGAGTCATAAACTAGTACCTAAAACAAGAAACAAACAAGATTAAGAATCTGGAATAACATAAAACAAACGAAAATAAAACAATCCAAGGGATTAGCAAAGTTGCTAATCCCCGGCAACGGCGCCAAAATTTGATGCGAGAATTATACGCACACAAATTAAACCCTCTTTTTATCAATTGTAGTGGAGAATGTAAGTAGGGATCGTTCTAGACCGGGGATTAGGAGGGATTGTTAATCACTTGGAATTGACTCAAAAACGTAGAAACAAGTTTAAAACACTATACTAGACTCAAAGAATGCAAAACTAAACTTTAAAATACCAAAACAAACCAAAAGACTCAAAACAGCACCAAAACACTCAAAACTGCCTTAAAAACACAATCTGGGCAGTTTTGAACACTAGACACAATTTTGGACGAAAATTGGTTTTAACTTGACCTAAGACACTTAAAAACACAAACTAAAGTGATTTCTAACTACTATGACTCAACAAAGTAAAGGGGGATTGGTTTTGGACGAATTTAAAAACAAAACAAACTTTTTGATTTAGAACAGATTGTAAAAACGAATTTGGTGGAATTGAATGGATGGGAAGCTAGCTAAGGGGTTCATCTCCACACATGTTATACTTGCACACAAAACGATTTCTAATTGCTTTTCAATAAACCATGAATTCTCAACGCCCCAGATTAACCGTGAAATGCACTAATTAACCCTCAGATTTTCCTAACGTTATTGAATTGGGTGATTGCATACGACAACCCAAAACATTCCCCACAAGTCCCTTACATGATTGCATAATAGAGATACAAGCAAGAATCATTAAGTTCTATGAAAACTGATGCGAGTTTTATACGCACACAAATTAAACCCTCTTTTTGTCAATTGTAGTGAAGTGTATAAGTAGGGATCGTTCTGGACCGGGGATTAGGAGGGATTGTTAATCACTTGGATTTGACTTAAAAACGTAAAAACTCAATATAAAACACTATTTAATGCTCGAAGAAAGCAAGACTAAAAATAAGAAAGATTAAGACTAAGACTTCAACGAAATAGGGGGGAATTGGATTTGGACGAATTTAAACTAAAATGGATACTTGGAAACAAAACAAATTGTAAATATGGATAGATTGCAAACAAGTGTTGTGAAATTAGATGGTTGGTGAATTAGCTAGAGGTTCTTTCTCCACACATGATATTTATGCATATGAATCAATTTCCAGTTATTCCTTCATTGAATTATGAACGACAATGCCCCAAATTAACCGTGACATCACTAGTTAACCCTCAGATTTTCCTTATATTATTGGATTGGATGGCATCATTCGACAACCCAAAACATTCTCAAAAGTTCCCTACATGTCATCATAATAGAGATACAATCGAAGATCATTAAGAATAATGAAAACCATAAGCATTGACAAAGCACTTGCAACTATGACATCATGTTACTCATGCTAAGAATTTAAACTTAACGCGATCGTGACAAGCGACCTTCACTACTTTCAAGTATAAGTTAGTAACGATTATGTGAAACCTTCTTAAACTTTAGCCACATATTCATGCATGTAATTAAGTGTCGACCCTCAATCAACAAACACAAATAAGTTAATCATCAAATAGTTAAGCCAATTGCATTCACGAATCAAGAGTTCATAACTGGAATTCATCAATTCATATTACATAAACAATCATGGTATTGAAATCACCCCTAGCTAAGGGGGGTTTAGTTCCTCATAACTTTGAAATCAAAGAAACACCTAAACATTCCAACAACTCAAGACTTGAATTGTATGAACGTTTAAGCACTCTTCTCTTCCATACATACAAAACAAAGAGAATTAAAATGAAACTTTGAAATCAAAGAAACACCTAAACATTCCAACAACTCAAGACTTGAATTGTATGAACGTTTAAGCACTCTTCTCTTCCTCGTTGTGTAGCACAAGGTTTAAGGATAGGTTGTGTGATGGTATGAAGTGTTTTGGAGGGATGGGAAGTGGTTGGATAGTGGCTGCAATGGAGGAGAAAAACTGCACAGAAAATGGGATGATATGCACGGCAAGGATGTTTGGGAAATGGTGTGTTTGTGTATGAAAATGAGGAATGACTTGAAAGATGAGAATGCAAGGGCTTTTATAGGAGAATGAAGGTGTGAATGGCTGTTTGTTTAAGCATGCAAGTGGCTAATTAATGATGAACAAACAGCTAAGAAAGCATATGCAAGCTGGAATTGCACAAGGGAGCCAAAGGGAACCCACGGCATGGACAGTTTTGGTGCATGTGTTGGCTGATTTGTATGATGGTTAAAGCTTGTGAAAGCATGTGCAATGTATGGTGGATGAATGATTAAATGGACATGTGGGGTGTATATGTTGCTGAAATGATGAAGTATGAGTGGTGAAAATGCAAGGGAAAACTGGAAAGTTGAAGGGATGCACGGCATGGACAGTTTTGGTGCATGTGTTGGCTGATTTGTATGATTGTTTTGTGGTGAATTGGAATGCAAATTGAATGAATAATGAAATGGGAAAGCATGTGGATTAGGTGGAATGTAAGGGGAATAATGATGGAGAAAAACTTAAAATGCAAAGGAATGTTGGAAAGGCATGTGCAATTGCATGTGTGTGTGTTGGAAATGGGATGATAGCTACGGCAAGGATGTGTTTGTTTGATGATGATGCATGTGATGGGTGGAAACAAAGGGGGAAACATGGCACAAGGGTGCTTGAGTGAATGATTGAATGTGCATGTGGAATAAAAGAATGAGTGGTGGTGTAATGATGAAGTGAATGCATGTGGAAATTGCAAGGAGGAAAGCTGAAATTGTGATGGAGAGTGCACGGTTTTGGTGTGGAGAAAAGTGTGAATGTGCATGTGGCTTTGTGGTTGAATGATTAAAGGGTGCATGTGGGTGATTGTTGTTGTGATAAGTGATAAGTGATAGGTGTATGGTTATGATAAGGAGATGAATGAATGATATGTTAAGTGATAAATGAATGATATGTTAAGTGATAAATGAATGATATGTTAAGTGATAATTGAATGATATGTGGTGAGTGATAAGTAAATGGTAGTGATAAGTGAATGGTATGATAAGTGAATGAGTTGATAAGTGAATGAGTGTATGGTTAGGAAACAAGGCCCTTCCTTGCATGGCAAGGAAGGGAAACACCAAGGGACACACGGCAAGGGGTACAATGTTGGAAGGGAAATTGTTTTGTGACCTAGAATAAGTAGGATTCCTTGATATTGTCCAAACAAAAGGTCTTTAGGCCTTCAATTTCGTCCATTCCTTTTGCTCCGAGCATATGCTATCCATTCCAAGCCCAATTTTGCTCCAAAATGCTCCAAAATGCATCTTTTTGCTTCCTTAGCCATATGAACCTAAAAACACACGAAAATGGCTTAAACTACTAAAACAAATATGAATTAACAACATAGATGCACGAAAACAAGCTAAGTAAGTCGCCTAAATATGCTCCTATCAAATACCCCCACACTTATCTTTTGCTAGTCCTCGAGCAAAACAGAAAAAAAAACAAAACAAAACGAAACGAAACAAAACAAGTAAAACACAACCTAAACCTTCCAACAACTGTCTTAGGGATTTCCAATGCACATGACACGTTAAAAATCATCATTCCCACAGATTTTAGTCATCTTCACACTTAAGTACATTCTTAATCATAGTCACCATATAGTAGTTCACAATTAAGCGTTTAAAATCATGTTTTGAATGTAGTAACATGCCTTAGAGAATTTGCTCAATTCCTTACAAGATATGCACTCGATTTTCACACAGATTTTCTGACTACACACCCTACACTAGTTATATGTGAGAGATTGATGTAAACATGAAAGACTAGTATCTCACATATCTTATAACAAAGAAAGCATTTTCTGGATTTACGATAATGACATGAATATGATCTCATGAATGGAATGCTACTACTTAGACGCGAGCACCAGTGACACCATATGCTCATACCAAGTTCAAACTCCACAATTGAAATACACAACACTCAAGATAGAAGTCAAGGGTTGTAACGGGGCTTGGGGTATTGGCTAATAATGAAAGGTGAAGGATAAACAAACATTCTTAGAGCAATAGTGAGCAAAGTATTGAATCAGGCACTTAGAATTCCCTTAAGAACGCAGAAGTCAACTTTGAACACCCAAGGGAAAGTCACACAAAACTTAGGGCCATATTCACTTTTTGGACCCTTTCTTCAACCATCAACGCTCGTGAGTTCATCCTTACTTATTTTCACTCTCTTTTTTTTTTTTTTTTTTTTTTTTTTTTTTTTTTTTTTTTTTTTTTTTTTTTTTTTTTTTTGAATCTTAAAACATACATATAAACGTAAGAACAAACTTTTACTCCCCCACACTCATTTTCTTGCATAATGTAACTCAAAAGGAATTCATTTAAGTTATGCTCACTATCTTTTAAGAACAAGGGTGTGGATTGTCCTAAACTAGGCTAGGTGAGGAAAATGTGGGTAAACAAAGAATAAAGGCTACACAAGGCTCAACGGGGTTAAAACTTACAACAAATACGAAATATGGGAAGTGAGGCTATTCGGCTATGGTGGCAACTACACAACTTCATCTTGATATATGTTATGCAAATCAATAACATGCTTTGAATGAAATGGGCATGAGTTCTAGCATTTGGAACTATATGATGAAACGCCTTCTAAGTAGTAACCAAGCAAAGAATAATGAGATCATGCAACAACTTTGGAAAACAAGAAATCACAGATTATACTCTCCAAAGAACGTTATAGGCTCAAGTCTCTCAGGGTTGTAGCGTTTGTTTGAGTTCCTTCCTTCAAGCATGTTACATAACTAATTTTTTTCTTTTATGATTGCATGTGAAGTCATACATTATAACCATAACCAAGCATATACCAAGAGTAAATCAAACTTTTCTTCATGTTTATAACTCTTTTTAACAGTCATGCAATTAGAAACCAAATCCTTATCATTGTGTTGGAAGGTGACCTACAACACAAAAATGACTCAAAACACTCTTTTTAGGCTTTTCAAAACATGTTTTTCAAATTTTTATGTGATTTTCGAATTTTTAAGTCAAAACACACTTAAAAACAGCAAGAAACAACATTTGAAGTTATGGCGGATAAAACCCTACGAATTTGCATCAAAACACTTTAGTAACTCCCCCACACTTAAATCAAACATTGTCCTCAATGTTAAAAACCACACTAAACACAAACAAACATATAAACAGCATTTAAACATACTAAACATGGCAGAATGTATCTAACAAAGAGAAGAGTTTAGAGATGCAAATCTGGTTATGGAGTTTTCGTTCCATCTTCTCCTTGGTGATTGCAGTGAGGCTTGGATCTTTGTGATTCCACAGGCTTACTCTTGAACTGTGCTGCTCCCATCGTTGATTTTCCTTTGTGCTACTCTTAAACTGGGCAGCAGGCTTCCTTTGGTCTCCCCCGAAGGTCTGAGCTTCCTCCTCTTATCTGTTTCTTTGTTCAATCTCTCCAATTCGTATTGAAGAGGGTTAGAGGATAGCTTAGCAAAGCTAGGTAAGCAACCAGGGAATAGAGTCCATATAGACTCCAAGTGCCGGCTGATTGCTTCTTTCACTTTGCCATGCAAATAATATCAAGGACAAAGGAAAAGACAGGGAAAGAGCATGATATGAGATACCTTTGCTTTTGCCCTTGATGATATGAGATACCTTTGCTTTTGAAGAAGCGGTGAATGAATCAGCACATGTATTTGTTGTGCTGCTTCCTCCTGGATCATCTGTTCTCCAGGCATCTGGTATCATCTTTGGGGAAGAAGAGAGAATGGAGTATCTCGAAAGGCTTTGCTGGGAGTGCACCCTCAGAGGTGAGAGAGAGTTGGGCATTTTCTTCAGTTCTGTCTTGCCAAAAAAAAATGAAGGTCGACATATATAGGGAATTCAATAGCAAGTGGTGATACTGTGCTTTTACCGTTGTCGACAGACATTTTGATCCCGCAAATCCGGCTTTTTGGAATAGTGGCGACTCTTCGATATTTGAAGACGCCTCTTCGATAAAGCTGCACGCGTTTTTCTGAAAAGCAGATAAAGCGTCGCCGAACTTTGCGCTTGTCGGCTAAAGACGTGTAATTGCGATGATGGCCTCCACGTGTTGAACGCGATTTCTGAAAAGCAAAGGCTTTTTGAATTGGTGGACGCGTTGCCTTGGCTTTTTATAGAGCTATCGATCACCGCCAACTCACACACTCTGAAGATTTTCCATTCTTGAAACTTGTCTCCGGCCCTTTGAAAATCTACTCCGTCCACCCCTTCTCTTTTAACTTCGTGAACAATGGCTAGCTCATCCAACCCATCGAACCTTTGCTTAGATTTGAGTCTAAGCAGTGATCCGGTCACGTCTCATCAGGGTAAGGTATGGTGCCCGTGTTTCTTATCTTCCCATGGCCCTCTTACAGAAGAGGACTCTGTGATGACGGATCCCACAACGGCTACGATAGTGGCTCGGAACCTCCTCACTCCCAAAGACAGTCAGCTGCTTTCCGGACGGTCCGATGAGTTGGCCGTTCAAGAATCCCTGGCTCTGAGTGTTCAGTGCGCTGGCTCTGTGTCCAACATGGGCCAACGCCTTCTTGCTCGCTCCCGACAGGTTGAATCTTTGATGGCGGAGGTGGAGAGTCTTAAGCAGGAGATCAAACAGCTGAAGTACGAGAACCGAAGTTTGCACGTGCTTGCCAACAATTATTCTACAGGCATGAAGAGGAAGCTTGATGAGCTTGATGACCGTCAACGGTTTGCAGCTTTCTTCCAGAGGCACCTCTTTCCTGGTTCATCCAACGTTCCACCAAGGTTTGGGGCCTTGAATGATCTATCTTCGGTGCCTCCCGCTCCGATGCCTTCCGCTCCGATGCCTCTTGCTCCAATGCCTTCTGTTCCGAGACCTCCTGTTCTGATGCCTTCTGCTCCGAGAGTGTTGCCACGTAGTGGGGCCTCACGTACACAACCTTTGTAAAGGCTCCATCTTTCTGCCATGTTTAGATACAATTGTAATTTATCGAAAAAAATCAATGAACAAGCAAAAGTTTTATTTACTGTATTGGGTTGCCTAAGACACAAACAAACACCAAAATGACTCAAATGACTCTAAAAACACATCTTTTTGGGGTTTTCAAAAGTATTTTTTTTTTTTTTTTTTTTCAAATTTTTATCAATTTTTCGGAGTTTTATGCCAAGACACTATAAAACACACTAAAACACTCTAAAAACGCTTAAAACAGCAAGAAACAACATTCTAAGTGATAGGTGAATAAATCCCACGAAATTCATGCAAAAACAAATTGTTTACCTCCCCAACTTAAATCAAACATTGTCCTCAATGTTTTAAGCATAGAGTCACAAAAGAGCAAATAAATAAACAAAAACGATAAAGAAAGCAAAGTAAAGGCAGTAAAGAAAAGGAAAGGAATAAAAATAAGTTCTTCTCTATTCGGATGCATGGGTTGCCTCCCACGAAGCGCTTTCTTTTACGTCTTGCAGCCGGACGAGTACTCTCTTCAATCTTTAATTGAGCCCACGGAATGGAAAGGAATGTCTTCCACCACTTGCCCCACACCATGCTCGTAATATGGCTTCAACCGATGCCCGTTCACGTTGAATTCTACGCCATTCCTTAAGCTTTTTATGTGGACTGCACCATAAGGTAAAACGTTAGTAACAACAAACGGGCCAATCCATTTAGAACGCAACTTACCAGGAAACAAACGTAGGCGAGAGTTGAAAAGCAACACTTTCTGCCCAACTGTGAAGGTCTTGGTTCGGATCATTTTATCATGGAATGCTTTGGTCTTGGCTTTGTACATCCGGGCATTCTCATAGGCTTCATTCCGAATCTCCTCAAGTTCATTCAATTGGAGCTTCCTATGAACTCCCGCTGCATCTATGTCCATGTTGAAAGTCTTCACGGCCCAATGGGCCTTGTGTTCTAACTCTACGGGCAAATGACATGGCTTACCATAGACGAGCCGAAAAGGTGACATCCCAATGGGTGTTTTGTACGCCGTACGATATGCCCATAGTGCATCATCTAAACGTAAGCTCCAATCCCTCCTTGTTGGTCCAACGGTCTTCTCCAAAATTTGTTTGATTTCTCGGTTAGACACCTCGGCTTGGCCATTTGTTTGAGGATGGTAAGGTGTGGAGACCTTATGGTTGACATGGTACTTTCTTAGCAACGCCTCAATGGTCCGATTGCAAAAGTGAGACCCTCCATCACTTATGATTACTCTCGGCATTCCAAACCTAGCAAAAATGTTAGTTTTCACGAAATCTGCAACCACCTTAGAATCGTTAGTACGGGTGGCTTTTGCTTCCACCCATTTAGAAACATAATCAACGGCTAGCAAGATATACGTGAAACCATAAGATGGAGGGAAAGGGCCCATGAAATCAATGCCCCAAACATCAAAAATTTCAACATTAAAGACAAGGGTTTGCGGCATTTGGTCCTTGGTACCTATGTTACCCATTCGTTGGCAACGATCACAAGACATACAAAAGGTTCTAGCATCCCTAAATATAGTCGGCCAATAAAAACCACACTCTAGAACCTTGAGGGCAGTGCGTTGTGTGCCAAAATGACCACCACATGCATATGTGTGACAAAAGTTTAGAATTGAGTGAAATTCAGAATCATGCACACATCTACGTACAATTTGATCGGGACAAAATTTCCATAAGTACGGATCATCCCATACATAAAACCGTGCATCATGCCTAAGTTTGTCACGTTGGTGCCTATTGAGCTCATTTGGAATTTGTTTAGCCACCAAGTAATTCACTAAATCTGCATACCATGGTTCACTTACCTCAATGGATAGCAGCTGCTCATCGGGGAATGTCTCTGCAATGGGTAGGGACTCCTCATTATGCACCATTCGGCTTAGGTGGTCAGCCACCATGTTTTCACTTCCCTTCTTGTCACGAATCTCGATGTCGAACTCTTGAAGTAACAACATCCACCGAATTAGCCGGGGTTTGGCCTCCTTTTTGGTGAGCAAGTACTTTAGAGCTGCATGATCAGTGAAAACAATTACTTTAGTACCAATTAGATATGATCGAAATTTATCTAAAGCAAAGACAACGGCAAGAAGTTCTTTCTCCGTAGTGGAGTAGTTCAACTGGGCATCGTTCAACGTCCGTGAGGCATAGTAGATGACATGCGGCCTCTTGTCCTTTCTTTGTCCCAAAACAGCCCCTAAAGCATAATCGGACGCATCACACATAAGCTCGAACGGGAGGCTCCATTCCGGGGGAACAATAATGGGTGCCGTGGTCAACAACTCCTTGAGTTGGTTGAATGATGCCGTGCACTCCTTAGTGAATTCAAATGCCACGTCTTTTTGTAGGAGGCGGCAAAGAGGTTGTGCAACTTTTGAGAAATCTTTGATAAATCGCCTATAGAATCCTGCATGGCCAAGAAAAGAACGGACCTCTCTAACCGAAATAGGAGAGGGTAAGTGACGTACAAGATCTATTTTAGACTTATCAACTTCAATCCCTTTTTCTGAGATGATATGACCCAAAACTATACCTTGTTTAACCATAAAATGACATTTTTCCCAATTCAAAACAAGGTTAGTTTCCATGCATCTTTTCAAGATTAAAGTGAGATTATGCAAACAAGCATCAAATGAGTCTCCAAACACACTAAAATCGTCCATAAATACTTCAATTATCTTTTCAACATAATCAGAGAAGATACTTACCATGCATCGTTGGAAAGTGGCCGGTGCATTGCATAAACCAAATGGCATGCGACGATAAGCAAATGTTCCAAAGGGACATGTGAATGTGGTCTTCTCTTGATCATCCGGGGCTATCACAATTTGGTTATATCCAGAGTATCCATCAAGAAAACAGTAAAAAGCATGACCGGCTAACCTTTCGAGCATCTGGTCGATGAATGGCAAAGGAAAGTGATCTTTCCTAGTCATGGCATTTAGCTTCCGGTAATCGATACATACTCGCCATCCAGTCTGAATGCGTGTAGGCACGAGCTCATTCTCATCATTCTTGATAACAGTTACTCCGGACTTCTTGGGAACGACTTGAACTGGAGAGACCCAACGGCTATCGGAGATAGGGTAGATCACTCCACAATCCAAAAGCTTGATTATTTCCTTCTTCACCACTTCCATCATTGGAGGGTTGAGACGGCGTTGAGCCTCTCGGGATGGCTTAGTCCCCTCTTCAAGAAGTATACGGTGCATGCATGTGGTAGGGCTTATTCCTTTAATGTCGGCCAAAGTCCACCCTATGGCCGTTTTGTGTTCTCGCAGCACCCTCACAAGCTTCTCCTCCTCCATTGCCGTGAGACTTGATGAAATGATGACGGGCAATGTTTCGCCTTCTCCCAAAAACACATACTTCAAATGGTCCGGTAACGGCTTAAGTTCAAGTGATGGTGCCTGAACAACAGAAGGTAGCATCTTAGTGGAAACTGAATTTGTAAGTGAGAGTGGAACCTTACCATATTGTTGTGGCAATGACTCAAGGGCTGCCACAACCTCAATTATTTCTTCACTAGAACCCATGGCAAAGAATTCCTCTTCCTTGCCGTGACCTTGCATTGGCCCAAATCCGTCATTTTTGCACTCTATGGCCTTAGTGATGGTTGTTTCCAGGGCGTCCTCGTTCAATTCTTCAAGGTATACCTGCGCCAAAGAATCGATAATATTAATGGAAAAACAAGAATGGTCATCAACAGGATATCTCATAGTTTCAGAAATATTAAAATCAATCACTTCCCCATCGAATTCCATTGTCAAGGTGCCTTTGTATACATCAATCTTCGTTCGGGCCGTCTTCATGAATGGCCTACCAAGGAGAATCGGCAAAGATGTAGAATGGGCTGAATCCTCCATGTCTAGGATGTAGAAATCAGCCGGAAAAATTAAATGGTTCACCTGCACAAGCACATCCTCCAAAACTCCTTTTGGATATGCATTAGATCTATCGGCCAACTGAATAACCACACCATCATTTTTCAATTCACCAAGGTTCATTGAAGCATAAATTGAGTATGGCATGACGTTAATTGAAGCTCCTAAATCTAACATAGCATGTTCGAACTTAGTTTGACCAATAATACAAGGGATTGTAAAGCTACCTGGATCTTTGCACTTTGGTGGTAACTTTCTTTGTAAAACAGCGGAAACATTCTCACTTACCCTTACTACCTCTTTGTGTGACGCCCTCTTCCTCGTAGTACACAATTCCTTCAAGAACTTAGCGTATTTGGGCACTTGCTTTATGGCATCTAGGAGCGGGATATTGACTTGAACTTTCCTAAACGTTTCAAGAATGTCCTTCTCATGCTCCTCCTTCTTTGTTTGCAATAATCTGCGAGGAAAAGGTACATTGGGCAGATTAGGACGTGAAGTATATGAATTTGAACTTAAATTACCTGATTTGGCCGAGTTAGGGTGATTGGGGACCTGCGGCATTTGGTTTTTCACTCTTTCCGTGGGTGAGCTAGACACTTCCTCAGGTTGTGTCGTCTCTTCATCTACTTTCTGGGCAGATTTGGGATTGTTTGGCTCGGTCCCAACTTCTTTTCCACTCCTTAGGGTGATGGCCTTGGCGGATTCGAATCCTCCCTTTGGATTGACTGTGGTTGAGCTAGGAAGCTTTCCTTGCTCTCTAATATGTCCAAGGAACTCAGAAATCTGCCCTATTTGTTTCTTCATATCCATCATCTCCTTCTCGTTATTTTCTATCCGGTTGTTTTGATTTTGCAACCCCTGCGAAATAGAGGTTAGTAATTGCATAGCTTGATTACCTTCCAAGGACGTACCTGAATGAGATGATGCTGAAGGTTGTTGGGGTTGTTGGGGTGCATACGGCTTGGAATAAAAACCAGGGGGGTTTGGCCTAAATCCTCCTTGTTGGGCAGCTTGTTGTGGCTCCCTCCATTTGAAGTTTGGATGGTCCCTCCATCCGGCATTGTAAGTGTTCGAATATGGGTTGTTTTGATTTTGTCCTTGGAAACCAATTGCATTGGCAGATTCCCACCCACCATTCTCGATTAGTTGAGGGCAATTGTCAGATGGATGCCCTTGAATTGAGCACACGCCACAAACTTGGTGTTCTTGTGCTTTTGGACCAATCACAACCTGAGAAACAAGAGAAGTAAGATTAGCAAGTTGTGATTGAATTTCAGAAATAGCACTCACCTCATTTACACTTTGTTGCCGTGGGGCTTCCCTTTGGCCCACTCCTTCATATTGTTGAGCGTTGAGCGCTCGGTTGGCTATGAGAATCTTGGCATCCCTTGGTGTTTTGTCCACCAATGCTCCTCCCGCTGATGCATCAAGCATTTGACGTTCGATAGGAAGGAGGCCCTCATAGAAATATTGAAGGAGAAGTTCCTCCTTCATTTGATGTTGAGGACATGAAGCTACCAGGCCCTTGAAGCGCTCATAATAAGCCGGGAATGTCTCACCATGGTTCTGTTGAATACCACTAATTTTCTTCCGTAGGAGAATCACTCTCGAAGTAGGGAATAATTTCTCCAAGAAAGCACGCTTCATACTTTCCCACGAAGTCACAGTTCCCGGGGCTAGTTCGTAGAGCCAATCTTTGGCCTTGTCCATAAGTGAAAATGGAAAGGCCTTCATCTTCAATATACTGCCATCCACAATGACGGGGGTCATGCTCGAACAAACCACCTCGAACTCCTTCAAGTGTTTGTTGGGATCTTCCATGGACAGTCCATGGTACTTAGGAATATGATGCAGCAAGCTTGACTTCAATTCGAACTCATCGGTCTTGCCTAGAGCCGCCCTAGGATATTGAATACATAGGGGTGCAGCATTGTCCAATCCCGAAGCGGAAAGTTCTTTGATTGTTCGGTTGTCTGCTGCCATGTCTTCTTCACCCGCTGTTGTCTTGGGTTCCTCTTCTTCAAATTCAGAAATGGACTCGGAGCTTTCGCTTGATTCGCTAGGTTCTGGGTTCTTTCTTTTTCGTCTCAATTCTCGCTCGAAATCTGCGTCAAAGACCGAGATAGGTTCACGAATCGGATGAGAACTCCTAGTCATAAACTAGTACCTAAAACAAGAAATAAAACAAGATCAAGAATCTGGAATAAAATAAAAGAAAATAAAACAATCCAAGAGATTAGCAAAGTTGCTAATCCCCGGCAACGGCGCCAAAATTTGATGCGAGTTTTATACGCACACAAATTAAACCCTCTTTTTGTCAATTGTAGTGAAGTGTATAAGTAGGGATCGTTCTGGACCGGGGATTAGGAGGGATTGTTAATCACTTGGATTTGACTTAAAAACGTAAAAACTCAATATAAAACACTATTTAATGCTCGAAGAAAGCAAGACTAAAAATAAGAAAGATTAAGACTAAGACTTCAACGAAATAGGGGGGAATTGGATTTGGACGAATTTAAACTAAAATGGATACTTGGAAACAAAACAAATTGTAAATATGGATAGATTGCAAACAAGTGTTGTGAAATTAGATGGTTGGTGAATTAGCTAGAGGTTCTTTCTCCACACATGATATTTATGCATATGAATCAATTTCCAGTTATTCCTTCATTGAATTATGAACGACAATGCCCCAAATTAACCGTGACATCACTAGTTAACCCTCAGATTTTCCTTATATTATTGGATTGGATGGCATCATTCGACAACCCAAAACATTCTCAAAAGTTCCCTACATGTCATCATAATAGAGATACAATCGAAGATCATTAAGAATAATGAAAACCATAAGCATTGACAAAGCACTTGCAACTATGACATCATGTTACTCATGCTAAGAATTTAAACTTAACGCGATCGTGACAAGCGACCTTCACTACTTTCAAGTATAAGTTAGTAACGATTATGTGAAACCTTCTTAAACTTTAGCCACATATTCATGCATGTAATTAAGTGTCGACCCTCAATCAACAAACACAAATAAGTTAATCATCAAATAGTTAAGCCAATTGCATTCACGAATCAAGAGTTCATAACTGGAATTCATCAATTCATATTACATAAACAATCATGGTATTGAAATCACCCCTAGCTAAGGGGGGTTTAGTTCCTCATAACTTTGAAATCAAAGAAACACCTAAACATTCCAACAACTCAAGACTTGAATTGTATGAACGTTTAAGCACTCTTCTCTTCCATACATACAAAACAAAGAGAATTAAAATGAAACTTTGAAATCAAAGAAACACCTAAACATTCCAACAACTCAAGACTTGAATTGTATGAACGTTTAAGCACTCTTCTCTTCCTCGTTGTGTAGCACAAGGTTTAAGGATAGGTTGTGTGATGGTATGAAGTGTTTTGGAGGGATGGGAAGTGGTTGGATAGTGGCTGCAATGGAGGAGAAAAACTGCACAGAAAATGGGATGATATGCACGGCAAGGATGTTTGGGAAATGGTGTGTTTGTGTATGAAAATGAGGAATGACTTGAAAGATGAGAATGCAAGGGCTTTTATAGGAGAATGAAGGTGTGAATGGCTGTTTGTTTAAGCATGCAAGTGGCTAATTAATGATGAACAAACAGCTAAGAAAGCATATGCAAGCTGGAATTGCACAAGGGAGCCAAAGGGAACCCACGGCATGGACAGTTTTGGTGCATGTGTTGGCTGATTTGTATGATGGTTAAAGCTTGTGAAAGCATGTGCAATGTATGGTGGATGAATGATTAAATGGACATGTGGGGTGTATATGTTGCTGAAATGATGAAGTATGAGTGGTGAAAATGCAAGGGAAAACTGGAAAGTTGAAGGGATGCACGGCATGGACAGTTTTGGTGCATGTGTTGGCTGATTTGTATGATTGTTTTGTGGTGAATTGGAATGCAAATTGAATGAATAATGAAATGGGAAAGCATGTGGATTAGGTGGAATGTAAGGGGAATAATGATGGAGAAAAACTTAAAATGCAAAGGAATGTTGGAAAGGCATGTGCAATTGCATGTGTGTGTGTTGGAAATGGGATGATAGCTACGGCAAGGATGTGTTTGTTTGATGATGATGCATGTGATGGGTGGAAACAAAGGGGGAAACATGGCACAAGGGTGCTTGAGTGAATGATTGAATGTGCATGTGGAATAAAAGAATGAGTGGTGGTGTAATGATGAAGTGAATGCATGTGGAAATTGCAAGGAGGAAAGCTGAAATTGTGATGGAGAGTGCACGGTTTTGGTGTGGAGAAAAGTGTGAATGTGCATGTGGCTTTGTGGTTGAATGATTAAAGGGTGCATGTGGGTGATTGTTGTTGTGATAAGTGATAAGTGATAGGTGTATGGTTATGATAAGGAGATGAATGAATGATATGTTAAGTGATAAATGAATGATATGTTAAGTGATAAATGAATGATATGTTAAGTGATAATTGAATGATATGTGGTGAGTGATAAGTAAATGGTAGTGATAAGTGAATGGTATGATAAGTGAATGAGTTGATAAGTGAATGAGTGTATGGTTAGGAAACAAGGCCCTTCCTTGCATGGCAAGGAAGGGAAACACCAAGGGACACACGGCAAGGGGTACAATGTTGGAAGGGAAATTGTTTTGTGACCTAGAATAAGTAGGATTCCTTGATATTGTCCAAACAAAAGGTCTTTAGGCCTTCAATTTCGTCCATTCCTTTTGCTCCGAGCATATGCTATCCATTCCAAGCCCAATTTTGCTCCAAAATGCTCCAAAATGCATCTTTTTGCTTCCTTAGCCATATGAACCTAAAAACACACGAAAATGGCTTAAACTACTAAAACAAATATGAATTAACAACATAGATGCACGAAAACAAGCTAAGTAAGTCGCCTAAATATGCTCCTATCAAAAACCATAAGCATTGACGAAGCATTTGTTACTATGATTGCATGAAACTTATGCCAAGAATTTACTTAACGCGATTGAGATCATCAACCTTTACTACTTGTGAATATAATTCCATAACGATTAGGTGAAATTTCCTTATATCCTAGCATCCAATTTATGCATGATAATTAAGCGTGCACTCTCAACCAACACACACAAATCAATGTAATTCACATAGATAAGTAAATTGAATTCACAACTTATGAAACGCAATTAGAAGTAATCAAATCATATTGCAAGCATAAACATGTGTTTCGAATCCCCCCCTAGCCAAGGGGGGGTTTAGTTCCTCATACGCACAAAACAAAGAGAATTGAAATTAAACATTGAATTCAAAGGAAAAGAAACACCTAGAAATTCCAAAGACGCGAACTTGAATTGCATGAACTTCCGAGCTTCCTTCTCCTCCTCCTTGGTGCGGCAAGGGTCTAGGGACAGGTTTTAGAGCCTTAGGTGTATGGATGTATGGTTATGGATGGATGTAGTAGTGTTTAGGGGAAGGGGATGGTGCAGCAAAGGTCTAAAACTAAGGGAAGGGGTGTTTGGTGGCTGCGGCAAGGGTGTGGAGAGGTTTGGACGAATTTCTGGAATGAATGATTGTGTATGAGAGGTGGTGATTTGATCTAAGGGTTAATGTGAGTATATATAGGCACTTAAAACCCTAGGGTAATCAGATATGGACTTGAATAACCCAAATCCACTAGGAAATAGGCTTAGAAATCAGAAATAGAGAGGGATAAGGTGATAAGGCTTCTAGAATGCCTTGCAAGGCAAGGGAAATCAGATTTCTAGAAGGGTTTGGGCGCCACCTTTGTAGGAGATAAGATAAGGTTCCTAAAATCATGCTTTAAGTGCCAATTTTGTAGGGAAAATGGGATAAGGGTGAGGCAAGGCTTAGGGATAATGTTTAGGGCTTCTAGAAAGCCCTAAAACTAAGGGGAATTGGATAAAACCCACGGCAAGGATAGGATAGGGCATCTAAGGCTTCTAGAAACCCTCCAAGATAAGGTAAAGTGCATGGCATCCCTATAGGATTAGGATAAGGTGTCCTAAATGGATAAGGTGCCCTAAATGGATAAGGACTCCTCATTGTACTTGGAAACTTTGCCTATTAGGATTAGGAAACCTTGTCTTCATCATTCCTTCTTCATCTTGGACTCCTTTTCCTTCTTGGACTTGGAAAACTTCTTTGTTGCTTCACTTGAGACCATTTGGATTTTGACTTTCCTTCTTCAAGTAGGAAACCTTATTTGAGTAGGAATCTTTGTCTTCTAGGAATCCTAATTCAACTAGGAAACCCATTTCCATTAGGGACTTTCCTACTTCAACTAGGAAACCTTGTTCAAGTAGGAAACATCATCTTCAAATCTTCAATTTCGTCCATCCTCTTGGCTCCAAGCATATGATGTCCATTCCAAGCTCTAATTTGCTCCAAAGGCTCCAAAATGCATCCTTTTGCATACTTTGCCCTTAAAACCTGAAAACACATAAAACTAGCTTAAAAGACTACTTTACTAAGGAAAAACACTATAAATGCACAAGAACAAGCTAAACTAAATGCATAAATATGCTCCTATCAATGACCGTCAAAAGCTTGCGGCTTTCTTCCAGAGGCACCTCTTTCCTGGGTCATCCAGCGTTCCACCAAGGTTTGGGCCCTTGAATGATCTATCTTCGGTGCCTCCATCTCCTATGCCTTCCGCTCCGATGGCTCCTGCTCCGATGGCTCCTTCTTCGATGCCTCCTTCTCTTAGAGTGTTGCCACGTAGTGGGGCCTCACGTACACAACCCTTGTGAAGGCTCCATCTTTCTGCCATGTTTTTTTTTTTTTTTTTTTTTTTTTTTTTTTTTTTTTTTTTTTTTTGTAATCACTCGGAAATCAATGAACAAGCTTTATTCACTGTATTGGGTTGCCTCCCAAGTAGCGCTTTCTTTTACGTCTTGCAGCCGGACGAGACCTTCTTAAGTTCAATTGGAACCCATGGCGTGGAATAGATCGGGTACCTGCACCAAAGAATCAAGAATATCAATAGAGAAACATGAGTGATTATCATTAGGAAATTTCATAGTTTCAGAAATATTGAAATCAATCACTTCCCCATCGAATTCCATCGTTAAAGTGCCTTTAAACACATCTATCTTTGTTCGGGCCGTCTTCATGAATGGCCTCCCAAGAAGAATCGGCAAGGGTGGAGCATGGGTGGTTTCCTCCATTTCAAGGACATAGAAATCCGCCGGGAAGATCAAATTATTCACATGTACTAAGACATCTTCCAATACGCCCTTTGGATAGGCATTAGATCTATCGGCCAACTGAATAATCACACCATCATTTTTCAATTCACCAAGGTTCATTGAAGCATAAATAGAGTATGGCATGATGTTAATTGAAGCACCTAGATCTAACATGCATTGTTCAAACTTAGTATTACCAATAACGTACGGAATTGTAAAACTACCCGGATCTTTGTATTTAGGGGGTAATTTCCTTTGTAACACAGTAGAGACATTTTCACTTACCTGAACCACCTCTTTGTTCGAGATCCTTTTCCTTGTTGTACAAAGTTCTTTAAAAAACTTAGCATACCTCGGAACTTGCTTAATCGCATCAAGGAGCGGGATATTGACTTGAACTTTTCGAAAGGTCTCTAGAATGTCCTTCTCAGCTTCTTCCTTCTTTGATTGCCTAAACCTGCTAGGAAAGTGCACGTTTAGTGGAATAGAACTAGAAAAAGTCGAATTAGGACTTACCTTGGTGGTTTGGGATGGTTTAAGAGGTCTAGATGAATTTGGCAAGGTTTGGTCATCCTTGGCTGTGGGCTTTGCTCCCTGTGCTTCTTCTTGCAACAACTTGTCCTCCTCATCTTGACTTGATTTTGGTGGTTGTGAGGTGGTTCCAACTTCCTTGCCACTTCTTAAGGTGATTGCATTGGCGGTTTCAAAGCCACCCTTTGGATTGACAATTGTTGAGCTTGGAAGCTTGCCTTGATCTCGGAATTGTCCCACAAACTCTGCAATCTGCCCTATTTGCTTCTCTAATTGGTCCACCCTTTGGTCTTGGTTGTGCATCGCCTTGTTTTGATTTTCTTGTCCCTGAGACAGACTAGTAAGTAACTTAAGAACTGTAGCATTATCTAAAGACGTACCTTGATGGTTTTGGCTGGATTGTGGTTGGTTTTGGTCTTGGCTGTGGGTTCTGGTGTAAAACCCAGGGGGTTGTTGTCTAAAGCTTCCTTGTTGTTGAGGTTGTTGGGGCTCCCTCCACTTGAAGTTTGGATGGTCTCTCCAACCCGGATTGTATGTGTTGGAATATGGATCATTCCTTGGTTGATTATGGCTTGGAAATCCAATAGCATTTGCACTCTCCCATCCCCCATTCTCAATCAATTGTGGGCATGTGTCTGTAGGGTGTCCTTGCATGGAACATACGCCACAAGGAGCTACGGTTTTGACTTTTGGACCTTCCACCACCTGAGAAAGCAACGTAGTAAGGTTAGCCATTTGATTTTGAAGTTCGGTTATGGCACTTACCTCGTTGACTTGTTGTTACCGTGGGGGGTCTCTTTGTCCAACACCTTCGTATTGTTGTGCATTATGTGCTCGGTTGGCAATTAGAACTTTTGCAGCCCACGGAGTTTTATCCACTAACGCACCTCCCGCCGAGGCATCAAGCATTTGGCGTTCCATTGGAAGGAGTCCTTCGTAGAAGTATTGAATGAGCAGCTCCTCCTTCATTTGATGCTGTGGACAAGAAGCAACAAGTGATTTAAAACGTTCATAATAAGAAGGAAACGATTCACCTTGATTTTGTTGGATACCACTAATCCGTTTCCTCAAGAGAATGATTCTTGAAGTTGGGAAAAATTCTCCAAGAAAGCTCTTTTCATACTATCCCAAGATGTAACCGTTCCTGGTGCTAATTCGAACAGCCAATCCTTCGCTTTTTTCAAAAGTGAGAATGGAAAAGCCTTCATCATCAGAATGTTCCCGTCGACATTTATGGGTGTCATGCTCGAACAAACAACCTCGAACTCCTTGAGATGCTTGTTGGGATCTTCCATGGAAAGCCCATGGTATTTCGGAATGTGGTGGAACAAGCTTGACTTCAACTCGAATTCATCGGTCTTGCCTTGGGCAGCCACGGGGTATTGAATGCATAATGGGGCAGCATTGGCCAATCCCGAAGCGGAAAGCTCCTTGATTGTTCGGTTGTCTGCTGCCATGTCTTCTTCACCTACTGTTGTCTTGGGTTCTTCTTCGGATTCAGAAACGGACTCGGAACTTTCACTTGATTCGCTAGGTTCTGAGTTCTTTCTCTTTCGTCTCAATTCTCGCTCGAAATCGGCGTTAAAGCTCGAGATATGTTCACGAATCGGATGAGAACTTCGAGTCATAAACTAGTACCTAAAACAAGGAACAAAACAAGATTAAGAATTTGGAATAAAATAAAAACAAAAGAAAATAAAAAAACAATCCAAGAGATTAGCAAAGTTGCTAATCCCCGGCAACGGCGCCAAAATTTGATGCGTGAATTATACACGCACAAATTAAACCCTCTTTTTGTCAATTGTAGTAAGTACGTAAATAGGGATCGTTCTGGACCGGGGATTAGGAGGGATTATTAATCTCTTGGATTAATGCGAAGAATGCAAATTTTGTGAATGATGGCAGGTTGTGTGATGGTTTTGTTGTTGGTTAAAGCTTGTGAAAGCATGTGCAATGTGTGGTGGATGAATGAGATTGCATGTGGCTTTATGGTTGAATGATTAAAGGGTGCATGTGGGTGGATATGTGGCTGAAATGATGAATTGGACAACCTGGAAATGGCAAGGGAAATGCACGGCATGGGACTTGTTGTTTGTGTGAAGTGTGTGTGAATGCATGTGAGTGGCTGATTTGGTGTTGGGAAATCATGTGAATTAAAGGGATGAAGGTGGGTTATGCATGGCATGGGTAGGAATGGAATGATAGCTAGGTTATGATGATGAATGCATGTGGAATTGCAAGGAGGAAAGGTGCAGAAAATGGAAGGGGATGCACGGCATGGGTAGTGTTGTTGGTGTGTGAATGCATATGTTGAATTGGTGGTGCAATGATGAAAGAATAAGTGCATGTGTGTGTGAATGGTGGTAGATAGGGTGAATTATAATGAATGCATATGGAATAAAGATGGAGAAGGTGGTGTAATGATGCATGGTTGTAGTTTAGGGTGTTGAATATGGATTTGCATGGCTTTTGAAGTGATTGTGGGTTTTGGAATTGGAAGGAAATGCATGGCCTTGGGGTTGGTTTAAGAGAGAATGGGCTAGGCCCTTTGTTTTATGTCCAAAGTGAATAGAAGGCCTTCAAATTCGTCCAACACTATGGCTCCAATCATATGCTATCCATTCCAAGCCCAATTTTGCTCCAAAATGCTCCAAAATGCATCTTTTTGCTCCCTTAGCCATATGAACCTAAAAACACACGAAAATGGCTTAAACTACTAAAACAACTATGAATTAACAACATAGATGCATGAAAACAACCTAAGTAAGTCGCCCAAATATGCTCCTATCACCTATTCTACCATTGATGTATCCCCCAAAGAAGATACCAGATGCCTGGAGTACGAATGAGGCAAGAGGAAACGGTGGATCGAAGCATGTGGAGACAAGCGCAACAAATATATGTGCTGATTCATTCGCTGCCTCTTCGAAAGCAAAGGTATCTCATATCATCAAGGGCGAAAGCAAAGGTATCTCATATCATGCTCTTTCCCTGTCTTTTCCTTTGTCCTTGATATTACTTGCATGGCAAAGTGAAAGAAGCAATCAGCCGGCACTTGGAGTCTACCTGGACTCTATTCCCTGGTTGCTTACCTAGCGTTGCTCTCGAGTAGTCATCTTCAACGGTTGATACACTTCCAGAGAAGGGACCACTTCTGCAAAGGGGAGCAAGTAAGGCAAAGGAAAATGATACATTGAAGCATGAGGAGACAAGCATATGCTGAGCTATCCTCTAACCCTCTTCAATCCGAATTGGAGAGATTGAACAAAGAAACAGATAAAAGGAGTAAGCTCAGACTTTCGGGGGAGACCAAAAGAATCCTGCTGCCCAGTTCAAGAGTAGCACAAAGGAAAATCAATGATGGGAGGAAACCTCAACCCAGTTCAAGAGTAAGCCTGTGGAATCACCAAGATCATGCCCATGCATTCAACAAAGGAAGGCCGAGAAAGCACTCCAATTCCAGATTTGCATCCCTAAACTCTTCTCTTTGTTAGATACATTCTGCCATGTTTAGTATGTTTAGTTGCTGTTTATGTGGTGTGTTTTAAGCTTAAAACATTGAGGACAATGTTTGATTTAAGTGTGGGGGGGTAACTAAGTATATTTGATGCAAATTCGTGGGATTTTATCACCCATAACTTCAAATGATGTTCCTTGCTGTTTTAAGGTATTTTTAAGTTGTTTTAGAGTGTTGTAGTATGTTTTGTTTTGATAACTCCGAAAATCACATAAAAATTTGAAAAACATGTTTTGAAAAGCCTAAAAAGAGTGTTTTGAGTCGTAGGTACCTTCCAACACTTGCCTCAGAATTTGGTTTGTAATTGCATGACTGTTAAAAATAGTTATAAACATGGAGAAAAGTTTGATTTACTCTTGGTATATGCTTGGTTATGGTTATAATGTATGACTTCACATGCAATCATAAAAGATAAATTGGGTTTTGTAACATGCTTGAAGGAAGGAACTCAAACAAACGCTACAACCTTGTGACACTTGAGCCTAAACGTTATTTGGAGGGTTAAAATCTGTGCATTATTGTTTTCCAAAGTCGTTGCATGATCTCATTATTCTTTGCTTGGTTACTACTTAGAAGGCGTTTCATCATATAGTTCCAAATGCTAGAACTCATGCCCATTTCATTCAAAGCATGTTATTGATTTGCATAACACATATTCAAGAAGAAGTTGTGTAGTGACCACCACCAAAGCCAAGTGTTGTTTGTTGAAGGAAGGGTCCAAAACGTTGAATTCGGCCCTAATTGATTGCTTGAAACTTCCCTTTGAGATTAAAAGTTGATTTCTGCATTCAAAAGTGAATTCTAAGTCGATTCGAATGCTTTGCTCACTATTTCTTTAAGAACCTTTGTTTTCCATATCCCTTCTTTGTTAGCCAAACACCCGAAGCCCCATTACAACCCTTGTCTTCTATCTTGAGTGTTGTGCATTTCAATTTGTAGAGTTTGAACTTGGTATGAGCATATGGTGTCACTGGTTCTCGCATCTAAGTGGTAGCATTCCATTCATGAGATCATATCTAAACATGCTTATTAACTCCAGAAATTGCGTTCTTTGTGATACATATATGTGAGTGTTTGTTTTCATGTTTACATCAATCTTCTCACATATGACTAGATTAGGGTGTGTAGTCTAATGCGAAAATAGTTAAGCACACAAATTAACCTCTTGTTGTCAAATTGTAGTAAGGATGCAAGTAGGGATCGTTCTAGACCGGGGATTATGAGGGCTTGCTAAAACCTCTAAATTGACTCAAAAACATAAAAACAAAGTTAAAAACGTTCACAAAGACTCAAAGGACTCAAAACAGGTTCAAAAGACTCAAAACTGCCTAAAAACACTAACTAGGCAGTTTCTGACCTTAAACACAAATTTGGACGAATTTAAGATTATAGGTTGATTCAAAACACTTTAAAACACAAATTAAACAGATTCTAAACACTATAGAACAAGAAAGTAAAGGGGGGTTTTGATTTGACGAAAATTGAAATAACAAAACAAAGTAACAAACTAGGCAGATTGTAAAATGAATTCCTTGAAAACAAGATGATGGATGGATTAGTTAGAGGTTCATTCTCCACACAAGACACATTTGTATATGAATCGATTCTCCAATTGCTTTTCATTAACTATGATGCTCAACACCCCAAGTTAACCATGATGCACTAATTAACCTTCAAATTTTCCTTATGTCAATGAATTGGATGATGCATGCGACAATTCAAAGTATTCTCCAACTGTCCTCAACATGAATGCATAGAAGAGATACAGTGAGAGATCATTATGCTCTATGAAAATTATAAGTGTTGACGAGGCAATTGTAACTATGAATGCATGATACTCTTGCCAAGAATTCAATTAACGCGGTTGTGACTAGCAACCTTCACTACTCATGTTTATAAACTTGTGACGATTAGGTGAAACTCGTTTATAAACTAGCATCAAGTTCATGCATGAAAACTAAGTATGCATCCTTAATCAACATACAAGAACAAGTTATGAATAAAACAAATAATTGAATTGCAATCACAACTTAACAAATCATAATTGGAAGAAATCAATTCATATCTCAAACATGTTCATGGCTTCAAACTTTCCCCTAACTAATTAGGGGTTTAGCCACTCATGATTACAGCAAACTTAGAAGATAATAACAAAGTAGACATTGAAAACAAGAATCGAAGTACACCTAAAAATTCCATCAACTCAATCTTGAATTGTATGAACGTTTAAGCCTCTTCTCCTCTAGTTGCTGCGGCACAAGGGGTTTTGGTGAGTTTTGGGGGTTATGGATGATGTAGAATGATGTGTTTAGGGTAGGGATGGATGTAAGGGAAGGCAAGGAGTGTTTTTGGGCAGAAAATATGAAGAATGGTGAAGTATGGCTGTGTTAGAGAGAGGGAATGAATTTCTGGCGTGAATGAATGTGTATGAGAGGTGGTGAATGCAATGGATGCTTATTTATAGGTGAATGAAGGAAGAAAAGAGAGAATATGACAGCTAGGTTGTGATGATGAATGCATGTGCAAAGTTGGTTGAATGATTATGAGTGCATGTGGCTGATTTATGAAGGGAATGCATGTGGATTAAAGTGGAATGACAGCTAGGTTAAATGATGAATGCATGTGCAAAGTTGGTTGAATGATTATGAAGCATGTGGGTGGAAATGCATGTGGAATGGCTGATTGTTTATGATGATGTGCACGGCAAGGGGAGTGTTGGGTGATGGGTGCATGTGTTGATGGTTTATGGAGATGCATGTGGATTAAAGGAATGCATGTGCAATGACAGCTAGGTTAAATGATTAAAGGGTGCATGTGGGTTGGAAATGCATGTGGAATAGCTATTTTATTTGTTGGGAAAGCATGTGAATTAAAGCTAGGGTGAATGATGATGAATGCATGTGGGAGTGTGGCTGAAATGAAGGAGTGGAATGCTAGAATTAGGCACGGCACAAAAGGAATTTTCTGTGGTGAATGGGTGCATGTGTTGAATTGGTGGTGAATGTGAACTCTTTGTTCTTCATTTTCATTTCTTCATCTCTTTATTTATTCCTAGCCTCCTTTGGTCTTCAATTTTGTCCATCTACTTGGCTTTAAGCATATGATTTCATTCCAATCTCTAATTTGCTCCAAAAGGCTCCAAAATGCATCATTTTGCATACATTGCCCTTAGAACCTGAAAACACACAAAAGAAGCATAAAGGACTAAAAAAACTGAAGAAACATAACATAAATGCACGAGAACAAGCCATTTAAGTCGCATGAATATGCTCTTATCAAATTCCCCCACACTTAGCTTTTGCTAGTCCTCGAGCAAAACAGAAAAACAAAACAAAACGAAATGAACAAAACAAACCAAAGACAATCTTAAACCTTCCAACGTTGCCTCAAGGATTTCCAATGCACATGACATGTTAAAATTCATTATCTCCACAGATTTTGGTTATCTTTACACTTAAGTACATACTTAATCATAGTCACCAAATACTAGTTCACAATTAAGCATTTAAAACCATGTTTTGAATGTAGTAACATGCCTTAGAGAATTTGCTCAATTCCTTACAAGATATGCACTCAATTTTCACTCAGATTTTCTAACTAAACACCCTAATCTAGTTACATGTGAGAAGATTGATGTAAACATGAAAATGAACACTCACATATATGTATCATAAAGAGAGCAATTTCTGGAGTTAACAAGCATGTTTAGGTATGACCTCATGAATGGAATGCTACTACTTAGATGCGAGAACTAGTGACACCATAAGCTCATACCAAGTTCAAACTCCACAAATTGAAACACATAACACTCAAGATTGAAGTCACGGGTTGTAATGGGGCTTGGGGCATGTGGATAACAAAGAAGGGATATGGAAAACAAAGGTTCTTAAAGAAATAGTGAGCAAAGCACTTGAATCAACTTAGAATTCACTTTTGAATGAAAACTCAACTTTTGAACAAAAAGGGAGAATTTAGACAATTTAGGGCCAGAATTGGTGTTTTGGACCCTTTCTTCAATCACTCATTCTTTCATTTTTTTCAAGCTTTTTTTTTTCTTTCTTTCTTTCTTCTCTTTTCTGTTTTTCTTTTCTTTTGAATCTCAAAACATACTTAAGAACAAACATTCCTTCCCCCACACTCATTTTCTTGCATAATGTAATTCAAAAGGAATTCATTTAAGTCATGCTCACTATCTTTTAAGAACAAGGGTGTGGACTGTCCTAAACTAGGCTAGGTGAGGATAATGAGGGTTAACAAGGAATAAAGGCTTAACAAGGCTCAACGGGGTTAACTTACACAAATAATGAAGTAGGATACATGGCAATTTGGCTTTGGTGATGGTCACTACGCAACTTCATCTTGAATATGTGTTATGCAAATCAATAACATGCTTTGAATGAAATGGGCATGAGTTCTAGCATTTGGAACTATATGATGAAACGCCTTCTAAGTAGTAACCAAGCAAAGAATAATGAGATCCTGCAACGACTTTAGAAACAATAATGCACAGATTTTAACTCTCCAAATAACGTTTAGGCTCAAGTCTCACAGGGTTGTAGCGCTTGTTTGAGCTCCTTCCTTCAAGCATGTTACAAAAACGAATTTTTCTTTTATGATTGCATGTGAAGTCATACATTATAACCATAACCAAGCATATACCAAGAGTAAATCAAACTTTTCTCTATGTTTATAACTCTTTTTAACAGTCATGCAATTACAAACCAAATCCTTATCATTGTGTTGGAAGGTACCCTAAGACACAAACACACAAAAACAACTCAAAAACACTCTTTTTAGGCTTTTCAAAACATGTTTTTCAAATTTTTATGTGATTTTCGGAGTTATAAAAACAAAACATACTAAAACACTCTAAAACATCTTAAAAACACCTTAAAACAACAAAGAACAACATTTGAAGTTATGGGTGATAAAATCCCACGAATTTGCATCAAATATACTTAGTTACCCCCCCACACGTAAATCAAACATTGTCCTCAATGTTTCAAGCATAGACTCACACAAATAACAAACAAACAAACAAAACAACATCTAACAACCTAACATGGCATAAACAAAATCAACAACAAAGAGAAGAGTTTAGGAACGCAAATCTGGAATTGGAGTGCTTTCTCGGCCTTCCTTTGTTGAATGCATGGGCATGATCTTGGTGATTCCACAGGCTTACTCTTGAACTGGGCTGCAGGATTCTTTTGGTTTCCCCCGAAGGTCTGAGCTTACTCCTTTTTTCTGTTTTTTTGTTCAATCTCTCCAATTCGTATTGAAGAGGGTTAGAGGATAGCTCAGCATATGCAGTTGTAGCTTGTCTCCACATGCTTCAATATATCATTTTCACTTGCCTTACTTGCTCCCCTTTGCAGAAGTGGTCCCTTCTCTGGAAGTGTATCAACCGTTGAAGATGACTACTCGAGAGCAATGCTAGGTAAGCAATCAGGGAAGGGATTCCAGGCAGTCGAAACCAGATCGAAAGTTTGACTCCAAGTGCCGGCTGATTGCTTCTTTCACTTTGCCATGCGAGTAAGAACAAGGACAAAGAAAAGGACAGGGAAAGAGCATGATATGAGATACTTTTGCTTTTGACCTTGATGATATGAGATACCTTTACTTTTGAAGAAGCGGTGAATGAATCATCACATGTATTTGTTGTGCTTGTCTCCACATGCTTTAATCTACCGTTTCCTCCTGGGTCATCTGTACTCCAGGCATCTGGTATCATCTTTGGGGAAGAAGAAAAAGTTGAGTATTTCGAAAGGCTTTGCTGGGAGTGCGCCCTCATAGGAGAGGAAGAGTTGGGCATTATCTTCAGGTTTGCCTTGCCATAAAAGATGAAAGTCGACATATATAGGTATTTCTCAATAGCAAGTGGTGGTACTGTTCTTTTACCGTTGTCGACAAACGTTTTGATCCCGCAAATCGGGCTTCTTGAAATAGTGACGACTCTTCGATCTTTGAATGCGCCTCTTCGATTTCTGAGCAGGCGCCCCTTCGATTTCTGAACGACGCCCCTTCGCTTTCTGAACGACACGTAGTAGTGCGGGTGCGGCTCTGTCAGAGATCTTTTGACAAAGTTGCACGCGTTTTCTGAAAAGCAGAGAAAGCATCGCCGAACTTTGCGCTTGTCGGCAAAAGTGTGTAGTTGCGATGATGGCCTCCACGTGTTTTCAACTTTGTCGGAGATCTTTTGACAAAGTTGAACGCGTTTTCTGAAAAGCCAAGAGATCGTCGCCGAACTTTACGCTGGAAAAATCCGGCTCTTCGAATCGGTGGTCGTGTTGCCTTGGCTTTTTATAGAGGTGTCGATCACCACCAACACACACACTCTGAAGATTGCCCATTCTTGAAAATCGTCTCCGGCCCTTTGAAAATTTACTCCATCCAACCCTTCTCTTTGAACAGCTTTGAAAAATGACTAACTCATCGAACCTGTGCTTAGATTTGAGTCTCAGCAGCGATCCGGTTGCGCCCCGTCAAGGTAATGTATGGCGCCCTTCTTTCTTATCTTCTAACGGTCTTCTTTCAGGTGAAGACTCCATGATGACGGATGCAACAACAGCTACGATAGTAGTTCGGAACCTCCTCACTCCCAAAGATAGTCAGCTGCTTTCAGGACGGTCCGATGAGTTTGATGCGAATTTTATACGCGCACAAATTAAACCCTCTTTTGACAATTGTAGTATAGGTATAAGTAGGGATCGTTGTGGACCGGGGATTAGGAGGGATTGTTAATCTCTTGGATTTGACTTCAAAAACGTAAAAACAAGTTTAAAACACTAATTAATGCGAAGAAAACAAAACTAAAAGTAAGAAAGACTTAAACTAAAACTTAAACAAAATAAAGGGGGATTGGATTTGGACGAAAATTGAAATAAAATGGATACTTGGAAACAGAATAGATTGTAAAGATGAATGTGACGGAAATGAATGGATGGGAATCTAGCTAAGGGGTTCATCTCCATACATGTTATACTTGCATATAAAACGAATCTAATTGCTTTTCAATAAACCATGAATTCTCAACCCTCCGGGTTAATTAGGTCCGCTTAAATTAACCGTCAAGTTTTCCTTAAGTTAATGAATTGGATGATTGCATACGACAACCCAAAGCATTCCTCACAAGTTCCCTACATGAATTGCATAATAGAGATACAAGCAAGAATCATTAAGCAACATGAAAACTATAAGTGTTGACGAGGCATTCGTTACTATGATTGCATGAAACTTATGCCAAGAATATGTTTAACGCGATTGTTTAAAAATAACCTCCACTACTTGTGAATATAAGTTCATAACTATTACGTGAAACTCACTTATATTCTAGCGTCAAATTCATGCATGAAAATTAAGCGTCGACTCTCAATAAACATACATAAATAGGTTATCAATCAAATAGTTAAACAAATTGAATTCACAACTTATGAAACGTAATTAGAAGTACTCAAATCATATTGCAAGCATAAACATATATTTCGAATCACCCCCTAGCTAAGGGGGGTTTAGTTCCTCATACGTACAAAACAAAGAGAATTGAAATTAAACATTGAAATCAAAGAAACGCCTAAACATTCCAACAACTCAAACGTGAATTGTATGAACGTTTAGGCCCTCTTATCTTCCTCTTTATTATGGCACAAGGACTAAGGGATGTTGTTGGTGTGTTGAATGGATTGGGGGATTATGGAAATGGATGAGGAGTGGTGGAAATGGAAGAATGGTTTTTTTTTTGGATTCTAAAAGAGACTCACGGCTAGAGAAGGAATGGAAGTATTTGTGGTGTGTTGTGTATGAAATGAGATGATTTGAATGAATGGGAATGCAAGGGTATTTATAGGAGGAGTGGAGGGAACATATGGCTGTTTGTTTAAGCATTTGTGTGGAGGAATGATGGAAAAACAGCTAGGACACATGTGAAAACTGGAATTGCACAAGGGGAGCAAAGGGAACCCACGGCATGGATGGATTTGTGCATGTGTTGGCTGATTTGTTTGTTGGGGAAGCATGTGTTTGCATGTGGATGTTTTTTGTGTGAAGTGTGTGTGAATGCATGTGGATTAAAGAATGAATGGTGGCTGAAATGATGAAGTAGGAATGTGGAGATGCATGTGAAATGTAAAGGGAAAAACTGGAAATGCTCAAGGAGTGCACGGCATTGATTGTTTGTTTGATGATGATGCATGTGATGGGTGGGAACAAAAGGGGGAAACATGGCACAAGGGTGCTTGAGTGAATGATTGAATGTGCATGTGGATTAAAGAATGAGTGGTGGTGTAATGATGAAGTGAATGCATGTGGAATTGCAAGGAGGAAAGCTGAAATTGTGATGGAGAGTGCACGGCAAAGGTGTTTTGAAAAGGGAAAGATGGTGTGTTGATGAAAGAATAATGTCAAGGTAAATGCATGTGGCTTAGGTGGTGAAAGCATGTGGATTAGGTGGTGTAATGATGAAGTGGGAAGTGGAAGAATGTGGTTGGAAATGTTTAAGGGAAAAAGGATGGGAGTGCATGTGGAAGATTGTTGTTGTGATAAGTGATAAGTGATAGGTGTATGGTTATGATAAGTAGATGAGTGTATGGTTATGATAAGGAGATGAATGAATGATATGTTAAGTGATAAATGAATGATATGTGGTGAGTGATAAGTGAATGGTTTGATAAGTGAATGGTATGATAAGTGAATGGTTTGATAAGTGATAAATGAATGATATGTGGTGAGTGATAAGTGAATGGAAGTGATAAGTGATAATAAGGCTAGTTTAAAGGGCTAGGGTTTAAGTACACAGAATGGGCCTAAAATAGGTTGGTTTGCATGGCATAATATGTTTGATTGGGCTAGAGGTTTTCCATGGCTCAAAGGATTTGTTTGATTGGGCTAGGCCCTTTGTTTGATGTCCCCAAAGAGCATACAAGGCTTCAATTTCGTCCATCCTCTTTGCTCCATGATTAAGCTATCCAATCCATGCCCAAAAGTGCCCCAAATAGCCTCAAAATGCACTTTCTTGCTCCCTAAGCCCTTAGAACCTGAAAACACACAAAAGAAGCATAAAGGACTAAAATAACTATGAATTACCAACATAGATGCACGAAAACAAGCTAAGTAAGTCGCCTAAATATGCTCCTATCAAACTCCCCCACACTTAACTTTTGCTAGTCCTCGAGCAAAACAGAATAAAAACAAATAAACAAAACGACACTAAACACGTAAAACACAACCTAAACCTTCCAACACCCGTCTTAGGGATTTCCAATGCACATGACATGTTAGAAATCATCATTCTCACAGATTTTAGTCATCTTCACACTTAAGTACATTCTTAATCATAGTCACCATATACTAGTTCACAATTAAGCATTTAAAACCATGTTTTGAATGTAGTAACATGCCTTAGAGAATTTGCTCAATTCCTTACAAGATATGCACTCGATTTTCACTCAGAATTTCTAACTACACACCCTAATCTAGTCATATGTGAGAAGATTGATGTAAACATGAAAACGAACACTCACATATATGTATCACAAAGAACGCAATTTCTGGAGTTAATAAGCATGTTTAGATATGATCTCATGAATGGAATACTACTACTTAGACGCGAGAACCAGTGGCACCATATGCTCATACCAAATTCAAACTCCACAATTGAAATACATAACACTCAAGATTGAAGTCACGGGTTGTAATGGGGCTTGGGGCGTGTGGATAACAAAGAAGGGATATGGAAAACAAAGGTTCTTAAAGAAATAGTGAGCAAGGCAATTGAATCAACTTAGAATTCACTTTTGAATGAAAACTCAACTTTGGAACAAAAAGGGAGACAATTTAGGGCCGGAATTGGTGTTTTGAGCCCTTACTTCAATCACTCATTCTTTCCTTTTTTTTTCAAGCTCTTTTTTTTTCTTTCTTTCTTTCTTTCTTTCTTTTCTTTTCTGTTTTTCTTTTCTTTTGAAACTCAAAACATACTTAAGAACAAGCATTCCTTCTCCCACATTCATTTTCTTGCATAATGTAACTCAAAAGGAATTCATTTAAGTCATGCTCACTATCTTCTAAGAACAAAGGTGTGGATTGTCCTAAACTAGGCTAGGTGAGGATAATGTGGGTTGACAAAGAATAAAGGCTAAACAAAGCTCAACCGGGGTACCACTTACAACATATACGAAATATGGGAAGTGAGGTTATTTGGCTATGGTGGCAATTACACAACTTCATTTTGAATATGTTATGTAAATCAATAACATGCTTTGAATGAAATGGGCATGAGTTCTAGCATTTGGAACTATATGATGAAACGCCTTCTAAGTAGTAACCAAGCAAAGAATAATGAGATCATGCAACAACTTTAGAAAACAAGAAATCACAGATTATACTCTCCAAAGAACGTTATAGGCTCAAGTCTCTCAGGGTTGTAGCGTTTGTTTGAGTTCCTTCCTTCAAGCATGTTACATAACTAATTTTTTCTTTTATGATTGCATGTGAAGTCATACATTATAACCATAACCAAGCATATACCAAGAGTAAATCAAACTTTTCTCCATGTTTCTAACTCTTTTTAACAGTCATGCAATTAGAAACCAAATCCTGATCATTGTGTTGGAAGGTGACCTACGACACAAAAACGACTCAAAACAACTTTAAAACGACTCTTTTTGGGTTTTTCAAAACAATTTTTTCAAATTTTTATGGGATTTTAGAATTTTTAAGTCAAAACACACTAAAATAGTTTAAAAGAACATTTTAAAACAGCAAGGAACAACACTTGAAGTTATGGGTGATAAAATCCAACGAATTTGCATTAACATACTTAGTTACCCCCCCCCCCCCCCACACTTAAATGAAACATTGTCCTCAATGTTTTAAGCTTAAAACACACCAAACAAAAGTAAACATATAAAACAGCAACTAAACACACTAAACATGGCAGAATGTATCTAACAAAGAGAAGAGTTTAGAGATGCAAATCTGGAATTGGAGTGCTTTCTTGGCCTTCCTTTGTTGAATGCATGGGCATGATCTTGGTGATTCCACAGGCTTACTCTTGAACTGGGTTGAGGTTTCCTCCCATCATTGATTTTCCTTTGTGCTACTCTTGAACTGGGCAGCAGGATTCTTTTGGTTTCCCCCGAAGGTCTGAACTTCCTCCTCTTATCTGTTTCTTTGTTCAATCTCTCCAATTCGTATTGAAGAGGGTTAGAGGATAGCTCAGCAAAGCTAGGTAAGCAACCAGGGAATAGAGTCCAGATAGACTCCAAGTGCTGGCTGATTGCTTCTTTCACTTTGCCATGCAAGTAATATCAAGGACAAAGGAAAAGACAGGGAAAGAGCATGATATGAGATACCTTTGCTTTCGCCCTTGATGATATGAGATACCTTTGCTTTCGAAGAGGCAGCGAATGAATCCACATGCTTCGATCCACCGTTTCCTCTTCCTCATTCGTACTGCAGGCATTTGGTATCTTCTTTGGGGGATACATCCATGTTTGAAAGTGTGTTCTCAAGAGAAGGAGAAATCTGAGCATGTTTGAGAGGGTTGGTTGCAGCTTACATTTTCGGCCGAGAAGGAAAATTATGCATTTGTGGGTGTATGCCTTGCCATGAAGGTTGATGTATGTAGGAATTGTAATGGCAAATGGCAGTGCGGATGCGGCAATGTCCTCCACGCGTCTTCTGAAAAGCTGGGAGCTTTTGACAAAGTGGCACGCGCTTTCTGAAAAAGCTGGGAGCTTTTGACAAATTTGCACTCGCTTTCTGGAAAGCCGGGAGCTTTCGGCTTTGTCTCCCATTCTTGTCGGCAAAAGTGTGCAGCTGATTTCTCACCTTCCATGCGTCTTCTGAAAAGCTGGGAGCTTTTGACAACGTTACACACGCTTTCTGAAAAGCCGGGATTGCGTCTGACGAGTTGGCGATCTTTACGCCGGAAATTCCGGTTTTTGAAGAGTGGTGTCTCTTCATTTCCGAATCGGTGAACGCCTCTCCTTTAATAGAGGTGATCGATCACCTCTAGCATGCACACTTGAAAATTGCCCAGAAATCGTCTCCGGCCCGTCGAGATTTCACTCCATCCAACCCTTCTCTTTTAACTTCGTGAACAATGGCTAGCTCATCCAACCCATCGAACCTTTGCTTAGATTTGAGTCTAAGCAGTGATCCGGTCGCGCCTCGTCAGGGTAAGGTATGGTGCCCATCTTTCTTATCTTCCCATGGCCCTCTTACAGATGAGGACTCTGTGATGACGGATCCCACAACGGCTACGATAGTGGCTCGGAACCTCCTCACTCCCAAAGACAGTCAGCTGCTTTCAGGACGGTCCGATGAGTTGGCCGTTCAAGAATCCCTGGCTCTGAGTGTTCAGTGCGCTGGCTCTGTGTCCAACATGGGCCAACGCCTTCTTGCTGATGCGAGAATTATACGCACACAAATTAAACCCTCTTTTTGTCAATTGTAGTATAAGTATAAGTAGGGATCGTTCTGGACCGGGGATTAGGAGGGATTGTTAATCACTTGGATTTGACTCAAAAATGTAAAATAAAGTTTAAAACACTAACTTAGACTCAAAGAATGCGAAACTAAATGCTTAAAACACTAAAACAAACCAAAAGACTCAAACATCACCCAAAACACTCAAAACTGCCTTAAAAACACTTTCTGGGCAGTTTTGAGCACTTCGGTGAATTTGGACGAATTTGTGCAACAAATTGAATCAAAACACTTATAAACACAAACTAAGACTCAAAAACATAAAAACAAGGTTAAAAACGTTCACAAAGACTCAAAGGACTCAAAACAAGTTCAAAAGACTCAAAACTGCCTAAACACACTAACTAGGCAGTTTCTAACCTTAAACCTAATTTTGGACGAATTTAAGATTATGGCTTGATTCAAAACATTTTAAAACATAAACTAAACTGATTCTAAGCACTAAAGAACAAGAAAGTAAAGGGGGGGTTTTGATTTGACGATAATTGAAATAACAAAACAAATTAATAAACTGGGCAGAATTGTAAAACGAATTTGATGAAATGGAATGAATGGATGTTATGGCTAGCTAAGGGGTTCATCTCCATACATGTTACACTTGCATAATAAAAAGATTTCCAATTGCATTTCAATAAATTATGAAACTCATCACCCCGGGTTAATTAGGTCCGCTTAAATTAACCTTCAAATCTTCCTAACGTTATTGAATTGGATGATTGCATACGACAACCCAAAACATTCCCCACAAGTCCCCTACATGATTGCATAATAGAGATACAAGCAAGAATCATTACGCTCTATGAAAATTATAAGTGTTGACGAGGCATTCGTTACTATGATTGCATGAAACTTATGCCAAGAATTCGTTTAACGCGATTGTTTATAAGCAACCTCCACTACTTGTGAATATAAGTTCGTAACTATTAGGTGAAACTCACTTATATTCTAGCGTCATATTCATGCATGAAAATTAAGTGTGCACTCTCAATAAACATACATAAATAAGTTATCAATCAAACAGTTAAACAAATTGAATCCACAACTTATGAAACGCAATTAGAAGTAATCAAATCAAAATGCAAGCATAAACATATATTTCGAATCCCCCCCTAGCCAAGGGGGCTTTAGTTCCTCATGATACAAAACAAAGAGAATCAAAGAAACACCTAAACATTCCAACAACTCAAACTTGAATTGTATGAACGTTTAGGCCCTCTTCTCTTCCATTCCTCATTCGTACAAAACAAAGAGTATTGAAATTAAGCATTGAAATCAAAGAAACACCTAAACATTCCAACAACTCAAACTTGAATTGTATGAACGTTTAGGCCCTCTTCTCTTCCTCTTCGTTGTAGCATAAGGTCTAGGGATAGTTGGTTGGGGGGATGGAAGTGTGGAGTGGAGTGGGGAGTGATGGAAATGGAAGATGGTTTTTTTGGATTGTAAGGGAGAGCACGGCAAGGGTGGTTTGCTGTCTACATTCTGAAATGGAAGAAGTGAATGAGAATGAATGCAATGGATGCTTATTTATAGGTGAAGAAGAGGGACCATGACAGCTAGGAACTTGGTGGAAATCTGAAATGGTGATGGGAGATGCATGTGGCTGATTTATGCATGTGATTAAAGGGTGGGAGTGCATGTGCTTTGACAGAAATGAAAGGAGAAAGTGCACGGCATGGGAGAATTTCTGGAATGTTGAATGATTACTTAGTGAGGGGATGCACGGCATGGGTAGTGTTTGTGTGAATGATGGCAGATTTGTGTGGATGATATGTTTAGGGTCTTGTAAAGGTGGAAATGCATGTGAAGTGCATGATTGTTTATGATGATGTGCACGGCAAGGTTGGAGAAATGATTATGGATGCATGTGTTGAAGTGGTGATGAATGTGGATTAAAGGACTGCATGTGCAATGGATATAGGAAAGGTTTAAATGTCCTAGAACTAAAGAGAACAAGGTTCCAACACTTTGGTCTTCAATGAGGTCTTCAATTTCGTCCAACACTTTGGCTCCAAGCATAAGCTATCCATCCTTAGCCCAAAAGTGCTCCAAAAGTCTCCAAAATGCATCTTTTTGCTCCTTTAGCCCTATGGACCTACAAACACACGAAAATAGCTTAAAGTACTAAAATAACTAAAGAAACATAACGTAAATGCATGAGAACAAGCCATTTAAGTCGCATGAATATGCTCCTATCACTTGCTCGCTCCTGTCAGGTTGAATCCTTGATGGCGGAGGTGGAGAGCCTTAAGCAGGAGATCAAACAGCTTAAGTACGAGAATCGAAGTTTGCACGTGCTTGCCAACAATTATTCGTCAGGCATGAAGAGGAAGCTTGATGAGCTTGATGACCGTCAAAAGCTTGCGGCTTTCTTCCAGAGGCACCTCTTTCCTGGGTCATCCAGCGTTCCACCAAGGTTTGGGGCCTTAAATGATCTATCTTCGGTGCCTCCCGCTCCTATGCCTCCTGCTCCGATGCCTCCTGCTCCGATGCCTCTTGCTCCGAGAGTGTTGCCACGTAGTGGGGCCTCACGTACACAACCTTTGTAAAGGCTCCATCTTTCTGCCATGTTTAGATACAATTGTAATTTATCGAAAAAAATCAATGAACAACCTTTGTTTTATTTACTGTATTGGGTTGCCTCCCAAGTAGCGCTTGCTTTAACGTCGTACAGCCGGACGATGCTCCCTTGAAGGTTTATGGAACCCCACGGCATGGAGGGGTGCAACTACAATCTGTCTGACGAACCACTTCATGCTTTGGGTCCTTGAATGGAGTGGGATAATGATCCTTTCTTATTGTCGTGTTTTGCTTTTCTACATCAACACGAATTCTCCCACGACGTTGAATTCGATTAGGTACCTGCACCACACGAGGTAACAACCTATTAGTTGAAATGGGAATCGAATTTGGAATAGGTGGCTTACCTTTGTACGGCAAAGAAGTGGTAGCACAATGGACGGATGCACAAGGGTTGTTCATGGCCAATTGTGGTGCTTTCAAGGTTGGAGCCGTGCATTCCTTGTGCTCTACTCCAAGTTCCTTCTCGGTGGTAGTTTAAGAAATATCCTTCTTGATATTTGTTGAATACTCCGTCCCTATGTGTTCAATTACATTAATGGCACAACAAGAACGAACATCATTAGTATTCTCAATCGATTCAGAAATATTAAAATCAATTACTTCCCCATCGAATTCCATTGTCAAGGTGCCTTTGTATACATCAATCTTCGTTCGGGCCGTCTTCATGAATGGCCTACCAAAGAGAATCGGCAAAGATGTAGAATGCGCTGAATCCTTCATGTCTAGGACGTAGAAATCAGCCAGAAAAATTAAATGGTTCACCTGCACAAGCACATCTTCCAAAACTCCTTTTGGATACGCGTTAGAACGATCGGCCAGTTGTATAATTACACCATCTTGTTTTAATTCACCCAAATTCATAGATGCATAAATAGAATAAGGCATGACATTTATGGATGCACCTAAATCAAGCATGGCATGTTCAAAACGATTATGTCCAATCACACAAGGAATCGTGAAACTACCGTGGTCTTTGCACTTGGTAGGCAGTTTACGTTGCAAAACAGCGGACATATTCTCGCTTACCTTCACTACCTCTTTGTTTGCCCTTCTTCTCTTTGTATTGCATAGGTCCTTGAGGAATTTAGCATACTTTGGAACCTGTTTGATTGCATCGAGAAGCGGTATGTTCACTTGCACCTTCCGGAACGTTTCAAGAATGTCCTTCTCGCTTTCTTCCTTTTTTTCTTGCATGAACCTGCGAGGAAAAGGTACATTGGGCAGATTAGGACGTGAAGTACATGAATTTGAACTTAAATTACCTGATTTGGCCGAGTTAGGGTGATTGGGGGCCTGCGGCATTGGATTTTTCACCCTTGCCGTGGGTGAGCTAGACACTTCCTCAGGTTGTGTCGTCTCTTCATCTATTTTCTGGGCAGAATTGGGATTGTTTGGCTCGGTCCCAAGTTCTTTTCCACCCCTTAGGGTGATGGCCTTGGCGGATTCGAACTTCTTTTCCCCGGCAACGGCGCCAAAATTTGATGCGAATTTTATACGCGCACAAATTAAACCCTCTTTTTGACAATTGTAGTATAGGTATAAGTAGGGATCGTTCTGGACCGGGGATTAGGAGGGATTGTTAATCTCTTGGATTTGACTGTGCTTGAGCTAGGAAGCTTTCCTTGCTCTCTAATTTGTCCAAGGAACTCAGAAATCTGCCCTATTTGTTTCTTCATATCCATCATCTCCTTCTCGTTATTTGCTATCCGGTTGTTTTGATTTTGCAACCCCTGCGAAATAGAGGTTAGTAATTGCATAGCTTGATCACTTTCCAAGGACGTACCTAAATGAGATGATGCCGAAGGTTCTTGGGGTTGTTGGGGTGCATACGGCTTGGAATAAAAACCAGGAGGGTTTGGCCTAAATCCTCCTTGTTGGGCAGCTTGTTGTGGCTCCCTCCATTTGAAGTTTGGATGGTCCCTCCATCCGGCATTGTAAGTGTTCGAGTATGGGTTGTTTTGATTTTGTCCTTGGAAACCAATTGCATTGGCAGATTCCCACCCACCATTCTCGATTAGTTGAGGGCACTTGTCGGATGGATGCCCTTGAATTGAGCACACGCCACAAACTTGGTGTTCTTGTGCTTTAAGACCAATCACAACCTGAGAAACAAGAGAAGTAAGATTAGCAAGTTGTGATTGAATTTCAGAAATAGCACTCACCTCATTTACACTTTGTTGCCGTGGGGCTTCCCTTTGGCCCACTCCTTCATATTGTTGAGCGTTGAGCGCTCGGTTGGCTATGAGAATCTTGGCATCCCTTGGTGTTTTGTCCACCAATGCTCCTCCCGCTGATGCATCAAGCATTTGACGTTCGATAGGAAGAAGGCCCTCATAGAAATATTGAAGGAGAAGTTCTTCCTTCATTTGATGTTGAGGACATGAAGCTACAAGGCCCTTGAAGCGCTCATAATAAGCCGGGAATGTTTCACCACGATTTTGTTGAATACCACTAATTTTCTTCCGTAGGAGAATCACTCTCGAAGTAGGGAAGAATTTCTCCAAGAAAGCACGCTTCATACTCTCCCACGAAGTCACAGTTTCCGGGGCTAGTTCGTAGAGCCAATCTTTGGCCTTGTCCATAAGTGAAAATGGAAAGGCCTTCATCTTCAATATACTCTCGTCCACAGTGACGGGGGTCATGCTCGAACAAACCACCTCGAACTCCTTCAAGTGTTTGTTGGGGTCTTCCATAGACAAGCCATGGAACTTCGGAATATGGTGTAACAAACTGGATTTGAGTTCAAACACCTCAGTCTTCCCTTCTGCAGCCATGGGGTATTGGATACAAAGAGGCAATGCATTATCCAAACCCGAGGCCGAAAGCTCCTTGATGGTTCTATTATCTGCTGCCATGGCTTGTTCTTCTTCAAAAATCTGATTCGTGGGCTTTTCTTCTACACCTACTTCATCTTCTTCAAGCCCAGGTTGTGGTGGAGGTTGTGGTGGCTCTTGTTGACTCCTCGTTCTCCTCAAAGTGCGTTCAAAATCACCGTCAAAGTCGGAGATGTTCTCTATAATAGGCCGAGAGCTACGAGTCATACACAGTACCTGAAAAACAAGAAAACAAACAAACTAAGAATCTGAAATAAGAATGCACGAAAAACAAAAAAATAAAAATAAAGACAAGGGATTAGCAAAGTTGCTAATCCCCGGCAACGGCGCCAAAATTTGATGCGAAAATTACTTGACACTCAAATTAAACCCTCATTTGACAATTGTAGTAGAATGGATAAGTGAGGGATCGTTCTAGACCGGGGATTAGGAGGGCTTGCTAAAACCTTCTAAATTGACTTAAAAACGTAAAACCAATATAAAACACTAAACTAGACTCAAAGAATGTGAAACTAAACGTTAAAACACTAAGACAAACCAAAAGAATCAAAATGCTTTAAAAACACAAACTAAATTGATTTCTAACTATATTGAACATTAAAGCAAAAGGGGGATTGAGGTTTGACGAAAATTGAAATAACGAAACAAGTTAATAACTAGACAAAATGTAAATATGAAATTGATGAAATAAGATGGTTGGTGAATTAGCTAGAGGTTCTTTCTCCACACATGATATTTATGCATATGAATCAATTTCTAGTTATTCCTTCATTGAATTATGAACGACAATGCCCCAAATTAACCGTGACATCACTAGTTAACCCTCAGATTTTCCTTATATTATTGGATTGGATGGCATCATTCGACAACCCAAAACATTCTCAAAATTTCCCTACATGTCATCATAATAGAGATACAATCGAAGATCATTAAGAATAATGAAAACCATAAGCATTGACAAAGCATTTGCAACTATGACATCATGTTACTCATTCTAAGAATTAAACTTAACGCGATCGTGACAAGCGACCTTCACTACTTTCAAGTATAAGTTAGTAACGATTATGTGAAACCTTCTTAAACTTTAGCCACATATTCATGCATGCTAATTAAGTGTCGACCCTCAATCAACAAACACAAATAAGTTAATCATCAAATAGTTAAGCCAATTGTATTCACGAATCAAGAGTTCATAACCGGAATTCATTAATTCATATTACATAAATAATCATGGTATTGAAATCACCCTTAGCCAAAAAGGGTTTAGTTCCTCATAACTTTGAAATCAAAGAAACACCTAAACATTCCAACAACTCAAACGTGAATTGTATGAACGTTTAGGCACTCTTCTCTTCCGTTCCTCATATTACAAAACAAAGAGAATTGAATTTAAACATTGAAATCAAAGAAACGCGTAAACATTCTAACAACTCAAACGTGAATTGTATGAACGTTTAGGCCCTCTTATCTTCCTCTTTATTGTGGCACAAGGACTGAGGGATGTTGTTGGTGTGTTGAATGGATTGGGGGATTATGGAAATGCAAGAAATGGAGGAGAAATGGAAGGGAATGGTGCAGAAAATGGAGAGACACTCACGGCTAGGGAGAAGATGGAAGTGTTTATGGTGTGTTGTGTATGAAATGAGATGATTTTTGAATGAATGAATGCAAGGGTATTTATAGGAGGAGTGGAGATGTATATGGCTATTTGTTTAAGGTGTTTGTGGCTGCAATGATGAAGAATTGTGATAGGAGCATATTTAGGCGACTTACTTAGCTTGTTTTCGTGCATCTATGTTGTTAATTCATATTTGTTTTAGTAGTTTAAGCCATTTTCGTGTGTTTTTAGGTTCATATGGCTAAGGAAGCAAAAAGATGCATTTTGGAGCATTTTGGAGCAAAATTGGGCTTGGAATGGATAGCATATGCTCGGAGCAAAAAGAATGGACGAAATTGAAGACCTAAAGACCTTTTGTTTGAACAATATCAAGGAATCCTACTTATTCTAGGTCACAAAACAATGTCCCTTCCAACATTGTTACCCTTGCCGTGTGTCCCTTGGTGTTTCCCTTTCTTGCCATGCAAGGAAGGGCCTTGTTTCCCATTTTAAACCATACACTCATTCACTCATCATAACCATTCACTTATCATATCATTCACTTATCATATCATTCACTTATCAAACCACTCACTTATCACTACCATTTACTTATCACTCAACATATCATTCATTTATCACTTAGCATATCATTCATTTATCACTCACCACAAACCATTCACTTATCACTTATCACTTATCACTTATCACTTATCACACCTTTTCTCCAACCTTGCCATGCATCACATGCATCTCCAACACACTCAACCCCTTTAACAACCCCACACCTTGACATTATTCTTTCATCCACCCACCACAAATCCAAACCCTTGCCGTGTACACCTTATGCATTTTCAGCTTTCTTCTTTGTTGTTGCACATGCATTTTCAGCCACATACCCACTCACATGCACCCTTTAAACATTCCACCATAAAGCCACATGCAATCTCATTCATCCACCATACATTGCACATGCTTTCACAAGCTTTAACCAACACAAAACAGCCAACACATGCACCAAAAAGCCCTTTGCCGTGGGTTCCCTTTGGCACCCTTGTGCAATTCCAGCTTGCATATGCTTTCTTAGCTGTTTGTTCATCATTAATTAGCCACTTGCATGCTTAAACAAACAGCCATTCATACCTTCATTCTCCTATAAAAGCCCTTGCATTCTCATCATTCAAGGCATTCCTCATTTCATACACAAACACACCACAAACACACCATTTCCCAAGCCCTTTGCCGTGCATATCCTCCCATTTTCTGTGCAGTTTTTTTCCTCCATTGCAGCCACTATCCAACCATTTCCCATCCCTCCAAAACACTTCATACCATCACACAACCTATCCTTAAACCTTGTGCTACAACAACGAGGAAGAGAAGAGTGCCTAAACGTTCATACAATTCAAGTTTGAGTTGTTGGAATGTTTAGGTGTTTCTTTAATTTCAAAGTTTCATTTTAATTCCATTTGTTTTGTATGTATGGAAGAGAAGAGTGCTTAAACGTTCATACAATTCAAAGTCTTGAGTTGTTGGAATGTTTAGGTGTTTCTTTGATTTCAAAGTTATGAGGAACTAAACCCCCTTTAGGTAGGGGGTGATTCGAAACTATGTTTATATTTGCAATATGAATTGATTAACTTTCGTTGGAATTTCATAAGTTGTGGATTCAATTCGTTTAACCGTTTGATTGATAGCTTATTTATGAATGTTTATTAAGAATGCGCGCTTAATTTTCATGCATAAATATGACGCTAGAATATAAGTGAATTTCATCTAATCGTTATGAACTTATATTCACAAGTAGTGGAGGTTGCTTATAAACAATCGTGTTAAACATATTCTTGGCACGAGTTTCATGCTCATCATAGTAACGAATGCCTCGTCAACACTTATAGTTTTCATAATGCTTAATGATCTTTGATTGTATCTTTATTGTGCCGTTCACGTAAAGGACTTTTGGAGAATGTTGTGAATTGCGTTGCGCAGACCCATCCAATTCATTAACTTAAGGAAAACTTGACGGTTAATTTAAGCGGACCAAATTAATCCGGAGTGTTGAGTTTCATAATTTATCGAAAGACCAACTGAGAATCAATCTTGTATGCAAGTATAACATGTGTGGAGAAGAACCCCTTAGCTAGCCTTCATTCCCATTCATACACAATTCATTCACCATTCACGCCAGAAATTCATCCCCTCTCTATAACACATCCATACTTCACCATTCTTCATATTTTCTGCCCAAAAAGAAGCCTTGAGGTCCCCTACATCCATCCCTATCCTAAACACATCATTCTACACCATCCATAACTCCCCATCCCTCCAAACCTATCCTTAGACCTTGTGCTACAACGAAGAGGAGGAGAAGAGTGCCTAAACGTTCATACAATTCAAGTTTGAGTTGTTGGAATGTTTAGGTGTTTCTTTTCCTCGATTCCAATGTTTAATTTCAATTCTCTTTGTTTTGTACGTATGAGGAACTAAACCCCCCCTTGGCTAGGGGGGGATTCGAAATATATGTTTATGCTTGCATTTTGATTTGATTACTTCTAATTGCGTTTCATAAGTTGTGGATTCAATTTGTTTAACTGTTTGATTGATAACTTATTTATGTATGTTTATTGAGAGTATACGCTTAATTTTCATGCATGAATATGACGCTAGAATATAAGTGAGTTTCACCTAATAGTTACGAACTTATATTCACAAGTAGTGGAGGTTGCTTATAAACAATCGCGTTAAACGAATTCTTGGCATAAGTTTCATGCAATCATAGTAACGAATGCCTCGTCAACACTTATAGTTTTCATGATGCTTAATGATTCTTGCTTGTATCTCTATTATGCAATTCATGTAGGGAACTTGTGAGGAATGCTTTGGGTTGTCGTATGCAATCATCCAATTCATTAACTTAAGGAAAATTTGACGGTTAATTTAAGCGGACCTAATTAACCCGGGGCGTTGAGAATTCATGGTTTATTGAGAAGCAATTAGATTCGTTTTATATGCAAGTATAACATGTATGGAGATGAACCCCTTGGCTAGCATTCATTCATTCAATTCCATCACATTCATCTTTACAATCTGTTTTTAAATACAATCTGTGCATTTTAGTTAATTTCGTCAAAAACTCAATCCCCCTTTACTTTAATGTCCAAATTAGTTAGAAAGTGTTTTAGGTTGTGTTTATAAGTGTTTTGATTCAATTTGTTATACAAATTCGTCCAAATTCACCAAAGTGCTCAAAACTGCCCAGAAAGTGTTTTTAAGGCTGTTTTGAGTGTTTTGGGTGGTGTTTGAGTCTTTTGGTTTGTTTTAGTGTTTTAAAGTTTAGTTTTGCATTCTTTGAGTCTAGTTTAGTGTTAAAGTGTCTTAGTGTGTGTTTCTAAGTGTTTTGATTCAAGTTATTACCCAAATTCGTCCAAAGTACTCAAAGTGCTCAAAACTGCCCAGAAAGTGTTTTTAAGGCAGTTTTGAGTGTTTTGGTGCTGTTTTGAGTCTTTTGGTTTGTTTTGGTGTTTTAAAGTTTAGTTTTGCATTCTTTGAGTCGAGTTTAGTGTTTTAAACTTTGTTTTTGAGTTTTTAAGTCAGTTTCCAAGTGTTTAGCAATCCCTCCTAATCCCCGGTCTAGAACGATCCCTACTTACATCTTTACTACAATTTGACAAAAAGAGGGTTTAATTTGTGTGCGTATAATTCTCGCATCAAATTTTGGCGCCGTTGCCGGGGATTAGCAACTTTGCTAGTCCCTTGTCTTTATTTTTATTTTTTTGTTTTTCGTGCATTCTTATTTCAGATTCTTAGTTTGTTTGTTTTCTTGTTTTTTTAGGTACTGTGTATGACTCGTAGCTCTCGGCCGATTATAGCTTAATGATCTTTGATTGTATCTTTATTGTGCCGTTCACGTAAAGGACTTTTGGAGAATGTTGTGAATTGCGTTGCGCAGACCCATCCAATTCATTAACTTAAGGAAAACTTGACGGTTAATTTAAGCGGACCAAATTAATCCGGAGTGTTGAGTTTCATAATTTATCGAAAGACCAACTGAGAATCAATCTTGTATGCAAGTATAACATATGTGGAGAAGAACCCCTTAGCTAGCCTTCATTCCATTCATTCCATCACAATTTCATATTTACATTCCGCTCAGTTTATTAACTTGTTTTGTTATTTCAATTTTCGTCAAATCAAAACTTTTCCCCCCCCCCCCCCTTTTACTTTCTTGTTCTTTAGTGCTTAGAATCTGTTTAGTTTGTGTTTTTAAAGTAGTTTGAATCAAGCCATAATCTTAAATTCGTCCAAAATTAGTTTTGAGTCTTTTGGTTTGTCTTAATGTTTTAAATTTTAGTTTTACATTCTTTGAGTCTAGTTTAGTGTTTTATATTGTTTTTACGTTCTCAAGTCAATTTAGAAGGTTTTAGCAAGCCCTCCTAATCCCCGGTCCAGAACGATCCCTACTTACATCCATACTACAATTGTCAAAAAGAGGGTTTAATTTGTACGCGTATAAATCTCGTATCAAATTTTGGCGCCGTTGCCGGGGATTAGCAACTTTGCTAGTCCCTTGTCTTTATTTTTATTTTTTTGTTTTTCGTGCATTCTTATTTCAGATTCTTAGTTTGTTTGTTTTCTTGTTTTTTAGGTACTGTGTATGACTCGTAGCTCTCGGCCGATTATAGAGAACATCTCCGACTTTGACGGTGATTTTGAACGCACTTTGAGGAGAACGAGGAGTCAACAAGAGCCACCACAACCTCCACCACAACCTGGGCTTGAAGAGGACGAAGTAGGTGTAGAAGGAAAGCCCACTGATCAAATTTTTGAAGAAGAACAAGCCATGGCAGCAGATAATAGAACCATCAAGGAGCTTTCGGCCTCGGGTTTGGATAATGCATTGCCTCTTTGTATCCAATACCCCACGGCTGCAGAAGGGACGACTGAGGTGTTTGAACTCAAATCCAGTTTGTTACACCATATTCCGAAGTTCCATGGCTTGTCTATGGAAGACCCCAACAAACACTTGAAGGAGTTCGAGGTGGTTTGTTCGAGCATGACCCCCGTCACTGTGGATGGGAGTATATTGAAGATGAAGGCTTTTCCATTTTCACTTATGGACAAGGCCAAAGATTGGCTCTACGAATTAGCCCCAGGAACGGTGACTTCGTGGGAGAGTATGAAGCGTGCTTTCTTGGAGAAATTCTTCCCTACTTCAAGAGTGATTCTCCTACGGAAGAAAATTAGTGGTATTCAACAGAATTATGGTGAAACATTCCCGGCTTATCATGAGCGCTTCAAGGGCCTTGTAGCTTCATGTCCTCAACATCAAATGAAGGAGGAACTTCTCCTTCAATATTTCTATGAGGGCCTCCTTCCTATCGAACGTCAAATGCTTGATGCCTCAGCGGGAGGAGCATTGGTGGACAAAACACCAAGGGATGCCAAGATTCTCATAGCCAACCGAGCACTCAACGCTCAACAATATGAAGGAGTGGGCCAAAGGGAAGCCCCACGGCAACAAAGTGTAAATGAGGTGAGTGCTATTTCTGAAATTCAATCACAACTTGCTAATCTTACTTCTCTTGTTTCTCAGGTTGTGATTGGTCCAAAAGCACAAGAACACCAAGTTTGTGGCGTGTGCTCAATTCAAGGGCATCCATCCGACAAGTGCCCTCAACTAATCGAGAATGGTGGGTGGGAATCTGCCAATGCAATTGGTTTCCAAGGACAAAATCACAACAACCCATACTCGAACACTTACAATGCCGGATGGAGGGACCATCCAAACTTCAAATGGAGGGAGCCACAACAAGCTGCCCAACAAGGAGGATTTAGGCCAAACCCCCCTGGTTTTTATTCCAAGCCGTATGCACCCCAACAATCCCAACAACCTTCTACATCATCTCATTCAGGTACGTCCTTGGAAAGTAATCAAGCTATGCAATTACTAACCTCTATTTCGCAGGGGTTGCAAAATCAAAACAACCGGATAGAAAATAACGAGAAGGAGATGATGGATATGAAGAAACAAATGGGGCAGATTTCTGAGTTCCTTGGACAGATTAGAGATAAAGGAAAGCTTCCTAGCTCAACCACAGTCAATCCAAAGGGAAGATTCGAATCCGCCAAGGCCATCACCCTAAGGAGTGGAAAAGAAGTTGGGACCGACAATTCCAATTCTGCCCAGGAAGTAGATGAAGAGACGACACAACCTAAGGAAGTGTCTAGCTCACCCACGGAAAGAGTGAAAAAACCCAATGCCGCAGGCCTCCAATCACCCTAACTCGGCCAAATCAGGTAATTTAAGTTCAAATTCATGTACTTCACGTCCTAATCTGCCCAATGTACCTTTTCCTCGTAGGTTCATGCAAGAAAAAAAGGAAGAAAGCGAGAAGGACATTCTTGAAACGTTCCGGAAGGTGCAAGTGAACATACCGCTTCTCGATGCAATCAAACAGGTTCCAAAGTATGCTAAATTCCTCAAGGACCTATGCAATACAAAGAGAAGAAGGGCAAACAAAGAGGTAGTGAAGGTAAGCGAGAATGTGTCCGCTGTTTTGCAACGTAAACTACCTACCAAGTGCAAAGACCCCAGTAGTTTCACGATTCCTTGTTTGATTGGACATAATCATTTTGAAAATGCCATGCTTGATTTAGGTGCATCCATAAATGTCATGCCTTATTCCATTTATGCATCAATGAACCTTGGTGAGTTAAAACAAGATGGAGTTATAATTCAATTGGCCGATCGTTCTAACGCTTATCCCAAGGGAGTCCTTGAGGATGTTTTAGTGCAGGTCAATCACCTTATTTTTCCCGCAGATTTCTATGTTTTAGACATGGAGGATTCAAGCCATGCTCCATCATTGCCAATCTTGCTAGGCCGTCCCTTCATGAAAACAGCAAGAACAAAGATTGATGTGTACACGGGAACATTGACCATGGAGTTTGATGGGGACATTATTCATTTTAATCTTTCTGAAACCATTAAACATCCAATTGAGGACCATTCTTGTTTTGCTATTGATATTATTGATTCTTTGGCATAGGTGCATTTGGATCAAATGAACGAAGATGCACTTGAGGTAGCCTTAACCCATGGCATGCAATCTGACCATATTGCCGTACCCCCTTGTGATGAAGTACTTGAAATGGTCGCTGCCCTCGAGTCATTGCCCTTCCACTCTGGTAAGTCTCCAATCTCACTTTTAGATTCAGTTTTGACTAATAAGTTACTTCCATCAACTGAGCAGCCACCTACACTTGAGTTAAAGCCATTACCTAGTCACTTGAAGTATGTGTTCTTAGGCCAAGATCAAACGCTACCCGTCATCATTTCAAACTTAATCACGGCTCAAGAAGAAGACAAGTTGATAAGGGTGTTAAAAGAGCACAAATCTGCTATTGGATGGACTTTGGCGGATATCAAAGGCATTAGTCCCACCACGTGCATGCATCGCATCCTTTTGGAGGAGGAAGCCAAGCCATCTCGTGAAGCTCAACGTCGCCTTAATCCACCTATGATGGAAGTAGTGAAAAAGGAGGTTATAAAATTACTTGATTGTGGTGTTATATATCCTATTTCTGATAGTCGTTGGGTGTCACCTGTGGAGGTTGTTCCAAAGAAGTCCGGAGTAACTGTTATCAAGAATGATGAGAATGAGCTCGTGCCTACACGCATTCAGACTGGATGGCGAGTATGTATCGATTACCGGAAGCTAAATGCCATGACTAGGAAAGATCACTTTCCTTTGCCATTCATCGACCAGATGCTTGAAAGGTTAGCTGGTCATGCGCTTTTTACTGTTTTCTTGATGGATACTCTGGATATAACCAAATTGTAATAGCCCCGGATGATCAAGAGAAGACCACATTCACATGTCCCTTTGGAACATTTGCTTATCGTCGCATGCAATTTGGTTTATGCAATGCACCAGCCACTTTCCAACGATGCATGGTAAGTATCTTCTCTGATTATGTTGAAAAGATAATTGAAGTATTTATGGACGATTTTAGTGTGTTTGGAGACTCATTTGATGCTTGTTTGCATAATCTCACTTTAATCTTGAAAAGATGCATGGAAACTAACCTTGTTTTGAATTGGGAAAAATGTCATTTTATGGTTAAACAAGGTATAGTTTTGGGTCATATCATCTCAGAAAAAGGGATTGAAGTTGATAAGTCTAAAATAGATCTTGTACGTCACTTACCCTCTCCTATTTCGGTTAGAGAGGTCCGTTCTTTTCTTGGCCATGCAGGATTCTATAGGCGATTTATCAAAGATTTCTCAAAAGTTGCACAACCTCTTTGCCGCCTCCTACAAAAAGACGTGGCATTTGAATTCACTAAGGAGTGCACGGCATCATTCAACCAACTCAAGGAGTTGTTGACCACGGCACCCATTATTGTTCCCCCGGAATGGAGCCTCCCGTTCGAGCTTATGTGTGATGCGTCCGATTATGCTTTAGGGGCTGTTTTGGGACAAAGAAAGGACAAGAGGCCGCATGTCATCTACTATGCCTCACGGACGTTGAACGATGCCCAGTTGAACTACTCCACTACGGAGAAAGAACTTCTTGCCGTTGTCTTTGCTTTAGATAAATTTCGATCATATCTAATTGGTACTAAAGTAATTGTTTTCACTGATCATGCAGCTCTAAAGTACTTGCTCACCAAAAAGGAGGCCAAGCCCCGGCTAATTCGGTGGATGTTGTTACTTCAAGAGTTCGACCTCGAGATTCGTGACAAGAAGGGAAGTGAAAACGTGGTGGCTGACCACCTAAGCCGAATGGTGCATAATGAGGAGTCTCTACCCATTGCAGAGACATTCCCCGATGAGCAGCTGCTATCCATTGAGGTAAGTGAACCATGGTATGCAGATTTAGTGAATTACTTGGTGGTTAAACAATTTCCAAATGAACTAAACAAGCACCAACGTGATAAGCTTAAAAATGATGCACGTTTCTATGTTTGGGATGACCCTTATTTGTGGAAGTATTGCTCAGATCAAATTGTACGTAGATGTGTGCATGATTCTGAATTTCACTCAATTCTAAGCTTTTGTCACACATATGCATGTGGTGGTCATTTTGGCACACAACGCACTGCCCTCAAGGTTCTAGAATGTGGTTTTTATTGGCTGACTATATTTAGGGATGCTAGAACCTTTTGTATGTCTTGTGATCGTTGCCAACGAATGGGTAACATAGGTACCAAGGACCAAATGCCACAAACCCCTGTCTTTAATGTTGAAATTTTTGATGTTTGGGGCATTGATTTCATGGGCCCTTTCCCTCCATCTTATGGTTTCACTTATATCTTGCTAGCCGTTGATTATGTTTCTAAATGGGTGGAAGCAAAAGCCACCCGTACTAACGATTCTAAGGTGGTTGCAGATTTCGTGAAAACTAACATTTTTGCTAGGTTTGGAATGCCGAGAGTAATCATAAGTGATGGAGGGTCTCACTTTTGCAATCGGACCATTGAGGCGTTGCTAAGAAAGTACCATGTCAACCATAAGGTCTCCACACCTTACCATCCTCAAACAAATGGCCAAGCCGAGGTGTTTAACCGAGAAATCAAACAAATTTTGGAGAAGACCGTTGGACCAACAAGGAGGGATTGGAGCTTACGTTTAGATGATGCACTGTGGGCATATCGTACGGCGTACAAAACACCCATTGGGATGTCACCTTTTCGGCTCGTCTATGGTAAGCCATGTCATTTGCCCGTAGAGTTAGAGCACAAGGCACATTGGGCCGTGAAGACTTTCAACATGGACATAGATGCAGCGGGAGTTCATAGGAAGCTCCAATTGAATGAACTTGAGGAGATTCGGAATGAAGCCTATGAGAATGCCCGGATGTACAAAGCCAAGACCAAAGCATTCCATGATAAAATGATCCGAACCAAGACCTTCACAGTTGGGCAGAAAGTGTTGCTTTTCAACTCTCGCCTACGTTTGTTTCCTGGTAAGTTGCGTTCTAAATGGATTGGCCTGTTTGTTGTTACTAACGTTTTTCCTCATGGTGCAGTCCAAGTTCGTAGCTTCAAAACAGGTCAAGAGTTCAAGGTGAACGGGCATCGTTTGAAGGCCTATTATGAGAACTTTGTGGAGCACACCGTGGATGACACCCCTTTGGGTACCGTGGGCTCCAATTTGGAGTAAATGGATTCTTCGTCCGGCTGCAAGACGTAAAAGAAAGCGCTACTTGGGAGGCAACCCAATATAGTGAATAAAGCTTGTTTATTGATTTCCGTTGAAAAAAAAAAAAAAAAAAAAAAAAAAAAAAAAAAAAAAAAAAAGCTTGTTCATTAATTTTTGAGAAATTACAATTGTATAAAAACATGGCAGAAAGATGGAGTCTTCACAAAGGTTGTGTACTTGAGGCCCCACTACGTGGCAACACTCTCGGAACAGGAGGTCTCGGAGCAAGAGGCATCGGAGAAGAAGGCATAGGAGCGGGAGGCACCAAAGATAGATCATTCAAGCCCCCAAACCTTGGTGGAACGCTGGATGACCCAGGAAAGAGATGCCTCTGGAAGAAAGCTGCAAGCCGTTGACGGTCATCAAGCTCATTAAGCTTCCTCTTCATGCCTGTTGAATAATTGTTGGCAAGCACGTGCAAACTTCGGTTCTCGTACTTAAGCTGTTTGATCTCCTGCTTAAGACTCTCCACCTCCGCCATCAAGGATTCAACCTGACGGGAGCGAGCAAGAAGGCGTTGGCCCATGTTGGACACAGAGCCAGCACACTGAACACTTAGAGCCAGGGATTCTTGAACGGCCAACTCATCGGACCGTCCTGAAAGCAGCTGACTGTCTTTGGGAGTGAGGAGGTTCCGAGCCACTATCGTAGCTGTTGTGGGATCCGTCATCATAGAGTCCTCATCTGTAAGAGGGCCATGGGAAGATAAGAAAGACGGGCACCATACCTTACCCTGATGAGACGCGACCGGATCACTGCTTAGACTCAAATCTAAGCAAAGGTTTGATGGGTTGGATGAGCTAGCCATTGTTCACGAAGTTAAAAGAGAAGGGATGGACGGAGTAGATTTTCAAACAGGCCGGAGACGATTTCTGGGCAATTTTCAAGTGTGCATGCTAGAAGTGATCAATCACCTCTATTAAAGGAGTGGCGTTCACCAATTCAGAATGAAGAGACACCACTCTTCAAAACCGGAATTTCCAGCGTAAAGATCACCAGCTCGTCAGACGCAATCCCAGCTTTTCAGAAGACGCGTGGAAGGCGAGAAATCAGCTGCACACTTTAGCCGACAAATGTGGGAGACAAAGCCGAAAGCTCCCGGCTTTCCAGAAAGCGTGTGCATATTTTTCGAAAACTCTCGGCTTTGCAGAAAACGCGTGCCACGTGTCAAAAGATCTCAGACAGAGCTGCATCCGCGCTACTACGTGTCGTTCAGAAAGCGAAGGGGCGACTGCTCAGAAATCAAAGAGGCGTCTTCAAAAATCGAAGAGTCATCACTATTCCAAAAAAAGCCGGATTTGCGGGATCAAAACGTTTGTCGACAACGGTAAAAGAACAGTACCACCACTTGCTATTGAATTCCCTATATATGTCGACCTTTATTTTTTTTGGCAAAGCAGAACTGAAGAAAATGCCCAACTCTTTCTCACCCCCGAGAGCGCACTCCCAGCAAAGCTTTTCAAAATACTCCATTCTTTCTTCTTCCCTAAAGATGATACCAGATGCCTGGAGTACAGATGACCCAGGAGGAAACAGCACCACAAATACATGTGCTGATTCATTCACCGCTTCTTCAAAAGCAAAGGTATCTCATATCATCAAGGGCAAAAGCAAAGGTATCTCATATCATGCTCTTTCCCTGTCTTTTTCTTTGTCCTTGATATTACTTGCATGGCAAAGTGAAAGAAGTAATCAGCCGGCACTTGGAGTCTATCTGGACTCTATTCCCTGGTTGCTTACCTAGCTTTGCTGAGCTATCCTCTAACCCTCTTCAATACGAATTGGAGAGATTGAACAAAGAAACAGATAAAGCTCAGACCTTCGGGGGAGACCAAAGGAAGCCTGCTGCCCAGTTCAAGAGTAGCACAAAGGAAAATCAACGATGGGAGCAGCGCAGTTCAAGAGTAAGCCTGGGGAATCACAAAGATCCAAGCCTCACTGCAATCACCAAGGAGAAGATGGAACGAACACTCCACAAACAGATTTGCATTTCTAAACTCTTCTCTTTGTTAGATACATTCTGCCATGTTTAGTATTTTTAGTTGCTGTTTTATATGTTTTCTTTTGTTTGGAGTGTTTTAAGCTTAAAACATTGAGGACAATGTTTGATTTAAGTGTGGGGGGTAACTAAGTATGTTGATGCAAATTTGTTGGATTTTATCACCCATAACTTCAAGTATTGATCCTTACTGTTTCAAAATGTTTTTAAACTGTTTTAATGTGTTTTGACTTAAAAAAATTCGAAAATCCCATAAAAATTTGAAAAATTGTTTTGAAAAACCCAAAAAGAGTTGTTTTTGTGTGTTTGTGTCGTAGGTTACCTTCCAACACAATGATGAGGATTTGGTTTTTAATTGCATGACGGTTAAAGAAAGTTACAAACATGGATGGACGTTTGATTTACTCTTGGTATATGCTTGGTTATCGTTATAATGTATGACTTGACATGCAATCATAAAAGAAAAAAAAAAAAAAAAAAAAAAATTAGTTATGTAACATGCTTGAAGGAATGAGCTCAAACTAACACTACATCCCTGTGAGAATTGAGCTTAAACGTTTATTTGGAGAGTTAAAATCTGTGCATTCTTTGTTTTCTAAAGTCGTTGCATGATCTCATTATTCTTTGCTTGGTTGCTACTTAGAAGGCGTTTCATCACTTAGTTCCAAATGCTAGAACTCATGCCCATTTCATTCAAAGCATGTCATTGATTTGCATAACACGTATTCAAGATGAAGTTGTGTAGTGATCACCAAAGCCAAATTGCCATATTTCCCTTTTCATTTGTTTTATAGGATTTAACCCCGTTGAGCCTTGTGTAGCCTACTTTCTTTGTTAACCCACATTATCTTCACCTAGCCTAGATTAGGAACATCCGTACCCTTGTTCTTGAAGCATAGTAAGCATGAATGAATTCCCTTTGATTAATGTGTGCAGAAAATAAGTGTGGGGGAAAGTGTATTCATGTGAGTTTTTGTGCTATAGGCATGTTGAAAAAAAAAAAAAAAAAAAAAAAAAAAAAAAAATGGAAAAAGAGTTGAAAATAGTTGAAAAGTATTGGTTGTTGAAGTAAGGGCCCAAAACAATGAATTAGGCCCTAAGAGTTGTTTGAATCCCCCCTATTTGTTTAAAAGTTGATTTCTGCATTCTAAGGGAATTCTAGGTCTTAATTTCATTACTTTACTTATTATTGCTTGAAGAACGTTTGTTATTCCTTACCTTCCCTTGTTAGCCAAAACCCCAAGCCCCGTTACAACCCTTGACTTCTATCTTGAGTGTTGTGCATTTCAAATGTGGAGTTTGAATTTGGTATGAGCATATGGTGTCACTGGTTCTCGCATCTAAGTAGTAGCATTCCATTCATGAGATCATATCTAAACATGCTTATTAACTCCAGAAATCGCGTTCTTTGTGATACATATATGTGAGTGTTCGTTTTCATGTTTACATCAATCTCTCACATATAACTAGTGTAGGGTGTGTAGTCAGATAATCTGTGTGAAAATCGAGTGCATATCTTGTAAGGAATTGAGCAAATTCTTTAAGGCATGTTACTACATTCAAAACATGGTTTTAAACGCTTAATTGTGAACTAGTATATGGTGACTATGATTAAGAATGTACTTAAGTGTGAAGATGACTAAAATCTGTGGAAATGATGATTTTTAACGTGTCATGTGCATTGGAAATCCCTAAGACAGTTGTTGGAAGGTTTAGGTTGTGTTTTACTTGTTTTGTTTCGTTTCGTTTTGTTTTGTTTTTCTTTCTGTTTTGCTCGAGGACTAGCAAAAGATAAGTGTGGGGGTATTTGATAGGAGCATATTTAGGCGACTTACTTAGCTTGTTTTCGTGCATCTATGTTGTTAATTCATATTTGTTTTAGTAGTTTAAGCCATTTTCGTGTGTTTTTAGGTTCATATGGCTAAGGAAGCAAAAAGATGCATTTTGGAGCATTTTGGAGCAAAATTGGGCTTGGAATGGATAGCATATGCTCGGAGCAAAAGGAATGGACGAAATTGAAGACCTAAAGACCTTTTGTTTGAACAATATCAAGGAATCCTACTTATTCTAGGTCACAAAACAATGTCCCTTCCAACATTGTTACCCTTGCCGTGTGTCCCTTGGTGTTTCCCTTTCTTGCCATGCAAGGAAGGGCCTTGTTTCCCATTTTAAACCATACACTCATTCACTCATCATAACCATTCACTTATCATATCATTCACTTATCATATCATTCACTTATCAAACCACTCACTTATCACTACCATTTACTTATCACTCAACATATCATTCATTTATCACTTAGCATATCATTCATTTATCACTCACCACAAACCATTCACTTATCACTTATCACTTATCACTTATCACTTATCACACCTTTTCTCCAACCTTGCCATGCATCACATGCATCTCCAACACACTCAACCCCTTTAACAACCCCACACCTTGACATTATTCTTTCATCCACCCACCACAAATCCAAACCCTTGCCGTGTACACCTTATGCATTTTCAGCTTTCTTCTTTGTTGTTGCACATGCATTTTCAGCCACATACCCACTCACATGCACCCTTTAAACATTCCACCATAAAGCCACATGCAATCTCATTCATCCACCATACATTGCACATGCTTTCACAAGCTTTAACCAACACAAAACAGCCAACACATGCACCAAAAAGCCCTTTGCCGTGGGTTCCCTTTGGCACCCTTGTGCAATTCCAGCTTGCATATGCTTGCTTAGCTGTTTGTTCATCATTAATTAGCCACTTGCATGCTTAAACAAACAGCCATTCACACCTTCATTCTCCTATAAAAGCCCTTGCATTCTCATCATTCAAGGCATTCCTCATTTCATACACAAACACACCACAAACACACCATTTCCCAAGCCCTTTGCCGTGCATATCCTCCCATTTTCTGTGCAGTTTTTTTTCCTCCATTGCAACCACTATCCAACCATTTCCCATCCCTCCAAAACACTTCATACCATCACACAACCTATCCTTAAACCTTGTGCTACAACAACGAGGAAGAGAAGAGTGCCTAAACGTTCATACAATTCAAGTTTGAGTTGTTGGAATGTTTAGGTGTTTCTTTAATTTCAAAGTTTCATTTTAATTCCATTTGTTTTGTATGTATGGAAGAGAAGAGTGCTTAAACGTTCATACAATTCAAAGTCTTGAGTTGTTGGAATGTTTAGGTGTTTCTTTGATTTCAAAGTTATGAGGAACTAAACCCCCTTTAGGTAGGGGGTGATTCGAAACTATGTTTATATTTGCAATATGAATTGATTAACTTTCGTTGGAATTTCATAAGTTGTGGATTCAATTCGTTAACCGTTTGATTGATAGCTTATTTATGAATGTTTATTAAGAATGCGCGCTTAATTTTCATGCATAAATATGACGCTAGAATATAAGTGAATTTCATCTAATCGTTATGAACTTATATTCACAAGTAGTGGAGGTTGCTTATAAACAATCGTGTTAAACATATTCTTGGCACGAGTTTCATGCTCATCATAGTAACGAATGCCTCGTCAACACTTATAGTTTTCATAATGCTTAATGATCTTTGATTGTATCTTTATTGTGCCGTTCACGTAAAGGACTTTTGGAGAATGTTGTGAATTGCGTTGCGCAGACCCATCCAATTCATTAACTTAAGGAAAACTTGACGGTTAATTTAAGCGGACCAAATTAATCCGGAGTGTTGAGTTTCATAATTTATCGAAAGACCAACTGAGAATCAATCTTGTATGCAAGTATAACATGTGTGGAGAAGAACCCCTTAGCTAGCCTTCATTCCATTCATTCCATCACAATTTCATATTTACATTCCGCTCAGTTTATTAACTTGTTTTGTTATTTCAATTTTCGTCAAATCAAAACTTCCCCCCCCCCCCCTTTTACTTTCTTGTTCTTTAGTGCTTAGAATCTGTTTAGTTTGTGTTTTTAAAGTAGTTTGAATCAAGCCATAATCTTAAATTCGTCCAAAATTAGTTTTGAGTCTTTTGGTTTGTCTTAATGTTTTAAATTTTAGTTTTACATTCTTTGAGTCTAGTTTAGTGTTTTATATTGTTTTTACGTTCTCAAGTCAATTTAGAAGGTTTTAGCAAGCCCTCCTAATCCCCGGTCCAGAACGATCCCTACTTACATCCATACTACAATTGTCAAAAAGAGGGTTTAATTTGTACGCGTATAAATCTCGTATCAAATTGCATGTGGAAATAAAAGGGAAAATGTGGTGAAATGATGAAGTAGGAAGGTGGAAATGCATGTGAGATGTTGGAAAGGAAATGGGAATATGAGTAGGCCATGGCATGGGAGTTGTTTTGTTGGTGTAAATGTGCCATGGTTGCAATGATGAAGAATAAAGGGTGCATGTGGGGTGGAATTGAATGAATGCAAAGTGAATGAATAATGAAATGAGTTAAAGAGGTAGAATGTGGTGAAATGATGAAGTAGGAAGGTGGAAATGCATGTGACTTGTTTGTGGAATAAAGAATGAATGGTGGAATGATGAAGAGTTGCATAAAGAATGCATGTAGGGTTAGCTAGGTTGGCTTTGTTTGGGTGCATGTGTGTTAATGGTGGTTTTGCATGTGAATTGATGGATTGTTTTTGATGGAATGGATGGTTCTTTGCATGGCTTTTGAAGTGATTGTGGGCTTTGGAATTGGAAGGAAATGCATGGCCTTGGGGTTGGTTTAAGAGAGAATGGGCTAGGCCCTTTGTTTTATGTCCAAAATGAATACAAGGCCTTCAAATTCGTCCAACACTTTGGCTCCAATCATATGCTATCCATTCCAAGCCCAATTTTGCTCCAAAATGCTCCAAAATGCATCTTTTTGCTTCCTTAGCCATATGAACCTAAAAACACACGAAAATGGCTTAAACTACAAAAACAACTATGAATTAACAACATACATGCACGAAAACAAGCTAAGTAAGTCGCCTAAATATGCTCCTATCAAACTCCCCCACACTTATCTTTTGCTAGTGCTCAAGCAAAACAGAATAAAAACAAATAAACAAAACGACACTAAACACGTAAAACACAACCTACACCTTCCAACAATCGTTTCAGGGATTTCCAATGCACATGACAAGTTAAAAATTATTATTCCCACAGAATTTAGCCATCTTTACCCTTAAGTACATTCTTAATCATAGTCACCACATACTAGTTCACAATTAAGCATTTAAAACCATGTTTTGAATGTAGTAACATGCCTTAGAGAATTTGCTCAATTCCTTACAAGATATACACTCAATTTTCACTCAAATTTTCTAACTACACACCCTAATCTAGTCATATGTGAGAAGATTGATGTAAACATGAAAACGAACACTCACATATATGTATCACAAAGAACGCAATTTTTGGAGTTAATAAGCATGTTTAGATTATGATCTCATGAATGGAATGCTACTACTTAGACGCGAGAACCAGTGACACCATATGCTCATACCAAGTTCAAACTCCACAAATTGAAACACATAACACTCAAGATTGAAGTCACGGGTTGTAATGGGGCTTGGGGCGTGTGGATAACAAAGAAGGGACATGGAAAACAAAGGTTCTTAAAGAAATAGTGAGCAAGGCAATTGAATCAACTTAGAATTCACTTTTGAATGAAAACTCAACTTTGGAACAAAAAGGGAGACAATTTAGGGCCAGAATTGGTGTTTTGAGCCCTTACTTCAATCACTCATTCTTTCATTTTTTTCAAGCTCTTTTTTCTTTCTTTCTTTTCTTTTCTGTTTTTCTTTTCTTTTGAAACTCAAAACATACTTAAGAACAAGCATTCCTTCTCCCACACTCATTTTCTTGCATAATGTAACTCAAAAGGAATTCATTTAAGTCATGCTCACTATCTTCTAAGAACAAAGGTGTGGATTGTCCTAAACTAGGCTAGGTGAGGATAATGTGGGTTGACAAAGAATAAAGGCTAAACAAAGCTCAACGGGGGTAAAACTTACAACATATACGAAATATGGGAAGTGAGGTTATTTGGCTATGGTGGCAATTACACAACTTCATCTTGAATATGTTATGTAAATCAATAACATGCTTTGAATGAAATGGGCATGAGTTCTAGCATTTGGAACAATATGATGAAACGCCTTCTAAGTAGTAACCAAGCAAAGAATAATGAGATCATGCAACAACTTTAGAAAACAAGAAATCACAGATTATACTCTCCAAAGAACGTTATAGGCTCAAGTCTCTCAGGGTTGTAGCGTTTGTTTGAGTTCCTTCCTTCAAGCATGTTACATAACTAATTTTTTTCTTTTATGATTGCATGTGAAGTCATACATTATAACCATAACCAAGCATATACCAAGAGTAAATCAAACTTTTCTCCATGTTTATTACTCTTTTCAACAGTCATGCAATTAGAAACCAAATCCTTATCATTGTGTTGGAAGGTGACCTACGACACAAAAACGACTCAAAACACTCTTTTTAGGCTTTTCAAAACATGTTTTTCAAATTTTTATGTGATTTTCAAATTTTTAAGTCAAAACACACTAAACACACTTAAAAACAGCAAGAAACAACATTTGAAGTTATGGTGGATAAAACCCTACGAATTTGCATCAAAACACTTTAGTAACTCCCCCACACTTAAAACAAACATTGTCCTCAATGTTAAAAACCACACTAAACACAAACAAACATATAAACAGCAATTAAACATACTAAACATGGCAGAATGTATCTAACAAAGAGAAGAGTTTAGAGATGCAAATCTGGTTATGGAGTTTTCGTTCCATCTTCTCCTTGGTTATTGCAGTGAGGCTTGGATCTTTGTGATTCCACAGGCTTACTCTTGAACTGCGCTGCTCCCATCGTTGATTTTCCTTTGTGCTACTCTTGAACTGGGCAGCAGGCTTCCTTTGGTCTCCCCCGAAGGTCTGAGCTTCCTCCTCTTATCTGTTTCTTTGTTCAATCTCTCCAATTCGTATTGAAGAGGGTTAGAGGATAGCTCAGCAAAGCTAGGTAAGCAACCAGGGAATAGAGTCCAGATAGACTCCAAGTGCCGGCTGATTGCTTCTTTAACTTTGCCATGCAAGTAATATCAAGGACAAAGGAAAAGGCAGGGAAAGAGCATGATATGAGATACCTTTGCTTTTGCCCTTGATGATATGAGATACCTTTGCTTTCGAAGAGGCAGCAAATGAATCCACATGCTTTGATCCACCGTTTCCTCTTCCTCATTCGTACTGCATGCATTTGGTATCTTCTTTGGGGGATACATCCATGTTTGAAAGTGTGTTCTCAAGAAAAGGAGAAATATGAGCATGTTTGAGAGGGTTGGTTGCAGCTTACATTTTTGGCCGAGAAGGAAAATTATGCATTTGTGGGTGTATGCCTTGCCATGAAGGTTGATGTATATAGGAATTGTAATGGCAAATGGCAGTGCGGATGCGGCAATGTCCTCCACGCGTCTTCTGAAAAGCTGGGAGCTTTTGATAAAGTGGCACGCGTCTTCTGAAAAGCCGGGAGCTTTTGACAAAATTGCACTCGCTTTCTGGAAAGCCGGGAGCTTTCGGCTTTGTCACCCACGTTTGTCGGCTAAAGTATGCAGCTGATTTCTCGCCTTCCACGCGTCTTCTGAAAAGCTCGGAGCTTTTGACAAATTTGCACACGCTTTCTGAAAAGCCTGGATTGCATCTGAAGAGCTGGCGATCTTTACGCCGGGAAATCCAGTTTTGAAGAGTGGTGTCTCTTCATTTCTGAATCGGTGAACGCATCTCCTTTAATAGAGGTGATCGATCACCTCTATCTGCACACTTTGAAGACTTCCAAAAAATCATCTTCGGCCCGTCGAGATTTTCCTCCATCCAACCCTTTTCTTTTAACTTCTTGAACAATGGCTAGCTCATCCAACCCATCGAGCATTTGCTTAGATTTGAGTCTAAGCAGTGACCCGGTCGCTCCTCGTCAGGGTAAGGTATGGTGCCCGTCTTTCTTATCTTCCCATGGCCCTCTTACAGATGAGGACTCTGTGATGACGGATCCCACAACGGCTACGATAGTGGCTCGGAACCTCCTCACTCCCAAAGACAGTCAGCTGCTTTCAGGATGGTCCGATGAGTTGGCCGTTCAAGAATCCCTGGCTCTGAGTGTTCAGTGCGCTGGCTCTGTGTCCAACATGGGCCAACGCCTTCTTGCTCGCTCCCGTCAGGTTGAATCCTTGATGGCGGAGGTGGAGAGTCTTAAGCAGGAGATCAAACAGCTTAAGTACGAGAACTGAAGTTTGCACGTGCTTGCCAACAATTATTCGACAGGCATGAAGAGGAAGCTTGATGAGCTTGATGACCGTCAACGGTTTGCAGCTTTCTTCCAGAGGCACCTTTTTCCTGGGTCATCTAGCGTTCCACCAAGGCTTAGGGCCTTGAATGATATATCTTTGGTGCCTCCCGCTCCTATGCCTCTCGCTCCGATGCCTTCTGTTCCGATGCCTCCTGCTCTGATGCCTCCTGCTCCGAGAGTGTTGCCACGTAGTGGGGCCTCACGTACACAACCTTTGTAAAGGCTCCATCTTTCTACCATGTTTTTTTTTTTTTTTTTTTTTTTTTTTTTTTTTTTTTTTGTAATCACTCGGAAATCAATGAACAAGCGTTATTCACTGTAATGGGTTGCCTCCCACGAAGCGCTTTCTTTTACGTCTTGCAGCCGGACGAGTACTCTCTTCAATCTTCATTTGAGCCCATGGAATAGAAAGGAATGTCATCCACCACTTGCCTGATAGGAGCATATTTAGGCAACTTACTTAGCTTGTTTTCGTGCATCTATGTTGGTAATTCATAGTTATTTTAGTCCTTTATGCTTCGTTTGTGTGTTTTCAGGTTCTAAGGGCTTAGGGAGCAAGAAAGTGCATTTTGAGGCTATTTGGGGCACTTTTGGGCATGGATTGGATAGCTTAATCATGGAGCAAAAAGGATGGACGAAATTGAAGCCTTGTATGCTCTTTGGGGACATCAAACAAAGGGCCTAGCCCAATCAAACAAATCCTTTGAGCCATGGAAAACCTCTAGCCCAATCAAACATATTATGCCATGCAAACCAACCTATTTTAGGCTCATTCTATGTACTTAAACCCTAGTGATAGGAGCATATTTAGGCGACTTACTTAGCTTGTTTTCGTGCATCTATGTTGGTAATTCATAGTTAGTTTAGTCCTTTATGCTTCTTTTGTGTGTTTTCAGGTTCTAAGGGCTTAGGGAGCAAGAAAGTGCATTTTGAGGCTATTTGGGGCACTTTTGGGCATGGATTGGATAGCTTAATCATGGAGCAAAGAGGACGGACGAAATTGAAGCCTTGTATGCTCTTTGGGGACATCAAACAAAGGGCCTAGCCCAATCAAACAAATCCTTTGAGCCATGGAAAACCTCTAGCCCAATCAAACATATTATGCCATGCAAACCAACCTATTTTAGGCCCATTCTATGTACTTAAACCCTAGCCCTTTAAACTAGTCCATTTATCACTTATCACTTCCATTCACTTATCACTCACCACATATCATTCATTTATCACCACATATCATTCATTTATCACTTATCAAACCTTTCACTTATCACTTCCATTCACTTATCACTTATCATTTCCATTCACTTATCACTCACCACATATCATTCATTTATCACTTATCATACTCATAATCATCTACACATTTCAAACATATGCATTTCATCTCACATGCACACCCACCTCTTTCCAAACTAATTCACATGCATAGCTATTCTTTAAATCAACACATGCATTCACACACATGCACATCATTCACTCACATTTCCACCATTCATTCTTTATTCCACAAACAAGTCACATGCATTTCCACCTTCCTACTTCATCATTTCACCACATTCTCCCTCTTTAACTCATTTCATTATTCATTCACTTTGCATTCATTCAATTCCACCCCACATGCACCCTTTATTCTTCATCATTGCAACCATGGCACATTTACACCAACAAAACAACTCCCATGCCATGGCCTACTCATATTCCCATTTCCTTTCCAACATCTCACATGCATTTCCACCTTCCTACTTCATCATTTCACCACATTCTCCCTCTTTAACTCACATGCACCCAAACAAAGCCAACCTAGCTAACCCTACATGCATTATTTATTCACTTTTCATCATTGCACCACCAATTCACCCACATGCATTTCCAACCATTCACACCCCTTTAATCATTCTCCTAGCTATCATTCACATGCTCTCCCATCCATTCTCTCCCTATATGCTCCCTCCACTACTCCTATAAATACCCTTGCATTCTCATCATTCAAGGCATTCTTCATCTCATTCACAACACAACAACACACCACAAACACATTCCTTTCTCCCTTAGAATCCAAAAACCATCTTCCATTTCCACCAATCCTCATCCATTTCCATAATTCCCCAACACTTCCATCCCCCCAACCAACCTATCCTTAAACCTTGTGCTACAACAACGAGGAAGAGAAGAGTGCCTAAACGTTCATACAATTCAAGTTTTGAGTTGTTGGAATGTTTAGGTGTTTCTTTGATTTCAAAGTTTCATTTTAATTCTCTTTGTTTTGTACGTATGAGAAATGGAAGAAAAGAGTGCTTAAACGTTCATACAATTCAAAGTTTTGAGTTGTTGGAATGTTTAGGTGTTTCTTTGATTTCAAAGTTATGAGGAACTAAACCCCCTTTAGCTAGGGGGTAATTCGAAACTATGTTTATGTTTGTAATATGATTTGATTACTTTTAATTACGTTTCATAAGTTGTGAATTCAATTTGTTTAACTGTTTGATTGATAACCTATTTATGTATGTTTATTAAGAATGAACGCTTAATTTTCATGCATGAATTTGACGCTAGAATATAAGTGAGTTTCACGTAATAGTTATGAACTTATATTCACAAGTAGTGGAGGTTGCTTATAAACAATCGTGTTAAACATATTCTTGGCATAAGTTTCATGCAATCATAGTAACGAATGCCTCGTCAACACTTATAGTTTTCATGATGCTTAATGATTCTTGCTTGTATCTCTATTATGCAATTCATGTAGGGAACTTGTGAGGAATGCTTTGGATTGTCGTATGCAATCATCCAATTCATTACCTTAAGGAAAACTTGACGGTTAATTTAAGCGGACCTAATTAACCCGGGGCGTTGAGAATTCATGGTTTATTGAAAAGCAATTAGACATCGTTTTGTATGCAAGTATAACATATGTGGAGATGAACCCCTTAGCTAGCTTCCCATCCATTCATTTCCGTCAAATCCATATTTACAATTTGTTTTGTTTCCAAGTTTCCATTTTTAGTTTAAAGTCGTCCAAATCCAATCCCCCTTTACTTTATTGTTCAATTTAGTTAGAAATCAATTTAGTTTGTGTTTTTAAAGCATTTTGAGTCTTTTGGTTTGTCTTAGTGTTTTAACGTTTAGTTTCACATTCTTTGAGTCTAGTTTAGTGTTTTATTTTGTTTTTACGTTCTTAAGTCAATTTAGAAGGTTTTAGCAAGCCCTCCTAATCCCCGGTCCAGAACGATCCCTACTTACATCCATACTACAATTGTCAAAAAGAGGGTTTAATTTGTGCGCGTATAGTTCTCGCATCACCTAGCCCTTTAAACTAGTCCATTTATCACTTATCACTTCCATTCACTTATCACTCACCACATATCATTCATTTATCACTTATCAAACCTTTCACTTATCACTTCCATTCACTTATCATTTATCATTTCCATTCACTTATCACTCACCACATATCGTTCATTTATCACTTATCATACTCATAATCATCTACACATTTCAAACATATGCATTTCATCTCACATGCACACCCACCTCTTTCCAAACTAATTCACATGCATACCTATTCTTTCAATCAACACATGCATTCACACACATGCACATCATTCACTCACATTTCCACCATTCATTCTTTATTCCACAAACAAGTCACATGCATTTCCACCTTCCTACTTCATCATTTCACCACATTCTCCCTCTTTAACTCATTTCATTATTCATTCACTTTGCATTCATTCAATTCCAACCCACATGCACCCTTTATTCTTCATCATTGCAACCATGGCACATTTACACCAACAAAACAACTCCCATGCCATGGCCTACTCATATTCCCATTTCCTTTCCAACATCTCACATGCATTTCCACCTTCCTACTTCATCATTTCACCACATTTTCCCTTTTATTTCCACATGCAATTCTTCATCATTGCAACCACAAACACCTTAAACAAATAGCCATATACATCTCCACTCCTCCTATAAATACCCTTGCATTCATTCATTCAAAGATCATCTCATTCACAACACAACACACCACAAACACTTCCTTAGCCGTGAGTTTCTCTCCCTTAGAATCTAAAAACCATCTTCCATTTCCACCAATCCTCATCCATTTCCATAATTCCCCAACACTTCCATCCCCCCAACCAACCTATCCTTAAACCTTGTGCTACAACAACGAGGAAGAGAAGAGTGCCTAAACGTTCATACAATTCAAGTTTTGAGTTGTTGGAATGTTTAGGTGTTTCTTTGATTTCAAAGTTTCATTTTAATTCTCTTTGTTTTGTACGTATGAGAAATGGAAGAAAAGAGTGCTTAAACGTTCATACAATTCAAGTTTTGAGTTGTTAGAATGTTTAGGTGTTTCTTTGATTTCAAAGTTATGAGGAACTAAACCCCCTTTAGCTAGGGGGTAATTCGAAACTATGTTTATGTTTGTAATATGATTTGATTACTTTTAATTACGTTTCATAAGTTGTGAATTCAATTTGTTTAACTGTTTGATTGATAACCTATTTATGTATGTTTATTAAGAATGAACGCTTAATGTTCATGCATGAATTTGATGCTAGAATATAAGTGAGTTTCACGTAATAGTTATGAACTTATATTCACAAGTAGTGGAGGTTGCTTATAAACAATCGTGTTAAACATATTCTTGGCATAAGTTTCATGCAATCATAGTAACGAATGCCTCGTCAACACTTATAGTTTTCATGATGCTTAATGATTCTTGCTTGTATCTCTATTATGCAATTCATGTAGGGAACTTGTGAGGAATGCTTTGGATTGTCGTATGCAATCATCCAATTCATTAACTTAAGGAAAACTTGACGGTTAATTTAAGCGGACCTAATAAGCCGGGAATGTCTCACCATGATTCTGTTGAATGCCACTAATTTTCTTCCGTAGGAGAATCACTCTCGAAGTAGGGAAGAATTTCTCCAAGAAAGCACGCTTCATACTCTCCCACGAAGTCACAGTTCCCGGGGCTAGTTCGTAGAGCCAATCTTTGGCCTTGTCCATAAGTGAGAATGGAAAAGCCTTCATCATCAGAATGTTCCCGTCGACATTTATGGGTGTCATGCTCGAACAAACGACCTCGAACTCCTTGAGATGCTTGTTGGGATCTTCCATGGAAAGCCTGATAGGAGCATATTCATGCGACTTAATTAGCTTGTTCTCGTGCATTTATGTTGTGTTTACTTAGTTGTTTTAGTGTTTAAGGCCACTTTTGTGTATTTTCAGATTATAAGGCCAAAGTGTGCAAGAAGATGCAAATTGGAGTATTTTGGAGAGAAAGAGGAATGAATGAGTTGAAGACTTGAAGAAGCGACGAATTCCCACTCCAACGATGAATTCTTACCAAAACGAGGAATCCTACTCAAACAAGGTTTCCTACTTGAAGTAGGAAAGTTAACCCTAAGTTTCTCGTTTTGGTAACCTTTCTTAATCTTAAACGTCCGTATTTTCTAGCCACTTTGAAGTCCTTGTAGGCGCTTTAGGACACAAAACGAATGCTTTAGCCCAAGTCCCTTCCCTTGCCGTGCAAGGGGGGGCATTTTAGGCCCTTTTATGCATTTAAACCCTAACCCTATTAACCCTAATTTCCATGCAAGCCGTGGCCCCCCCCCCATTTAATTATCACCCTAATAAACCATACATTAGTTTTCTAACCTAAGCCGTGCCTCCCATTTTATTATTTCACCCTAATTCATGCAGCCACCATCCCATTTATTTTATTCCCTTTTGCGGTGCATTCCATGATATTTCATCCTAATATTCACCCATTCTTCCACCATAAGCGGTGGCCCCCATTTATCATTTAACCTAAGAAACCAAAAAGAAAAACATAGCCGCATATCCCATTCATTCCAGTTTTTAATCAGCCACGTTTTCCCATTATTCCTTCCCATAATCCGTGCATCCCATTCACCCTTTTATTCCATTCCATCCGCAAAAGGCCATTCTTCTCACCCCCTCTAATCCGTGCACTACCATAACCTAATTTAACCCTAATTCTATTCAGCCATGCATATATTCCATTTTTTCCCCATCCAGCCGCAACACCATCCCATATTTTCCAACCTGCCGCAGCCTTCCTCCACCCTTCCAGCCACCATACCAACCTTCCTCCATCACTCCACCACCTTGCCGCACCACCACACTACCCTAAACCCATTCCCAAACCAGAAAATCAACCAAAAACACCATTTAACCTCACTGTCGCAGCAAGGAGAAGAGGAAAGAGGAGCTTCGACGCGCAGAAATTCAAGTGGATTCGTTGGGCGTTCTAGGTGTAATCAATCCTTTGTGCTTTATGTTTAAATTCATTTGTAATTCTCTTTTTGTGAACATGAGAGGCTAAATCCCCCTAGTTAGCTAGGGGGTGATTCGAAACCATGTTTATGCTTGCAATATGAATTGATTACTTTTGGTTGGAATTTCATGAATGGTGAATTCAATTTGTTTAACTGCTTGATCGATAACTTATTTATGTATGATGATTGAGAGTGCACGCTTAATTTTCATGCATGAATATGATGCTAGAATATAAGTGAATTTCACCTAATAGTTATGAACTTATTTTCACAAGTAGTGGAGGTTGCTTATAAACAATCGCGTTAAATAAATTCTTGGCATAAGTTTCATGCAATCATAGTAACGAATGCCTCGTCAATACTTATAGTTTTCATGATGCTTAATGATTCTTGCTTGTATCTCTATTATGCAATTCATGTAGGGAACTTGTGGGGAATGCTTTGGGTTGTCGCATGCAATCATCCAATTCATTAACTTAAGGAAAACTTGACGGTTAATTTAAGCGGACCTAATTAACCCGGGGTGTTGAGTTTCATAATTTATCGAAAGACCAATTGAAAATCATTTTGTATGCATGTGTAACATGTGTGGAGAAGAACCTTCTAGCTAGCATTCATTCCATATTTCATCACATTCATATTTAAATTCTACCTTTAAATTGCAATCTGTGCATTTAATTTATTTTCGTCAAAACCTCAATCCCCCTTTACCTTAGTGTCTAATTTAGTTAGAAAGTGTCTTAATTTGTGTTTTTAAGTGTTTTGTATTCTTTGAGTCTTTTGGTTTGTTTTAGTGTTTTATTGTTTAGTTTTGCATTCTTTGAGTCTAGTTTAGTGTTTTTAACGTTTGTTTTATGTTTTTGAGTCAGTGTCCAAGTGATTTAGTAATCCCTCCTAATCCCCGGTTTAGAATGATCCCTACTTGCATCTTTACTACAATTGTCACAAGAGGGTTTTAATTTGTGTGCTTACTTAGTTTGCATCAAATTTTTGGCGCCGTTGCCGGTGATTAGCAACTTTGCTAATCCCTTGGATGGTTTAATTTCTGTTTATTTATTTATTTTGTTGAAGTTTCTGATTTTGTTTTGTTTTCCTTGTTTTAGGTACTAGTGCATGACTCGGAGTTCTCAACCGATTAGTGAGCATATCTCAGACTTTGACAGCGATTTTGAGAGAACTTTGAGACGATGGAAGAAGCACCACGAGTCGAATCCACCAAGCCCAGAACCTGAGCTTGAAGAACAAGGCCTAGAAGAGGAAGAAGAGGCCACGGCTGGGATCTTTAAGGAAGCCACGGCAAGGGCATTTGAAGAGCCACAAGACATGGTCGTAGACAACAGGACACTTAAGGAGCTTTCCGCTTCGGGATTGGCTAATGCAGCACCTTTGTGCATCCAATATCCCCCACCGGCCGAAGGGAAGACTGAGGAGTTTGAGTTGAAGTCAAGCTTGCTCCACCACATTCCGAAGTACCATGGGATGTCCATGGAGGATCCGAACAAGCTTCTAAAGGAATTCGAGGTGGTGTGCTCAAGTATGACTCCCGTCAACGTTGACGGAAGTATATTGAAGATGAAGGCTTTTCCATTTTCTTTGATGGACAAAGCCAAGGATTGGTTGTATGACTTAGCTCCCGGAACCGTTACATCGTGGGAGAGCATGAAGAGGGCTTTTCTGGAGAAGTTCTTCCCAACTTCTCGAATCATCCTTTTACGAAAAAGGATAAGTGGGATTCAACAAGATGAAGGTGAATCATTTCCTACGTACTATGAACGTTTTAAATCTCTTGTTGCTTCCTGTCCACAGCATCAGATGAAGGAGGAGTTGCTTTTGCAATACTTCTACGAGGGGCTCCTACCAATTGAACGACAAATGCTTGATGCATCGGCGGGTGGAGCATTGGTGGACAAGACACCCATGGCTGCCAAGGTCTTGATCGCGAACCGAGCGTTGAAAGCTCAACAGTACGAGGGAGTAGGCCAAAGAGGACCCCCACGGCAGCAAGTGCATGAGGTAAGTTCTACACCTGATATTCATTCACAGTTAGCTAATCTTACCTCCATTGTGTCTCAGATGGCCGAAGGCATGAGGATGCAAGGACCAGTTGTATGCGGGGTGTGTTCGATCCAAGGACATGCTTCTGAGAAGTGCCCGCAACTCATAGAAAATGGTGGATGGGAAAGCGCCAACGTGATTGGATTTCAGGGTCAAAACCAACCAAGGAACGACCCGTACTCGAACACTTACAATCCGGGTTGGAGAGACCACCCAAACTTCAAATGGAGAGAGCCCCAACAACCACCACAACAAGGGGGCTTTAGGCAACAACCTCCGGGCTTCTTCACCAAGCCATTCGCACCCACACAAGCACCTCCACAATCTGCCCAAACAAGTTCAGGTAACTCTTTAGACAATGATACACTTCTTAAGTTACTAACGAATTTGTCTCAGGGGCAAGAAAACCAAGCTAAAGCGATGCAGAATCAAGAAAAGAGGGTGGATCAATTGGAAAAACAAATAGGCCAAATTGCGGAGTTTGTAGGGCAATTCCGAGACCAAGGCAAGCTCCCTAGTTCCACCATTCCAAATCCAAATGGAGGTTTCAAATCAGCTAAAGCAATCACCCTAAGAAGTGGTAAGGAAGTTGGGGCAGGTCCTACACCAAAATCAAGCGAAGAAGAGGATGAAAAGCTGCAAAATGAAGAGGAGGATACAAGCAAGCCCACGGCAAGGGTACAAACACCTTTGCCGCAACTACCAAGGGACATTAATGCACCCAACTCATCTCATTCGGCCACCAAAGGTAAGTTGGGGTCAAAAGTGATTAATTCTAACTTTGTTCCACCCAATGTTCCTTTTCCTAGCAGATTTTTGCAATCCACGAAAGAAGAGGAGGAAAAAGATGTTCTAGAGACATTTAGAAAAGTTCAAGTCAACATACCCCTTTTGGATGCAATCAAGCAAATCCCGAAGTATGCGAAGTTCTTGAAAAAGCTTTGTACAACAAGGAAACGGATTCAAGAAAAAGAGGTGGTTCATGTAAGTGAGAATGTCTCTGCCATCTTGCAACGCAAACTACCTCCCAAATGCAAAGATCCAGGTAGTTTCACTATCCCTTGTGTAATTGGAAATACAAAGTTTGAACATGCCTTGTGTAATTGGAAATACAAAGTTCGAACATGCCATGCTAGATTTAGGTGCCTCAATTAATGTCATGCCATATTCTGTTTATGCATCTATGAATCTAGGAGAGCTTAAAAAGGATGGTGTTATTATTCAATTAGCTGATAGATCTAATGCATACCCGAAAGGAGTTTTGGAGGATGTTTTGGTGCAGGTAGACCATTTGATTTTTCCTGCAGATTTCTATGTGCTTGACATGGAAGATTCGGCACACTCTCCATCATCACCACTCTTACTTGGACGACCTTTCATGAAAACAGCTCAAACCAAGATTGATGTGGCCAAGGGAGCAGTCACTATGGCCTTTGGTGGTGATATGATTAACTTTAAGATTCCTGAATCAATTGAGACTACTAATGATGTTCTTTCTTGTTGTGCCATTAATGTAATTGAACACATAGGGACGGAGTATTCAACAAAGATCAAGAAGGATGTTTCTCGAACTACCACCGAGAAGGAACTTGGAGTAGAGAACAAGGAGTGCACGGCTCCAATCTTGAAAGGACCACAATTGGCCATGAGCAACCCTTGTGCATCCGTCCATTGTGCTACCACTTCTTTGCCGAACAAAGGTAAGCCACCTATTCCAAATTCGATTCCCAATTCAACTAATAGGTGGTTACCTCGTGTGGTGCAGGTACCGAATCGAATTAAACGTCGTGGGAGAATTCGTGTTGATGTAGAAAAGAAAAACACGACAATAAGAAAGGATCATTATCCCACTCCATTCAAGGACCCAAAGCATGAAGTGGTTCGTCGGACAGATTGTAGTTGCACCCCTCTATGCCGTGGGGTTCCATAAACCTTCAAGGGAGCATCGTCCGGCTGGAAGATGTTAAAGCAAGCGCTTCGTGGGAGGCAACCCATGCAATCAACAAAGGAAGAACTTGGGAATCGCTCCACACTCAGATTTGCGTCCCTAAACCCTTTCCTTTGTTGTTTACTTTATGCTTTGTGTAATGTTTTTAATTGTGTCTAAAACATTGAGGACAATGTTTAGTTTAAGTGTGGGGGGGTAACATTCTGTTTTGAGATATTGGTGCATGAAATTCGTAGGGTATTACCACCTAACATGTCTAAACTTGTTCTTTGCTATTTTTAAGTGTTTTTAAGCTATTTTAGAGTGTTTTAGAGTGTGTTGACTTAAAAATCCGAAAATAACATAAAAATTTGAAAAATTGTTTTGAAAAACCCAAAAAGAGTTGTTTTTGTGTGTTTGTTTGTGTCGTAGGTTACCTTCCAACGCAATGATGAGGATTTGGTTTTTAATTGCATGATGGTTAAAGAAAGTTACAAACATGGTTGGACGTTTGATATACTCTTTGGTTTATGCTTGATTGTAGTTATAGTTTACGAATTCATATTAAATCACAAATGATAAAAATCAGTTTTTGTAACATGCTTGAAGGAAGGAACTTAAACAAACGCTACATCCCTGTGAGACTTGAGCCTAAACGTTATTTGGAGAGTAATAATTTGTGCGTCATTGTTTTCTAAAGTCGTTGCATGATCTCATTATTCTTTGCTTGGTTACTACTTAGAAGGCGTTTCATCACTTAGTTCCAAATGCTAGAACTCATGCCCATTTCATTCAAAGCATGTCATTGATTTGCATACCACATATTCAAGATGAAGTTGTGTAGTGACCACCATCAAAGCCAAACAGCCATGTGCCCTTCACTCATTTTGTGTTTTAAGTTTCACCCCATTGAGCCGTGTTAGCCCATATTCTTCGTTAACCCGCATTATCCTCACCTAGCCTAGATTAGGACCATCCTTACCCTTGTTCTTGAAGCATAGTAAGCAATGTGTAGACATCAAAATTTCGGTGAAATAAATGTTGACCAAAAAATTAAAATTTCAACGCTCACGTATCACATAAATTTTACATGTAGCGTGTGACTCAACGAAAAATCGAAATAAATTGGAAAAGTCATCAAATAGGACACGTGTCAATACCTGGCAGAAATGATTTATTTCATCTGATTATTTAAATCCAAAAATCAAGTTTTGGAATTCTATAAATAGGAGGCCAAGGCATTCATTTTGGAAGAAGGGAAGGAAGGAGAAGGAAGAAGGAAAAGAAGAAAAGAAGGAAGAAAGAAAGAAAGAAGCCTTGAAACTCTAAAGCTCTCAAGCAAATCCCGAAGAATCAAGAAAGCACTTTTCGTTCATTGTTCATCATCCATCAACATTCAAGATCAAGCCCCAACGGCCCTCGAAGAACTTCCACCAACTCAAGATCAAGCCCCGACGGCCCCTTGAAGAAAGTGTTCATCGTTCATCATCCGTTCATCCTAAGATCAAGCCCCAACGGCCCTTTGGATCAACAACCTCAACAAATCCACACATCCGTTCATCCTTCAAGATTAAGCCCAGAAGCCCTTGAAGATCCGATCATCCATCAACCTTCAAGATCAAGCCCCAACGGCCCCCTTTGGATCAACAACCTCAACAAATCCACACATCCGTTCATCCTTCAAGATTAAGCCCAGAAGCCCTTGAAGATCCGCTCATCCATCAACCTTCAAGATCAAGCCCCAACGGCCCCCTTTGGATCAACAACCTCAACAAATCCACACATCCGTTCATCCTTCAAGATTAAGCCCAGAAGCCCTTGAAGATCCGTTCATCCATCAACCTTCAAGATCAAGCCCCGACGGCCCTTTGGATCAACAACTCATCCACAAACTCACATCCTACGAAGATAGAATCAGAGGATCAAATTACAAAGAGATTGTAACCCCAAAATCATTAATACAAAATATATTTTGTACACGTATTCTTGTCGCTTGTTTCAGGAATTACTCGTGTTTACAAATTTGGCACGCCCAATGGGACAATCTCTACCTCTCATCTCTATCCTCAAATCATCAAAAACGCAAATGGCATCAAGAAAGGATCAAGCTGTTCCTGCAATCAAAGCAAAGAACAAGAACATCATCGCCGCAAGTGGTGATATTTCGGGCATCATAACCCGAAGTAAGGCAAGAGATCTTTTTGCCGTGGCTTCCGCCCCTGCATTAACTCTGTCAAAGGAACAAGAGCACCTGAGGTACGAGCCTGTGATCACCCTAGCCTCGCTAAGGGCATCAAAAGGGGAGAGCCCAAGGAAATACTCAGAGTCCCTACTCTCCGACGCTGATTCAAGCGGCAGTACAACCATGCAAGTCATGACCACTGGAGCAACTTCAATCGAGGAGCAGCTAGCTCAGATGAATGAAGCAATTGCAAAGCTCACACGGACTGTGGAAGAGAAGGACTTGCAGATTGCCGCACTCGTCAACCAACTAGATGCGCAGCTCGACGTGAAAGTCGACCCAATTGTTGGCCTATTAAAGAAAGAAGGCGACGAAGAAGAGGAGCCTCCAGCAGAGAAAGTCGAAGAGAAGCTGAAACTAGACCAAGCAACGGCGTCCATGGGATCTCTCTCTATCCAGCAACTACAGGAGATGATTGCAAGCACTATCAAGACACAGTACGAAGGAAGCTCGCATGACTCCGTACTGTACTCAAAGCCTTACTCCAAGAAGATTGATGCTTTGAAGATGCCAAGGGGTTATCAGCCCCCAAAATTCATGCAGTTCGATGGAAAAGGCAACCCGAAGCAACATGTCGCCCATTTCATTGAAACTTGCAACAATGCTGGGACAGAGGGAGACTACCTCGTCAAACAGTTCGTGCGTTCGCTGAAAAGTAACGCTTTTGACTGGTACACTGACCTCGAACCTGAGTCTATCAACAGTTGGGACCAGCTAGAAAGGGAATTCCTCAACCGTTTCTACAGCACTCGTCGTACTGTAAGCATGCTAGAGCTGACCAGTACGAAACAGTGGAGAGATGAACCTGTCGTCAACTACATAAATAGATGGCGCTCCTTAAGTCTGGATTGCAAAGATCGGCTTTCTGAAACCTCTGCCATTGAGATGTGCGTTCAAGGCATGCACTGGGGGTTACATTATATCCTCCAAGGCATAAAACCCAGAACATTCGAAGAGCTAGCAACTCGTTCCCACGACATGGAGCTGAGTATCGCTAATCACGGGAAAAAGGAGCCGATTACTAACTTCAATAAGGATAAAGTATTCGCCCCAAATGTAGACAAGACCGGGAAGAAGCCCGCTAAGGAAGCTTTCACCGTCAACACTACCCCCATCAAGACCTCCTCAGCGCCCATCAAGACCTCCTCAGCCCCCATCAAGACCTCCTCAGCGCCCATCAAGATCTCCTCCAAGAAGAAAGCGAAGGAGATAAAGACAAGTGAGCCTCCTCGCACCCAAGACAGATACAAGAGCACCTTGAGAGAGTTGGAACAGAAAACGTACCCGTTTCCTGACTCTGACATGGCTGCCATGTTAGATGACTTGCTGGAAAAAAAGGTGATTGAGCTACCCGAATGCAAGCGTCCTGAAGAAATGAATCGCACACACGATCCTAGGTACTGCAAGTACCATCGTATTGTAAGCCATCCTGTTGGCAAGTGCTTCGTTCTTAAAGAACTCATCATGAAGCTAGCGCAACAAGGGCAAATTGAGCTCGATCTTGAGGAAACGGCCGCAACGCATACCACTACAATTGCGTTTGGATCGTTTAATCCTGTGCCTCTCCAAACGACACCTGACCGTTCCCGTGAATGCTCAAGTTGCACGGCACCCCCTACACAACCATCACTGGAGAGAAGCGACCAAGATGCACATGCTGATGATGAAGAAGGATGGATTTTGGTAACCTACAAAAAGACAAGGAAACCAAGACCACCAGTCATACAGCCAAATGTGGAACAAAGAAGAAATCACCACGGCCGCAACAATGCGAAGTCTAAAAGAAACATAAAGCATAATAAAACAACATATGCTAGGGAACCTATGGAGCAAGAGCCACGCATTCCCGTTTCCTTGCGTGAGTACTTCCCGAATGACTTTTTGCAACAGGGCACTACCATGGCCTGTCACATGGTTGAAATAGAAATAGAAGAGCCCTTAAAAGGCAAAGCTATCGCCACTGAGGTAGAAAAGACCCTCACACCTGAAGAAGGTCTGCCAACACACTTTAGCATCGAGGAAGCGCTACCATTGCCAAAAAAGATACGAAGAGCACTAGCAGCAGTCCTGGCAGGTCCCGACGACCACGAAGTGCGAGAAAGTAACGACGAAGGCTTGAAGCTTCAGCCACATGAATGTGCCACATGTTGTGCCACCCATGACACAATTAACTTCACTGACGAAGACCTACTGCTGGGATCAAAGCCTCACAACCGTCCTCTCTTCGTCTCAGGGTACGTAAGGGAATACAAAGTCAACCGCATGCTTGTGGATGGTGGATCGGCCATAAACATCATGCCAAAATCAACAATGACCATAATCGGCATCAAGGTGAATGAACTATCCCTGAGCCGTCTGCTGATCCAGGGTTTTAACCAAGGAGGACAAAAGGCGATGGGTATGATCCGAGTAGAGATGACCATTGGTGAGCTCAAATCAAGCACGATATTCCACGTGATTGATGCAAGAACTTCCTACAGCTTGCTCTTAGGAAGACCTTGGATCTACGCAAATGGGGTAGTGCCGTCCACCCTTCACCAATGCCTAAAATTTTACCGAGAAGGAGTGAAGGTGATCCAAGGTGATACCAAGCCATTCACCGAAGCCGAATCACACTTTGCAGACGCCAAGTTCTACATGGATGAAGACGTGGTACCCGAAGCCCTTCCGGAAGATATCAAATCCACGGGCAAAGCAGCACATACAAAGCAGGAGTGGCAAGTCATGCCTAAAAAGCAAAAAGAGCAGACTGTGCCATCTTCAAGCAAAGACGATGACGAGTTTGCTAAACCTGCAACAACCAAAGGGAGTAGGACGCCGTCAGAAGGACCGAATGCACCCATATTTCGATATATCCCGATGTCAAGAAGAAAGAATGGTCAATCTCCATTCGAAACTGAAACAAGAAAAGCCGACACACAGTGGCACACGGATAATGTGAAGTTGCTCAAGACAAATGCAGTTTTGCCTTTGACACAGCTAGGGGGGTGCTAAGGTCGCAGGACTACCACAAGGCTTCATAAAAGCTCTACCAAAGAAGGTGGAATCAAGCTTTCTTCCAACCAAAAGGACCGAGGAAGGTTTCGACCCTAACGCCTACAAACTCATGTCAAAGGCCGGGTACGACTTCGCTTCTTCTGCGGTGGCTGGAAAGAAGGTTTCAAACACCGTCAATAACGAAGAACGTAACCTTACCAAAACTCAAAAGAAGTTAAAGGAGCATGGTTACGGAGTTGACAACAACAAAGCCGGACTTGGTTTCACACCAAATGCACCTGTGATGATTTCAAACAAAGCGAAAAACACTAGCGCTCAACACATCAGCGTGAGCATTGAACAAGACCAAGAAGAGCCTAAACCCTCCCCTCGGACGTCGATCTTCGATAGGATGAGCCATTCAAGCTCCAGAACGTCAGTGTTTAATCGCATTGGTGGTCAAAACCAAACCTCTGTCTTCAAGAGGCTTAACGCGCCAACATCCCAAAACTCTGTTTTTGAACGGTTGTTAAAGCTTAAGAAACAAAGCAGCACAGTTATCTCTCCTCTGCGACGATCAGCTTCAGAAAAATTTGAAGATAATGAGAAGCCTTTTGGAAAGAGGAAGACAACACCAAAGGAAGAAAAGCTCGATGGGTTAGGAGAAAAAGATGACGTTCGAAGCTTGATTCCTTCAAGGATGAAGCGCCAAGCAATCTTGGAGGTCGACACAAAGGGACCACTGAAAGTGAGAAGGCGTACTATCATCCACACCAGACAATCCTTATGCCAACAAGCTCAAGAAGACAGCACTGAAGAGGAGATCCAAGATGTTTTCCACATCACGGTTCAAGAAGGTAAAGAAGACGAAATCCCCGAGGAAGATGTCACTGCTGCACCACCACAGCTCGAAGATGGGGGGCAAGCCACAGTGGATGATCTCAAGGAACTCAACTTAGGTACAAGCAAGGAACCAAAGCCTATCTTCATAAGTGCATTATTAAGTACAGATGAGATAGAGAAGTATTATCAGCTGTTATTAGAATACAAAGACGTCTTTGCCTGGACCTACAAAGAAATCCCCGGCCTGGACCCTATCATCGCTGTTCATCATCTTGCGATCAGACCTGGAACACGACCGATAAAGCAAACTCAAAGACGCTATCGATCTGAGCTTATCCCACAAATCGAGGTCGAGATCGACAAGCTTATCGAAGCAGGCTTTATTCGAGAAGTGCAATACCCCAAGTGGATCTCCAACATCGTCATTGTCCTTAAGAAATCAGGACAAATACGTGTTTGCGTAGACTTCCGGGACCTCAACGATGCTTGCCCAAAGGACGACTTCCCCTTGCCAATCATTGAAATCATGGTGGATGCAACCACTGGCCATGAGGCATTATCATTCATGGATGGTTCTTCTGGGTACAATCAAATTCGCATGGCCCTCGAAGACGAGGAGCTAACAGCCTTTCGTACTCCAAAAGGTATCTATTGCTACAAGGTGATGCCCTTTGGCCTAAAGAACGCTGGAGCTACGTATCAACGCGCAATGCAGAAAATCTTCAATGACATGCTACACAAGAACGTAGAATGTTACGTAGATGATGTGGTGGTTAAGACGAAGAAAAGATCAGACCACTTGAAGGATCTGCGAATAGTGTTCGAAAGGCTGCGAAAATACAACCTCAAGATGAACCCGTTAAAATGTGCGTTTGGCGTCACCTCTGGAAAATTCCTTGGCTTCATCGTCAAGCACCGTGGTATTGAGGTAGACCAATCAAAGATCAAGGCCATTCAAAGCATGCCCGAGCCAAGAAACCTGCACGAGCTGAAAAGTCTACAAGGACGGCTAGCCTTCATTAGACGCTTCATTTCCAACCTCGCAGGGCGTTGTCAACCGTTCAGTCGCCTTATGAAGAAAGATGTCCCATTCGTATGGGACAAAGCGTGCCATAATGCTTTTGAAAGCATAAAGAAATATTTGTCAAGTCCACCTGTCCTGGGGGCACCTGTGCCCGGGAAACCACTCATATTGTATATTGCTGCTCAGGAAAATTCAATCGGAGCACTCTTGGCGCAAGAGAATGAATCCCAAAAAGAAGGAGCACTTTACTACCTCAGTCGGACTCTTACCGGCGCTGAGTTGAACTATTCCCCAATAGAAAAGATGTGCCTCGCTTTGGTGTTTGCCATTCAGAAACTCAGACATTACATGCATGCTTACACCATCCACTTGGTTGCTAAAGCCGACCCTGTTAAATACGTTATGTCTAAGCCAGTCTTGACGGGGCGACTCGCTAAATGGGCTTTACTTCTTAATCAATATGAGATCATCTACGTCTCAGCTAAAGTTGTCAAGGGACAAGCGTTAGCAGACTTCCTTGCTGATCATCCAATCCCGGCTGATTGGAAAATCTCAGACGACTTGCCTGATGAAGAGGTGTTCTACATCAATATTTTTCCGACATGGACGATGTTCTTCGATGGATCCGCACGAGCAGACGGAGCGGGGGCAGGAGTAGTATTCATGACGCCACAAAGGCAAATACTACCTTACTCCTTCCAACTGAATGAGCTATGCTCCAACAATGTTGCTGAGTACCAAGCATTGATAATCGGGCTCCAAATGGCGATCAACATGGAAATCACAGCTCTTGAGGTGTATGGCGATTCCAAGCTCATAATCAATCAACTCTTAACTGAATATGAGGTGAGGAAAGATGATCTCGTCCCATACTTCCGGCTAGCGACCCAACTGCTACGAAAGTTCGAAGCTGTGACACTGGAACATGTGCCAAGAAAGGAAAATCAAATGGCATACGCTCTCGCCAATCTAGCCTCGAGTATGACACTAGGAAAAGATGAAGTTGCAGACGTGCCAGTTTGCCAAAGGTGGGTGATTCCGCTCGTTAATGAAATGTCGCTAGATGATACAAATGTCATCTCAGTACTTCCAGTCGATGCTGAAGAGTGGAGACAGCCGCTGATCGATTACTTAGAGCACGGAAAGCTTCCAGATGATCTTAGACACCGTTCCGAAATACGTCGACGAGCACCTCGCTTTCTTTACTACAAAGGAACACTCTACCGACGCTCTTTTGAAGGAGTACTCCTGAGATGCCTAGGTGAGGAAGAAGTTAATCAAGCCATGGAAGAAGCACATTCAGGTGTGTGTGGGGCACATCAGTCTGGGCCAAAGCTACATTTCCGGCTTAAAAGAATGGGTTACTACTGGCCAAGTATGGTGAAGGACTGTCTGGAACACGCCAAAAGGTGCCAAGCCTGCCAGTTCCACGCCAACTTCATACATCAACCGCCTGAACCATTACACCCTACAGTTGCTTCATGGCCGTTCGACGCATGGGGATTGGACGTTGTAGGACCAATTACGCCAAAGTCATCTGCAGGGGAAGCTTACATCCTAGCTGCAACAGATTACTTCTCCAAGTGGGCTGAAGCCATACCTTTAAGGGAAGTAAAAAAGGAAACTGTTGTTCGTTTCATCAAGGAGCATATCATCCACCGATATGGGGTGCCTCGCTACATTATCACTGACAACGGAAAGCAGTTCTCCAACCGACTCGTGGACGAGCTTTGCGACAAATACAAGTTCAAGCAGCACAAGTCTTCCATGTATCATGCTCCGGCCAACGGCCTGGCAGAGGCATTCAACAAGACGTTGTGCAACCTCCTGAAAAAGGTAATCGGCCGAACAAAGAGAGATTGGCATGAAAGAATAAGTGAAGCACTTTGGGCATATAGGACTACACATAGGACTCCTACCCGAGCTACACCTTATTCTCTCGTATATGGCGTAGAAGCTGTTCTACCGCTCGAAAGTCAAATCCCCTCACTAAGGATGGCTATACAAGAAGGCTTGACTGATGAAGAAAATGCAAAGTTGCGCCTTCAGGAGTTGGAAGCGCTGGATGAGAGAAGGCTCGAAGCTCAACAACACTTGGAATGCTACCAAGCACGGTTATCCAAGGCATTCAACAAGAAAATCCGCCCAAGGTCTTTCCAAGCCGGAGATCTCGTGCTGGCGTTGCGTAGGCCTATCATTACAACTCATAAGACAAAAAGCAAGTTCACATCAAAGTGGGATGGACCCTACGTGATACAAGAAATCTACACCAATGGCGCCTACTTAATCATGGCAGAAGACGGGTTAAGGATCGGCCCCATCAACGGCAGATTTTTGAAGCGCTACTACCCCTAAAGCAAACACACCACGCTCCTGGCCCGCAAGAGCCTAAACTGTGTACGGCAAAATCGTCATCAAAACCATCACCCATTTGAACTACGTCATGACTTGATCCCTCCTCAACCAAGGGTACGTAGGCAACTTGAAACTTCAAAACTTCAAGTACAGTCACATCACCAACAAAAACACAAACACTTTGAAGAAAAAAAGCAAATTCAAACTATGGATACTTTATTTCTTTAAAAGGATGATTTGGTTACAAAGCCGTATTACAAGGGTGAGCATCACACCAACGTCACCACCGAGGAAAGTTGTGACCAAAAGACACTACACAGCATAAACTCGCTGCAGTCTTTTGCACAACCACACACGATAAAAGTGACACTTTGGGACAAGCTTCAAGTAGCAGTGGTAAAGAGCCCACGACAAGCAGTAAGGTCAATGTGCACAACAAAGTCACCGCCGAGGGAAAACCGTGACCAAAAGGCATTACACAGCAAAATCTCGCTGCAGTCTTTTGCACAACACCACATGGTAAAAAGTGGCGCACTGCAACAAGCACCAGGCAAAGAGTACAGTTGCACCCACATCTTGCTCACTCCGTCACCAATTCCAAACTCACAAGAAGCTGCCACCAATTGAGAACATGGGTAATCCGTCAAAAGGCAGCAAGGAAATTTGTGAATGCAGTAAGACCTGTAAAAAAAAAAAAAAAAAAAAAAAAAAAAAAAAAATACATATGTTACTATGTATTAAATATATATATATATATATATATATATATATTCTCTACTCCAAAAAAAAAAAAAAAAAATACATATGTTACTATGTATTAGAAAAAATATACATATTCTCTACTCGAAAGAAAAAAAAAAAAAAAAAAAAAAAAAAAAAAAAAAAAAAAAGAAGATGAAAATAAATAAATAAATAAATAAATAAATACATATGTTACTATGTATTAGAAAAAATATACATATTCTCTACTCGAAAGAAAAAAAAAAGATGAAAAAAAAAAAAAATCGAAACACGGTAAAAGCGTTCACGGCAAAGCAAGCAAAAGTACTAGGTATAAATTTATTATTTATAATTTGTTCTTTGTCTTGGTATTGCTTCAGCTTTTTGCAGAGGAAGAGAAAGAAGACTTGGCTCTTCTTATTTTCACAAAAGCAAAGAAAAAGGTGAAAGTTCCACCATCGCAGCCATCAAAAGACATGGCTACTGCAGCAATCCCTACCGCCAGTGTTAACCTCCCCAGGGACAATGCAGCAGTTCCTCCACTTCAGGTTTGACACCTTGCACTACCTCGAGCTCGTCATTCTGGCCACCATGATCAAAATCAACGAAGAGCTTCATTGACCGCTGTCAAACGACTAGCCGGTCTTCAAACTCGACGCCTTACACTCTGCCTCAAGATCTGGCTGCTTCTGCACCTCCGCCATGGCTGCTGCCTTTGAATGTGATCAACAAAATCAAAGTTTGTCAACTCACACCCAAAGATCTCATCCGTCTGCTGGCCTCTGCTGCTGCCTCTGAATGTGATCAACAAAATCAAAGTTTGTCAACTCACACCCAAAGATCTCATCCGTCTGCTGGCCTCTGCTGCTGCCTCTGAATGTGATCAACAAAATCAAAGTTTGTCAACTCACACCCAAAGATCTCATCCGCCTGCTTGCCTCTGCTGCTGCCTCTGAATGTGCTTGACAAAATCAAAGTTTGTCAACTCACACCCAAAGATCCTCCGCCTTCTCTCTCTCGGACTCAGCCTGGGTTTTCACCCAGAGCCTCAATCTTGCAGGTCCTTTATGTAGAATAAGAAATAATAAAATAAAGTAAAATGAAATGATGATGTTGGGAAGTAATGATGAAAGTAAAGAATAAAAAAAATAAAAAGTAAAAAAAAAAATAAAAATATAAAAAAATAAAAAAACAACTCTGGTGGATCAATCCACCGAAAGAAGAAAAAAAAAGAATAATAAAAAAAAAAATATATATATATATATATAAAATAAAATAATAAAAAAATAATAAAATAAAGTAAAATGAAATGATGATGTTGGGAAGTAATGATGAAAGTAAAGAATAAAAAAATAAAAAGTAAAAAAATAAAAAAACAACTCTGGTGGATCAATCCACCGAAAGAAGAAAAAAAAAGAATAATAAAAAAAAATATATATATATATATATAATAAAATAATAAAAAATAATAAAATAAAGTAAAATGAAATGATGATGTTGGGAAGTAATGATGAAAATTAAAAAAAAAAAAAAAAAAAAAAAAAAAAAAAAAAAAAACTTTGGTGGATCTGTGCCACCGGGAAAAAAAAAAAAATCTTGGTGATGTACATGTTTTCTCTGTATTTAGCACAATACACTAAATAAAACGAAGTATGTTCATTGATTTCCGAGTGATTACAAAAAAAAAAAAAAAATGGCAGAAAGATGGAGTCTTCACAAAGGTTGTGTACTTGAGGCCCCACTACGTGGCAACACTCTCGGAACAGGAGGTATCGGAGCAAGAGGCATCGGAGCAGAAGGCATCGGAGCGGGAGACACCGAAGATAGATCATTCAAGGCCCCAAACCTTGGTGGAACGCTGGATGACCCAGGAAAGAGGTGCCTCTGGAAGAAAGCTGCAAACCGTTGACGATCATCAAGCTCATCAAGCTTCCTCTTCATGCCTGCCGAATAATTGTTGGCAAGCACGTGCAAACTTCGGTTCTCGTACTTAAGCTGTTTGATCTCCTGCTTAAGACTCTCCACCTCCGCCATCAAGGATTCAACCTGACGGGAGCGAGCAAGAAGGCGTTGGCCCATGTTGGACACAGAGCCAGCGCACTGAACACTCAGAGCCAGGGATTCTTGAACGGCCAACTCATCAGACCGTCCTGAAAGCAGTTGACTGTCTTTGGGAGTGAGGAGGTTTCGAGCCACTATTGTAGCTGTTGTGGCGTCCTGCATCACTGAGTCTTCACCTGTAAGAGGACCGTTAGAAGATAAGAAAGAAGGACACCATACATTACCTTGAAGCGGCGCAACCGGATCACTGCTGAGACTCAATTCTAAGCTAAGGTTCGATTGGTTAGCCATTTTTCAAAGGTGTTAAAAGAGATGGGTGGATGGAGTTAAAACTCAAAAGGCCGGAGATGATTTTCAGGAATGAGCAACCTTCGAAGTGTGCATGTTAGAGGTGATCAATACCTCTATAAAAACGAAGAGGCGCTTGCTCAGAAATCGAAGGGCCGCTTGTTCAAAAAAAAAATGAAGAGACATCGCTCTGCAAATCTCAAAAGCTGGATTTTCCGGCGTAAGTTAGGCGACGCTTTCTCTGCTTTTCAGAAAACGTGTTCAACTTTGTCAAAAGATCTCCGACAAAGTTGAAAACACGTGGAGGCTGGCGACGCTTTCGCGGCTTTTCAGAGCACGGGTGCCACTTTGTCAAAAGATCACGTGGAGGTTATCATCGCAGCTACACATCTTTAGCTGACAAGTGTAAGTTAGGCGACGCTTTCTCTGCTTTTCAGAAAACGCGTGCAGCTTTGTCAAAAGAGGCACTCGTTCAGAAATCGAAGAGGCGTCGTTCAGAAATCAAAGAGGCGTATTCAAAGATCGAAGAGTCATCACTATTTCAAAAAGCCGGATTTGCGGGATCAAAACGTTTGTCGACAAGGGTAAAAGAACAGTACCACCACTTGTTATTGGGAAATCCCTATATATGTCGACCTTCATCTTTTATGGCAAGGCAAACCTGCAAACAAGAAAAAAAAAATGCCCAACTCTTCCTCACCTCCGAGAGTACACTCCCAGCAAAGCATCTCAAAATGCTCAGTTTTCTTCCTCTCCGAGAATACCCTTGCAAACAAATGACACCAAGGCAAAAGTATCTCATATCATCAAGGGCGAAAGCAAAGGTATCTCATATCATGCTTTTCCCCTATCTTTTCCTTTGCCCTTGTTCTCACCTGCCAGGACAAGGACAGAGAAAGCAATATGTCGGAACCTCCACTCAAACTTGCGCTGCCACCAAGAAGTAATGGTCCATTCAAATGCAAGGTTTGCATTCAACTCCTGCATCAGGAACAAATAGTACAAGAGAAGATGCTAAACCTGCATAAGGAAATACCACTTCTACAAAGGGGAGCAAGTAAGGCAAGTGAAAATGATGCATTGAAGCATGTGGAGACAAGCTACAACTGCATATGCTGAGCTATCCTCTAACCCTCTTCAATACGAATTGGAGAGATTGAACAAAGAAACAGAAAAAAAGGAGTAAGCTCAGACCTTCGGGGAAGACCAAAAGAATCCTGCCGCCCAGTGCAAGAGTAGCACAAAGGAAAATCAACGATAGGGGAAGACCAAAAGAATCCTCCAACCCAGTTCAAGATCAAGCCTCGATGGCCCTTGAAGAAATCACAAGTCCGATTCAAAATCAAGTGTTCACCACCCTTGAATCAAATTCAACTCCAGATTAAAGGATTAAGTTCAGACCTTCGGAGGAGACCAAAAGAATCCTCCAGCTCAGTTCAAGATTAAGCCTGCGGAAAATCAACGATTGGAGGAAACCAGAAAATCTTCCAGTCTAACTTAAGATCAAGCCTCGATGGCCCTTGAAGAAATCTCCAGCTCAATTCAAGATCAAGCCTCGACGGCCCTTGGGTTGACATCTACATTAAGGGACTTCAAAACGCATCTTCTACACGTGACAAGCACATGTCTACGACACGCCTTGAAGTGGGGGCATTTGTAGACATCAAAATTTCGGTGAAATAAATGTTGACCAAAAAATTAAAATTTCAACGCTCACGTATCACATAAATTTTACATGTAGCGTGTGACTCAACGAAAAATCGAAATAAATTGGAAAAGTCATCAAATAGGACACGTGTCAATACCTGGCAGAAATGATTTATTTCATCTGATTATTTAAATCCAAAAATCAAGTTTTGGAATTCTATAAATAGGAGGCCAAGGCATTCATTTTGGAAGAAGGGAAGGAAGGAGAAGGAAGAAGGAAAAGAAGAAAAGAAGGAAGAAAGAAAGAAAGAAGCCTTGAAACTCTAAAGCTCTCAAGCAAATCCCGAAGAATCAAGAAAGCACTTTTCGTTCATTGTTCATCATCCATCAACATTCAAGATCAAGCCCCAACGGCCCTCGAAGAACTTCCACCAACTCAAGATCAAGCCCCGACGGCCCCTTGAAGAAAGTGTTCATCGTTCATCATCCGTTCATCCTAAGATCAAGCCCCAACGGCCCTTTGGATCAACAACCTCAACAAATCCACACATCCGTTCATCCTTCAAAATTAAGCCCAGAAGCCCTTGAAGATCCGATCATCCATCAACCTTCAAGATCAAGCCCCAACGGCCCCCTTTGGATCAACAACCTCAACAAATCCACACATCCGTTCATCCTTCAAGATTAAGCCCAGAAACCCTTGAAGATCCGCTCATCCATCAACCTTCAAGATCAAGCCCCAACGGCCCCCTTTGGATCAACAACCTCAACAAATCCACACATCCGTTCATCCTTCAAGATTAAGCCCAGAAGCCCTTGAAGATCCGTTCATCCATCAACCTTCAAGATCAAGCCCCGACGGCCCTTTGGATCAACAACTCATCCACAAACTCACATCCTACGAAGATAGAATCAGAGGATCAAATTACAAAGAGATTGTAACCCCAAAATCATTAATACAAAATATATTTTGTACACGTATTCTTGTCGCTTGTTTCAGGAATTACTCGTGTTTACACAATGAATTCCTTTTGATTAATGTGTTGCAGGAAATAAGTGTGGGGGAAAGATTATTGATGTGAGTTTTTGTGCCATAGGCACGGTTAATAAAAAAATAAAAAATAAAAAAAAATAAAAAAAAAAAAAAAAAAAAAGAAAAGAAAAGAAAAAAATGAAAAAAAAAAAAGAGTTGAAAATAGTTGAAAAGTATTGGTTGTTGAAGAAAGGGCCCAAAACAATGAATTAGGCCCTAAGAGTTGTTTAAATCTCCCCTATTTGTCTAAAAGTTGATTTCTGCATTCTAAGGGAATTCTAGGTCTTAATTTCATTACTTTACTTGCTATTGCTTAAAGAACTTTTGTTTTTCCCTACCTTTCCTTGTTAGCCAATACCCCAAGCCCCGTTACAACCCTTGACTTCTATCTTGAGTGTTGTGCATTTCAATTGTGGAGTTTGAATTTGGTATGAGCATATGGTGTCACTGGTTCTCGCATCTAAGTAGTAGCATTCCATTCATGAGATCATATATAAACACGTTTAATTACTCCAGAAATTGCGTTCTTTGTTATAACATATGTGAGTACTAGTCTTTTATGTTTAAATCAATCTTCTCACATATAACTAGTGTAGGGTGTGTAGTCAGAAAATCTGAGTGAAAACTAAGTGCACAACTAGTGAGGAATTAAGGGAATTCTCTAAGGCATGTTACTACATTCAAAATATGTTTTAATTGATTAAATGCGAACTAGTGAATGGTGACTATGATTAAGTATGTGCTTAAGGGGAAGTAAGACTAAAAGTTATGTGCGTAATGATTTTTGACATGTCATGTTTCATTGGAAATCCCTGAGGCAAACGTTGGAAGGTTTAGGATATGTTTTGTTTGTTTTGTTGCGTTTTGTTTACTTTAGTTGTTTTGTTTTGCTCGAGGACTAGCAAAAGTTAAGTGTGGGGGAATTTGATAGGAGCATATTCATGCGACTTAATTAGCTTGTTCTCGTGCATTTATGTTGTGTTTACTTAGTTGTTTTAGTGTTTAAGGCCACTTTTGTGTATTTTCAGATTATAAGGCCAAAGTGTGCAAGAAGATGCAAATTGGAGTCTTTTGGAGCGAAAGAGGAATGAATGAGTTGAAGACTTGAAGAAGCGACGAATTCCCACTCCAACGATGAATTCTTACCAAAACGAGGAATCCTACTCAAACAAGGTTTCCTACTTGAAGTAGGAAAGTTAACCCTAAGTTTCTCGTTTTGGTAACCTTTCTTAATCTTAAACGTCCGTATTTTCTAGCCACTTTGAAGTCCTTGTAGGCGCTTTAGGACACAAAACGAATGCTTTAGCCCAAGTCCCTTCCCTTGCCGTGCAAGGGGGGGCATTTTAGGCCCTTTTATGCATTTAAACCCTAACCCTATTAACCCTAATTTCCATGCAAGCCGTGGCCCCCCCCATTTAATTATCACCCTAATAAACCATACATTAGTTTTCTAACCTAAGCCGTGCCTCCCATTTTATTATTTCACCCTAATTCATGCAGCCACCATCCCATTTATTTTATTCCCTTTTGCGGTGCATTCCATGATATTTCATCCTAATATTCACCCATTCTTCCACCATAAGCGGTGGCCCCCATTTATCATTTAACCTAAGAAACCAAAAAGAAAAACATAGCCGCATATCCCATTCATTCCAGTTTTGAATCAGCCACGTTTTCCCATTATTCCTTCCCATAATCCGTGCATCCCATTCACCCTTTTATTCCATTCCATCCGCAAAAGGCCATTCTTCTCACCCCCTCTAATCCGTGCACTACCATAACCTAATTTAACCCTAATTCTATTCAGCCATACACATATTCCATTTTTTCCCCATCCAGCCGCAACACCATCCCATATTTTCCAACCTGCCGCAGCCTTCCTCCACCCTTCCAGCCACCATACCAACCTTCCTCCATCACTCCACCACCTTGCCGCACCACCACACTACCCTAAACCCATTCCCAAACCAGAAAATCAACCAAAAACACCATTTAACCTCACCGTCGCAGCAAGGAGAAGAGGAAAGAGGAGCTTCGACGCGCAGAAATTCAAGTGGATTCGTTGGGCGTTCTAGGTGTAATCAATCCTTTGTGCTTTATGTTTAAATTCATTTGTAATTCTCTTTTTGTGAACATGAGAGGCTAAATCCCCCTAGTTAGCTAGGGGGTGATTCGAAACCATGTTTATGCTTGCAATATGAATTGATTACTTTTGGTTGGAATTTCATGAATGGTGAATTCAATTTGTTTAACTGCTTGATCGATAACTTATTTATGTATGATGATTGAGAGTGCACGCTTAATTTTCATGCATGAATATGATGCTACAATATAAGTGAATTTCACCTAATAGTTATGAACTTATTTTCACAAGTAGTGGAGGTTTCTTATAAACAATCGCGTTAAATAAATTCTTGGCATAAGTTTCATGCAATCATAGTAACGAATGCCTCGTCAATACTTATAGTTTTCATGATGCTTAATGATTCTTGCTTGTATCTCTATTATGCAATTCATGTAGGGAACTTGTGGGGAATGCTTTGGGTTGTCGCATGCAATCATCCAATTCATTAACTTAAGGAAAACTTGACGGTTAATTTAAGCGGACCTAATTAACCCGGGGTGTTGAGTTTCATAATTTATCGAAAGACCAATTGAAAATCATTTTGTATGCATGTGTAACATGTGTGGAGAAGAACCTTCTAGCTAGCATTCATTCCATATTTCATCACATTCATATTTAAATTCTGCCTTTAAATTACAATCTGTGCATTTAATTTATTTTCGTCAAAACCTCAATCCCCCTTTACCTTAGTGTCTAATTTAGTTAGAAAGTGTCTTAATTTGTGTTTTTAAGTGTTTTGTATTCTTTGAGTCTTTTGGTTTGTTTTAGTGTTTTATTGTTTAGTTTTGCATTCTTTGAGTCTAGTTTAGTGTTTTTAACGTTTGTTTTACGTTTTTGAGTCAGTGTCCAAGTGATTTAGTAATCCCTCCTAATCCCCGGTTTAGAACGATCCCTACTTGCATCTTTACTACAATTGTCACAAGAGGGTTTTAATTTGTGTGCTTACTTAGTTTGCATCAAAGCCCATGGTATTTCGGAATGTGGTGCAACAAGCTTGACTTCAACTCGAATTCATCGGTCTTGCCGTGGGCAGCCGCGGGGTATTGAATGCATAATGGTGCCGCATTGGCCAATCCTGAAGCGGAAAGCTCTTTAATTGTTCGGTTGTCCGCTGCCATGTCTTCTTCACCCACTGTTGTCTTGGGTTCCTCTTCTTCAAATTCAGAAATGGACTCAGAGCTTTCACTTGATTCGCTAGGTTCTGGGTTCTTTCTCTTTCGTCTCAATTCTTGCTCGAAATCGGCGTCAAAGACCGAGATAGGTTCACGAATCGGATGAGAACTCCTAGTCATAAACTAGTACCTAAAACAAGAAATAAAACAAGATCAAGAATCTGGAATAAAATAAAAATAAAAGAAAATAAAACAATCCAAGAGATTAGCAAAGTTGCTAATCCCCGGCAACGGCGCCAAAATTTGATGCGAATTTTATACGCGCACAAATTAAACCCTCTTTTTGACAATTGTAGTATAGGTATAAGTAGGGATCGTTCTGGACCGGGGATTAGGAGGGATTGTTAATCTCTTGGATTTGACTTCAAAAACGTAAAAACAAGTTTAAAACACTAATTAATGCGAAGAAAACAAAACTAAAAGTAAGTAAGACTTAAACTAAAACTTAAACAAAATAAAGGGGGATTGGATTTGGACGAAAATTGAAATAAAATGGATACTTGGAAACAGAATAGATTGTAAAGATGAATGTGACGGAAATGAATGGATGGGAATCTAGCTAAGGGGTTCATCTCCATACATGTTATACTTGCATATAAAACGAATCTAATTGCTTTTCAATAAACCATGAATTCTCAACGCTCCGGGTTAATTAGGTCCGCTTAAATTAACAGTCAAGTTTTCCTTAAGTTAATGAATTGGATGATTGCATACGACAACCCAAAGCATTCCTCACAAGTTCCCTACATGAATTGCATAATAGAGATACAAGCAAGAATCATTAAGCAACATGAAAACTATAAGTGTTGACGAGGCATTCGTTACTATGATTGCATGAAACTTATGCCAAGAATATGTTTAACGCGATTGTTTAAAAGCAACCTCCACTACTTGTGAATATAAGTTCATAACTATTACGTGAAACTCACTTATATTCTAGCGTCAAATTCATGCATGAAAATTAAGCGTCGACTCTCAATAAACATACATAAATAGGTTATCAATCAAATAGTTAAACAAATTGAATTCACAACTTATGAAACGTAATTAGAAGTACTCAAATCATATTGCAAGCATAAACATATATTTCGAATCACCCCCTAGCTAAGAGGGGTTTAGTTCCTCATACGTACAAAACAAAGAGAATTGAAATTAAACATTGAAATCAAAGAAACGCCTAAACATTCCAACAACTCAAACGTGAATTGTATGAACGTTTAGGCCCTCTTATCTTCCTCTTTATTATGGCACAAGGACTAAGGGATGTTGTTGGTGTGTTGAATGGATTAGGGGATTATGGAAATGGATGAGGAGTGGTGGAAATGGAAGAATGGTTTTTTTTTGGATTCTAAGAGAGACTCACGGCTAGAGAAGGAATGGAAGTATTTGTGGTGTGTTGTGTATGAAATGAGATGATTTGAATGAATGGGAATGCAAGGGTATTTATAGGAGGAGTGGAGGGAACATATGGCTGTTTGTTTAAGCATTTGTGTGGAGGAATGATGGAAAAACAGCTAGGACACATGTGAAAACTGGAATTGCACAAGGGGAGCAAAGGGAACCCACGGCATGGATGGATTTGTGCATGTGTTGGCTGATTTGTTTGTTGGGGAAGCATGTGTTTGCATGTGGATGTTTTTTGTGTGAAGTGTGTGTGAATGCATGTGGATTAAAGAATGAATGGTGGCTGAAATGATGAAGTAGGAATGTGGAGATGCATGTGAAATGTAAAGGGAAAAACTGGAAATGCTCAAGGAGTGCACGGCATTGATTGTTTGTTTGATGATGATGCATGTGATGGGTGGGAACAAAAGGGGGAAACATGGCACAAGGGTGCGTGAGTGAATGATTGAATGTGCATGTGGATTAAAGAATGAGTGGTGGTGTAATGATGAAGTGAATGCATGTGGAATTGCAAGGAGGAAAGCTGAAATTGTGATGGAGAGTGCACGGCAAAGGTGTTTTGAAAAGGGAAAGATGGTGTGTTGATGAAAGAATAATGTCAAGGTAAATGCATGTGGCTTAGGTGGTGAAAGCATGTGGATTAGGTGGTGTAATGATAAAGTGGGAAGTGGAAGAATGTGGTTGGAAATGTTTAAGGGAAAAAGGATGGGAGTGCATGTGGAAGATTGTTGTTGTGATAAGTGATAAGTGATAGGTGTATGGTTATGATAAGTAGATGAGTGTATGGTTATGATAAGGAGATGAATGAATGATATGTTAAGTGATAAATGAATGATATGTGGTGAGTGATAAGTGAATGGAAGTGATAAGTGAATGGTTTGATAAGTGATAAATGAATGATATGTGGTGAGTGATAAGTGAATGGAAGTGATAAGTGATAATAAGGCTAGTTTAAAGGGCTAGGGTTTAAGTACATAGAATGGGCCTAAAATAGGTTGGTTTGCATGGCATAATATGTTTGATTGGGCTAGAGGTTTTCCATGGCTCAAAGGATTTGTTTGATTGGGCTAGGCCCTTTGTTTGATGTCCCCAAAGAGCATACAAGGCTTCAATTTCGTCCATCCTCTTTGCTCCATGATTAAGCTATCCAATCCATGCCCAAAAGTGCCCCAAATAGCCTCAAAATGCACTTTCTTGCTCCCTAAGCCCTTAGAACCTGAAAACACACAAAAGAAGCATAAAGGACTAAAATAACTATGAATTACCAACATAGATGCACGAAAACAAGCTAAGTAAGTCGCCTAAATATGCTCCTATCAGAGTTGGCCGTTCAAGAGTCCCTGGCTCTTAGTGTTCAGTGCGCTGGCTCTGTGTCCAACATGGGCCAACGCCTACTTGCTCGCTCCCGTCAGGTTGAATCATTGATGGCGGAGGTGGAAAATCTTAAGTAGGAGATCAAACAGCTTAAGTACGAGAATAGAAGTTTGAATGTGCTTGCAAATAACTATTCGTCGGGCATGAAGAGGAAGCTTGATGAGATGCAAGAATCTCAAGGTTGAATGCAAAGTGACCGTCAACGGCTTGCGTCTTTCTTCCAGAGGCACCTTTTTCCTGGGTCATCCAGCGTTCCGCCAAGTTTTGAGGCCTCGAATGCTCTATCTTCGATGCCTTCCGCTCCGATGCCTCCTACTCTGATGCCTTCTGCTCCGATGCCTTCCGCTCTGATGCCTTCTGCTCCGATGCCTTCCGCTTCTAGAGTTTTGCCTGGTGGTGGGTCTTCACGCAAACAACCTTTGTGAAGACTCCATCTTTCTCTTTGTTGTTGATACATTTGTAATTTCTTGAAAATCAATGAACAAGCTTTGTTTTATTCACTGTATTGGGTTGCCTCCCAAGTAGCGCTTTCTTTTACGTCTTGCAGCCGGACGAGACCTTCTTAGGCTCAATTGGAACCCACGACATGGAATTTATCTTTGAATGGGGGGTGATACTTGAGATGATCCGGTAATGGTTTAAATTCTAAAGTGGGTGCCTGAATCATTAACAACATATTAGTATAAACCAAAATTGAAATTTGGGGAGGTGGCTTACCTGTGTGCTCCAACATAAACTCAAGAACAAACACCCCTTCGAAAGTTGTAAGACTAGAAATTTCAGCTAGATTTGGTGTTTTGAGCGTTATGACTTGTCCTGTGTCATGAAATCCAATTTCTTTGCGAATTGTTGTCTCAAGTATATCCTCTTTGATGAATTCTAGACATTCCCCAGTCACATCTTGCTCTTGATTCTTTGGAAAGGATTCGAAGATGCCTTTCTCACCCTCTTCTTCCTTGGATTGCATGATCCTGCAAGGAATAGGGACATTGGGTGGAATGGGGTTAGAAAGAATTAAAATTTGAACAACCTTACCTGAATTGGATGGCGTAGGTGCAATAGGTGCCTGCGGCAAAGGTGTTTCCTCCCTTGCCGTGTGTTGGGTGTGTTCCTCTTCCTCAAATTGCAATCTTTCATCCTCCTTGTGATTTGATTTTGATGGTTGAGGGTCCGTTCCAACCTCCTTGCCACTTCTCAAGATGATTTCCTTGGAAGTTTCAAATCCTTCCTTCGGATTTGCCATGGTTGAAATAGGGAGTTTGTCTTGGTCTTGAAATTGTCCTACGAACTCCGCTATCTGCCCAATTTGCTTTTCCAAGTGGTCCAACCTTTTGTCTTGATTTTGCCTTGCTTTGTTTTGATCTTCTTGCCCCTGAGACAAATTGGTGAGTAACTTACTAACCGTATCATTATACAAAGACTCACTTGAATTTGTTTGGGCAGGTTATGGTGTGGTGGCTGCATAGGTGTTGTATAGAACTCCTCATATGATTGCCAATATTCTCCTTGTTGAGCCTCCTCAAGTTGGTTTTGTGAGCCCTGCACCAAAGAAATTAATTCATTAAGAGCTTGATTATAATCTATTGATAAACCTGAGTTTGGTTGGGCATATTGTATATGAGGTTGTGGTGGATGCATAGACGTTGAATAGAACTCCTCATAGGGCTGCCAATATCCTTCTTGTTGAATATGTTGAGGTTCCCACCATATAGAGTTTGAATGATCACTCCAATCTGAATTGTAAGTGTTGGAAAACACGTTATTCCTTGATTGAAGATCAAATATATCAACGCTTTGCATTTGGGACCTTTCCATGAGCTGTGACAATAGAGAAGCATTATCAAGTGCCATGTTGTGCTTCTCTAGTACTTGAATTCAACAAACAAAACACAAATAAAAAAAACTAAAACTAAAATACATAACAGAAACGAACAATCTAAGGGATTAGCAAATTTGCTAATCCCCGGCAACGGCGCCAAAATTTGATGCGAAAATAGTTAAGCACACAAATTAACCCTCTTGTTGTCAAATTGTAGTAAGGATGCAAGTAGGGATCGTTCTAGACCGGGGATTAGGAGGGCTTGCTAAAACCTCTAAATTGACTCAAAAACATAAAAACAAAGTTAAAAACGTTCACAAAGACTCAAAGGACTCAAAACAGGTTCAAAAGACTCAAAACTGCCTAAAAACGCTAACTAGGCAGTTTCTGACCTTAAACACAAATTTGGACGAATTTAAGATTATAGGTTGATTCAAAACACTTTAAAACACAAATTAAACAGATTCTAAACACTATAGAACAAGAAAGTAAAGGGGGGTTTTGATTTGACGAAAATTGAAATAACAAAACAAAGTAACAAACTAGGCAGATTGTAAAACGAATTCCTTGAAAACAAGATGATGGATGGATTAGTTAGAGGTTCATTCTCCACACAAGACACATTTGTATATGAATCGATTCTCCAATTGGTTTTCACTAACTATGATGCTCAACACCCCAAGTTAACCGTGACGCACTAATTAACCTTCAAATTTTCCTTATGTTAATGAATTGGATGATGCATGCGACAATTCAAAGTATTCTCCAACGGTCCTCAACATGAATGCATAGAAGAGATACAGTGAGAGATCATTATGCTCTATGAAAATTGTAAGTGTTGACGAGGCAATTGTAACTATGAATGCATGATACTCTTGCCAAGAATTCAATTAACGCGGTTGTAACTAGCAACCTTCACTACTCATGTTTATAAACTTGTGACGATTAGGTGAAACTCGTTTATAAACTAGCATCAAGTTCATGCATGAAAACTAAGTATGCATCCTTAATCAACATACAAGAACAAGTTATGAATAAAACAGATAATTGAATTGCAATCACAACTTAACAAATCACAATTGGAAGAAATCAATTCATATCTCAAACATGTTCATGGCTTCAAACTTTCCCCTAACTAATTAGGGGTTTAGCCACTCATGATTACAGCAAACTTAGAAGATAATAACAAAGTAAACATTGAAAACAAGAATTGAAGTACACCTAAAAATTCCAACAACTCAATCTTGAATTGTATGAACGTTTAAGCCTCTTCTCCTCTAGTTGCTGTGGCACAAGGGGTTTTGGTGAGTTTTAGGGGTTATGGATGATGTAGAATGATGTGTTTAGGGTAGGGATGGATGTAGGGGAAGGCAATGAGTGTTTTTGGGCAGAAAATATGAAGAATGGTGAAGTATGGCTGTGTTAGAGAGAGGGAATGAATTTCTGGCGTGAATGAATGTGTATGAGAGGTGGTGAATGTTGGAAATGTGCCCTAAAACCAATCATATGATGATACTTTACGAACATTTCAAACTAATGTAGTTCATTTCAAACTAATGTAGTTTAAATGTAAAGGGCAAAGATTATTGTTTGAGCCGTCTAATATAAATGTTATATGCTTAAACGATAAGTCCAAGGAATATGTGATTGGAAGAATGCGATCTAAAGAAGTTAGATTCATGAGACCATTCTTTCGTTGACACATCCTAAACGTTCCTGATCATAGGATTGTCAATTGGGCATTGACAGTCCGTTAAGATCAGTATGTGCTATGTCTTCTCTCAGGGAGAGTGACTAGTCTCGAGTCATTGGTGTGTGTGACATCAAGACAAGTACGTAGGTGCTCAATAGAGAATGAGTTCACTGAACACGATCAACGAAGAGTTCTCATATTCATGTCACATGAGAACTCATGGTTGGGATAATGCAAATTAGTCTTTTGACCTGAGGCATCACAGTTGTCTTGTGGTTAGGTCCTTAATCTTTGATTATGTCAAAGTCACTCTATCAGGGTGTCCACGGCATCGTTGGGGTTAAGCCACTTAGCCATGGAGGCAAGTGAATGCGCAACAAGGGATCTCTAACCTTCAAACTGTTTGAGGGAGAATACTCTATGATATGATTTAGAATCTCTGGCCAGAGTATGAATGAAATGTTGGAATGCGTTCCAGATCACATTCAAGGTAATCATATAAGTACAAGATTCACATTGGATAGTAGACATGAATAAACTATCAAACCAAACAATGTGGTCAAGAGTATTGTATTAGAGAAAGACCGTATTGCATTTGTAATCCTAAACTGAATAGGTTCTCCACCTCTTCTGATTAGCTTGGGTAACCATGATATGCTGCTAGGTGTCACTCATGGTTTGTGGAAGCCCTAAAAGTGTATTATCACTAACGGGAGAATTGAAAGTAAGTTTCAATTCACAATCGATTTGAAAGAGTTTGAATCGCCCACTGCCTCGCAAAAAGGAACCTAATGGATCGTACACCGTGTAAGGTAGAGATTGAAGATTCAACGGAGATGAGTAAGAATAATTAAATGGTTTAATTATTTATCTAAGGCTAGGATTAATTAATATGTGAATTAATCAAGCGAATAAGTTCGTTAAAGACCTCGGGTTAGTATTGGGCCGCAAGGCCCAATGGGATTTGAATGTCAAGCCCATTAACTCAAGTTGTATGACAACTTGAATAAAACAAAGGGCTTGAAAGCCCAATAAACCTATAGGCTAGCCATGTGTAAAAGAATAGGGCTTTTGGTCCATTAGGTCACTTATTTGAAGGGACTATATAAAGGACTTTATAGCCTAAAATTTACTAAGGGTTATTTTTGGGGGAAAGGATGAGAACACAAGCTCTCCTTTCTCTCTAAAATTTTGGCCAATCTAGAGGGGAATAGCTAGCAATCTTACTTCCTCTAGGTCACTCATTTCTTCTACAATATACCTTGGTGTGGAGACTTAGAGGTTCTCAATTTTGGGAACTTGGAGAAACCTTTTCATCCATCCAAATCCATGGATCCAAGATGCAAGGAATGAAGGCCCTCTCTTTGGGTGATTAGCCTTTGCTTATGCAAAGAGGAATCTACAAAGGTATTGATTTCTCAACTCACTTTGTTTTGAGTTGAGTCTTGGTTCACCTATCTACTAGGCTTTGAATTTCATGGGTAAATGTTTTGTTTTAAGTGCATACAAGCATGATTCCGCCTTTAATTGTTAATTGCATGCTATTGATGTTGTTTAAATGAACATGTTTTTCACAAATTTTCCTTCAAGTGGTATCAAGAGCCTAAGTCTAGTAGTTGGTGAATCCTTTTGGGTTTTGTAGTTCATAGTTTGTGATTTGAATGTTGTAATTGTTACAAGCTTTATTCTTGCTTCTTTGAATGTAAATTTTGTTAGAAAATTTGCCATCTCAAATGTTGTAGATGTAGTTCATATGAGCATGAATTTTCGAGCTAAAATTTGGTGCCATGTTTTTGGGGAAATTCGGCCAAATCCAAAGGGTGGAATTTTGGGTTCTTGTTTGACTTGTTAAAAGTGTTTTAAAGTGACTTTTGGAACCCCTATGTACCCTAGTATGGTTGTATGTTATTTCCCTTAAGTTTGAGTGGTTTTGGTATGTTTTTGGGTGAAGAATGTTCATGGAGCTCTTATGGGTTTTCATGAATGTTCTTCATTGTTCTTGATATGTTCTTGCCAAGAACAAAAGGTTTGGTGTTTTGATTCAAAGTTTTGATTTATTTCATAAAGTTTTTGTTTTGAAATATTTCTTATGTTTAAATATATTAGATATTTATTTTGAAAAATTAAAGAAATTTTAGTGGGTTGGTGTGTAATGATTTATTCCATTACACACACCCCACTTACAAAAACTTTGAAATTTTTTTTATTACTTTGCTTCAAAATCAGCCACCCTACTCAATTAGGGTCCTTGTGGGGCTTTTGTGCAATTATATAAAGTTTTGATACTTTTGTGTATTTGCATTTTGACCCAAAAGTTTACGTTTTTACGTAAAGGTCCAAAATCACTAAAAGGACAAATTGTTTTGCTCCTTTAATGAAGTTTTATTTTTTGTGGAAATTCATGAAGTATTGGACTTTTGTGTTTTTACAAAATGACCCCAAAAGTTTAAGTTTTTGCAAAATAGCCCAAAAGTTGAGGTTAATTGCACTATGGCCCAAACAAGTTGAGGTCATAGCATTTTGGCCCAAATTAGGTAGAGAACAAAAATTGTTTTGTCTCTTTAAATGAGAATTGGATTTTCATTTCATTTAGCTCCATTTAAATCAATTCTATGGATACAAAAACCAAATGAAAATGTTGCATTCAAGTTTAATTAGTTAAAGCGTTAATTAATTAAAGAAAGGGTGATTATGAACCTTAGCCTACGATAATTGAGCTATGTGAAAGGCCGTTTCAAATTTGTTTGAACCATGGGAATGTGTAGATTAAATTTTGGTTATAATTTGATATGATCAATTGTTGTAAAAGAGCATAAGCTCTTCTTTACTTTAAAGTAATTTGATTTGATCAATTGTTGTAAAAGAGCATAAGCTCTTATTTACTTTGAAGTACTCCTTTCTTGTTTTATTCGATATGCATGAAAATGGAGTAGTTGGGTCCAACGCCCAATAAGACAACACGCCTTAATGTGATTAAACGCGTAACTAAAATCAATCACCATCCCTAGACCGAGATTCAACACTAGGCTCGTGTTTGAATCGAATCAAAGGTTCATAGTCATCCTAAGGCCCTAAGGCAACTATATAGTCCATCAATGAATGCAAACCTTATGTTAGTAGTATCATATACTCTTGCTTTAAAAACCGTTTTAAAAGCTTAGTGGGAGTATTATATACAACTAAATCAATCAAATGGACCAATAGTTGTAATAGGACCAAAATGTTTTAATTGGATTAAAATGTATGTTTATATGTGATGAGACCTAAAAACCCTCAACCAAATCAATATTAAGTTGATAAGCGAGAGATGCTTTGAATATCTCTTCGTGGCCTTCCGCCGTGGTAGGCTCCAATCATTTGTGACTTGTACACTGGCTTCACCCTATCATGGGGGAGTACAAAGTGCATGCTTACATTCAGGAGGAGTCTATATGCATATGATGAGGTGAGTGTAGGCAACGAGGATGGCCAACATCATATCATTGTGAGGCTATTCTTGAACCCCTTCATGAACTAAGCATGGTGGGAATAACTTAACTAAGTGCAATAGTGCCAACATCGTATCATCGTGAGGCAACATTCTCTAGAGGCCAAACAAGATGGGTAATTACAAACGTTGTAAATGAGTAAAGCGTTATTCTCTCATCATTATTTTTGCTAACCAACATCGTATCATCGTGAGGTGGGCTTGGTAATAGTGAGCCTCCCATACCCTACTAAGAGTTTCCTCCAAAACTCTCGAATTCCGAAGAGGGATATGGAATTTGCCAAAAATAGTGGGTGGTGCTATTTGATTTAAAGACCCGGATCAAATAGCTTAAAATCAATCAATTTATATTCGTTATGTATTTGTTTACCAATATATTTGCAAACGCTATCCAAAACTTGACAAAGAAAAACCGAACGCTTTAGTTTCCGAACTTGGTACCACAATCCCATAGATTGTCTTGAATAGATTGTAAAAGTACCTAAGTAGTCTCGTCCTCACAATCTTCCTATTGATAATGTATCAATAGAAGAACATGTTAGATAAGTCTACCATGAAGAGGACAATGCAAACTCTAGTGCTTGTCTCTGTGTTACACGAACAAGGAACTTGAGAAGTAAGCACAAGGGCATGGACACTTTATGTGCCATGATTCTTCACTTACAAATTGTTGTATGAAGAAATGAGAGTTGCCTTGAACAACTCTTGAGAGTTTGTTATTATGTTTAGAACATAATGGTTGGTTGACAAAAATAGTCCATTTATATGGACTTATGATGATTTTGAATCATTGAGTGTTGAAGTGTTAAACCACTTAACGAGATGGAAACTAGGCAAGGACTTCACCTTTGTGTCCCTATCCTAATGGTTCACTAAGTTTATTGTAAACTATATAGTGAACAATAACCGCACGCTCTCCAAATCGTTTGATGTGTATAACACATTTGAAATAAGTTTCAAGAGAGATAGTGGGAGTTTAGGGACCATGACTATTGTAATCAAAAGGGAAGTCAAATGAAGACGGCAAAATAACTCCAAGGGAACAAACTTTCTTTATGAAAGGATGGACATCGGAAGGGGTATTTGCAAGAAATGTCTTGCAAGTGTCAAGAACACACCTTTCGAAGGTGTTGTAATATGTTCTTGAAATAGTTCAAAACAGTTGGTTCTTCTACTTGAATGCTTGATTCCGTATTAGTAACTATGTTTTACAATTGTTGTAAAAGTGTGCTAATAAGAAGTAGAAGATTAAATGAGAGAAGAGAAAGTACTTCACATTCGGAAAGTGAATAAAATATAGATCTCTGCGAAAGCGGATTGTACTTACTTCCTCATATGAACTACCAAAGAAATTGGAAAATACTAAAGATTGTCTTTACATTCCAATTTTAAGGAACTTAAATCCGTCACTATAGTAGAGATAGATAAATGTTTTGTTTGACAAAAACATTGTTCTTTATTAATCAATAATTAGATTATTGTAATTTAATTGGTTGTCTCTATAGTAGAGATGATGTGGTAGTTTAACTGTTTAGAATACGATGATGCTTAAAACCCAAAAGGTTGCAAGGTAGTGACTAATCCCAACTGAGTTGTGATACCTCTAAAACATAAGTTACGAGTTGGTCATAGATGGATGCTTTGGATCGTTAGATCCGGATCCAAGACCTTCTTGTTAAAAATTGCTTAGAGGCGAAATGTTCGAATCTTTATTCTTTTGGAAAGAAGAAAGAATCACAAAGTTGTTGAGGTTAATTCACTTAGATGTTAGTGGCACTTGTCCACAACATAATACTACTCATGTTGTATGACATTCACCGAAGATCACTCTCGGTTGGACTATAGTTTATTTTGAATAAACATAAGTCCGAATACTTTGCAAAAGGTTTCAAAGAATTCAAGAAATGTAAGTAGATGAGTAAGACGTCTAAAATTATTTACCTCCTTAGATTTGATCCAAGGAAAAAGTAACACTTTAGATTAATTTCCTTGAAAAATATCAAGGAAAGTAGCATCATAAGATAATGAATTTCTCCATTAGGAAGAGAATGAACATAAATAAGATTTAGTTCGTTGGACATTATCAATTACCCATATATATATGATATATACTTCTAAGACATGTTAGTTGTAAGCAGATCCATCCATCATGGATCTTAGCAAGCTAGTGGGAGCTATAAGCGTCTTATGAGAAAAGATCAATTGTTTGATTTCTCATAAAGATGTCAATGAATCTTTTGTTTACTAGGTTTACAAAAGATTAGTGGGAGTTGATCATATTCCTAAATTAGAATATATATATACATGATATATATTAATTTTGAAAATGAAAGGAATTCTTCATCGTTAAAGTTATGACTTTAAACATTCTATAATGATAGAATGTATATGGGAGACATAGTCTATATACATGGGATGGAAATCTATAATGATAGATTTCAAGATATAATTGGATTATATCAATCCCTAAAATAGACAAGAGATGCTAGGAAGTTTCTCATATGATGATAAACTTCAATTAGAATGACAATTCTAGTGAGACTAGGAAGTTGTTCTTCTCAAAGGGAATGTACCCTTTGACTCCCAAAGAAATAATGCGTAAATAGAATCCTTCATGCATACGCAGAAAGGTGATTTATGTATTTCATATTGTATGAAAACATTGATATAAGTCGTACCTAGAACGGTACAAGATGATATCAATGCAAGCCCAGGATCAGAACCATGGCAACTGTCAAGTGAATCCTTAGGTATTTAAGAAATACTAAGGATGGATTCCTCAAGAATGAGGAAGAATTAGAGTAACGTAATGGAAGCGTAAATGTATTAGATTATGAATCTAATCCATCATAGAATATCTCTTCATTATGAATGAAGTGATAAAGAGATATCTCTTTATTATGACTAAAGAGATATTTGGGTGGAAACGTTAAAAGTAAATGACTTTAATGTGTTCCATCATGTATGCAAAATATATTGCCATATAGAAGCTTACAACATTGTTGTTTGGATGGGAAAGTTCATTCATGAACTCTTCATTCGGTTCCAACCAGAAAGTGTATGACACTAATGGGGCAATAGCTCAAGCCAAGGAATCAAGGTCACATCAAGGTCCGAACTCAAATGAGAGACTGAACCACATGATTGAGAATCATGTATAATGGTGACATCGTTATTCTCAAGGTTGCTTCTATGGATAACATATAGATATCCATTGTTTAGGCCTACTACTCATCAATGATGACTAAGCTAATTGGCTCTAGTGCAAGTGGGAGATTGTTGGAAATGTGCCCTAAAACCAATCATATGATGATACTTTACGGACATTTCAAACTAATGTAGTTCATTTCAAACTAATGTAGTTTAAATGTAAAGGGCAAAGATTATTGTTTGAGCCGTCTAATATAAATGTTATATGCTTAAACGATAAGTCCAAGGAATATGTGATTGGAAGAATGCGATCTAAAGAAGTTAGATTCATGAGACCATTCTTTCGTTGACACATCCTAAACGTTCCTGATCATAGGATTGTCAATTGGGCATTGACAGTCCGTTAAGATCAGTACGTGCTATGTCTTCTCTCAGGGAGAGTGACTAGTCTCGAGTCATTGGTGTGTGTGACATCAAGACAAGTACGTAGGTGCTCAATAGAGAATGAGTTCACTGAACACGATCAACGAAGAGTTCTCATATTCATGTCACATGAGAACTCATGGTTGGGATAATGCAAATTAGTCTTTTGACCTGAGGCATCACAGTTGTCTTGTGGTTAGGTCCTTAATCTTTGATTATGTCAAAGTCACTCTATCAGGGTGTCCACGGCATCGTTGGGGTTAAGCCACTTAGCCATGGAGGCAAGTGAATGCGCAACAAGGGATCTCTAACCTTCAAACTGTTTGAGGGAGAATACTCTATGATATGATTTAGAATCTCTGGCCAGAGTATGAATGAGATGTTGGAATGCGTTCCAGATCACATTCAAGGTAATCATATAAGTACAAGATTCACATTGGATAGTAGACATGAATAAACTATCAAACCAAACAATGTGGTCAAGAGTATTGTATTAGAGAAAGACCGTATTGCATTTGTAATCCTAAACTGAATAGGTTCTCCACCTCTTCTGATTAGCTTGGGTAACCATGATATGCTGCTAGGTGTCACTCATGGTTTGTGGAAGCCCTAAAAGTGTATTATCACTAACGGGAGAATTGAAAGTAAGTTTCAATTCACAATCGATTTGAAAGAGTTTGAATCGCCCACTGCCTCGCTAAAAGGAACCTAATGGATCGTACACCGTGTAAGGTAGAGATTGAAGATTCAACGGAGATGAGTAAGAATAATTAAATGGTTTAATTATTTATCTAAGGCTAGGATTAATTAATATGTTAATTAATCAAACGAATAAGTTCGTTAAAGACCTCGGGTTAGTATTGGGCCGCAAGGCCCAATGGGATTTGAATGTCAAGCCCATTAACTCAAGTTGTATGACAACTTGAATAAAACAAAGGGCTTGAAAGCCCAATAAACCTATAGGCTAGCCATGTGTAAAAGAATAGGGCTTTTGGTCCATTAGGTCACTTATTTGAAGGGACTATATAAAGGACTTTATAGCCTAAAATTTACTAAGGGTTATTTTTGGGGGAAAGGATGAGAACACAAGCTCTCCTTTCTCTCTAAAATTTTGGCCAATCTAGAGGGGAATAGCTAGCAATCTTACTTCCTCTAGGTCACTCATTTCTTCTACAATATACCTTGGTGTGGAGACTTAGAGGTTCTCAATTTTGGGAACTTGGGGAAACCTTTTCATCCATCCAAATCCATGGATCCAAGATGCAAGGAATGAAGGCCCTCTCTTTGGGTGATTAGCCTTTGCTTATGCAAAGAGGAATCTACAAAGGTATTGATTTCTCAACTCACTTTGTTTTGAGTTGAGTCTTGGTTCACCTATCTACTAGGCTTTGAATTTCATGGGTAAATGTTTTGTTTTAAGTGCATACAAGCATGATTCCGCCTTTAATTGTTAATTGCATGCTATTGATGTTGCTTAAATGAACATGTTTTTCACAAATTTTCCTTCAGTGAATGCAATGGATGCTTATTTATAGGTGCATGAAGGAAGAAAAGAGGGAATATGACAACTAGGTTGTGATGATGAATGCATGTGCAAAGTTGGTTGAATGATTATGAGTGCATGTGGCTGATTTATGAAGGGAATGCATGTGGATTAAAGTGGAATGACAGCTAGGTTAAATGATGAATGCATGTGCAAAGTTGGTTGAATGATTATGAAGCATGTGGGTGGAAATGCATGTGGAATGGCTGATTGTTTATGATGATGTGCACGGCAAGGGGAGTGTTGGGTGATGGGTGCATGTGTTGATGGTTTATGGAGATGCAAGTGGATTAAAGGAATGCATGTGCAATGACAGCTAGGTTAAATGATTAAAGGGTGCATGTGGGTTGGAAATGCATATGGAATGGCTGTTTTATTTGTTGGGAAAGCATGTGAATTAAAGCTAGGGTGAATGATGATGAATGCATGTGGGAGTGTGGCTGAAATGAAGGAGTGGAATGCTAGAATTAGGCACGGCACAAACGGAATTTTCTGTGGTGAATGGGTGCATGTGTTGAATTGGTGGTGAATGTGAACTCTTTGTTCTTCATTTTCATTTCTTCATCTCTTTATTTATTCCTAGCCTCCTTTGGTCTTCAATTTCGTCCATCTACTAGGCTTTAAGCATATGATATTCATTCCAATCTCTAATTTGCTCCAAAAGGCTCCAAAATGCATCCTTTTGCATACATTGCCCTTAGAACCTGAAAACACACAAAAGAAGCATAAAGGACTAAAATAACTAAAGAAACATAACGTAAATGCACGAGAACAAGCCATTTAAGTCGCATGAATATGCTCCTATCAATGTTTATGCTTGCAATATGATTTGATTACTTCTAATTGCGTTTCATAAGTTGTGAATTCAATTTGTTTAACTATTTGATTGATAACTTATTTATGTATGTTTATTGAGAGTGCACGCTTAATTTTCATGCATGAATATGACGCTAGAATATAAGTGAGTTTCACCTAATAGTTATGAACTTATATTCACAAGTAGTGGAGGTTGCTTAAAAACAATCGCGTTAAATGAATTCTTGGCAAGAGTATCATGCATTCATAGTTACAATTGCCTCGTCAACACTTATAATTTTCATAGAACATAATGATCTCTCATTGTATCTCTTCTATGCATTCATGTTGAGAACCATTGGAGAATGATTTGAATTGTCGCATGCATCATCCAATTCAATAACATAAGGAAAATTTGAGAGTTAATTAGTGCATCACGGTTAACTTGGGGTGTTGAGCATCATGGTTTATTGAAAAGCAATTGGAAATCGTTTTATATGCAAGTGTAACATGTGTGGAGATGAACCCCTTAGCTAGCCATCCCATCCATTCTATTCCATCAAATTCGTTTTACAATCTGTTTTGTTTCCAAGTTTCTGTTTTAATTTCAAATTCATCCAAAACCAATCCCCCTTTACTTTATTGTCCAAATTAGTTAGAAAGTGTCTTAGTTTGTGTTTATAAGTGTTTTGATTCAATTTGTTGCACAAATTCGTCCAAATTCACCAAGGTGCTCAAAACTGCCCAAAAAGTGTTTTTAAGGCAGTTTTGAGTGTTTTGGGTGATGTTTGAGTCTTTTGGTTTGTTTTAGTATTTTAAGCGTTTAGTTTCGCATTCTTTGAGCCTAGTTTAGTGTTTTAAACTTTATTTTACGTTTTTGAGTCAGTTTCCAAGTGATTTGCAATCCCTCCTAATCCCCGGTTAAGAACGATCCCTACTTACATACTTACTACAATTGATAAAAAGAGGATTTAATTTGTGTGCGTATAAATTCTCGCATCAGGTTTTAAATTTGTGTGCTTATATATTTCGCATCAAATTTTTGGCGCCGTTGCCGGGGATTAGCAACTTTGCTAATCCCTTGGATTGTTAATTTTTGTTTGTTTATTTTGTGAAGTTTCTGACCTTGTTTTGTTCTTCTTGTTTTAGGTACTAGTTTATGACTCGGAGTTCCCAACCGATTCGTGAGCATATCTTGGACTTTGACAGCGATTTTGAGAGGACTTTGAGACGAAGGAGGAAGCAATACGAATCCAACCCACCAAGCCCGTAACCTGACCTTGAAGAACAAGTCCTAGAAGAGGAAGAAGAGGCCACGGCAGGGATTTTTGAAGAGGCCACGGCAAGAATTTTTGAAGAAACACAAGGCATGGTCGTGGACAACCGGACACTCAAGGAGCTTTCTGCTTCGGGATTGGATAATGCCGCACCTTTGTGTATCCAATATCCCCCACCGGCCGAAGGTAAGACCGAGGAGTTCGAGTTGAAGTCAAGTTGGATCCACCACATTCCAAAGTACCATGGGTTGGCCATGGAGGATCCGAACAAGCATCTGAAAGAATTCGAAGTGGTGTGTTCAAGCATGACTCCTGTCAACGTCGATGGAAGTATTTTGAAGATGAAGGCTTTTCCATTCTCTTTAATGGACAAAGCCAAAGATTGGTTGTATGAATTAGCTCCTGGAATCGTCACATCATGGGAGAGTATGAAGAGGGCATTTCTGGAGAAGTTTTTCCCAACTTCTCGAATCATCCTTCTACGTAAAAGGATAAGTGGAATTCAGCAAGATGAAGGTGAGTCTTTTCCTACATATTATGAACGTTTTAAATCACTTGTTGCTTCTTGTCCACATCATTAGATGAAGGAGGAGTTGCTTCTACAATACTTCTACGAGGGGCTCCTACCAATTGAACGTCAAATGCTCGATGCCTTAGCGGGTGGAGCATTGGTGGACAAGACACCCATGGCGGCCAAGGTCTTAATAGCTAATCGAGCGTTGAACGCTCAACAATATGAAGGAGTAGGCCAAAGAGGACCCCCACGGCAGCAAGTCCATGAGGTAAGTTCCACACCTGACATTCATTCATAATTAGCTAATCTTACTTCCATTGTGTCTCAGATGGCCGAAGGAATGAGGATACAAGGACCAATTGTATGCGGCGTGTGTTCGATCCAAGACATGCTTTTGAGAAGTGCCCACAACTAATTGAAAATGGTGGATGGGAAAGCGCAAATGCAATTGGATTTCAAGGCCAAAACCAACCAAGGAACAACATTGGAAGTTATGGGTGATAAAATCCCACGAATTTGCATCAACAACACTAGTTCCCCCCCCTACACTTAAATCAAACATTGTCCTCAATGTTTCAAGCCTACAATCACACCAAACAAAAGTAAACACACAAACAACAACAAAACACACTAAACATGGCAGAATGTAAATAACAAAGAGAAGGGGCTAGGGACGCAAATCTGGTTATGGAGTGTAAATGCCATCCTCTCCATGGTGATTGCATGGGTTGCCTCCCATGATAAGAGCATATTTATGCGACTTAATTGGCTTGTTCGCATGCAATCACCGGCAACAAGAGGATTCCGAATCACAAGTGGATTCCTAATCAAATGAGGAATCCTAGTCAAAGAAGGTTTCCTACTTGAAGTAGGAAAGTTAAGCCAAGGTTTCCTATTTTGGTTTAATCTTTCCTAATCCTTAAAGACTCCATATTTCAGCAAGATCAAAGGCTCCTACCTATTCTAGGTCACAAAAACAACATTCCCTTTCTCCTTAAAGCCTTGCCGTGTGTCCCTTGGTGTTTCCCTTCCTTGCCGTGCAAGGAAGGGCCTTGTTTCCCATTTTGAGTCACTTAAACGCTTTCCTTTTTCCTACCAAGCTCAGCCATAACTCACATACCCCTTTTATATTCCTAAATCCTTGCCTAAATTCAGAAATAAAAGACATTCCCTTTCTCCCTAACCTTTGCCATGAGTCACAATTCCTATTCCTTTCAATTTCTGATTTTGTGTTTCCTATTCTTCAAAGATTTAGAATTAATTCCTTTCCTAAACTAAGTAATAAAGCCTTTAGGTCTTTTCTTCTCTATATATACCCTTGTGCCGCAACTTTATGAAGCTAATTCCCCCTTTCACACAACCTGCCTTCATTCACAAAGTCATCCAAACCTTGCCACAGCCTTCCATTCCAAATTCCCACCATTCTTCAACTTTCAATCCTTCACCAAAACCACCTTACACCATCACTAAGCTTTGCCGCACCACCATACTTCCATAAACCCAACTTAAACCCAGAAATTCATTCATAAACCCACCTTAGCACTTGTGCCGTGACCTAGCAAAGAAGAGGAGAAAGAAGACGAAGCCTTGGACGTTTATGCATTCAAGTTGGAGTGTTGGAACGCTTCTAGGTGTAATCTATCTTTTGTTTTCAATGTTCAATTCTAATTTCCTTTGTTTTGTTATGAACATGAGAGGCTAAACTCGTTTTAGCCTAGGGATGCTTTAAAGCCATGATTATGTTTATAATATGAGTTGATCAATTCCAGTTGTGATTTCATAAATTGTAAATGCAATTTACTTAACCGTTTGATGGATAACTTATTCTTGTATGTTGATTAGGGAGGCCTACTTAATTTGCATGCTTGAATTTGGTGCTAGATTATAAGGGAGTTTCACATAATCGTTTCAACCTTATATTCACAAGTATTTAAGGTTGTTTTCACAATCATGTTAAGTAATTTCCTAGCATGCGTATCATGATGTCATAGTTACAAGTGCTTTGTCAATACTTATGATTTCCATTGAACGTAATGATCTTTGATTGTATCTCTATTATGATGTCATGTAGGGGACTTTTGAAGAATGCTTTGGGTTGTCGTATGATGTCATCCAATCCAATAACTTAAGGGAAATCTGAGGGTTAATTAGTGATGTCACGGTTAATCTGGGGTGTTGAGGTTCATTGTTTATCGAAAAGCAACTGGAAATCAACTTATGTTTGAATGTATCATGTGTGGAGAAGTATCCCTTCGCTAGTCCATCATCCATTGGTTTTATTCAAATTCATCCAAAAATCTGTTTTAAGTTTTAAGTTACTTGTTTTCTTTTAAATTCGTCCAAAAACAAATCCCCTTTTCCTACTTGTTCCAAATCTATCCAAAAGTGTGTTTTAGAGTCTTTTGAGTCAAAACCCAACCTATTTTCGTCCAAATTAGTGTTAGGTGTTCAAAACTGCCCAGATTGTGTTTTTAAGGCAGTTTTGAGTGTTTTGGTGCTGTTTTGAGTCTTTTGGTTTGTTTTAGTGTTCTAGTGTTTAGTTTTGCATTCTTTGAGTCCAGTTTAGTGTTTTGGGGAATGAGCATACCATCGTCCGGCTCAAGACGTTAAAGCAAGCGTTTCGTGGGATGATGCGAAATATATAAGCACACAAATTAAAACTCTCTCTTCATAATTGTAGTACATGTATAAGTAGGGATCGTTCTTAACCGGGGATTAGGAGGGATTGCTAAATCACTTGAAAACTGACTCAAAAATGTAAAATAAAGGTTAAAACACTAAACTAGACTCAAAGGATGCAAAACTAAGCACTTAAAACACTAAAACAAACCAAGAGACTCAAAACAGCACCCAAAACACTCAAAACTGCCTGAAAAACACTTTCTGGGCAGTTTTGAGCACCTAACCTAATTTGGACGAATTTGGGTTATAACTTGAATCAAAACACTTAGAAACACAAACTAAGGCACTTTCTAACTAAATTGAACACCAAAGTAAAGGGGGATTGAATTTTTGACGAAATTAAACAAAATGCACAGAATGTAATTCAAACAGATTGTAAATATGAAGTTTATGAAAATATGGATGAATGCTAACTAGAAGGTTCTTCTCCACACATGTCACACTTGCATATTGATAGGAGCATATTCATGCGACTTAATTAGCTTGTTCTCGTGCATTTATGTTGTGTTTACTTAGTTGTTTTAGTGTTTAAGGCCACTTTTGTGTATTTTCAGATTATAAGGCCAAAGTGTGCAAGAAGATGCAAATTGGAGTCTTTTGGAGCGAAAGAGGAACGAATGAGTTGAAGACTTGAAGAAACGACGAAATCATACTCCAACGATGAATTCTTACCAAAACGAGGAATCCTACTCAAACAAGGTTTCCTATTTTAGGAAAGTTAACCCTAAGTTTCCCGTTTTGGTAACCTTTCCTAAACTTAAACGTCCATATTTTCTAGCCACTTTGACGGCCTTATAGGCACTTTAGGACACAAAACCAAGGCCCTAGCCCTATTTCCCTTCCTAGCCGCACCTTTATATTTATGTTTTAATTTCCTATTTTCGTAAGCCTTTGATTTAATTTTAAATAAGCTAGGGTTAGTTTTCTGAAATCATACATTTTCCTAACCCTAGCCGCAAATCCCATCCTTTTTCCCACATTCCCATCCTTTTTCCCACATTTAGCCGCAAGGAAACCATCCCATAATCCCACCATTCCATTCAACCGTGGCCCCCCCCCCCCCCCCCATTTATCAAAAACCCTAATAAACCATATATTTTAAGCCGTGCATTTTCCATTAACCTTAATCATTGAGCCACCATAATTCCATGACCCTAATTTCATTCAGCCATATACACCCTAATTAACCCCCCCCCCAATCCGTAGCATCATAGAACCTTTTTTTCCCATTCCAATATTTGGCAGCCGTCACTACCATATTCCATTTTTTTATTAACAGCGGCAGCACCATATTTGAAAAAGGGTATCATTCCATCACTTTTGATCCCATTTTTATTTTCTTAAAAACCGTACCCTAATTCACCTTTTCTCCATCACAGCCGCAAATTCCCATTCCAAGATTATTGAGCATCCATTCTCCCATTCTAGCTTCAAAACCGTGCAGCCACCATCACCCACATCCAAAACCCGTGCATATCCCCTTCAATTCCAGCCGCCATCTCCACCATACCAACACCATTCCACACCATCCTACACCTTCCACCATCATTGCCGCAGCAAGGAGAAGAGGAAAGAGGACTTAGACGCGCAGAAATTCAAGTGGATTCGTTGGGCGTTCTAGGTGTAATCCATCCTTTGTTCTTTATGTTTAAATTCAATTTTATTTTTCTTTTTGTGACCATGAGAGGCTAAATCCCCCTAGTTAGCTAGGGGGTGATTCGAAACCATGTTTATGCTTGCAATATGAATTGATTATATTTGGTTGGAATTTCATAAGTTGTGGATTCAATTTGTTTAACTGCTTGATCGATAACTTATTTATGTATGTTGATTGAGAGTGCACGCTTAATTTTCATGCATGAATATGACGCTAGAATATAAGTGAATTTCACCTAATAGTTATGAACTTATTTTCACAAGTAGTGGAGGTTGCTTATAAACAATCGCGTTAAATAAATTCTTGGCATAAGTTTCATGCAATCATAGTAACGAATGCCTCGTCAATACTTATAGTTTTCAATGTGCTTAATGATTCTTGCTTGTATCTCTATTATGCAATTCATGTAGGGAACTTGTGGGGAATGCTTTGGGTTGTCGCATGCAATCATCCAATTCATTAACTTAAGGAAAACTTGACGGTTAATTTAAGCGGACCTAATTAACCCGGGGTGTTGAGTTTCATAATTTATCGAAAGACCAACTGAAAATCATTTTGTATGCAAGTGTAACATGTGTGGAGAAGAACCTTCTAGCTAGCATTCATTCCATATTTCATCACATTCATATTTAATTTCTGCATTTAAATTACAATTTGTGCATTTAATTTATTTTCGTCAAAATCTCAATCCCCCTTTACCTTAGTGTCTAATTTAGTTAGAAAGTGTCTTAATTTGTGTTTTTAAGTGTTTTGTATTCTTTGAGTCTTTTGATTTGTTTTAGTATTTTATTATTTAGTTTTACATTCTTTGAGTCTAGTTTAGTGTTTTTAACGTTTGTTTACGTTTTTGAGTCAGTTTCCAAGTGATTTAGTAATCCCTCCTAATCCCCGGTCTAGAACGATCCCTACTTGCATCTTTACTACAATTGTCACAAGAGGGTTTTAATTTGTGTGCTTACTTAGTTCGCATCAAATTTTTGGTGCCGTTGCCGGGGATTAGCAACTTTGCTAATCCCTTGGATTGTTTAATTTCTGTTTATTTATTTATTTTGTTAAAGTTTCTGATTTTGTTTTGTTTTCCTTGTTTTAGGTACTAGTGCATGACTCGGAGTTCTCAACCGATTCGTGAGCGTATCTCGGACTTTGACAGTGACTTTGAGAGGACTTTGAGACGAAGGAAGAAGCATCACGAATCAAATCCGCCAAGCCCGGAACCTGAGCTTGACGAACAAGGCCTAGAAGAGGAAGAAGAACCCACGGCAGGGATCTTTGAGAAACCCATGGCAGGGATATTTGAAGAAGTCCAAGGCATGGCGGTGGACAACCGTACACTCAAGGAGCTTTCCGCCTCAGGTTTGGATAATGCCGCACCCTTGTGCATTCAATATCCCACGGCTGCCCAAGGTAAGACGAATGAGTTTGAATTAAAGTCAAGTTTGCTTCATCATATTCCTAAATACCATGGCTTGTCCATGGAAGATCCTAACAAACATTTGAAAGAATTTGAAGTAGTTTGTTCTAGTATGACTCCCGTCACTGTAGACGGGAATATCTTGAAGATGAAGGCTTTTCCATTCTCTTTGATGGATAAAGCCAAAGATTGGTTATATGAGTTAGCTCCCGGAACCGTTACATCATGGGAGAGCATGAAGAGGGCCTTTCTGGAGAAGTTTTTCCCAACTTCTCGAATCATCCTTTTACGAAAAAGGATAAGTGGAATCCAACAAGAAGATGGTGAGTCTTTTCCTACGTACTATGAACGTTTTAAATCTCTTGTTGCTTCTTGTCCACAACACCAGATGAAGGAGGAGTTGCTTCTGCAATACTTCTACGAGAGGCTCCTGCCAATCGAACGACAAATGCTCGACGCATCGGCGGGTAGAGCATTGGTGGACAAGACGCCCAGGGATGCCAAGGTCTTGATCGCTAACCGAGCGTTGAACGCTCAACAATATGAACGAGTAGGCCAAAGAGGACCCCCACGGCAGCAGGTTCATGAGGTAAGTTCCGCACCTGATATTCATTCACAGTTAGCTAATCTTACCTCCATTGTGTCTCAGATGGCCGAAGGCATGAAGATGCAAGGACCGATTATATGCGGGGTGTGTTCAATCCAAGGAGATGTTTCTGAGAAGTGCCCGCAACTCATAGAAAATGGTGGATGGGAAAGCGCCAACGCGATTGGATTTCAGGGTCAAAACCAACCGAGGAACGACCCATATTCTAACACTTATAATCCAGGTTGGAGAGACCACCCAAACTTCAAATGGAGAGAGCCCCAACAACCACCACAACAAGGGGGATTTAGGCAACAACCTCCGGGCTTCTTCACCAAACCCTACTGCCCACCCCAAAATCAAGCCCAATCCGGCCCAAGTGCCTCAGGTACGTCTCTTGACAATGATGCACTTCTTAAGATACTAACTAAGTTGTCTAATGGGCAGGAAGATCAAGCGAAGGCTAGGCAAAACCAAGATAAGAGGGTGGATCAACTTGAGAAACAAATTGGGCAGATTGCCGAGTTCGTAGGTAAGTTTCGAGATCCCGGACAGCTCCCTAGCTCAACCATTCCAAATCCGAAAGGAGGCTTTGAGACCGCCAACGCAATTACCTTGAGAAGTGGCAAGGAAGTTGGAACCATCCCACAACCACCAAAATCAAGCGAAGAAGAGGATGAAAAGCTGCAACATGAAGAGGAGGAAGCAAGCAAGCCCACGGCAAGGGTGCAAACACCCTTGCCGCAACCACCATCCATTCATGCAACCAACTCATCCCACTCGGCCACCAAAGGTAAGTTGGGGTCAAAATTGATTAATTCTAACTTTGTTCCACCCAATGTTCCTTTTCCTAGCAGATTTTTGCAATCCACGAAAGAAGAGGAGGAGAAAGATGTTCTAGAGACATTTAGAAAAGTTCAAGTCAACATACCCCTTTTGGATGCAATCAAGCAAATCCCGAAGTATGCAAAGTTCTTGAAAAAGCTTTGTACAACAAGGAAACGGATTCAGGAAAAAGAGGTGGTTCATATAAGTGAGAATGTCTCTGCCATCTTGCAACGCAAACTACCTCCCAAATGCAAAGATCCAGGTAGTTTCACTATCCCTTGTGTAATTGGAAATACAAAGTTCGAACATGCCATGCTAGATTTAGGTGCCTCAATTAATGTCATGCCATATTCTGTTTATGCATCTATGAATCTAGGAGAGCTTAAAAAGGATGGTGTTATTATTCAATTAGCTGATAGATCTAATGCATACCCGAAAGGAGTTTTGGAGGATGTTTTGGTGCAGGTAGACCATTTGATTTTTCCTGCAGATTTCTATGTGCTTGACATGGAAGATTCGGCACACTCTCCATCATCACCACTCTTACTTGGACGACCTTTCATGAAAACAGCTCAAACCAAGATTGATGTGGCCAAGGGAGCAGTCACTATGGCCTTTGGTGGTGATATGATTAACTTTAAGATTCCTGAATCGATTGAGACTACTAATGATGTTCGTTCTTGTTGTGCCATTAATGTAATTGAACACATAGGGACGGAGTGTTCAACAAAGATCAAGAAGGATGTTTCTCGAACTACCACCGAGAAGGAACTTGGAGTAGAGAACAAGGAGTGCACGACTCCAATCTTGAAAGGACCACAATTGGCCATGAGCAACCCTTGTGCATCCGTCCATTGTGCTACCACTTCTTTGCCATACAAAGGTAAGCCACCTATTCCAAATTCGATTCCCATTTCAACTAATAGGTTGTTACCTCGTGTGGTGCAAGTACCGAATCGAATTAAACGTTGTGGGGGAATTCGTGTTGATGTAGAAAAGAAAAACACGACAATAAGAAAGGATCATTATCCCACTCCATTCAAGGACCCAAAGCATGAAGTGGTTCGTCGGACAGATTGTAGTTGCACCCCTCTATGCCGTGGGGTTCCATAAACCTTCAAGGGAGCATCGTCCGGTTGGAAGACGTTAAAGCAAGCGCTTCGTGGGAGGCAACCCATGCAATCAACAAAGGAAGAACTTGGGAATCGCTCCACACTCAGATTTGCGTCCCTAAACCCTTTCCTTTGTTGCTTACTTTATGTTATGTGTAATGTTTTTAATTGTGTTTAAAACATTGAGGACAATGTTTAGTTTAAGTGTGGGGGGGGGGGGGTAACATTCTGTTTTGAGATATTTGTGCATGAAATTCGTAGGGTATTACCACCTAACATGTCTAAACTTGTTTCCCACTGTTTTTATGTGTTTTTAAGCTATTTTAGAGTGTTTTAGTGTGTGTTAACTTAAAAATCCGAAAATACCATAAAAATTTGAAAAATTGTTTTGAAAACCCCAAAAAGAGTTGTTTTTGTGTGTTTGTTTGTGTCGTAGGTCACCTTCCAACACAATGATGAGGATTTGGTTTTTAATTGCATGATGGTTAAAGAAAGTTACAAACATGGTTGGACGTTTGATATACTCTTTGGTTTATGCTTGGTTGTTGTTATAGTTTACGAATTCACATGTAATCACAAAGAAAAAATTAGTTTTTGTAACATGCTTGAAGGAAGGAACTTAAACAAACGCTACATCCCTGTGAGACTTGAGCCTAAACGTTATTTGGAGAGTTATAATCTGTTCATCATTGTTTTCTTAAGTCGTTGCATGATCTCATTATTCTTTGCTTGGTTACTACTTAGAAGGCGTTTCATCACTTAGTTCCAAATGCTAGAACTCATGCCCATTTCATTCAAAGCATGTCATTGATTTGCATAACACGTATTCAAGATGAAGTTGTGTAGTGAACACCATAGCCAAATTGCCATATTTCCCTTTTCATTTGTTTGTAGGATTTAACCCCGTTGAGCCTTGTGTAGCCTATTGTCTTTGTTAACCCACATTATCTTCACCTAGCCTAGATTAGGACCATCCGTACCCTTGTTCTTGAAGCATAGTAAGCATGAATGAATTCCCTTTGATTAATGTGTGCAGAAAATAAGTGTGGGGGAAAGTGTATTCATGTGAGTTTTTGTGCCATAGGCACGGTTAAAAAAAAAAAAAAAAAGAGAAAAAAAAAAAAAAAGAAAGAAAGAAAGAAAAAGAAAAGAAAAAAAAAAGTGGAAAAAGAGTTGAAAATAGTTGAAAAGTATTGGTTGTTGAAGTAAGGGCCCAAAACAATGAATTAGGCCCTAAGAGTTGTTTGAATCTCCCCTATTTGTTTAAAAGTTGATTTCTGCATTCTAAGGGAATTCTAGGTCTTAATTTCATTACTTTACTTACTATTGCTTAAAGACCTTTTGTTTATCCCTACCTTTCCTTGTGAGCCAATACCCCAAGCCCCGTTACAACCCTTGACTTCTATCTTGAGTGTTGTGCATTTCAATTGTGGAGTTTGAATTTGGTATGAGCATATGGTGTCACTGGTTCTCGCATCTAAGTAGTAGCATTCCATTCATGAGATCGTATCTAAACACGTGTAATTACTCCAGAAATTGCTTTCTTTGTTATAACATATGTGAGTACTGGTCTTGCATGTTTACATCAATCTTCTCACATATAACTAGGGTAGGGTGTGTAGTCAGAAAATCTGAGTGAAAATTGAGTGCATAACTAGTGAGGAATTGAGGGAATTCTCTAAGGCATGTTACTACCTTCAAAATGTGTTTTAATTGATTAAATGCGAACTAGTGAATGGTGATTACGATTAAGTATGTGCTTGAGGGGAAGGAAGACTAAAAGCTATGTGAGTAATGATCTTTGACATGTCATGTTTCATTGGAAATCCTTGAGGCAAACGTTGGAAGGTTTAGGTTATGTTTTGTTTGTTTTGTTGCGTTTTGTTTACTTTAGTTGTTTTGTTTTGCTCGAGGACTAGCAAAAGTTAAGTGTGGGGGAATTTGATAGGAGCATATTCATGCGACTTAATTAGCTTGTTCTCGTGCATTTATGTTGTGTTTACTTAGTTGTTTTAGTGTTTAAGGCCACTTTTGTGTATTTTCAGATTATAAGGCCAAAGTGTGCAAGAAGATGCAAATTTGAGTCTTTTGGAGCGAAAGAGGAACGAATGAGTTGAAGACTTGAAGAAACGACGAAATCATACTCCAACGATGAATTCTTACCAAAACGAGGAATCCTACTCAAACAAGGTTTCCTATTTTAGGAAAGTTAACCCTAAGTTTCCCGTTTTGGTAACCTTTCCTAAACTTAAACGTCCGTATTTTCTAGCCACTTTGACGGCCTTATAGGCACTTTAGGACACAAAACCAAGGCCCTAGCCCTATTTCCCTTCCTAGCCGCACCTTTATATTTATGTTTTAATTTCCTATTTTCGTAAGCCTTTGATTTAATTTTAAATAAGCTAGGGTTAGTTTTCTGAAATCATACATTTTCCTAACCCTAGCCGCAAATCCCATCCTTTTTCCCACATTCCCATCCTTTTTCCCACATTTAGCCGCAAGGAAACCATCCCATAATCCCACCATTCCATTCAGCCGTGGCCCCCCCCATTTATCAAAAACCCTAATAAACCATATATTTTAAGCCGTGCATTTTCCATTAACCTTAATCATTGAGCCACCATAATTCCATGACCCTAATTTCATTCAGCCATATACACCCTAATTAACCCCCCCCCCCCCCCCCAATCCGTAGCATCATAGAACCTTTTTTTCCCATTCCAATATTTGGCAGCCGTCACTACCATATTCCATTTTTTTATTAACAGCAGCAGCACCATATTTGAAAAAGGGTATCATTCCATCACTTTTGATCCCATTTTTATTTTCTTAAAAACCGTACCCTAATTCACCTTTTCTCCATCACAGCCGCAAATTCCCATTCCAAGATTATTGAGCATCCATTCTCCCATTCTAGCTTCAAAACCGTGCAGCCACCATCACCCACATCCAAAACCCGTGCATATCCCCTTCAATTCCAGCCGCCATCTCCACCATACCAACACCATTCCACACCATCCTACACCTTCCACCATCATTGCCGTAGCAAGGAGAAGAGGAAAGAGGACTTAGACGCGCAGAAATTCAAGTGGATTCGTTGGGCGTTCTAGGTGTAATCCATCCTTTGTTCTTTATGTTTAAATTCAATTTTATTTTTCTTTTTGTGACCATGAGAGGCTAAATCCCCCTAGTTAGCTAGGGGGTGATTCGAAACCATGTTTATGCTTGCAATTTGAATTGATTATATTTGGTTGGAATTTCATAAGTTGTGGATTCAATTTGTTTAACTGCTTGATCGATAACTTATTTATGTATGTTGATTGAGAGTGCACGCTTAATTTTCATGCATGAATATGATGCTAGAATATAAGTGAATTTCACCTAATAGTTATGAACTTATTTTCACAAGTAGTGGAGGTTGCTTATAAACAATCGCGTTAAATAAATTCTTGGCATAAGTTTCATGCAATCATAGTAACGAATGCCTCGTCAATACTTATAGTTTTCAATGTGCTTAATGATTCTTGCTTGTATCTCTATTATGCAATTCATGTAGGGAACTTGTGGGGAATGCTTTGGGTTGTCGCATGCAATCATCCAATTCATTAACTTAAGGAAAACTTGACGGTTAATTTAAGCGGACCTAATTAACCCGGGGTGTTGAGTTTCATAATTTATCGAAAGACCAACTGAAAATCATTTTGTATGCAAGTGTAACATGTGTGGAGAAGAACCTTCTAGCTAGCATTCATTCCATATTTCATCACATTCATATTTAATTTCTGCATTTAAATTACAATTTGTGCATTTAATTTATTTTCGTCAAAATCTCAATCCCCCTTTACCTTAGTGTCTAATTTAGTTAGAAAGTGTCTTAATTTGTGTTTTTAAGTGTTTTGTATTCTTTGAGTCTTTTGATTTGTTTTAGTATTTTATTATTTAGTTTTACATTCTTTGAGTCTAGTTTAGTGTTTTTAACGTTTGTTTACGTTTTTGAGTCAGTTTCCAAGTGATTTAGTAATCCCTCCTAATCCCCGGTCTAGAACGATCCCTACTTGCATCTTTACTACAATTGTCACAAGAGGGTTTTAATTTGTGTGCTTACTTAGTTCGCATCAAATGTTTGGTGCCGTTGCCGGGGATTAGCAACTTTGCTAATCCCTTGGATTGTTTAATTTCTGTTTATTTATTTATTTTGTTAAAGTTTCTGATTTTGGAAACAAATCTTAATACTTTGTAAAACGAACAGATTTTGAATTTGATGGAATTTAATGGATGGGAAGCTAGCTAAGGGGTTCATCTCCACACATGTTATACTTGAACACAAAACGATTTCTAATTGCTTTTCAATAAACCATGAATTCTCAACGCCCTAGATTAACCGTGAATTGCACTAATTAACCCTCAGATTTTCCTAACGTTATTGAATTGGATGATTGCATACGACAACCCAAAACATTCCCCACAAGTCCCCTACATGATTGCATAATAGAGATACAAGCAAGAATCATTAAGTTCTTTGAAAACCATAAGTATTGACGACGCACTTGTTACTATAATTGCATGAAACTTATGCCAAGAATTTACTTAACGCGATTGAGATCATCAACCTTTACTACTTGTGAATATAATTCCATAACGATTAGGTGAAATTTCCTTATATCCTAGCATCCAATTTATGCATGATAATTAAGCGTGCACTCTCAACCAACACACACAAATCAATGTAATTCACATAGATAAGTAAATTGAATTCACAACTTATGAAACGCAATTAGAAGTAATCAAATCATATCGCAAACATAAACATGTATTTCGAATTCCCCCCTAGCCAAGGGGGGTTTAGTTCCTCATACGTACAAAACAAAGATAAGTAATTTTAACCATTGAAATCAAGGAGAGGAAAGCACCTAAAAATTCCAACAACTCAAACTTGAATTGTATGAACGTTTAAGCACTCTTCTCCTCCTCTTTGTTGCAACACAAGGTTTAAGCACAGGTTTGATGGCTGGAATGTGTATGAATGCACGGGTTTGGTTTGTGTGTTGGAGATTGTGGAAGAATTTCTGTGAGGAATGGAGGTGTGGAATGGAATGGATGGTTTTGCACGGCTTTGAAGTGATTGTGGATGCTGGAATGGTAGGGAAGGCACGGCACAAAGGGATGTTTGTGTGAAGTGTGTATGAATAATGGTTTTTTTCTCCCCTTTGGTGTATGAATGCATGGGTTTTTATAGGGGGAATGGGAGAATATGTGGCTGTTTGTTTAAGAATGCATGTGGCTCTTATGATTGAGAGTGCATGTGGCTCAAATAATGATGGAAAAACAGCTAGGAAAAGAATGATTAAAGAGGGAATGCATGTGAGAGTGTGGCTGCAATGATGAAGAAAAGCTGGAAATGTTGAATGGGTGTGTGATGCACGGCTTCAAAGGGGAAGATGGTGTGAATGATGGCAGGTTATGTATTAGTGTGTATGATGATGAATGCATGTGGATTAAAGAGTGAATGGTGGCTGCAATAATGAAGGGGGAAAGCTGGAAATGAATGGTTAGGCACGGCTAGGGCTGTAATAATGTTATGGTGGCTGCTAGGTTGAATTAGGGTGAAATAAAATATGAATGAAAGTGAATAAATCATAATAGGGCTGCAAAGGTTAAAGGGCTAGGGTTTAAGTGCATAAAATGGACCCAAAATGCTCCCCCTTGCACGGCTGATGTGAGATTTATAAGCACACAAATTAACCCTATTTTTATCAATTGTAGTAAGTATGTAAGTAGGGATCGTTCTAGGCCGGGGATTAGGAGGGATTGTAAAATCACTTGAAAACTGACTCAAATATGTAAAAACAAGTTTAAAACACTATACTAGACTCAAAGAATGCCAAACTAAACTTTAAAACACCAAAACAAACCAAAAGACTCAAAACAGCACCAAAACACTCAAAACTGCCTTAAAAACAGTATCTGGACAGTTTTGAACACTAGACACAACTTTGGACGAAAATTGGTTTTAACTTGACCTAAGACACTTAAAAACACAAACTAAAGTGATTTCTAACTACTATGACTTAACAAAGTAAAGGGGGATTGGTTTTGGACAAATTTAAAAACAAAACAAACTTTTTGAATTAGAACAGATTGTAAAAACGAATTTGATGGAATTGAATGGATGGGAAGCTAGCTAAAGGGTTCATCTCCACACATGTTATACTTGCACACAAAACGATTTCTAATTGCTTTTCAATAAACCATGAATTCTCAACGCCCCAGATTAACCGTGAATTGCACTAATTAACCTTTAGATTTTCCTAACGTTATTGAATTGGATGATTGCATACGACAACCCAAAACATTCCCACAAGTCCCCTACATGATTGCATAATAGAGATACAAGCAAGAATCATTAAGTTCTATGAAAACCATAAGCATTGACGAAGCACTTGTTACTATGATTGCATGAAACTTATGCCAAGAATTTACTTAACGCGATTGAGATCATCAACCTTTACTACTTGTGAATATAATTCCATAACGATTAGGTGAAATTTCCTTATATCCTAGCATCCAATTTATGAATGATAATTAAGCGTGCACTCTCAACCAACACACACAAATCAATGTAATTCACATAGATAAGTAAATTGAATTCACAACTTTGATGTGAGAATTACTTGACACACAAATTAAACCCTCTTGTTGTCAAATTGTAGTAAGGATGCAAGTAGGGATCGTTCTAGACCGGGGATTAGGAGGGCTTGCTAAAACCTCTAAAATGACTTAGAAACATAAAAACAAAGTTTAAAACACTAAACTAGACTTAATGAATGCAAACCTAAAATTTAAAACACTCAAACAAACTAAAAGACTCAAAACAGCACAAACACACTCAAATCTGCCTAAAAACCACTTTCTGGGCAGTTTTGAGTACAAACACAAATTTGGACGAAATTAAGTTGTAACTTGACTCAAGACTCTTAAAAACACAAACTAAATGTATTTCTAACTAATCTAACACTTTAAAATAAATGGGGGATTGGTTTTGACGAATTTAAAATTAAAATAGAAACTTGGAAACAAAACAGATTCTAAAACCGATTTGATGAAATAGAAGGATGAGAAACTAGTTAGAGGGTTCCTTATCCACACATGACCATATGCATATAATTTGATTCCCATTTATGACTTCAACAAACGATGAATGACAATGCTCCAAGTTAATTAGGTTCGCTTAAATTAACTTTCAGATTTCCCTAGATTCATTGGATTGAATGGAATACGCATTACAACCAAATTATTCCTAATCAAAGTCCCTAACTATGGAATACGCATGATAGAGACATTCAACAAAGATCATTAAGTTCAACGGAAATCATAAACATCGACTAGGCATTCATAACTATGGAATACGCATGTTAATCCAGCCTAGGGTTTACTAAACACAATCGTGACTAGCGATTTTTACTACTCATGAATATAAGTTCATAACGATTAGGTGAAATTCCCTTATATCCTAGCATCAAGTTTAGGCATGCAAATTAAGTGTCGACCCTCAACCCACATACATAAACAAGTTCTTAATCAAAACAGAAAAGTAAACCACATCTAAAGTTCATGAATTCATAACTGGAGTAAATCAAATCATAACCAACATATGTCCATGGCTTCAAATTCGCCTCTAACTAAAAAGAAATTAGTTCCATGATAGGAGCATATTCATGCGACTTAAATGGCTTGTTCTCGTGCATTTACGTTATGTTTCTCTAGTTATTTTAGTCCTTTATGCTTCTTTTGTGTGTTTTCAGGTTCTAAGGGCTTAAGGAAGAAAAAAGATGCATTTTGGAGCATTTTGGAGCAAAATTGGGCTTGGAATGGATAGCATATGATTGGAGCCAAAATGTTGGACGAATTTGAAGGCCTTGCATTCACTATGGACATAAAACAAGGGCCTAGCCCATTCTCTTTTAAACCAACCCCAAGGCCATGCATTTCCTTCCAATTCCAAAGCCCACAATCACTTCAAAAGCCATGCAAATCCATATTCAACACCCTAAACTACAAGCATGCATCATTACACCACCTTCTCCATCTTTATTCCACATGCATTCATTATAATTCACCCCACTACCACCAATTCAACACATGCAATTGCACACACCATTCACCCCTTTGTGCCGTGCATCATCTCACCAAGCAATCAAACAAGCCACATGCATGTCCCTTTAATCATTCAACCACATTCCCACTTTCCTAGCTAACCCTACATGCATTCTTTATTCATTATTCATCATTGCACCACAAATCATTCACCCACATGCACTCATAAACCATCCACACCTTTGTGCCATACACATTCATAGCCTTCCCAACATAATGCACATTCATCCCTTTCTCCATACCAAAACCGTGCATACACACTTCATTCCATTCATTCATCATTCCATCTCATGCATCACCATTTATTCCACCCTAGAGCCTCATTATTCAATCCATCATTCATCCATCTTCCACCCCCTTTAATCATTTAACCCACATACATTCACAACACACTTCACATGCAAAACAACAACCATTCACACACAAAACATCACCAAAACATCCATGCCGTGCATCCCCTCCACATTTCAGCTTTCCCTTGCATTTCCACCACTCATTCTTCATCATTTCAGCTACCTACATGCATTATTTATTAAACTTTTCATCATTGCATCCAGAAAATGAGCAAGAAAGCTTCCCAAACACATGCTTCTTCAACAAACAAATCAGCAACACATGCACCATCCTTTCCTTTGCCGTGGGTTCCCTTTGGCCCCCTTGTGAAATTCCAGCTTTCCACCCACTTTCCTAGTCTTTTATCACATGCATTGCAGCCATATGTTCCCTCCACTACTTCTATAAATACCTTGCATTCTCATCATTCAAGGCATTCCTCATTTTCATACACAAACACACCACAAACACACCATTTCCCAAACCTTTGCCGTGCATATCCTTCCATTTTTGTGCAGTTTTTCTCCTCCATTGCAGCCACTATCCAACCACTTCCCATCCTTCCAAAACACTTCATACCATCACACAACCTATCCTTAAACCTTGTGCTACAACAACGAGGAAGAGAAGAGTGCCTAAACGTTCATACAATTCAAGTTTGAGTTGTTGGAATGTTTAGGTGTTTCTTTGATTTCAAAGTTTCATTTTAATTCTCTTTGTTTTGTATGTATGGAAGAGAAGAGTGCTTAAACGTTCATACAATTCAAGTTTTGAGTTGTTGGAATGTTTAGGTGTTTCTTTGATTTCAAAGTTATGAGGAACTAAACCCCCTTTAGGTAGGGGGTGATTCGAAACTATGTTTATATTTGCAATATGAATTGATTAACTTTCGTTGGAATTTCATAAGTTGTGGATTCAATTTGTTTAACCGTTTGATTGATAGCTTATTTATGAATGTTTATTAAGAATGCGCGCTTAATTTTCATGCATAAATATGACGCTAGAATATAAGTGAATTTCACCTAATCGTTATGAACTTATATTCACAAGTAGTGGAGGTTGCTTCTAAACAATCGCGTTAAATGAATTCTTGGCACGAGTTTCATGCTCATCATAGTAACGAATGCCTCGTCAACACTTATAGTTTTCATAATGCTTAATGATCTTTTATTGTATCTTTATTGTGCTGTTCACGTAAAGGACTTTTGGAGAATGTTGTGAATTGCGTTGCGTAAACCCATCCAATTCATTAACTTAAGGAAAACTTGACGGTTAATTTAAGCGGACCTAATTAATCCGGAGTGTTGAGTTTCATAATTTATCGAAAGACCAACTGAGAATCAATCTTGTATGCAAGTATAACATGTGTGGAGAAGAACCCCTTAGCTAACCTTCATTCCATTTATTCCATCACAATTTCATATTTACTTTCCGCTCAGTTTATTAACTTGTTTTGTTATTTCAATTTTCGTCAAATCAAAACTTCCCCCCCCCCCCTTTTTCTTTCTTGTTCTTTAGTGCTTAGAATTTGTTTAGTTTATGTTTTAAGGTATTTTGAATCAAGCCATAAGTTTAAATTCATCCAAAATTAGTTTTGAGTCTTTTGGTTTGTCTTAAAGTTTTAACGTTTAGTTTCACATTCTTTGAGTCTAGTTTAGTGTTTTATCTTGTTTTTACGTTTTTGAGTCAGTTCCCAAGGTTTTAGCAATCCCTCCTAATCCCCGGTCCAGAACGATCCCTACTTATACTTATACTACAATTGACAAAAAGAGGGTTTAATTTGTGTGCGTATAAATCTCGCATCATTCCACATGTTTAACATAATTGAATAACAAGTTAAATTAAACATGAAAACAGAAACAATAGAAGAAAGAACTCCAAACACTCCAATAGTTGCAGATTGCATGTGCAAGGTTTCTTCCTTCCTTTGGACTGCACGGCACTACTCCTCCTCTCCTTCAATGGTGGCGGCACAAGGTGGTTATGGTGGTGGGAAGGTGTGGCTATGGTGGATGAATGGTTGCTTGGATGGAAGGTTGCGGCAAAGGTGGTAAAAGTGGCTGGAATTGTGTTTCTAGGATTTTAGGATGTGTAGAATGGTGTGGCTAGATGAATGGACGAAAATTGGGTGAATGAGTGATCCCCCTTAGTGCCTTGCTGCAAAGCCTTATTTATAGGGCTAGGAAAGGTAGGAGACAAAGTAGGACGGCTAGGAGACAAGGTAGGACGGCTAGGAGACAAAGTAGGACGGCTAGGAGAAGGTAGGACGGCTAGGAGAAGGTAGGACGGCTAGGAGAAGGTAGGACGGCTAGGAGACAAGGTAGGACGGCTATGAGACAAGGTAGGACGGCTAGGAGACAAGGTAGGGCGGCTAGGAGACAAGGTAGGAATTAGGCACCATGTGTGAATAGATAAAGCCTTCTAGAAATAAGCTTTTTAGGCCCCCTTGCAGCTCCCTAACTGAATTCAAGCCTTCAAATTCGTCCATCCTCATGCCTCCATGCTTGCACTATCCAATCTTGGCCCAAAAATGCTCTAGAATGCTCCAAATTGCTTCTTTTTGCATACTTTGACACTAAAGCCTGAAATTGCACGAAAATAACTTTAAACACTATAATTAACATAGTTTAGCTAATTAAATGCAAGAAAACAAGCTAACTAAGTTGTATAAATATGCTCCTATCAATTTCCCCCACACTTAGCTTTTGCTAGTCCTCGAGCAAAATAAAACAAACAAAACAAAACCTAACCTTCCAACATTTGCTACAGGGATTTCCAACGATACATAACATGCCAAAGATCATTATTCCCACAGATTTTAGTCATCCCTACTCTTGAGCAAATACTTAATCATAGTTACCATTCACTAGCTCACATTTAATCATTTAAAACAACATTATGGACGTAGTAACATGCCTTAGAGAATCCACTCAATTCCTTACTGGATACACTCTTATTTTCACACAGATTTTCTAACTACACTCCCTATACTAAGTATATGTGAGAAGATTGATGTAAACATGAAAACGAACACTCATACATGTTATAACAAAAGAAGCACTTTTCTGGAATGATTAAGCATTTATAGATATGATCTCATGAATGGAACGCTACTACTTAGATGCGAGAACCAGGGACACCATATGCTCAAACCAATCCCAAACTCCACATATTGAAATATATAACACTCAAGATAGAAGTTAAGGATTGTAACGGGGCTAAGGGGTATTGGCTAACAAAGAAAGGTTAAGGATAAACAAAAGTTCTTAAAGCGATAGCAAACAAGTAATGAACTTGACACTTAGAATTCACTTTTGCGTGCAGAAAATCACTTAGACATACAAGGGGATGAAATACACAATACTTAGGGTCTAGTTTAACTTTTTGGACCCTTTCTTCAACAACCAACACTTGTGAGTTCTTTCTCACTTATTTTGACCTCTTTTTCATTCTTTTCTCTTTTCTCGTGCCCAATTCTTGTTTTTGGCACAAATTCCCACACATAAATCCCTTCCCCCACACTTGTTTTTCTGCACAAGAATAATCAAAAGGAATTCATTCTAAGTCATGTTCACTATGCTTTAAGAACAAAGGCATGGATGGTCCTTGATAGGAGCATATTCATGCGACTTAATTAGCTTGTTCTCGTGCATTTATGTTGTGTTTACTTAGTTGTTTTAGTGTTTAAGGCCACTTTTGTGTATTTTCAGATTATAAGGCCAAAGTGTGCAAGAAGATGCAAATTGGAGTCTTTTGGAGCGAAAGAGGAATGAATGAGTTGAAGACTTGAAGAAATGACGAATTCCTACGCCAACAATGAATTCTTACCAAAACGAAGAATCCTACTCAAGCAAGGCTTCCTATTTTAGGAAAGTTGACCCTGAGTTTCCCGTTTTGGTAACCTTTCCTAATTCTAAACGTCCATATTTTCTAGCCACTTTATAGGCCTCGTATGCATTTTAGGACACAAAACCAAGGCCCTAGCCCTATTTCCCTTCCTAGCCGCATCTTTAATTTCTGATTTTATTTCCTAATTCTAGAAGCCTTTGAATTTATTTTCGTTTATAAAAATAAGCTAGGAACCAAACATATTTAAAACCCTTTTTCTCCAAACCTAGCCGCAATTCTACCATTCATCCCATTTATTTTCTGACCTAAGCCTATGATCCCATTCATGCCATATTTTATTCAGCCACCATATCCCATTTTTAATAACACCCGTGCACACATATTCCCATTATTCAAAACCCTAACCCGTGCACTACCATTCAACCTAATAAACCAAAAAGAAAATCTGCGCAGCCACCATATTCCATATTCTTTATGTCCGCAGCCACCAACACATTTCCCATTAATTTTATTCACAATCACAGCCGCAACTCCATTCTTTCCCATATATATTATTGCAGCCAATTTCCCATGATGAGCCGTGCATTTTCCATGACCCTAACAGCCACTTTATCCCATAATTTCCATGCTGCCGCAGCCATCATTCTGTCCCAAAACCATTCCAAAGCCGTGCATTTGGCACACCACTCCAGCCATCAACCCGTGCATACACACAGCCACTTTCACCCTAACAAATTCCAGCCGCAATTCCCATTTACTTTTGACTCCATTCTCCCATTATTCCAATCAGCCGCAAAAGCCATAATTCCATAACCCTTCCATTCCACCAAAATCCGTGTATTCCATCACCAAATAAAAACCTAGCCGCAAAATCCCATTATCCCTCATTCATTCTTCAGCCGTGACATTCCTTTCTCCCATCAAAAACATTCCAGCCGCAACACTTTGACCATTTTTTATTCTAGCCGCATATTTGGTCCCAAAACCGTTCAGCCATATTCTCCCATTATTCCAATCTGCCGCATCCATTCCATCACCCTAATCCTCTCATATTTTAATCCATCTTCATGCAGCCACTTTTTCGCATAAAAAAAAAACCCTAATTCCATATATTTTTCCTCCCAAAAACACAGCCGCAGCATCCATATAACAGAATTCTAAAAACCTGTCCGCAGTCACACATTCAACACCATTCCATAACAGCCGTAGCTTCCCATTGCATTTCTTCTTCCATTCCAGCCATATTCCACACACTTCCCACCATTGCCGCACCACCAATCCTCCCTAAATCCATCCCCAACCCAAAATAACATCCAAATCATCCATTTAACCTCACTACCGCAGCAAGGAGAAGAGGAAAGAGGACTTAGACGCGCAGAAATTCAAGTGGATTCATTGGGCGTTCTAGGTGTAATCCATCCTTTGTTCTTTATGTTTAAATTCAATTCTATTTTTCTTGTTGTGAACATGAGAGGCTAAATCCCCCTAGTTAGCTAGGGGGTGATTCGAAACCATGTTTATGCTTGCAATATGAATTGATTATATTTGGTTGGAATTTCATAAGTTGTGGATTCAATTTGTTTAACTGCTTGATCGATAACTTATTTATGTATGTTGATTGAGAGTGCACGCTTAATTTTCATGCATGAATATGACACTAGAATATAAGTGAATTTCACCTAATAGTTATGAACTTATTTTCACAAGTAGTGGAGGTTGCTTATAAACAATCGCGTTAAATGAATTCTTGGCACTAGTTTCATGCTCATCATAGTAACGAATGCCTCGTCAACACTTATAGTTTTCATGATGCTTAATGATCTTTGATTGTATCTTTATTGTGCTTTTCACGTAAAGGACTTTTGGAGAATGTTTTGAATTGCGTTGCGCTAACCCATCCAATTCATTAACTCAAGGAGAACTTGACGGTTAATTTAAGCGGACCTAATTAACCTGGGGTGTTGAGTTTCATAATTTATCGAAAGACCAACTGAAAATCATTTTGTATGCAAGTGTAACATGTGTGGAGAAGAACCTTCTAGCTAGCATTCATTCCATATTTCATCACATTCATATTTAAATTCTGCCTTAAATTTACAATCCGTGCATTTAATTTATTTTCGTCAAAACCTCAATCCCCCTTTATCTTAGTGTCTAATTTAGTTAGAAAGTGTCTTAATTTGTGTTTATAAGTGTTTTGTATTCTTTGAGTCTTTGATTTGTTTTAGTATTGTATTGTTTAGTTTTACATTCTTTGAGTCTAGTTTAGTGTTTTTATTGTTTGTTTTACGTTTTTGAGTCAGTTTCCAAGTGATTTAGTAATCCCTCCTAATCCCCGGTCTAGAACGATCCCTACTTGCATCTTTACTACAATTGTCACAAGAGGGTTTTAATTTGTGTGCTTACTTAGTTCGCATCAGTCCTATTCTAGGCTAGGTAAGGATAACGTGGGTTAACAAAGAACATAGGCTAAACAAGGCTCAACGGGGCTTAAACCTACAAAACAAATGAACGTGGGGTACGGCTATTTGGCTCTTGGTTCACTAACAACTTCATCTTGTTATGTGTTATGCTAATCAATTTTATGCTTTGAATGAAATGGGCATGAGTTCTAGTATTTGGAACTAAATGATGAAACGCCTTCTAAGTAGTAACCAAGCAAAGAATAATGAGATCATGCAACGACTTTAGAAGACAACAAATGCACAGATTATTAACTCTCCAAAGAACATTAAAAGCTCAAGTCTCTCAGGGTTGTAGCGTTAGTTTGAGTTTCTTCCTTCAAGCATGTAACAAAAACTAATTTTTCTTTTGATTACAAGTGAATTCATGAACTATAATTACAACTAAGCATAAACCAAAGAGCATATCAAACTTTCATCCATGTTTGTAACTTACTTCAACAGTTATGCAATTAAAAACCAAATCCTCATCATTGTGTTGGTAGGTACCCTAAGACACAAAATGACTCAAAAACAACTCTTTTTGGTATTTTCAAAACAATTTTTCAAATTTTTATGTGATTTTCGGATTTTTAAGTTAAAACACACTAAAAAGCACCAAAACAGCTTAAAAACACCTTAAAACAGCAAGGAACAAGTCTGTAAGTAATGGGTGATAAAATCCCACGAATTTGCATAAAAAACACTTAGTTACCCCCCCACACTTCAATCAAACATTGTCCTCAATGTTTCAAGCATAAAATCACACAAAACACAAAGAAACGCACAAACAGCAAGTAAAACAACTAAATAGGCAGATTCTAAATAAACAACAAAGGGAAGGGTTTAGGAACGCAAATCTGGAATTGGAGTGAGTCCGAGAGCTTCCTTTGTTGAATTGCATGGGTTGCCTCCCAAGTAGCGCTTTCTTTTACGTCTTGCAGCCGGACGTTGCCACGGTGATCAACCTTCATGGAAACCCACGGCATAGTTGATAGGAGCATATTCATGCGACTTAAATGGCTTGTTCTCGTGCATTTACGTTATGTTTCTCTAGTTATTTTAGTCCTTTATGCTTCTTTTGTGTGTTTTCAGGTTCTAAGGGCAAGGTATGCAAAAGGATGCCTTTTGGAGCATTTTGGAGCAAAATCGGACTTGGATTGGATAGCTTATATTTGGAGCAAAAGGAATGGACGAAATTAAAAACCAAACTATCATAACCACCTATCATTACTTATCATCACTTAACATATCACTCATTTATCACTTAACATATCATTCATTTATCACTTAGCATATCATTCATTTATCAATTATCAAACCAATCACTTATCACTTCCATTCACTTATCACTCACTTAGCATATCATTCACTTATCACTCACCACATACCATTCACTTATCACTTATCACTTATCACACCTTTTCTCCAACCTTGACATACATTCACATGATTTCCCAACACTCAAATCAGCCACTCACATGCACTTCCCCCTTTAACAATCCCACACCTTGACATTATTCTTTCATCCACCCACCACAAATCCAATCAATGCCGTGGCTCTCCATCACAATTTCAGCTTTCCCTTTTACACATCACATGCATTTCCACCTTGTTCATGCTTTCCTATTTCAATATTCATTCACTTTGCATTCTTTAATTTAGCCACATAATCATTCACCCTTTCCTTTCCACAATCCCATTCATCAACACATGCAAACACATGCACAACAACACACTACACAACACAAAGACCCATCCTGAAAATCAATGCCGTGTACACCTTATGCATTTTCAGCTTTCTTCTTTGTTGTTGCACATGCATTTTCAGCCACATATCCACTCACATGCACCCTTTAAACATTCAACCATAAAGCCACATGCAATCTCATTCATCCACCATACATTGCACATGCTTTCACAAGCTTTAACCAACACACAAAACAGCCAACACATGCACCAAAAACTCCTTTACCGTGGGTTCTCTTTGTTTCCCTTGTGCAATTTCAGTTTTCACATGTGTCCTAGCTGTTTTTCCATCATTCCTCCACACAAATGCTTAAACAAATAGCCATATGTTCCCTCCACTACTCCTATAAATACCCTTGCATTCATTCATTCATGCATCTCATCTCATTCACAACACAACACTCTTCAAAATCATCCATTCTTCCCCCTATTGGCCGTGAGTTTCCCTTCCATCTCTCCTCCATTTCTTCCATTTCCATAATCCCCCAATCCATTCAACACACCAACAACATCCCTTAGTCCTTGTGCCACAATAAAGAGGAAGATAAGAGGGCCTAAACGTTCATACAATTCATGTTTGAGTTGTTGGAATGTTTATGCGTTTCTTTGATTTCAATGTTGTAAATTCAATTCTCTTTGTTTTGTAATATGAGGAATGGAAGAGAAGAGTGCCTAAACGTTCATACAATTCGAGTTTGAGTTGTTGGAATGTTTAGGTGTTTCTTTGATTTCAAAGTTATGAGGAACTAAACCCCCCTTAGCTAGGGGTGATTTCAATACCATGATTGTTTATGTAATATGAATTGATGAATTCCAGTTATGAACTCTTGATTCGTGAATGCAATTGGCTTAACTATTTGATGATTAACTTATTTGTGTTTGTTGATTGAGGGTCGACACTTAATTACATGCATGAATATGTGGCTAAAGTTTAAGAAGGTTTCACATAATCGTTACTAACTTATACTTGAAAGTAGTGAAGGTCGCTTGTCACGATCGCGTTAAGTTTAAATTCTTAGCATGAGTAACATGATGTCATAGTTGCAAGTGCTTTGTCAGTGCTTATGGTTTTCATTATTCTTAATGATCTTCGATTGTATCTCTATTATGATGACATGTAGGGAACTTTTGAGAATGTTTTGGGTTGTCGAATGATGCCATCCAATCCAATAATATAAGGAAAATCTGAGGGTTAACTAGTGATGTCACGGTTAATTTGGGGCATTGTCGTTCATAATTCAATGAAGGAATAACTGGAAATTGATTCATATGCATAAATATCATGTGTGGAAAAAGAACCTCTAGCTAATTCACCAACCATCTAATTTCACAACACTTGTTTGCAATCTATCCATATTTACAATTTGTTTTGTTTCCAAGTATCCATTTTAGTTTAAATTCGTTCAAATCCAATTCCCCCCTATTTCGTTGAAGTCTTAGTCTTAATCTTTCTTATTTTTAGTTTTGCTTTCTTCGAGCATTAAATAGTGTTTTATATTGAGTTTTTATGTTTTTAAGTCAATTTAGAAGGTTTTAGCAAGCCCTCCTAATCCCCGGTCTAGAACGATCCCTCACTTATCCATTCTACTACAATTGTCAAACGAGGGTTTAATTTGAGTGTCAAGTAATTCTCGCATCAAATTTTGGCGCCGTTGCCGGGGATTAGCAACTTTGCTAATCTCTTGGATTGTTTTATTTTCTTTTATTTTATTCCAGATTCTTGATCTTGTTTTATTTCTTGTTTTAGGTACTAGTTTATGACTAGGAGTTCTCATCCGATTCGTGAACCTATCTCGGTCTTTGACGCAGATTTCGAGCGAGAATTGAGACGAAAAAGAAAGAACCCAGAACCTAGCGAATCAAGCGAAAGCTCCGAGTCCATTTCTGAATTTGAAGAAGAGGAACCCAAGACAACAGCGGGTGAAGAAGACATGGCAGCAGACAACCGAACAATCAAAGAGCTTTCCGCTTCGGGATTGGACAATGCCGCACCCCTATGTATTCAATATCCTAGGGCGGCTCTAGGCAAGACCGATGAGTTCGAATTGAAGTCAAGCTTGCTGCATCATATTCCTAAGTACCATGGGCTGTCCATGGAAGATCCCAACAAACACTTGAAGGAGTTCGAGGTGGTTTGTTCGAGCATGACCCCCGTCATTGTGGATGGCAGTATATTGAAGATGAAGGCCTTTCCATTTTCACTTATGGAAAAGGCCAAAGATTGGCTCTACGAACTAGCCCCGGGAACTGTGACTTCGTGGGAAAGTATGAAGCGTGCTTTCTTGGAGAAATTCTTCCCTACTTCGAGAGTGATTCTCCTACGGAAGAAAATTAGTGGTATTCAACAGAACCATGGTGAGACATTCCCGGCTTATTATGAGCGCTTCAAGGGCCTGGTAGCTTCATGTCCTCAACATCAAATGAAGGAGGAACTTCTCCTTCAATATTTCTATGAGGGCCTCCTTCCTATCGAACGTCAAATGCTTGATGCATCAGCGGGAGGAGCATTGGTGGACAAAACACCAGGGGATGCCAAGATTCTCATAGCCAACCGAGCGCTCAACGCTCAACAATATGAAGGAGTGGGCCAAAGGGAAGCCCCACGGCAACAAAGTGTAAATGAGGTGAGTGCTATTTCTGAAATTCAATCACAACTTGCTAATCTTACTTCTCTTGTTTCTCAGGTTGTGATTGGTCCAAAAGCACAAGAACACCAAGTTTGTGGCGTGTGCTCAATTCAAGGGCATCCATCTGACAATTGCCCTCAACTAATCGAGAATGGTGGGTGGGAATCTGCCAATGCAATTGGTTTCCAAGGACAAAATCAAAACAACCCATATTCGAACACTTACAATGCCGGATGGAGGGACCATCCAAACTTCAAATGGAGGGAGCCACAACAAGCTGCCCAACAAGGAGGATTTAGGCCAAACCCCCCTGGTTTTTATTCCAAGCCGTATGCACCCCAACAACCCCAACAACCTTCGGCATCATCTCATTCAGGTACGTCCTTGGAAGGTAATCAAGCTATGCAATTACTAACCTCTATTTCGCAGGGGTTGCAAAATCAAAACAACCGGATAGAAAATAACGAGAAGGAGATGATGGATATGAAGAAACAAATAGGGCAGATTTCTGAGTTCCTTGGACAGATTAGAGAGCAAGGAAATCTTCCTAGCTCAACCACAGTCAATCCAAAGGGAGGATTCGAATCCGCCAAGGCCATCACCCTAAGGAGTGGAAAAGAAGTTGGGACCGAGCCAAACAATCCCAAATCTGCCCAGAAAGTAGATGAAGAGACGACACAACCTGAGGAAGTGTCTAGCTCACCCACGGAAAGAGTGAAAAACCAAATGCCGCAGGCCCCCAATCACCCTAACTCGGCCAAATCAGGTAATTTAAGTTCAAATTCATATACTTCACGTCCTAATCTGCCCAATGTACCTTTTCCTCGCAGATTATTGCAAACAAAGAAGGAGGAGCATGAGAAGGACATTCTTGAAACGTTTAGGAAAGTTCAAGTCAATATCCCGCTCCTAGATGCCATCAAGCAAGTGCCCAAATACGCTAAGTTCTTGAAAGAATTGTGTACTACGAGGAAGAGGGCGTCACACAAAGAGGTAGTAAGGGTAAGTGAGAATGTTTCTGCTGTTTTACAAAGAAAGTTACCACCAAAGTGCAAAGATCCAGGTAGCTTTACAATCCCTTGTATTATTGGTCAAACTAAGTTCGAACATGCTATGTTAGATTTAGGAGCTTCAATTAACGTCATGCCATACTCTATCTATGCTTCAATGAACCTTGGTGAATTGAAAAATGATGGTGTGGTTATTCAGTTGGCCGATAGATCTAATGCATATCCAAAAGGAGTTTTGGAGGATGTGCTTGTGCAGGTGAACCATTTAATTTTTCCGGCTGATTTCTACATCCTAGACATGGAGGATTCAGCCCATTCTACATCTTTGCCGATTCTCCTTGGTAGGCCATTCATGAAGACGGCCCGAACGAAGATTGATGTATACAAAGGCACCTTGACAATGGAATTCGATGGGGAAGTGATTGATTTTAATATTTCTGAAACTATGAGATATCCTGTTGATGACCATTCTTGTTTTTCCATTAATGTTATCGATTCTTTGGCGCAGGTATACCTTGAAGAATTGAACGAGGACGCCCTGGAAACAACCATCACTAAGGCCATAGAGTGCAAAAATGACGGATTTGGGCCAATGCAAGGTCACGGCAAGGAAGAGGAATTCTTTGCCATGGGTTCTAGTGAAGAAATAATTGAGGTTGTGGCAGCCCTTGAGTCATTGCCACAACAATATGGTAAGGTTCCACTCTCACTTTCAAATTCAGTTTCCACTAAGATGCTACCTTCTGTTGTTCAGGCACCATCACTTGAACTTAAGCCGTTGCCGGACCATTTGAAGTATGTGTTTTTGGGAGAAGGCGAAACATTGCCCGTCATCATTTCATCAAGTCTCACGGCAATGGAGGAGGAGAAGCTTGTGAGGGTGCTGCGAGAACACAAAACGGCCATAGGGTGGACTTTGGCCGACATTAAAGGAATAAGCCCTACCACATGCATGCACCGTATACTTCTTGAAGAGGGGACTAAGCCATCCCGAGAGGCTCAACGCCGTCTCAACCCTCCAATGATGGAAGTGGTGAAGAAGGAAATAATCAAGCTTTTGGATTGCGGAGTGATCTACCCTATCTCCGATAGCCGTTGGGTCTCTCCAGTTCAAGTCGTTCCCAAGAAGTCCGGAGTAACTGTTATCAAGAATGATGAGAATGAGCTCGTACCTACACGCATTCAGACTGGATGGCGAGTATGTATCGATTACCGGAAGCTAAATGCCATGACTAGGAAAGATCACTTTCCTTTGCCATTCATCGACCAGATGCTCGAAAGGTTAGCCGGTCATGCTTTTTACTGTTTTCTTGATGGATACTCTGGATATAACCAAATTGTGATAGCCCCGGATGATCAAGAGAAGACCACATTCACATGTCCCTTTGGAACATTTGCTTATCGTCGCATGCCATTTGGTTTATGCAATGCACCGGCCACTTTCCAACGATGCATGGTAAGTATCTTCTCTGATTATGTTGAAAAGATAATTGAAGTATTTATGGACGATTTTAGTGTGTTTGGAGACTCATTTGATGCTTGTTTGCATAATCTCACTTTAATCTTGAAAAGATGCATGGAAACTAACCTTGTTTTGAATTGGGAAAAATGTTATTTTATGGTTAAGCAAGGTATAGTTTTGGGTCATATCATCTCAGAAAAAGGGATTGAAGTTGATAAGTCTAAAATAGATCTTGTACGTCACTTACCCTCTCCTATTTCGGTTAGAGAGGTCCGTTCTTTTCTTGGCCATGCAGGATTCTATAGGCGATTTATCAAAGATTTCTCAAAAGTTGCACAACCTCTTTGCCGCCTCCTACAAAAAGACGTGGCATTTGAATTCACTAAGGAGTGCACGGCATCATTCAACCAACTCAAGGAGTTGTTGACCACGGCACCCATTATTGTTCCCCCGGAATGGAGCCTCCCGTTCGAGCTTATGTGTGATGCGTCCGATTATGCTTTAGGGGCTGTTTTGGGACAAAGAAAGGACAAGAGGCCGCATGCCATCTACTATGCCTCACGGACGTTGAACGATGCCCAGTTGAACTACTCCACTACGGAGAAAGAACTTCTTGCCGTTGTCTTTGCTTTAGATAAATTTCGATCATATCTAATTGGTACTAAAGTAATTGTTTTCACTGATCATGCAGCTCTAAAGTACTTGCTCACCAAAAAGGAGGCCAAGCCCCGGCTAATTCGGTGGATGTTGTTACTTCAAGAGTTCGACATCGAGATTCGTGACAAGAAGGGAAGTGAAAACGTGGTGGCTGACCACCTAAGCCGAATGGTGCATAATGAGGAATCCCTACCCATTGCAGAGACATTCCCCGATGAGCAGCTGCTATCCATTGAGGTAAGTGAACCATGGTATGCAGATTTAGTGAATTACTTGGTGGCTAAACAAATTCCAAATGATCTCAATAGGCACCAACGTGACAAACTTAGGCATGATGCACGGTTTTATGTATGGGATGATCCGTACTTATGGAAATTTTGTCCCGATCAAATTGTACGTAGATGTGTGCATGATTCTGAATTTCACTCAATTCTAAACTTTTGTCACACATATGCATGTGGTGGTCATTTTGGCACACAACGCACTGCCCTCAAGGGTTCTAGAGTGTGGTTTTTATTGGCCGACTATATTTAGGGATGCTAGAACCTTTTGTATGTCTTGTGATCGTTGCCAACGAATGGGTAACATAGGTACCAAGGACCAAATGCCGCAAACCCCTGTCTTTAATGTTGAAATTTTTGATGTTTGGGGCATTGATTTCATGGGCCCTTTCCCTCCATCTTATGGTTTCACGTATATCTTGCTAGCCGTTGATTATGTTTCTAAATGGGTGGAAGCAAAAGCCACCCGTACTAACGATTCTAAGGTGGTTGCAGATTTCGTGAAAACTAACATTTTTGCTAGGTTTGGAATGCCGAGAGTAATCATAAGTGATGGAGGGTCTCACTTTTGCAATCGGACCATTGAGGCGTTGCTAAGAAAGTACCATGTCAACCATAAGGTCTCCACACCTTACCATCCTCAAACAAATGGCCAAGCCGAGGTGTCTAACCGAGAAATCAAACAAATTTTGGAGAAGACCGTTGGACCAACAAGGAGGGATTGGAGCTTACGTTTAGATGATGCACTATGGGCATATCGTACGGCATACAAAACACCCATTGGGATGTCACCTTTTCGGCTCGTCTATGGTAAGCCATGTCATTTGCCCGTAGAATTAGAGCACAAGGCACATTGGGCCGTGAAGACTTTCAACATGGACATAGATGCAGCGGGAGTTCATAGGAAGCTCCAATTGAATGAACTTGAGGAGATTCGGAATGAAGCCTATGAGAATGCCCGGATGTACAAAGCCAAGACCAAAGCATTCCATGATAAAATGATCCGAACCAAGACCTTCACAGTTGGGCAGAAAGTGTTGCTTTTCAACTCTCGCCTACGTTTGTTTCCTGGTAAGTTGCGTTCTAAATGGATTGGCCCGTTTGTTGTTACTAACGTTTTACCTTATGGTGCAGTCCACATAAAAAGCTTAAGGAATGGCGTAGAATTCAACGTGAACGGGCATCGGTTGAAGCCATATTACGAGCATGGTGTGGGGCAAGTGGTGGAAGACATTCCTTTCCATTCCGTGGGCTCAATTAAAGATTGAAGAGAGTACTCGTCCGGCTGCAAGACGTAAAAGAAAGCGCTTCGTGGGAGGCAACCCATGCATCCGAATAGAGAAGAACTTATTTTTATTCCTTTCCTTTTCTTTACTGCCTTTACTTTGCTTTCTTTATCGTTTTTGTTTATTTATTTGCTCTTTTGTGACTCTATGCTTAAAACATTGAGGACAATGTTTGATTTAAGTTGGGGGGGTAAACAATTTGTTTTTGCATGAATTTCGTGGGATTTATTCACCTATCACTTAGAATGTTGTTTCTTGCTGTTTTAAGCGTTTTTAGAGTGTTTTAGTGTGTTTTATAGTGTCTTGGCATAAAACTCCGAAAAATTGATAAAAATTTGAAAAAAAAATACTTTTGAAAACCCCAAAAAGATGTGTTTTTAGAGTCATTTGAGTCATTTTGGTGTTTGTTTGTGTCTTAGGCAACCCAATACAGTAAATAAAACTTTTGCTTGTTCATTGATTTTTTCGATAAATTACAATTGTATCTAAACATGGCAGAAAGATGGAGCCTTTACAAAGGTTGTGTACGTGAGGCCCCACTACGTGGCAACACTCTCGGAGCAGAAGGCATCGGAACAGGAGGTCTCGGAACAGAAGGCATTGGAGCAAGAGGCATCGGAGCGGAAGGCATCGGAGCGGGAGGCACCGAAGATAGATCATTCAAGGCCCCAAACCTTGGTGGAACGCTGGATGAACCAGGAAAGAGGTGCCTCTGGAAGAAAGCTGCAAGCCTTTGACGGTCATCAAGCTCGTCAAGTTTCCTCTTCATGCCTGACGAATAATTGTTGGCAAGCACGTGCAAACTTCGGTTCTCGTACTTAAGCTGTTTGATCTCCTGCTTAAGACTCTCCACCTCCGCCATCAAGGATTCAACCTGACGGGAGCGAGCAAGAAGGCGTTGGCCCATGTTGGACACAGAGCCAGCACACTGAACACTCAGAGCCAGGGATTCTTGAACGGCCAACTCATCGGACCGTCCGGAAAGCAGCTGACTGTCTTTGGGAGTGAGGAGGTTCCGAGCCACTATCGTAGCCGTTGTGGGATCCGTCATCACAGAGTCCTCTTCTGTAAGAGGGCCATGGGAAGATAAGAAACACGGGCACCATACCTTACCCTGATGAGACGTGACCGGATCACTGCTTAGACTCAAATCTAAGCAAAGGTTCGATGGGTTGGATGAGCTAGCCATTGTTCACGAAGTTAAAAGAGAAGGGGTGGACGGAGTAGATTTTCAAAGGGCCGGAGACAAGTTTCAAGAATGGAAAATCTTCAGAGTGTGTGAGTTGGCGGTGATCGATAGCTCTATAAAAAGCCAAGGCAACGCGTCCACCAATTCAAAAAGCCTTTGCTTTTCAGAAATCGCGTTCAACACGTGGAGGCCATCATCGCAACTACACGTCTTTAGCCGACAAGCGCAAAGTTCGGCGACGCTTTATCTGCTTTTCAGAAAACGCGTGCAGCTTTATCGAAGAGGCGTCTTCAAATATCGAAGAGTCGCCACTATTCCAAAAAGCCGGATTTGCGGGATCAAAATGTCTGTCAACAACGGTAAAAGCACAGTATCGCCACTTGCTATTGAATTCCCTATATATGTCGACCTTCATTTTTTTTTTGGCAAGACAGAACTGAAGAAAATGCCCAACTCTCTCTCACCTCTGAGGGTGCACTCCCAGCAAAGCCTTTCGAGATACTCCATTCTCTCTTCTTCCCCAAAGATGATACCAGATGCCTGGAGAACAGATGATCCAGGAGGAAGCAGCACAACAAATACATGTGCTGATTCATTCACCGCTTCTTCAAAAGCAAAGGTATCTCATATCATCAAGGGCAAAAGCAAAGGTATCTCATATCATGCTCTTTCCTTGTCTTTTCCTTTGTCCTTGATATTATTTGCATGGCAAAGTGAAAGAAGCAATCAGCCGGCACTTGGAGTCTATATGGACTCTATTCCCTGGTTGCTTACCTAGCTTTGCTAAGCTATCCTCTAACCCTCTTCAATACGAATTGGAGAGATTGAACAAAGAAACAGATAAGAGGAGGAAGCTCAGACCTTCGGGGGAGACCAAAGGAAGCCTGCTGCCCAGTTTAAGAGTAGCACAAAGGAAAATCAACGATGGGAGCAGCACAGTTCAAGAGTAAGCCTGTGGAATCACAAAGATCCAAGCCTCACTGCAATCACCAAGGAGAAGATGGAACGAAAACTCCATAACCAGATTTGCATCTCTAAACTCTTCTCTTTGTTAGATACATTCTGCCATGTTTAGTATGTTTAAATGCTGTTTATATGTTTGTTTGTGTTTAGTGTGGTTTTTAACATTGAGGACAATGTTTGTTTTAAGTGTGGGGGAGTGACTAAAGTGTTTTGATGCAAATTCGTAGGGTTTTATCCACCATAACTTCAAATGTTGTTTCTTGCTGTTTTTAAGTGTGTTTAGTGTGTTTTGACTTAAAAATTCGAAAATCACATAAAAATTTGAAAAACATGTTTTGAAAAGCCTAAAAAGAGTGTTTTGAGTCATTTTTGTGTCGTAGGTCACCTTCCAACACAATGATAAGGATTTGGTTTCTAATTGCATGACTGTTAAAAAAGAGTTATAAACATGGAGAAAAGTTTGATTTACTCTTGGTATATGCTTGGTTATGGTTATAATGTATGACTTCACATGCAATCATAAAAGAAAAAAATTAGTTATGTAACATGCTTGAAGGAAGGAACTCAAACAAACGCTACAACCCTGAGAGACTTGAGCCTATAACGTTCTTTGGAGAGTATAATCTGTGATTTCTTGTTTTCCAAAGTTGTTGCATGATCTCATTATTCTTTGCTTGGTTACTACTTAGAAGGCGTTTCATCATATAGTTCCAAATGCTAGAACTCATGCCCATTTCATTCAAAGCATGTTATTGATTTGCATAACATATATCAAGATGAAGTTGTGTAGTTGCCACCATAGCCAAATAGCCTCACTTCCCATATTTCGTATTTGTTGAAAGTTTTAACCCCGTTGAGCCTTGTGTAGCCTTTAATTCTTTGTTTACCCACATTTTCCTCACCTAGCCTAGTTTAGGACAATCCACACCCTTGTTCTTAAAAGATAGTGAGCATAACTTAAATGAATTCCTTTTGAGTTACATTATGCAAGAAAATGAGTATGGGGGAGTAAAAGTTTGTTCTTACGTTTATATGTAAGTTTTAAGATTCAAAAGAAAAAAAAAAGAAAAAAAAAACAAAAAAAAAAAAAAAAAAAAAAAAAAAAAAAAAAAAAAAAAAAAAAAGAGAGAAAATAAGTAAGGATGAACTCACGAGCGTTGATGGTTGAAGAAAGGGTCCAAAAAGTGAATATGGCCCTAAGTTTTGTGTGACTTTCCCTTGGGTGTTCAAAGTTGACTTCTGCGTTCTTAAGGGAATTCTAAGTGCCTGATTCAATACTTTGCTCACTATTGCTCTAAGAATGTTTGTTTATCCTTCACCTTCCATTGTTAGCCAATACCCCAAGCCCCGTTACAACCCTTGACTTCTATCTTGAGTGTTGTGTATTTCAATTGTGGAGTTTGAACTTGGTATGAGCATATGGTGTCACTGGTGCTCGCGTCTAAGTAGTAGCATTCCATTCATGAGATCATATTCATGTCATTATTAACTCCAGAAATTGCGTTCTTTGTGATACATATATGTGAGTGTCGTTTTCATGTTTACATCAATCTTCTCACATATGACTAAATTAGGGTGTGTAGTTAGAAATTCTGAGTGAAAATCGAGTGCATATCTTGTAAGGAATTGAGCAAATTCTCTAAGGCATGTTACTACATTCAAAACATGGTTTTAAATGCTTAATTGTGAACTAGTATATGGTGACTATGATTAAGAATGTACTTAAGTGTGAAGATGACTAAAATCTGTGGGAATGATGATTTTTAACTTGTCATGTGCATTGGAAATCCCTAAGACGATTGTTGGAAGGTTTAGGTGTGTTTTACTTGTTTTGTTTCGTTTCGTTTTGTTTTGTTTTTCTTTCTGTTTTGCTCGAGGACTAGCAAAAGATAAGTGTGGGGGTATTTGATAGGAGCATATTCATGCGACTTAAATGGCTTGTTCTCGTGCATTTACGTTATGTTTCTCTAGTTATTTTAGTCCTTTATGCTTCTTTTGTGTGTTTTCAGGTTCTAAGGGCAAGGTATGCAAAAGGATGCCTTTTGGAGCATTTTGGAGCAAAATCGGACTTGGATTGGATAGCTTATATTTGGAGCAAAAGGAATGGACGAAATTAAAAACCAAACTATCATAACCACCTATCATTACTTATCATCACTTAACATATCACTCATTTATCACTTAACATATCATTCATTTATCACTTAGCATATCATTCATTTATCAATTATCAAACCAATCACTTATCACTTCCATTCACTTATCACTCACTTAGCATATCATTCACTTATCACTCACCACATACCATTCACTTATCACTTATCACTTATCACACCTTTTCTCCAACCTTGACATACATTCACATGATTTCCCAACACTCAAATCAGCCACTCACATGCACTTCCCCCTTTAACAATCCCACACCTTGACATTATTCTTTCATCCACCCACCACAAATCCAATCAATGCCGTGGCTCTCCATCACAATTTCAGCTTTCCCTTTTACACATCACATGCATTTCCACCTTGTTCATGCTTTCCTATTTCAATATTCATTCACTTTGCATTCTTTAATTTAGCCACATAATCATTCACCCTTTCCTTTCCACAATCCCATTCATCAACACATGCAAACACATGCACAACAACACACTACACAACACAAAGACCCATCCTGAAAATCAATGCCGTGTACACCTTATGCATTTTCAGCTTTCTTCTTTGTTGTTGCACATGCATTTTCAGCCACATATCCACTCACATGCACCCTTTAAACATTCAACCATAAAGCCACATGCAATCTCATTCATCCACCATACATTGCACATGCTTTCACAAGCTTTAACCAACACACAAAACAGCCAACACATGCACCAAAAACTCCTTTACCGTGGGTTCTCTTTGTTTCCCTTGTGCAATTTCAGTTTTCACATGTGTCCTAGCTGTTTTTCCATCATTCCTCCACACAAATGCTTAAACAAATAGCCATATGTTCCCTCCACTACTCCTATAAATACCCTTGCATTCATTCATTCATGCATCTCATCTCATTCACAACACAACACTCTTCAAAATCATCCATTCTTCCCCCTATTGGCCGTGAGTTTCCCTTCCATCTCTCCTCCATTTCTTCCATTTCCATAATCCCCCAATCCATTCAACACACCAACAACATCCCTTAGTCCTTGTGCCACAATAAAGAGGAAGATAAGAGGGCCTAAACGTTCATACAATTCATGTTTGAGTTGTTGGAATGTTTATGCGTTTCTTTGATTTCAATGTTGTAAATTCAATTCTCTTTGTTTTGTAATATGAGGAATGGAAGAGAAGAGTGCCTAAACGTTCATACAATTCGAGTTTGAGTTGTTGGAATGTTTAGGTGTTTCTTTGATTTCAAAGTTATGAGGAACTAAACCCCCCTTAGCTAGGGGTGATTTCAATACCATGATTGTTTATGTAATATGAATTGATGAATTCCAGTTATGAACTCTTGATTCGTGAATGCAATTGGCTTAACTATTTGATGATTAACTTATTTGTGTTTGTTGATTGAGGGTCGACACTTAATTACATGCATGAATATGTGGCTAAAGTTTAAGAAGGTTTCACATAATCGTTACTAACTTATACTTGAAAGTAGTGAAGGTCGCTTGTCACGATCGCGTTAAGTTTAAATTCTTAGCATGAGTAACATGATGTCATAGTTGCAAGTGCTTTGTCAGTGCTTATGGTTTTCATTATTCTTAATGATCTTCGATTGTATCTCTATTATGATGACATGTAGGGAACTTTTGAGAATGTTTTGGGTTGTCGAATGATGCCATCCAATCCAATAATATAAGGAAAATCTGAGGGTTAACTAGTGATGTCACGGTTAATTTGGGGCATTGTCGTTCATAATTCAATGAAGGAATAACTGGAAATTGATTCATATGCATAAATATCATGTGTGGAAAAAGAACCTCTAGCTAATTCACCAACCATCTAATTTCACAACACTTGTTTGCAATCTATCCATATTTACAATTTGTTTTGTTTCCAAGTATCCATTTTAGTTTAAATTCGTTCAAATCCAATTCCCCCCTATTTCGTTGAAGTCTTAGTCTTAATCTTTCTTATTTTTAGTTTTGCTTTCTTCGAGCATTAAATAGTGTTTTATATTGAGTTTTTATGTTTTTAAGTCAATTTAGAAGGTTTTAGCAAGCCCTCCTAATCCCCGGTCTAGAACGATCCCTCACTTATCCATTCTACTACAATTGTCAAACGAGGGTTTAATTTGAGTGTCAAGTAATTCTCGCATCAATAGTGGGTTGTCTTCTCAACATCATGTTCTACAAAGCCCTCGTAGTAAGGCTTCAATCTGTGCCCATTCACTTTGAACTCTTGACCTGTTTTGAAGCTACGAACTTGGACTACACCATGAGGAAAAACGTTAGTAATAACAAAGGGTCCAATCCAACGTGAACGTAACTTACCCGGAAATAGACGAAGACGAGAATTAAACAACAACACTTTCTGTCCAACAGAGAATGACTTGGTGCGAATCATCTTATCATGAAAGGCCTTCGTCTTTTCCTTGTAAAGGCGAGCATTCTCATAAGCTTCATTCCGTATCTCCTCAAGTTCATTCAATTGAAGCTTACGATGAATTCCCGCTGCATCCACATCCATGTTGAACTTCCTCACGGCCCAATGAGCCTTGTGCTCCAACTCCACAGGTAAGTGACATGGCTTGCCATAAACAAGCCGAAACGGGGACATTCCTATGGGTGTTTTGTAGGCGGTCCTATAAGCCCACAATGCATCTTCTAGCCTTAAGCTCCAATCTTTTCTTGTTGGACCCACTGTCTTCTCAAGAATCTGTTTTATCTCCCGATTCGACACCTCGGCTTGCCCGCTTGTTTGAGGATGATAGGGTGTGGACACCCTATGTGTAACGTTGTACTTCTTGAGCAAGGCCTCAATTGTACGATTACAGAAATGTGAGCCTCCATCACTTATAAGAACTCGAGGCATTCCGAACCTAGCAAAAATGTTAGACTTCACAAAATCTGCAACTACCTTGGAATCGTTAGTACGGGTGGCTTTTGCTTCCACCCATTTGGAAACATAATCCACCGCCAACAAGATATAGAGAAAACCATGTGATGAAGGAAAAGGACCCATAAAATCAATGCCCCACACATCAAATATTTCAACAGAAAGTATAGGGGTTTGTGGCATTTGATCCTTAGCACTTATATTACCCATTCTTTGACACCGATCACATGTAAGGCAAAACGTCCTAGCATCCCTAAAGATGGTTGGCCAATAAAACCCACATTCTAAGACTTTAAGGGCAGTGCGTTGGGTGCCAAAATGTCCCCCACATGCATATGAATGACAAAATGTTAAAATAGATTGAAACTCAGATTCATTCACACAACGTCGGACAATCTGATCGGGACAAAATTTCCAAAGGTATGGGTCATCCCAAACATAAAACCTAGCATCCTTTCTAAGCTTATCACATTGATTCCTATTAAGTGTGCTAGGGGTATGTTTAGACACCAAAAAGTTCACCAAATCTGCGTACCAAGGCTCACTTACCTGGATAGACATTAATTGTTCATCGGGAAAGGTTTCAGAAATTGGCATTGCTTCCTCATGCACCATTCGGCTTAGGTGGTCAGCCACCACATTCTCCACGCCCTTCTTATCCCGAATCTCAATGTCAAACTCTTGTAGAAGCAACATCCATCGAATCAATCTAGGCTTGGCCTCCTTTTTCGTGAGCAAATATTTGAGAGCTGCATGATCAGTAAAAATAACAATTTTAGTACCAAGTAAGTAAGATCGGAACTTATCTAATGCAAAAACCACAGCAAGTAATTCTTTCTCAGTGGTTGAATAATTTAATTGAGCATCATTTAGTGTCCTAGAAGCATAATAGATAACGTGGGGTTGCTTGTTCTTTCGCTGTCCCAAAACAGCACCAATGGCATAGTCCGACGCATCACACATTAACTCGAATGGAAGGCTCCAATCTGGAGGTGTGATAATAGGAGCCGAAGTGAGAGCTTCCTTCAAGTGCTTGAATGCCGTGGAGCATGCTTCATCAAACTCGAAAACCACCTCTTTTTGAAGCAACCGGCATAGTGGCTGTGTAATCTTGGAGAAATCCTTAATGAAACGCCTATAAAAACCTGCGTGGCCAAGAAACGAACGAACCTCTCTAACCGAAGTTGGAGAGGGTAAGTGGCGAACAAGGTCTACCTTAGATTTATCTACTTCAATGCCTTTTTCAGAAATGATATGGCCTAGAACAATACCTTGTTTAACCATGAAGTGGCATTTTTCCCAATGAAGTACAAGATTCGTTTCAACACAACGTTTCAAGATTAAAGTCAGATTATTCAAGCAATGATCAAATGAATTGCCAAACACGCTAAAATCATCCATGAATATCTCAATAATCTTCTCCACATAATCAGAGAATATACTCACCATGCATCGTTGAAACGTTGCCGGAGCATTGCACAAGCCAAATGGCATGCGTCTATATGCAAAAGTGCCAAAGGGGCACGTAAATGTTGTCTTCTCTTGGTCCTCCGGAGCGATCACAATCTGGTTATATCCGGAATATCCATCAAGAAAGCAATAAAATTCATAACCGGTTAACCTTTCCAACATTTGGTCGAGGAATGGTAATGGAAAGTGATCCTTCCTTGTCATGGCATTTAACTTCCTGTAATCAATGCAAACACGCCAACCAGTCACAACACGAGTGGGGACAAGCTCTTGTTCTTCATTCTTCACCACTGTGACGCCAGACTTCTTTGGAACAACCTGCACAGGTGACACCCAACGACTATCAGAAATAGGATATATAACACCACAATCAAGTAATTTTATAACCTCCTTTTTCACTACTTCCAACATAGGTGGATTAAGGCGACGTTGAGCTTCACGAGATGGCTTGGCTTCCTCTTCCAAAAGGATGCGATGCATGCACGTGGTGGGACTAATGCCTTTGATATCCGCCAAAGTCCATCCAATGGCAGATTTGTGCTCTTTTAACACCCTTATCAACTTGTCTTCTTCTTGAGCCGTGAGTAAGCTTGAAATGATGACGGGTAGCGTTTGATCTTGGCCCAAGAACACATACTTCAAGTGACTAGGTAATGGCTTTAACTCAAGTATAGGTGGCTGCACAGTTGATGGAAGTAACTTGTTAGTCAAAACCGAATCTAAAAGTGAGATTGGAGACTTACCAGAGTGGGAGGGCAATGACTCGAGGGCAGCGACCATTTCAAGTACTTCATCACAAGGGGGTACGGTAATATGGTCAGATTGCATGCCGTGGGTTGCCAAGACTCCCTCACACTTATTTCTTGTTCCTATGCTGTGGACTAAGGCTACCTCAAGTGCATCTTCGTTCATTTGATCCAAATGCACCTGTGTCAACGAATCAACAATGTCAATAGCAAAACAAGAATGGTCCTCAATTGGATGTTTAATGGTTTCAGAAAGATTAAAATGAATAATGTCCCCATCAAACTCCATGGTCAATGTTCCCGTATACACATCAATCTTTGTTCTTGCTGTTTTCATGAAGGGACGGCCTAGCAAGATTGGCAATGATGGAGCATGGCTTGAATCCTCCATGTCTAAAACATAGAAATCTGCGGGGAAAATAAGGTGATTGACCTGCACTAAAACATCCTCAAGGACTCCCTTGGGATAAGCGTTAGAACGATCAGCCAATTGAATTATAACGCCATCTTGTTTTAACTCACCAAGGTTCATTGATGCATAAATGGAATATGGCATTACATTGATGGATGCACCTAAATCTAACATGCATTGTTCAAATCTAGTGTTTCCAATTATGCATGGGATAGTAAAACTCCCTGGATCCTTACACTTTGGAGGTAACTTGCGTTGCAAGACCGCGGACACATTTTCACTTACTTTCACAACTTCTTTGTTTGAAATTCTTTTCCTAGTTGTGCATAACTCTTTTAAAAACTTTGCATACCTGGGCACTTGCTTAATAGCATCAAGTAAAGGAATGTTTACTTGAACTTTGCGAAAGGTCTCCAAAATGTCCTTTTCGCCTTCTTCCTTCTTTGATTGTGCAAATCTGCGAGGAAAAGGAACATTGGGCAGATTAGTGTTTGAAATCACAACATTTGGAACAACATTACCTGAGGTGGACGGTTTGGAAGGTGTAGATTGCTGCGGCATGGTTGGTGCCATCTTTGCCGTGGGGTGGGATTGCTCCTCTTCTTCCAATTGTAACTTCTCATCTTCCTTGTTTGGGGCAGATGCATGTGCTTTGCTTCCCACTTCTTTTCCACTTCGTAAAATGATGGCTTTTGCAGATTCAAAACCACCCTTTGGATTGATCTCCGTAGTGCTTGGTAACTTACCACTCTCACGAAATTGTCCCAAAAATTCGGCCATTTGGCCCATTTGCTTCTTGAGCTCATTCACCTCCTTTGCTTGATTCTGCATTCCCTGCGCCATTGTGGTTAATAATTGATACGTTTTATCATCATTCATGGACATACTTGAGTTGGTTTGGGATGATTGTGCTTGAAGAGGTGGTTGTGGTGCCATTGGCCTCGGGAAGAAACCCGGGGGTTGTCGGAATCCACTTTGTTGGGCAGGTTGTTGTGCATCCCTCCATCTGAAATTGGGGTGGTCACGCCATCCCGGATTGTATGTGTTAGAGAAAGGATCACCCCTTGGTTGGTTTGGATTCCCATAACCCACGGCATGGGCAGATTCCCACCCTCCATTTTCAATTAATTGAGGGCATTGATCAGATTGGTGTCCTTGAATGGAACATACACCACACATTGTAATTCCTTGCGGTTTGGGGCCTTCAACAAACTGTGACAACATGGACGTAAGGTTAGCCATTTGGGATTGTAACTCAGAAATAGAACTTACCTCATTGACATGATGTGGCCGTGGGGCATCTCTTTGCCCAACTCCTTCATATTGTTGTGCATTGAGTGCGCGATTAGCAATGAGAATTTTGGCATCCATGGGTGTCTTATCCACTAGAGCTCCTCCCGCGGATGCATCCAACATTTGACGTTCAATTGGTAAGAGCCCTTCGTAGAAATATTGAAGAAGAAGCTCCTCCTTCAATTGGTGCTGTGGACATGAAGCAACAAGGGTTTTAAAACGTTCATAATAAGTTGGGAAAGATTCACCTTGGTTTTGCTGAATTCCACTAATCTTCTTGCGAAGAAGAATGATTCGTGATGTTGGAAAGAACTTCTCTAAGAAAGCTCGCTTCATACTTTCCCATGATGTGACAGTGCCAGGAGCCAACTCGTACAACCAATCCTTGGCCTTTTCCAACAAAGAAAAAGGAAAAGCCTTCATCTTCAATATGTTGCTATCCACATTCACCGGTGTCATACTTGAGCATACGACTTCAAACTCCTTCAAATGCTTATTAGGGTCCTCCATTGATAACCCATGGAACTTGGGTATATGATGTAGCAAACTGGACTTCAATTCAAATTCATCGGTCTTCTCAGGGGCTGCCCTAGGGTATTGGATGCAAAGAGGGGCTGCATTGTCCAAACCCGAGGCGGAAAGCTCCTTGATGGTTCTGTTGTCTACTGCCATGGTTGGTACTTCTTCTTCACACCTTGTCGTGGGCTCTTCTTTAACCTCCACTTCTTGCTCTTTGATTTCAGGTTCGGAACTAGAAGGATTAGATGCTTGTAGTTTCCTTTCTCTCCTCAAAGTCCTCTCAAAATCGTCGTTAAAGTCGAAGATATTCTCACGAACAGGTTGTGAGCTACGAGTCATAAACTAGTACCTGCACATAAGTGCAAACAAGATAAGTAACACACTTAAAAGACTCGGCACAAGTAAGAAAACAATAGGCCTATACACGGCACAAAAACAAACACACACACGGTGCAAAAATATAAAACAAAACAGAAACTAAACAAATTAAACAAGACTCAAGACAAGGGATTAGCAACTTTGCTAATCCCCGGCAACGGCGCCAAAACTTGATGTGAGAATTACTTGACACACAAATTAAACCCTCTTGTTGTCAAATTGTAGTAAGGATGCAAGTAGGGATCGTTCTAGACCGGGGATTAGGAGGGCTTGCTAAAACCTCTAAAATGACTTAGAAACATAAAAACAAAGTTTAAAACACTAAACTAGACTTAATGAATGCAAACCTAAAATTTAAAACACTCAAACAAACTAAAAGACTCAAAACAGCACAAACACACTCAAATCTGCCTAAAAACCACTTTCTGGGCAGTTTTGAGTACAAACACAAATTTGGACGAAATTAAGTTGTAACTTGACTCAAGACTCTTAAAAACACAAACTAAATGTATTTCTAACTAATCTAACACTTTAAAATAAATGGGGGATTGGTTTTGACGAATTTAAAATTAAAATAGAAACTTGGAAACAAAACAGATTCTAAAACCGATTTGATGAAATAGAAGGATGAGAAACTAGTTAGAGGGTTCCTTATCCACACATGACCATATGCATATAATTTGATTCCCATTTATGACTTCAACAAACGATGAATGACAATGCTCCAAGTTAATTAGGTTCGCTTAAATTAACTTTCAGATTTCCCTAGATTCATTGGATTGAATGGAATACGCATTACAACCAAATTATTCCTAATCAAAGTCCCTAACTATGGAATACGCATGATAGAGACATTCAACAAAGATCATTAAGTTCAACGGAAATCATAAACATCGACTAGGCATTCATAACTATGGAATACGCATGTTAATCCAGCCTAGGGTTTACTAAACACAATCGTGACTAGCGATTTTTACTACTCATGAATATAAGTTCATAACGATTAGGTGAAATTCCCTTATATCCTAGCATCAAGTTTAGGCATGCAAATTAAGTGTCGACCCTCAACCCACATACATAAACAAGTTCTTAATCAAAACAGAAAAGTAAACCACATCTAAAGTTCATGAATTCATAACTGGAGTAAATCAAATCATAACCAACATATGTCCATGGCTTCAAATTCGCCTCTAACTAAAAAGAAATTAGTTCCACATGTTTAACATAATTGAATAACAAGTTAAATTAAACATGAAAACAGAAACAATAGAAGAAAGAACTCCAAACACTCCAATAGTTGCAGATTGCATGTGCAAGGTTTCTTCCTTCCTTTGGACTGCACGACACTACTCCTCCTCTCCTTCAATGGTGGCGGCACAAGGTGGTTATGGTGGTGGGAAGGTGTGGCTATGGTGGATGAATGGTTGCTTGGATGGAAGGTTGCGGCAAAGGTGGTAAAAGTGGCTGGAATTGTGTTTTTGGGATTTTAGGATGTGTAGAATGGTGTGGCTAGATGAATGGACGAAAATTGGGTGAATGAGTGATCCCCCTTAGTGCCTTGCTGCAAAGCCTTATTTATAGGGCTAGGAAAGGTAGGAGACAAAGTAGGACGGCTAGGAGACAAGGTAGGACGGCTAGGAGACAAAGTAGGACGGCTAGGAAAAGGTAGGACGGCTAGGAGAAGGTAGGACGGCTAGGAGAAGGTAGGACGGCTAGGAGACAAGGTAGGACGGCTAGGAGACAAGGTAGGGCGGCTAGGAGACAAGGTAGGACGGCTAGGAGACAAGGTAGGGCGGCTAGGAGACAAGGTAGGAATTAGGCACCATGTGTGAATAGATAAAGCCTTCTAGAAATAAGCTTTTTAGGCCCCCTTGCAGCTCCCTAACTGAATTCAAGCCTTCAAATTCGTCCATCCTCATGCCTCCATGCTTGCACTATCCAATCTTGGCCCAAAAATGCTCTAGAATGCTCCAAATTGCTTCTTTTTGCATACTTTGACACTAAAACCTGAAATTGCACGAAAATAACTTTAAACACTATAATTAACATAGTTTAGCTAATTAAATGCAAGAAAACAAGCTAACTAAGTTGTATAAATATGCTCCTATCAAACTTATGAAACGCAATTAGAAGTAATCAAATCATATCGCAAGCATAAACATGTATTTCGAATCCCCCATAGCCAAGGGGGGGGGTTTAGTTCCTCATACGCACAAAACAAAGAGAATTGAAATTAAACATTGAAATCAAAGGAAAAGAAACACCTAGAAATTCCAGCGACGCGAACTCGAATTGCATGAACTTCCGAGCTTCCTTCTCCTCCTCCTTGGTGCGGCAAAGGTCTAGGGACAGGTTTAGGGCCTTAGGTGTATGGATGCATGGTTATGGAGGGATGTAGTAGTGTTTAGGGGAAGGGGATGGTGCGGCAAAGCTTAAAACTAAGGAGAAAGGTGTTTGGTGGCTGCGGCAAGGGTGTGGAGAGGGTTGGACGAATTTCTGGAATGAATGAATGTGTATGAGAGGTCCTCCCCTGATCTAGGGGTTAATATGAGTATATATAGGCACTTAAAACCCTAGGGTAATCAGATATGGACTTGAATAACCCAAATCCACAAGGAAATAGGCTTAGAAATCAGAAATAAAAAGGGATAATGCTTCCTAGGTGCGGCAGGTAAGGAGATAAGGTAGGACGGCTTGTGACAAGCTAGGACGGCTAGTAGACAAGGTAGGACGGCTTGTGACAAGCTAGGACAGCTAGGAGACAAGGTAGGACGACTTGTTCTTCCAATACAGAAATTAGGCAGAAATTAGGCACTATGTGTGAATAGATAAAGCCTTCTAGAAATAAGGTTTTTAGGCCCCCTTGCAGCTCCCTAACTGAATTCAAGCCTTCAAATTCGTCCATCCTCATGCCTCCATGCTTGCACTATCCAATCTTGGCCCAAAAATGCTCTAGAATGCGCCAAATTGCTTCTTTTTGCATCCTTTGACACTAAAACCTTGTTCAAGTAGGAAACATCATCTTCAAATCTTCAATTTCGTCCATCCTCTTGGCTCCAAGCATATGATGTCCATTCCAAGCTCTAATTTGCTCCAAAAGGCTCCAAAATGCATCCTTTTGCATACTTTTCCCTTAAAACCTGAAAACACATAGAACTAGCTTAAAAGACTACTTTACTAAGGAAAAACACTATAAATGCACAAGAACAAGCTAACTAAGGTGCGTAAATATGCTCCTATCAACGGCAAGGGAAGGGAAATAGGGTTAAGCCCACGGCAAGGTAGTGTAATTGGGCTAGGGCCATTGTTTTGTGACCTAGAATAGGTAGGAGTCCTTGATATTGCTCAAACATAAGATCTTTAGGTCTTCAATTTCTTCCATTCCTTTTGCTCCAAGCATATGCTATCCATTCCAAGCCCAATTTTGCTCCAAAATGCTCCAAAATGCACCTTTTTGCTTCCTTAGTCATATGAACCTAGAAACACACGAAAATGACATAAAGGACTAAAATAACTAAAGAAACACAACGTAAATGCTTGAGAACAAGCCAATTAAGTCGCATAAATATGCTCCTATCAACATACACAAATAAGTTATCAATCAAGCAGTTAAACAAATTGAATCCATAACTCATGAAATTCCAACCAAAGGTAATCAATTCATATTGCAAGCATAAACATGGTTGATAGGAGCATATTCATGCGACTTAAATGGCTTGTTCTTGTGCATTTACGTTATGTTTCTTTAGTTATTTTAGTCCTTTATGCTTCTTTTGTGTGTTTTCAGGTTCTAAGGGCAAAGTATGCAAAATGGTGCATTTTGGAGTAGTTTGGGGCGTTAAATGGATTGCATATACTTGAAGCCAAGTAGATGGACGAAATTGAAGACCAAAGGAGGCCCTTTGTACCAGAAATTCACACCAACACTCCCCTTTGCCGTGCATCCAACCAAGCCACATGCACTTCCACTCTTTAATCACATGCTTTCCCAACAAATAATTCAGCCATTCCACATGCTATTTCAGCCATATGCACCCATAATCATTCAACCAACTTTGCACATGCATTCATCATCATAACCTAGCTGTCATTCCACTTTAATCCATATGCATTCCCTTCATAAATCAGCCACATATCCCTTTAATCATTCAAACATGCACCCTTTATTCTTTCATTAATTAAACCACAAATCAGCCACACATTCACCCACATGCACCCTTTAATCATTCAACCATAAAGCCACATACAATCTCATTCATCCACCACACATTCCAGCCCATTCCTACACATTGCCGTGCACTCCCACTCCAGATTTCCAGCATCCCATAATCATTCACACCCCTTTAATCCACATGCAGCCACATATTCATTGCACATGCACTCCCATCCCATTTCCAGCTTTCCACCTACAACCTAGCTGTCATATTCCCTCTTTTCTTCCTTCATTCACCTATAAATAAGCATCCATTGCATTCATTTTCATATACAATTCACTCTTCCATTTCAGAAAATCATCCATACACACCAACTTGTGCCGTGAGTTCCCTATTAATCCAAACACCACCAGAAATTCAGCCATTCACCACTCCCTACCCTACCACCCTGATAGGAGCATTTTTATGCGACTTAATTGGCTTGTTCTCATGCATTTATGTTGTTTTTCCTTAGTTAGTTTAGTGTTTAAAGTCATTTTCGTGCAATTTCAGGTTTTAGTGTCAAATTATGCAAAAAGAAGCAATTTGGAGCATTCTAGAGCATTTTTGGGCCAAGATTGGATAGTGCAAGCATGGAGGCATGAGGATGGACGAATTTGAAGGCTTGAGATCAGTTAGGGAGCTGCAAGGGGGCCTAAAAACCTTATTTCTAGAAGGCTTTATCTATTCACACATGGTGCCTAATTTCTGTATTCGAAGAACAAGCCGTCCTAGCTTGTCACTAGCCGTCCTAGCTTGTCACAAGCCGTCCTACCTTGTCTCCTAGCCGTCCTACCTTGTCTCCTAGCCGTCCTACCTTGTCTCTAAGCCGTCCTAGCTTGTCACTAGCTGTCCTAGCTTGTCACAAGCCGTCCTACCTTGTCTCCTAGCCGTCCTAGTTTGTCTCCTAGCCGTCCTAGCTTGTCTCCTAGCCGTCCTAGCTTGTCACAAGCCATCCTAGCTTGTCTCCTAGCCATCCTACCTTGTCTCCTAGCCGTCCTACCTTGTCTCCAAGCCGTCCTAGCTTGTCACTAGCCGTCCTAGCTTGTCACAAGCCGTCCTACCTTGTCTCCTAGCTGTCCTAGCTTGTCACAAGCTCATATCTGATTACCCTAGGGTTTTAAGTGCTTATATATACTCATATTAACCCCTAGTTCAGATCATTCCCATTTCATACACAATTCATTCACCATTCACGCCAGAAATTCATCCCCTCTCTATAACACATCCATACTTCACCATTCTTCATATTTTCTGCCCAAAAAGAAGCCTTGAGGTCCCCTACATCCATCCCTATCCTAAACACATCATTCTACACCATCCATAACTCCCCATCCCTCGAAACCTATCCTTAGACCTTGTGCTATAACGAAGAGGAGGAGAAGAGTGCCTAAACGTTCATACAATTCAAGTTTGAGTTGTTGGAATGTTTAGATGTTTCTTTTCCTCGATTCCAATGTTTAATTTCAATTCTCTTTGTTTTGTACGTATGAGGAACTAAACCCCCCCTTGGCTAGGGGGGGATTCGAAATATATGTTTATGCTTGCATTTTGATTTGATTACTTCTAATTGCGTTTCATAAGTTGTGGATTCAATTTGTTTAACTGTTTGATTGATAACTTATTTATGTATGTTTATTGAGAGTATACGCTTAATTTTCATGCATGAATATGACGCTAGAATATAAGTGAGTTTCACCTAATAGTTACGAACTTATATTCACAAGTAGTGGAGGTTGCTTATAAACAATCGCGTTAAACGAATTCTTGGCATAAGTTTCATGCAATCATAGTAACGAATGCCTCGTCAACACTTATAATTTTCATAGAGCGTAATGATTCTTGCTTGTATCTCTATTATGCAATCATGTAGGGGACTTGTGGGGAATGTTTTGGGTTGTCGTATGCAATCATCCAATTCAATAACGTTAGGAAGATTTGAAGGTTAATTAGTGCTTCACGGTTAACTTGGGGTGTTGAGAATTCATGGTTTATTGAAATGCAATTGAAAATCTTTTTATTATGCAAGTGTAACATGTGTGGAGATGAACCCCTTGGCTAGCATCCATTCATTCCATTTCATCAATTTCATATTTACATTCTGTTTTAATTGCAATTTGTTCATTTAGTTTAATTTCGTCAAACCCTAAATCCCCCTTTACTTTATTGTCAAATTAGTTAGAAATCAATTTAGTTTGTGTTTTTAAGAGTCTTGAGTCAAGTTACAACTTAATTTCGTCCAAATTTGGGTTTGTGCTCAAAACTGCCCAGAAAGTGGTCTTTAGGCAGATTTGAGTGTGTTTGTGCTATTTTGAGTCTTTTGATTTGTTTTAGTGTTTTAAAGTTTAGTTTTGCATTCTTTGAGTCTAGTATAGTGTTTTAAACTTTATTTTACGTTTTTGAGTGAAATCCAAGTGATTAACAATCCCTCCTAATCCCCGGTCCTGAACGATCCCTACTTACATACTTACTACAATTGTCAAAAAGAGGGTTTAATTTGTGTGTGTATAATTCTCGCATCAATGGTTTCGAATCACCCCCTAGCTAACTAGGGATTTAGCCTCACACGTTCACAGAAAGAGAAATAAAATTGAATTTAAACATAGAGAACAAAAGATTGATTACACCTAAAACGCCCAACGAATCCACTTTGAATTTCTGCATGTTTCAAGCTCCTCTTTCTCCTTTCTTCTTGTTGCGGCATGATGCGAGAATTATACGCACACAAATTAAACCCTCTTTTTGACAGTTGTATTATAGATATAAGTAGGGATCGTTCTTAACCGGGGATTAGGAGGGATTGCTAAACACTTGGAAACTGACTTAAAAACTCAAAAACAAAGTTTAAAACACTAAACTTGACTCAAAGAATGCAAAACTAAAAGTTAAAACACTTAAACAAACCTAAAACCCAAAACAGCAACTAGAAGACTCCAAACTGCCTAAAAACCACTTTTTGGGCAGTTTTGAGCACCTACACTAATTTGGACGAAATTGGATGAAAACTTGAATCAAAATACTTAGAAACACAAATCAAAACACTTTCTAACTAATCTAAGACTTCAAATTAAAGGGGGATTTGTTTTGGACGAAAATTGAAATAACAAAACAAAGTAACAAACTAGGCAGATTGTAAAACGAATTCCTTGAAAACAAGATGATGGATGGATTAGCTAAGGGGTTCATCTCCACACATGTTACACTTGCATAATAAAAAGATTTCTAATTGCTTTTCAATAAACCATGAATTCTCAACGCCCCGGGTTAATTAGGTCCGCTTAAATTAACCGTCAAGTTTTCCTTAAGTTAATGAATTGGATGATTGCATACGACAACCCAAAGCATTCCTCACAAGTTCCCTACATGAATTGCATAATAGAGATACAAGCAAGAATCATTAAGCATCATGAAAACTATAAGTGTTGACGAGGCATTCGTTACTATGATTGCATGAAACTTATGCCAAGAATTTGTTTAACGTGATTGTTTATAAGCAACCTCCACTACTTGTGAATATAAGTTCATAACTATTACGTGAAACTCACTTATATTCTAGCGTCAAATTCATGCATGAAAATTAAGCGTGCACTCTCAATAAACATACATAAATAGGTTATCAATCAAACAGTTAAACAAATTGAATCCACAACTTATGAAACGCAATTAGAAGTAATCAAATCAAAATGCAAGCATAAACATATATTTCGAATCCCCCCCTAGCTAAGGGGGGGTTTAGTTCCTCATGATACAAAACAAAGAGAATCAAAGAAACACCTAAACATTCCAACAACTCAAACTTGAATTGTATGAACGTTTAGGTCCTCTTCTCTTCCATTCCTCATTCGTACAAAACAAAGAGTATTGAAATTAAACATTGAAATCAAAGAAACACCTAAACATTCCAACAACTCAAACTTGAATTGTATGAACGTTTAGGCCCTCTTATCTTCCTCTTCGTTGTAGCACAAGGTCTAAGGATAGTTTGATGGTGTGAATGGTTTGGGGGAGTGGTGAAAATGGAAGGAGGAATGGTGTTTGGATTATAAGGGAATGGGGACTCACGGCTAGGAAGAAGTGGATGTGTTTGTGGTGTGGTGTTGTGTATGAAAATGAGATGCTCCATGAATGAATGAATGCAAGGGTATTTATAGGAGTAGTGGAGGGAACATGACAGCTAGGAGGTGGGTGGAAATGTGGCTGCAAGTTTGGTGAATGATTATGAGTGAATGCATTTGAATGTGGCTAGGTTGGAAAGCTGGAATTGCATGTGGAGTGTGCTGAAATGGAGATGTTTTGCACGGCAAAAGGGTGGAATTGTGCTGAAATTGAATGTGAAAGCATGTGCAATGAATATGTGGCTGCATGTGTGGTGCAATGATGAAGGAATAATCTAAAAATGCAAGGTGAAATGAAGTGGAATGACAATGGCATGTGGAATGGCTGGAAAGTGTATGAAACTCACGGCAATGATGGTGATTTTCTGGTGGTGAATGGTAATGCAATGTGTTTGCATGTGAATTAAAGCTATGTGAATGATTAGGGTGAATGTGCATGTGCTTTGACAGCTAGGATGAATTAATTAAAGGGAGTGCATGTGACTTGGCTGGAATGAAGGGAATGCAATCTGAAAAGGGAGATGGAATGGGATGCACGGCAATGATGGTGTTTGTGTGAATGATGGCAGATTGTGTGGGTGAGTGATTAGGTTGGAAATACATATGAATGCAAGGTGTGAATGATTATGAGTGCATGTGGGTGAATTAAAGGATGGAATGCATGTGAAATAGGTTGGAAATCTGATGGGAACTCACGGCATTAAGTGGAGTGAAATGACTGAATGTTTAATGGTTGCATGTGGCTGAAATGAAGTGTGTATGCATGTGCACGGCACAAAGGGAAATGGTTTTGGTGAATGGCTGATTAGAATCTAGGTTGAATGGTGTGTACGGTTTTTGGGAGAAAAAGTGTGTTGGATGATTTATGGAGATGCATGTGGATTAAAGGAATGCATGTGCAATGGATATAGGAAAGGTTTAAATGTCCTAGAACTAAAGGGAACAAGGTTCCAACACTTTGGTCTTCAATTAGGGCTTCAATTTCGTCCAACACTTTGGCTCCAAGCATAAGCTATCCATCCTTAGCCCAAAAGTGCTCCAAAAGTCTCCAAAATGCATCTTTTTGCTCCTTTAGCCCTTTGGACCTACAAACACAGGAAAATAGCTTAAAGTACTAAAATAACTAAAGAAACATAACGTAAATGCACGAGAACAAGCCATTTAAGTTGCATGAATATGCTCCTATCAAATACCCCCACACTTATCTTTTGCTAGTCCTCGAGCAAAACAAACAAAAGAAAGAAAACAAAACGAAACAAACTAACCAAAACAAAACCTAAACCTTCCAACGTTTGCCTCAGGGATTTCCAATGCACATGACATGTTAAAGATCGTTATCCCCACAGCTTTGAGTCCTCTTTACACAAGCACATACTTAATTAAAGCCACTACTCACTTGTTCACAAGTAATCAATTAAAACAATGCTTTGAATGTAGTAACATGCCTTAGAGAATTCCCTCAATTCCTTACAAGATATACACTCTATTTTCACTCAGATTTTCTAACTCCACACCCTATACTAGTCATATGTGAGAAGATTGATGTAGATATGAAAATGAATGCTCACATATATGTTTCACAACGAATGCAATTTCTAGAGTTAAGAAGCATGTTTAGATATGATCTCATGAATGGAATGCTACTACTTAGATGCGAGAACCAGTGACACCATATGCTCATACCAAATTCAAACTCCACAAATTGAAACACATAACACTCAAGATAGAAGTTAAGGGTTGTAATGGGGCTTGGGGTGTTGGTTAGCAAGGAAAGGATAGGGAAAACAAACGTTCTTCAAGCAATAGTAAGCAAAGCAATGAAATTGAGACTTAGAATTCACTTAGATTGCAGAAATTAACTTTAAAACATAAGGGAAAGATTTAGACAACTCCTTAGGGCCGATTCATTGTTTTGGACCCTTACTTCAACAAACAATACTTTGGAACTCTTTTTCTCAACTTTTCAACTTTTTCTTCATTTTTTTTTCTTTTTCCACGAATTTTTTTTTTCCTTTTTTCCCTTTTTTTTTTTTTTTTTTTTTTTTTTTTTTTTTTTTTTTGCATGCCTATAGCACACAATTCCTCATGAAAAACACTTCCCCCACACTTGTTTTCTGCCAACATAAATCAAAAGGACTTCAATTTGAATCATGCTTTGCTATGCTTCAAGAACAAGGGTATGGATAGTCCTAATCTAGGCTAGGTGAGGAAAACATGAGTTAACAAATAATGAAGGCTAACAAGGCTCAATGGGGTTAAAAACCTACAAAACATAATGACATAGGGCACACGGCTTTTTGGCTAAGGTGGTGGTCACTACACAACTTGATCTTGAATGTGTGTTATGTAAATCAATAACATGCTTTGAATGAAATGGGCATGAGTTCTAGCATTTGGAACTAAATGATGAAACGCCTTCTAAGTAGCAACCAAGCAAAGAATAATGAGATCATGCAACGACTTTAGAAAACAAAGAATGCACAGATTTTAACTCTTCAAATAAACGTTTAGGCTCAAGTCTCATGATGCGAACTAAGTAAGCACACAAATTAAAACCCTCTTGTGACAATTATAGTATATGAATAAGTAGGGATCGTTCTTAACCGGGGATTAGGAGGGATTGCACAATCACTTGGAAACTGACTCAAAAACGTAAAACAAACGTTAAAAACACTAAACTAGACTCAAAGAATGTAAAACCAAACAATAAAATACTAAAACAAATCAAAAGACTCAAAGAATACAAAACACTTATAAACACAAATTAAAACATTTTTTAACTAAATTAGACACTAAGGTAAAGGGGGATTGTGGTTTTGACGAAAATAAATTAAATGCACAAATTGTAATTTAAAGGCAGAATTTAAATATGAATGTGATGAAATATGGAATGAATGCTAGCTAGAAGGTTCTTCTCCACACATGTCACACTTGCATACAAAATGATTTTCAGTTGGTCTTTCGATGAATTATGAAACTCAACGCCCCAAATTAACCATGAATTGCACTAATTAACCCTCAGTTTTTCCACAAGTTATTAAGTTGGATGATTGCATACGACAACCCAAAACATTCCCTACAAGTTCCCTACATGAATTGCATAATAGAGATACAAGCAAGAATCATTAAGTTCTATGAAAAACATAAGCATTGACGAAGCATTCGTTACTATGAATTGCATGAAACTTATGCTAAGAATTCATTCAACGCGATCGTTTCCAAGCGACCTTCACTACTTGTGATTATAAGATTGTAACTATTAGGTGAAACTCCCTCATAATCTAGCATCATATTCATGCATGAAAACTAAGCGTGCACTCTCAATCAACATACACAAATAAGTTATCAATCAAATAGATGAACGAATTGAATCCACAACTTATGAAATTCCAACCAAAAGTAATCAATTCATATTGCAAGCATAAACATGGTTTCGAATCACCCCCTAGCTAACTAGGGGGATTTAGCCTCTCATGTTCACAACAAGAAAAATAAAATTGAATTTAAACATAAAGAACAAAGGATGGATTACACCTAGAACGCCCGATGAATCTACTTGAATTTCTGCGCGTCTAAGCCCTCCTTCTTCTTCTCCTTGCTGCGGCTAAAGGGAATTATGCGGAAGATGGTGTTGCGGCTGGAATGGTGTGTAAGATGGCTGCGGTTAAAGGGAATTCTCTGGAAGATGGGATGATACCCTTTTTCAAATATGGTGCTGCCGCTGGACAGTTTTTGGGGTAATGGAATTGCGGCTAAATTTGGAATAATGGGAGCATGTGTCTGCGACAGATTTTGATGTGTTGCGGCTGTTTCTTGTCTTAGGTTCTAAATGGAGGAATAAGGGTGTTGCGGCTGTTATGGAATGTTAGGTTTAGAGTGAATTGGTGGCTGATTAGAATATGGAATATGAATGGGATTTTTGCGGCTTCAAATGGAATGGTATTATGGGTGAATATTTAAATGGGGGCACGGCTTGTGAATGAATATGGGAGAATGGCTGATTGTTGTTAGGGTTTGTAGGTTATGGAATGCACGGCAATATGGGAGAAATTATGGGATGGAAAAGGTTAATGGCTGAATAAAAAATAAATGGCATGAATGGGTTATTAGGATAAATATGCCACGGCTAGGTTTATGGAATGGGAGAAAAATAATAAATGGTGGCTGAAATAAGAAATGGCATGCATGGTATTTATGGGAGAATTTGGGAGAGTCTTTTTGGGAAGTCACGGCTGAGAAGAAAATATAAAAATCTAGTGGCTACGGCTTAGGGAATGAATTATGGGAATGAATGGATTGAATGGCTTACAAAAATAGGAAATTAAAACATAAATATAAAGGTGCGGCTAGGAAGGGAAATAGGGCTAGGGCCTTGGTTCTGTGTCCTAAAGTGCCTATAAGGCCGTCAAAGTGGCTAGAAAATACGGACGTTTACGTTTAGGAAAGGTTACCAAAACGGGAAACTTAGGGTTAACTTTCCTAAAATAGGAAACCTTGTTTGAGTAGGATTCCTCGTTTTGGTAAGAATTCATCGTTGGAGTAGGATTTCGTCGTTTCTTCAAGTCTTCAACTCATTCGTTCCTCTTTCGCTCCAAAAGACTCCAATTTGCATCTTCTTGCACACTTTGGCCTTATAATCTGAAAATACACAAAAGTGGCCTTAAACACTAAAACAACTAAGTAAACACAACATAAATGCAAGAGAACAAGCTAATTAAGTCGCATGAATATGCTCCTATCAAATTCCCCCACACTTAACTTTTGCTAGTCCTCGAGCAAAACAAAACAAGTAAATTAAACAAGACGAAACAAAACAAACAAAACATAACCTAAACCTTCCAACATTTGCCTCAGGGATTTCCAATGAAACATGACATGTCAAAGATCATTACTCACATAGCTTTTAGTCTTACTTCCCCTTAAGCACATCCTTAATCATAGTCACCATTCACTAGTTCGCATTTAATCAATTAGTACACATTTTGAATGTAGTAACATGCCTTAGAGAAATCCCTCAATTCCTCACTAGTTATGCACTCAATTTTCACTCAGATTTTCTGACTACACACCCTACACTAGTTATATGTGAGCAGATTGATGTAAACATGAAAGACTAGTACTCACATATGTTATAACCAAGAAAGCAATTTCTAGAGTAATTAAACGTGTTTGGATATGATCTCATGAATGGAATGCTACTACTTAGATGCGAGAACCAGTGACACCATATGCTCATACCAAATTCAAACTCCACAATTGAAGTGCACAACACTCAAGATAGAAGTAGAGGGTTGTAACGGGGCTTGGGGTATTGGCTAACAAGGAAAGGTAGGGATAAACAAAAGTTCTTTAAGCAATAGTAAGTAAAGTAATGAAATTAAGACCTAGAATTCCCTTAGAATGCAGAAATCCACTTTTAAACAAATAGGGGAGATTCAAACAACTCTTAGGGCCTAATTCATTGTTTTGGGCCCTTACTTCAACAACCAATACTTTTCAACTATTTTCAACTCTTTTTCCACTTTTTTTTTTTTTTCTTTTTCTTTCTTTCTTTTTTTTTTTTTTTTTTTTTTCTTCTTTTTCTTTTCTAACCGTGCCTATGGCACAAAAACTCACATGAATACTCTTTCCCCCACACTTATTTTCTGCACACATTAATCAAAGGGAATTCATTCATGCTTACTATGCTTCAAGAACAAGGGTACGGATGGTCCTAATCTAAGCTAGGTGAAGATAATGTGGGTTAACAAAGAAAGTAGGCTACACAAGGCTCAACGGGGTTAAATCCTACAAAACAAATGAAAAGGGAAATATGGAAATTTGGCTATGGTGTTCACTACACAACTTCATCTTGAATACGTGTTATGCAAATCAATGACATGCTTTGAATGAAATGGGCATGAGTTCTAGCATTTGGAACTAAATGATGAAACGCCTTCTAAGTAGTAACCAAGCAAAGAATAATGAGATCATGCAACGACTTAGAAAACAATGATGCATAGATTATAACTCTCCAAATAACGTTTAGGCTCAAGTCTCACAGGGATGTAGCGTTTGTTTAAGTTCCTTCCTTCAAGCATGTTACAAAAACTGATTTTTATCATTTGTGATTACATGTGAATTCGTAAACTATAACTACAACCAAGCATAAACCAAAGAGTATATCAAACGTCCAACCATGTTTGTAACTTTCTTTAACCATCATGCAATTAAAAACCAAATCCTCATCATTGCGTTGGAAGGTACCCTACGACACAAACAAACACACAAAAACAACTCTTTTTGGGTTTTTCAAAACAATTTTTCAAATTTTTATGGGATTTTCGGATTTTTAAGACAACACACTCTAAAACACTCTAAAATAGCTTAAAAACACTTAAAAACAGTGGGAAACAAGTTTAGACATGCTAGGTGGTAAAACCCTACGAATTTCATGCACAAAGTCTCAAAACAGAATGTTACCCCCCCACACTTAAACTAAACATTGTCCTCAATGTTTTAGACACAATTAAAAACACAATACACATAACATAAAGTAAGCAACAAAGGAAAGGGTTTAGGGACGCAAATCTGAGTGTGGAGCGATTCCCAAGTTCTTCCTTTGTTGATTGCATGGGTTGCCTCCCACGAAGCGCTTGCTTTAACGTCTTCCAGCCGGACGAAACTTTCTTTCACTCTTCACTCTGGCTCACGGAATGGAGGGTTATGTCCTCCACAGTATACTCCTTGAAATTTCTCGTAGTATGGCTCAATGAATGGGAGGGGATAGTGATCCTCCCTGATGGTGGTGTTTCGATTCCGACACTCCATGTAACTGCTCCCACCACCTTTATATCGATTGGGCTCCTGCATCAACGAAGGTAACAACCTATTAGTGGAAATAGGAATTGAGATTGGAATTGAAGACTTACAAAAATAGTGTGGTGAGGGCTCAAAAGTGGCAGCCCTATCAACAATGTTTCTATTTGAAGTTTCGGCCATATTTGGTGGCTGTAGGGCAATCACTCCAAGTTCTTCTCCAACGGTAGTTCTCAATACATCGTTCGTGGTAAGTGTGGATCCTTTCGGCCCTTTGTCTTTATACCCATCTACGACAAAACAAGAATGGCTATCATTAGGAGTCTTAACAGAATCATAAACATTGAATTTAATTATGTCACCACCAAACTCCATTGTTAGTGCTCCCTTAGCCACATCAATCTTCGTTTGAGCCGTTTTCATGAACGGACGGCCTAGCAAGAGTGGCAATGATGGAGCATAGCTCGAATCCTCCATTTCTAAGACATAAAAATCTGCAGGAAAGATGAGATGATTGACCTGCACTAAAACATCCTCAAGGACTCCCTTGGGATAAACATTAGAATGATCGGCCAGTTGAATTATAACGCCATCTTGTTTTAACTCACCAAGGTTCATCGATGCATAAATGGAATATGGCATGACATTAATAGAAGCACCTAAATCTAACATGCATTGTTTAAATCTCGTGTTTCCAATTGTGCATGGGATAGTAAAGCTCCCTGGATCCTTACACTTTGGTGGCAACTTTCGTTGCAAAACCGCTGATACATTTTCACTCACTTTCACAACTTCTTTGTTTGCAATTCTTTTCCTAGTTGTGCATAACTCTTTTAAAAACTTTGCATACCTGGGCACTTGCTTAATGGCATCAAGTAAAGGAATGTTTACTTGGACTTTCCGAAACATCTCCAGAATGTCTTTTTCCTGCTCCTCCTTCTTTGTTTGCATAAATCTGCTAGGAAAAGGAACATCGGGTGGAACAAAGTTAGAATTAATCAATTTTGAACCCAAATTACCTTTGGTGGCCGAATGGGATGAGTTGGGTGCATTAATGTCCCTAGGTAGTTGCGGCAAGGGTGTTTGTACCCTTGCCGTGGGCTTGCTTGCATCTTCCTCTTCATGTTGCAGCTTTTCATCCTCTTCTTCGCTTGATTTTGGTGGTTGTGGGGTGGTTCCAACTTCCTTACCACTTCTCAAAGTAATTGCATTGGCGGTCTCAAAGCCTCCCTTTGGATTTGGAATGGTTGAGCTAGGGAGCTTGCCTTGGTCTCGGAATTGCCCTACAAACTCCGCAATCTGGCCAATTTGTTTTTCCAATTGATCCACCCTCTTTCCTTGATTCTGCATCGCTTTGGCTTGATTTTCTTGCCCCTGAGACAAATTCGTTAGTAACTTCAGAAGTGTATCATTATCTAATGTGTTACCTGAACTTGTTTGGGCAGGTTGTGGAGGTGCTTGTGTGGGGACGAATGGCTTGGTGAAGAAGCCCGGAGGTTGTTGCCTAAAGCCCCCTTGTTGTGGTGGTTGTTGGGGCTCCCTCCATTTGAAGTTCGGGTGGTCTCGCCAACCTGGATTATAAGTGTTTGAGTACGGATCGTTCCTTGGTTGGTTCTGGCCCTGAAATCCAATGGCGTTGGCACTTTCCCATCCACCATTTTCTATGAGCTGTGGGCACTTCTCGGAAGCATGTCCTTGGATTGAACACACCCCGCATACAACTGGTCCTTGCATCCTCATGCCTTCGGCCATCTGAGACACAATGGAGGTAAGATTAGCTAACTGTGAATGAATATCAGGTGCGGAACTTACCTCATGAACCTGCTGCCGTGGGGGTCCTCTTTGTCCCACTCCTTCATATTGTTGAGCGTTCAACGCTCGGTTAGCGATCAAGACCTTGGCATCCCTGGGCGTCTTGTCCACCAATGCTCCACCCGCCGATGCGTCGAGCATTTGTCGTTCGATTGGTAAGAGCCCCTCATAGAAGTATTGTAGAAGCAACTCCTCCTTCATCTGATGCTGTGGACATGAAGCAACAAGAGATTTAAAACGTTCATAGTACGTAGGAAATGACTCACCTTCATCTTGTTGAATGCCACTTATCCTTTTACGCAAAAGGATGATTCGAGAAGTTGGGAAAAACTTCTCCAGAAAGGCCCTCTTCATGCTCTCCCACGATGTGACGGTTCCGGGGGCTAAATCGTACAACCAATCCTTAGCTTTGTCCATTAAAGAGAATGGAAAAGCCTTCATCTTCAGAATACTTCCGTCTACGTTGACAGGAGTCATACTTGAGCACACCACCTCGAATTCCTTTAGATGCTTGTTCGGATCCTCCATGGACATCCCATGGTATTTCGGAATATGGTGGAGCAAGCTTGACTTCAACTCAAACTCCTCGGTCTTCCCTTCGGCCGGTGGGGGATATTGGATGCACAAAGGTGCTGCATTAGCCAATCCCGAAGCGGAAAGCTCCTCAAGTGTCCGGTTGTCTACGGCCATGTCTTGGACTTCTTCAAATACTCTTGCCGTGGGTTCCTCAAAGATCCCTGCCGTTGCCTCTTCTTCCTCTTCTAGGCCTTGTTCTTCAAGCTCAAGTTCCGGGCTTGGTGGATTCGACTCGTGGTGCTTCTTCCTTCGTCTCAAAGTTCTCTCAAAATCGCTGTCAAAGTCTGAGATACGCTCACGAATCGGTTGAGAACTCCGAGTCATGCACTAGTACCTAAAACAAGGAAAACAAAACAAAATCAGAAACTTCAACAAAATAAATAAATAAACAGAAATTAAACAATCCAAGGGATTAGCAAAGTTGCTAATCCCCGGCAACGGCGCCAAAAATTTGATGCGAACTAAGTAAGCACACAAATTAAAACCCTCTTGTGACAATTATAGTATATGAATAAGTAGGGATCGTTCTTAACCGGGGATTAGGAGGGATTGCACAATCACTTGGAAACTGACTCAAAAACGTAAAACAAACGTTAAAAACACTAAACTAGACTCAAAGAATGTAAAACCAAACAATAAAATACTAAAACAAATCAAAAGACTCAAAGAATACAAAACACTTATAAACACAAATTAAAACATTTTTTAACTAAATTAGACACTAAGGTAAAGGGGGATTGTGGTTTTGACGAAAATAAATTAAATGCACAAATTGTAATTTAAAGGCAGAATTTAAATATGAATGTGATGAAATATGGAATGAATGCTAGCTAGAAGGTTCTTCTCCACACATGTCACACTTGCATACAAAATGATTTTCAGTTGGTCTTTCGATGAATTATGAAACTCAACGCCCCAAATTAACCATGAATTGCACTAATTAACCCTCAGTTTTTCCACAAGTTATTAAGTTGGATGATTGCATACGACAACCCAAAACATTCCCTACAAGTTCCCTACATGAATTGCATAATAGAGATACAAGCAAGAATCATTAAGTTCTATGAAAAACATAAGCATTGACGAAGCATTCGTTACTATGAATTGCATGAAACTTATGCTAAGAATTCATTCAACGCGATCGTTTCCAAGCGACCTTCACTACTTGTGATTATAAGATTGTAACTATTAGGTGAAACTCCCTCATAATCTAGCATCATATTCATGCATGAAAACTAAGCGTGCACTCTCAATCAACATACACAAATAAGTTATCAATCAAATAGATGAACGAATTGAATCCACAACTTATGAAATTCCAACCAAAAGTAATCAATTCATATTGCAAGCATAAACATGGTTTCGAATCACCCCCTAGCTAACTAGGGGGATTTAGCCTCTCATGTTCACAACAAGAAAAATAAAATTGAATTTAAACATAAAGAACAAAGGATGGATTACACCTAGAACGCCCGATGAATCTACTTGAATTTCTGCGCGTCTAAGCCCTCCTTCTTCTTCTCCTTGCTGCGGCTAAAGGGAATTATGCGGAAGATGGTGTTGCGGCTGGAATGGTGTGTAAGATGGCTGCGGTTAAAGGGAATTCTCTGGAAGATGGGATGATACCCTTTTTCAAATATGGTGCTGCCGCTGGACAGTTTTTGGGGTAATGGAATTGCGGCTAAATTTGGAATAATGGGAGCATGTGTCTGCGACAGATTTTGATGTGTTGCGGCTGTTTCTTGTCTTAGGTTCTAAATGGAGGAATAAGGGTGTTGCGGCTGTTATGGAATGTTAGGTTTAGAGTGAATTGGTGGCTGATTAGAATATGGAATATGAATGGGATTTTTGCGGCTTCAAATGGAATGGTATTATGGGTGAATATTTAAATGGGGGCACGGCTTGTGAATGAATATGGGAGAATGGCTGATTGTTGTTAGGGTTTGTAGGTTATGGAATGCACGGCAATATGGGAGAAATTATGGGATGGAAAAGGTTAATGGCTGAATAAAAAATAAATGGCATGAATGGGTTATTAGGATAAATATGCCACGGCTAGGTTTATGGAATGGGAGAAAAATAATAAATGGTGGCTGAAATAAGAAATGGCATGCATGGTATTTATGGGAGAATTTGGGAGAGTCTTTTTGGGAAGTCACGGCTGAGAAGAAAATATAAAAATCTAGTGGCTACGGCTTAGGGAATGAATTATGGGAATGAATGGATTGAATGGCTTACAAAAATAGGAAATTAAAACATAAATATAAAGGTGCGGCTAGGAAGGGAAATAGGGCTAGGGCCTTGGTTCTGTGTCCTAAAGTGCCTATAAGGCCGTCAAAGTGGCTAGAAAATACGGACGTTTACGTTTAGGAAAGGTTACCAAAACGGGAAACTTAGGGTTAACTTTCCTAAAATAGGAAACCTTGTTTGAGTAGGATTCCTCGTTTTGGTAAGAATTCATCGTTGGAGTAGGATTTCGTCGTTTCTTCAAGTCTTCAACTCATTCGTTCCTCTTTCGCTCCAAAAGACTCCAATTTGCATCTTCTTGCACACTTTGGCCTTATAATCTGAAAATACACAAAAGTGGCCTTAAACACTAAAACAACTAAGTAAACACAACATAAATGCAAGAGAACAAGCTAATTAAGTCGCATGAATATGCTCCTATCATCTCACAAGGTTGTAGCGTTAGTTTGAGTTCCTTCCTTCAAGCATGTTACAAAAACTGATTTTTTTTTTTTTTTTTTTTTTTTATGATTGCATGTGAATTCATAAGTTATAACCACAACTAAGCATAAACAAAGAGTAGATCAAACTTTCATCCATGTTAATCACTCTCTTTAATAGCCATGTAATTACAAACCGAATCCTCATCATTGTGATTTTCAAACACACAAAAATGACTCAAAACACTCTTTTTAGGCTTTTTAAAACAAGTTTTTCAAATTTTTATGTGATTTTCGGAGTTATAAAAAACAAAACATACTAAAACACTTTAAAACAACTTAAAAACACTATCCCACGAATTTGCATAAATATACTTAGTTACCCCCCCCCCACACTTAAATCAAACATTGTCCTCAATGTTTTAAGCATAGATTCACACAAAACATAAGTAAACACACAAAAAGCAACTAAACATACTAAACATGGCAGAATGTAGTTAACAAAGAGAAGAGTTTAGAGACACAAATCTGGTTATAGAGTGTAAATTCCATCTTCTCCTTGGTAATTGCATTGAGGCTTGGATCTTTGTGATTCCACAGGCTTACTCTTGAACTGCGCTGCTCCCATCGTTGATTTTCCTTTGTGCTACTCTTGAACTGGGCAGCAGGTTCCTTTGGTCTCCCCTGAAGGTCTGAGCTTCCTCCTTTTATCTGTTTCTTTGTTCAATCTCTCCAATTCGTATTGAAGAGGGTTAGAGGATAGCTCAGCATATGCAGTTTTTGCTTATCTCCACATGCTTCAATGTGTCATTTTCACTTGCCTTACTTGCTCCCCTTTGCAGAAGTGGTCCCTTCTCTGGAAGTGTATCAACCGTTGAAGATGACTACTCGAGAGCAACGCTAGGTAAGCAATCAGGAAAAGGATTCCTGGCCGTCGGAAGACTGACTCTAAGTGCCGGCTGATTGCTTCTTTTACTTTGCTATGCGAGTAATAACAAAGACAAAGGAAAAGACAGGGAAAGAGCATGATATGAGATACTTTTGCTATGCGAGTAATAACAAAGACAAAGGAAAAGACAGGGAAAGAGCATGATATGAGATACTTTTGCTTTTGACCTTGATGATATGAGATACCTTTGCTTTTGAAGAAGCGGTGAATGAATCAGCACATGTATTTGTTGTGCTGTTTCCTCCTGGGTCATCTGTACTACAGGCATCTGGTATCATCTTTGGGGAAGAAGAAAGAATTGAGTATTTCGAAAGGCTTTGCTGGGAGTGCGCCCTCAAAAGTGAGGAAGAGTTGGGCATTTTCTTCAGGTTTGCCTTGCCATAAAAGATGAAGGTCGACATATATAGGGATTTCCCAATAGCAAGTGGTGGTATTGTTCTTTTACCTTTGTCGACAAACGTTTTGATCCCGCAAATCCGGCTTTTTGAAATAGTGACGCGTCTTCGATTTCTGAACGACGCCTCTTCGATTTCTGAGCAGGCGCCCCTTCGATTTCTGAGCGACGCCCCTTCGCTTTCTGAACAACACGTAGTAGTGCGGATGCGGCTCTTTTGACAAAGCTGCATGCGTTTTCTAAAAAGTAGAGATAGCGTCGTCGAACTTTGCGTTTGTCGGCTAAAGATGTGTAGTTGCGATGATGGCCTCCACGTGTTTTCACTTTGTCAGAGATCTTTTGACAAAGTGAACGCATTTTCTGAAAAGCCGAGAGATCGTCATCGAACTTTGCGCAGGAAATTCCGGCTTTTTGAATTGGTGGACGCGTCGCCTTGGCTTTTTATAGAGCTACCGATTACCTCAAACATACACACTCTGAAGACTGCCCATTTTTGAAAATTGTCTCCGGCCCTTTGAAATTTAACTCCATCCACCCCTTCTCTTGAACACCTTTGAAAAATGGCAAACCCATCGAACCTTAGCTTGGAATTGAGTCTCAGCAGTGATACGGGCGCGCCGCGTCAAGGTAACGTATGGCGCCCTTTTTTCTTATCTTTTAAAGGTCCTCTTACAGGTGAAGACTCCGTGATGCAGGATACCACAATAGCTACAATAGTAGCTAGGAACCTCCTCACTCCCAAAGATAGTCAGCTGCTTTCAGGACGGTCCGATGTGTTGGCCGTTCAAGAATCCCTCGCACTTAGTGTTCAGTGTGCGAGCTCTGTGTCCAACATGGGCCAACGCCTGCTTGCTCGGTCCCGTCAAGTGGAATCATTGATGGCAGAGGTGGAAAATCTTAAGCAGGAGATCAAACAGCTTAAGTACGAGAATATAAGTTTGCATGTGCTTGCAAATAACTATTCGTCGGGCATGAAGAGGAAGCTTGATGAGCTGCAAGAATCTCAAGGTCGCGTTCAAAGTGACCGTCAAAGGCTTGCGTCTTTCTTCCAGAGGCACCTTTTTCCTGGGTCATCTAGCGTTCCACCCAGTATTGAGGCTTAGAATGCTCTAGCTCCGATGCCTCCTGCTCCGATGCCTTCCGCTCCGATGCCTTCCGTTCCGATGCCTTCTGCTCCGACGCCTCGTAGTGGGGCTTCACGTAAACATCCTTTGTGAAGGCTCCATCTTTCTCCATGTTTAGTATCTTTTTTTATTTTTTATTTTTTATGAACATGCTTTGTTTTATTCAGTGCATTGGGTTGCCTCCCAAGTAGCGCTTTCTTTTACGTCTTGTAGCCGGATGAAGAACCCAATCACTCCAGGATATGTTCACGAATCGGATGAGAACTCCGAGTCATGAACTAGTACCTAAAACAAGAAACAAAACAAATTTAAGAATTTAGAAAAATAAAAACAAACGAAAATAAAACAATCCAAGGGATTAGCAAAGTTGCTAATCCCCGGCAACGGCGCCAAAATTTGATGCGAGAATTATACGCACACAAATTAAACCCTCTTTTTGACAGTTGTAGTATAGATATAAGTAGGGATCGTTCTTAACCGGGGATTAGGAGGGATTGCTAAACACTTGGAAACTGACTTAAAAACTCAAAAACAAAGTTTAAAACACTAAACTTGACTCAAAGAATGCAAAACTAAAAGTTAAAACACTTAAACAAACCTAAAACCCAAAACAGCAACTAGAAGACTCCAAACTGCCTAAAAACCACTTTCTGGGCAGTTTTGCCTAAAAACCCTCTTTTTGTCAAATTGTAGTAAAGATGTAAGTAGGGATCGTTCTAGACCGGGGATTAGGAGGGATTGCTAAACACTTGGAAACTGACTTAAAAACTCAAAAACAAAGTTTAAAACAATAAACTCGACTCAAAGAATGCAAAACTAAACTTTAAAACACTAAAACAAACCAAAAGACTCAAAACAGCACCAAAACACTCAAAACTACCTTAAAAACACTTTCTGGGCAGTTTTGAGCACTTTGAGTACTTTGGACGAATTTGGGTAACAAATTGAATCAAAACACTTATAAACACAAACCAAAACACTTTCTAACTAATTTGAACAATACAAAGACTCAAAGGACTCAAAACAAGTTCAAAAGACTCAAAACTGCCTAAAAACACTAACTAGGCAGTTTCTGACCTTAAACCCAAATTTGGACGAAATTAAGTTGTAACTTGACTCAAGACTCTTAAAAACACAAACTAAATTGATTTCTAACAAATTTGGACATTAAAGTACGGGGGGATTGAGTTTTGGACGAAATTAAACTAATTGCACAGATTATAATTAAAAACAGAATGTAAATATGAATGTGATGGATTTGAATGGATGGGATGACTAGCTAAGGGGTTCATCTCCACACATGTTACACTTGCATAATAAAAAGATTTCCAATTGCATTTCAATAAACCATGAATTCTCAACGCCCCGGGTTAATTAGGTCCGCTTAAATTAACCGTCAAGTTTTCCTTAAGTTAATGAATTGGATGATTGCATACGACAACCCAAAGCATTCCTCACAAGTTCCCTACATGAATTGCATAATAGAGATACAAGCAAGAATCATTAAGCAACATGAAAACTATAAGTGTTGACGAGGCATTCGTTACTATGATTGCATGAAACATGTGCCAAGAATATGTTTAACGCGATTGTTGATAGGAGCATATTCATGAGACTTAAAAGGCTTGTTCTCGTGCATTTACGTTATGTTTCTCTAGTTATTTTAGTCCTTTATGCTTCTTTTGTGTGTTTTCAGGTTCTAAGGGCTTAAGGAAGAAAAAAGATGCATTTTGGAGCATTTTGGAGCAAAATTGGGCTTGGAATGGATGGCATATGTTTGGAGCCAAAATGTTGGACGAATTTGAAGGCCTTGTATTCACTTTGGACATAAAACAAAGGGCCTAGCCCATTCTCTCTTAAACCAAGCCCTTTGCCATGCATTTCCTTCCAATTCCAAAGCCCACAATCAATTCAAATGCCATGCAAATCCATATTCAACACCCTAAACTACAAGCATGCATCATCTCACCAAGCAATCAAACAAGCCACATGCATGTCCCTTTAATCATTCACCCACATGCATTCATAAATCATCCACACCTTTGTGCCATGCACATTCATAGCTTTCCCAACATAATTCACAACACACTTCACAAGCAAAACAATAACCATTCACACACCAAAACATCCATGCCGTGCATCCCCTCCACATTTCAGCTTTCCAAATGTAATTTCATCAACACATGCATTCATTATTCATTCACCTTGCATTTCAACCCACATGCACATTTATTCATTCAACCTTGCAGCCACCTTTACACCCCATTCATCCACAAACATGCAACCAACACATTTTCACCAACAAACAAGCATCATTGCCGTGCACTTCACCTTGTGAAATTCCAACATCTTCACATGTATTTCTAACTTTCCCTTGCATTTCCACCACTCATTCTTCATCATTTCAGCCACCTACATGCATTATTTATTAAACTTTTCATCATTGCATCCAGAAAATGAGCAAGAAAGCTTCCCAAACACATGCTTCTTCAACAAACAAATCAGCCCACATGCACCATCCTTCCCTTTGCCATGGGATCCCTTTGGCCCCCTTGTGAAAATTCCAGCTTTCCACCCACTTTCCTAGTCTTTTATCACATGCATTGCAGCCATATGTTCCCTCCACTACTCCTATAAATACCTTGCATTCTCATCATTCAAGGCATTCCTCATTTCATACACAAACACACCATTTCCCAACCCCTTGTGTCGTGCTTCTCTTTCCATTTCTGTGCAGTTTTTCTCCTCCATTGCAGCCACTATCCAACCACTTCCCATCCCTCCAAAACACTTCATACCATCACACAACCTATCCTTAAACCTTGTGCTACAACAACGAGGAAGAGAAGAGTGCTTAAACGTTCATACAATTCAAGTTGAGTTGTTGGAATGTTTAGGTGTTTCTTTGATTTCAAGGTTATGAGGAACTAAACCCCCTTTAGGTAGGGGGTGATTCGAAACTATGTTTATATTTGCAATATGAATTGATTAACTTTCGTTGGAATTTCATAAGTTGTGGATTCAATTTGTTTAACCGTTTGATTGATAGCTTATTTATGAATGTTTATTAAGAATGCGCGCTTAATTTTCATGCATAAATATGACGCTAGAATATAAGTGAATTTCACCTAATCGTTATGAACTTATATTCACAAGTAGTGGAGGTTGCTTATAAACAATCGTGTTAAACATATTCTTGGCACGAGTTTCATGCTCATCATAGTAACGAATGCCTCGTCAACACTTATAGTTTTCATAATGCTTAATGATCTTTGATTGTATCTTTATTGTGCTGTTCACGTAAAGGACTTTTGGAGAATGTTGTGAATTGCGTTGCGCAAACCCATCCAATTCATTAACTTAAGGAAAACTTGACGGTTAATTTAAGCGGACCTAATTAATCCGGAGTGTTGAGTTTCATAATTTATCGAAAGACCAACTGAGAATCAATCTTGTATGCAAGTATAACATGTGTGGAGAAGAACCCCTTAGCTAGCCTTCATTCCATTCATTCCATCACAATTTCATATTTACTTTCCGCTCAGTTTATTAACTTGTTTTGTTATTTCAATTTTCGTCAAATCAAAACTTTTCCCCCCCCTTTACTTTCTTGCTCTTTAGTGCTTAGAATCTGTTTAGTTTGTGTTTTAAAGTATTTTGAATCAAGCCATAATCTTAAATTCGTCCAAAATTAGTTTTGAGTCTTTTGGTTTGTCTTAATGTTTTAAATTTTAGTTTTACATTCTTTGAGTCTAGTTTAGTGTGTTATATTGTTTTTACGTTCTTAAGTCAATTTAGAAGGTTTTAGCAAGCCCTCCTAATCCCCGGTCCAGAACGATCCCTACTTACATCCATACTACAATTGTCAAAAAGAGGGTTTAATTTGTGCGCGTATAATTCTCGCATCAAATTTTGGCGCCGTTGCCGGGGATTAGCAACTTTGCTAGTCCTTTTTCTTTATTTTTATTTTCGTTTGTTTTTGTTTTTCGTGCATTCTTATTTCAGATTCTTAGTTTGTTTGTTTTCTTGTTTTTCAGGTACTGTGTATGACTCGTAGCTCTCGGCCTATTATAGAGAACATCTCCGACTTTGACGGTGATTTTGAACGCACTTTGAGGAGAACGAGGAGTCAACAAGAGCCACCACAACCTCCACCACAACCTGGGCTTGAAGAGGACGAAGTAGGTGTAGAAGAAAAGCCCACTGACCAAATTTTTGAAGAAGAACAAGCCATGGCAGCAGATAATAGAACCATCAAGGAGCTTTCGGCCTTGGGTTTGGATAATGCATTGCCTCTTTGTATCCAATACCCCACGGCTGCAGAGGGGACGACTGAGGTGTTTGAACTCAAATCCAGTTTGTTACACCATATTCCGAAGTTCCATGGCTTGTCTATGGAAGACCCCAACAAACACTTGAAGGAGTTCGAGGTGGTTTGTTCGAGCATGACCCCCGTCACTGTGGATGGGAGTATATTGAAGATGAAGGCTTTTCCATTTTCACTTATGGACAAGGCCAAAGATCGGCTCTACGAACTAGCCCCAGGAACGGTGACTTCGTGGGAGAGTATGAAGCGTGCTTTCTTGGAGAAATTCTTCCCTACTTCAAGAGTGATTCTCCTACGGAAGAAAATTAGTGGTATTCAACAGAATTATGGTGAGACATTCCCGGCTTATCATGAGCGCTTCAAGGGCCTTGTAGCTTCATGTCCTCAACATCAAATGAAGGAGGAACTTCTCCTTCAATATTTCTATGAGGGCCTCCTTCCTATCGAACGTCAAATGCTTGATGCCTCAGCGGGAGGAGCATTGGTGGACAAAACACCAAGGGATGCCAAGATTCTCATAGCCAACCGAGCACTCAACGCTCAACAATATGAAGGAGTGGGCCAAAGGGAAGCCCCACGGCAACAAAGTGTAAATGAGGTGAGTGCTATTTCTGAAATTCAATCACAACTTGCTAATCTTACTTCTCTTGTTTCTCAGGTTGTGATTGGTCCAAAAGCACAAGAACACCAAGTTTGTGGCGTGTGCTCAATTCAAGGGCATCCATCCGACAAGTGCCCTCAACTAATCGAGAATGGTGGGTGGGAATCTGCCAATGCAATTGGTTTCCAAGGACAAAATCACAACAACCCATACTCGAACACTTACAATGCCGGATGGAGGGACCATACAAACTTCAAATGGAGGGAGCCACAACAAGCTGCCCAACAAGGAGGATTTAGGCCAAACCCCCCTGGTTTTTATTCCAAGCCGTATGCACCCCAACAATCCCAACAACCTTCGACATCATCTCATTCAGGTACGTCCTTGGAAAGTAATCAAGCTATGCAATTACTAACCTCTATTTCGCAGGGGTTGCAAAATCAAAACAACCGGATAGAAAATAACGAGAAGGAGATGATGGATATGAAGAAACAAATGGGGCAGATTTCTGAGTTCCTTGGACAGATTAGAGATAAAGGAAAGCTTCCTAGCTCAACCACAGTCAATCCAAAGGGAGGATTCGAATCCGCCAAGGCCATCACCCTAAGGAGTGGAAAAGAAGTTGGGACCGAGCCAAACAATTCCAAATCTGCCCATGAAGTAGATGAAGAGACGACACAACCTAAGGAAGTGTCTAGCTCACCCACGGAAAGAGTGAAAAACCCAATGCCGCAGGCCTCCAATCACCCTAACTCGGCCAAATCAGGTAATTTAAGTTCAAATTCATGTACTTCACGTCCTAATCTGCCCAATGTACCTTTTCCTCGCAGGTTCATGCAAGAAAAAAAGGAAGAAAGCGAGAAGGATATTCTTGAAACGTTCCGAAAAGTGCAAGTGAACATACCGCTTCTCGATGCAATCAAACAGGTTCCAAAGTATGCTAAATTCCTCAAGGACCTATGCAATGCAAAGAGAAGAAGGGCAAACAAAGAGGTAGTTAAGGTAAGCGAGAATGTGTCCGCTGTTTTGCAACGTAAACTACCTACCAAGTGCAAAGACCCCGGTAGTTTCACGATTCCTTGTTTGATTGGACATAATCGTTTTGAACATGCCATGCTTGATTTAGGTGCATCCATAAATGTCATGCCTTATTCCATTTATGCATCAATGAACCTTGGCGAGTTAAAACAAGATGGCGTTATAATTCAATTGGCCGATCGTTCTAACGCTTATCCCAAGGGAGTCCTTGAGGATGTTTTAGTGCAGGTCAATCACCTTATTTTCCCTGCAGATTTCTATGTTTTAGACATGGAGGATTCAAGCCATGCTCCATCATTACCAATCTTGCTAGGCCGTCCCTTCATGAAAACAGCAAGAACAAAGATTGATGTGTATATGGGAACATTGACCATGGAGTTTGATGGGGACATTATTCATTTTAATCTTTCTGAAACCATTAAACATCCAATTGAGGACCATTCTTGTTTTGCTATTGATATTGTTGATTCTTTGGCACAGGTGCATTTGGATCAAATGAACGAAGATGCACTTGAAGTAGCCTTAACCCACGGCATGCAATCTGACCATATTGCCGTACCCCCTTGTGATGAAGTACTTGAAATGGTCGCTGCCCTCGAGTCATTGCCCTTCCACTCTGGTAAGTCTCCAATCTCACTTTTAGATTCAGTTTTGACTAACAAGTTACTTCCATCTACTGAGCAGCCACCTACACTTGAGTTAAAGCCATTACCTAGTCACTTGAAGTATGTGTTCTTAGGCCAAGATCAAACGCTACCTGTCATCATTTCAAACTTAATCACGGCTCAAGAAGAAGACAAGTTGATAAGGGTGTTAAAAGAGCACAAATCTGCCATTGGATGGACTTTGGCGGATATCAAAGGCATTAGTCCCACCACGTGCATGCATCGCATCCTTTTGGAGGAGGAAGCCAAGCCATCTCGTGAAGCTCAACGTCGCCTTAATCCACCTATGATGGAAGTAGTGAAAAAAGAGGTTATAAAATTACTTGATTGTGGTGTTATATATCCTATTTCTGATAGTCGTTGGGTGTCACCTGTGCAGGTTGTTCCAAAGAAGTCTGGTGTCACAGTGGTGAAGAATGAAGAACAAGAGCTTGTCCCCACTCGTGTTGTGACTGGTTGGCGTGTTTGCATTGATTACAGGAAGTTAAATGCCATGACAAGGAAGGATCACTTTCCATTACCATTCCTCGACCAAATGTTGGAAAGGTTAACCGGTTATGAATTTTATTGCTTTCTTGATGGATATTCCGGATATAACCAGATTGTGATCGCTCCAGAGGACCAAGAGAAGACAACATTTACGTGCCCCTTTGGCACTTTTGCATATAGACGCATGCCATTTGGCTTGTGCAATGCTCCGGCAACGTTTCAACGATGCATGGTGAGTATATTCTCTGATTATGTGGAGAAGATTATTGAGATATTCATGGATGATTTTAGCGTGTTTGGCAATTCATTTGATCATTGCTTGAATAATCTGACTTTAATCTTGAAACGTTGTGTTGAAACGAATCTTGTACTTAATTGGGAAAAATGCCACTTCATGGTTAAGCAAGGTATTGTTCTAGGCCATATCATTTCTGAAAAAGGCATTGAAGTAGATAAATCTAAGGTAGACCTTGTTCGCCACTTACCCTCTCCAACTTCGGTTAGAGAGGTTCGTTCGTTTCTTGGCCACGCAGGTTTTTATAGGCGTTTCATTAAGGATTTCTCCAAGATTGCACAGCCACTATGCCGGTTGCTTCAAAAAGAGGTGGTTTTCGAGTTTGATGAAGCATGCTCCACGGCATTCAAGCACTTGATTGAAGCTCTCACTTCGGCTCCTATTATCACACCTCCAGATTGGAGCCTTCCATTCGAGTTAATGTGTGATGCGTCGGACTATGCCATTGGTGCTGTTTTGGGACAGCGAAAGAACAAGCAACCCCACGTTATCTATTATGCTTCTAGGACATTAAATGATGCTCAATTAAATTATTCAACCACTGAGAAAGAATTACTTGCTGTGGTTTTTGCATTAGATAAGTTCCGATCTTACTTACTTGGTACTAAAGTTGTTATTTTTACTGATCATGCAGCTCTCAAATATTTGCTCACGAAAAAGGAGGCCAAGCCTAGATTGATTCGATGGATGTTGCTTCTACAAGAGTTTGACATTGAGATTCGGGATAAGAAAGGCGTGGAGAATGTGGTGGCTGACCACCTAAGTCGAATGGTACATGAGGAAGTAGCGCCAATTTCTGAAACCTTTCCCGATGAGCAATTAATGTCTATCCAGGTAAGTGAGCCTTGGTATGCTGATTTGGTTAATTTTCTGGTGTCCAAGCAAGTTCCTAACACCTTAAGCAAGGCTCAACGTGATAAATTAAAAAAGGATGCACGTTTTTATGTTTGGGATGACCCTTATTTGTGGAAAATATGCCCTGATCAGATTGTGCGTCGTTGTGTTCATGAATCTGAATTTAATTCCATTTTGAGTTTTTGCCATACATATGCATGTGGTGGACACTTTGGCACACAACGCACCGTGTTTAAGGTTCTTGAGAGTGGTTTTTATTGGCCTACATTGTTTAGAGATGCTAGGGCTTTTTGCTTAACATGTGATAGATGTCAAAAGACCGGAAGTATAGGCCAAAGAGACCAAATGCCGCAAACCCCAATCCTTGTTGTTGAAATCTTTGATGTTTGGGGTATTGATTTTATGGGTCCATTCCCTATGTCTTTTGGTTTTACGTACATTTTACTTGCCGTTGATTATGTGTCAAAGTGGGTGGAAGCTAAAGCCACCCGAACTAACGATTCTAGAGTTGTTGCAGACTTTGTGAAATCTAACATTTTCTCTAGATTTGGGATGCCTCGAGTGCTCATAAGCGATGGTGGGACTCATTTTTGCAACCGCACCATTATAGCATTGCTCAAGAAGTACAACGTGGTGCATAAGGTTTCCACACCTTATCACCCCCAAACCAGTGGCCAAGCCGAAGTTTCAAATCGAGAAATCAAGCAAATCCTGGAAAAGACCGTTGGGCCGAATAGAAAAGATTGGAGCTTGCGCTTGGAGGATGCACTATGGGCCTATCGAACGGCGTACAAAACGCCCATTGGTATGTCCCCATTTCGGCTAGTCTATGGCAAGCCGTGCCATCTACCCGTAGAGCTTGAGCACAAGGCACATTGGGCGGTCAAGACCTTCAATATGGATGTGGACGCGGCTGGAAACCATAGGAAGCTACAATTGAGCGAGCTTGAAGAGATTAGGCATGAAGCGTATGAGAATGCCCGGATTTACAAGGAGAAGACCAAGGCCGTCCATGACAAGATGATTAGAGGCAAAACCTTCTCAATTGGGCAGAAAGTGTTGTTATTCAATTCTCGTCTTCGATTATTCCCCGGTAAGTTACGTTCAAAGTGGGTTGGCCCTTTTATTGTCACTAATGTTTTCTCTCATGGTGCAGTACAAATCAAAAGTTCAAGGACGCAGCAAGAATTCAAAGTGAATGGGCATCGATTGAAGCCCTATTACGAGACGTTTGAGGAGCATGTCGTGGAGGAGGTACCCCTCCATGCCGTGGAACCGGGTCAAGCTTAAACGGAGGTACCGTCCGGCTGCAAGACGTAAAAGAAAGCGCTACTTGGGAGGCAACCCAATACAGTGAATAAAGCTTGTTTATTGATTTCCGAGTGATTGAAAAAAAAAAAAAAAAAAAAAAAAAAAAAAAAAAACATGGCAGAAAGATGGAAGTCTTCACAAAGGTTGTGTACTTGAGGCCCCACTACGTGGCAACACTCTCGGAGCAAGAGGCATCAGAGCAGGAGGCATCGGAGCGGAAGGCATCGGAGCGGAAGGCATAGGAGCGGGAGGTACCGAAGATAGATCATTCAAGGCCCCAAACCTTGGTGGAACGCTGGATGACCCAGGAAAGAGGTGCCTCTGGAAGAAAGCTGCAAGCCGTTGACGGTCATCAAGCTCATCAAGCTTCCTCTTCATGCCTGTTGAATAATTGTTGGCAAGCACGTGCAAAGTTCGGTTCTCGTACTTAAGCTGTTTGATCTCCTGCTTAAGACTCTCCACCTCCGCCATCAAGGATTCAACCTGACGGGAGCGAGCAAGAAGGCGTTGGCCCATGTTGGACACAGAGCCAGCACACTGAACACTCAGAGCCAGGGATTCTTGAACGGCCAACTCATCGGACCGTCCTGAAAGCAGCTGACTGTCTTTGGGAGTGAGGAGGTTCCGAGCCACTATCGTAGCTGTTGTGGGATCCGTCATCACAGAGTCCTCATCTGTAAGAGGGCCATGGGAAGATAAGAAAGACGGGCACCATACCTTACCCTGATGAGACGCGACCGGATCACTGCTTAGACTCAAATCTAAGCAAAGGTTTGATGGGTTGGATGAGCTAGCCATTGTTCACGAAGTTAAAAGAGAAAGGGTGGACGGAGTAGATTTTCAAACGGGCCGGAGACGATTTCTGGGCAATTTTCAAGTGTGCATGCTAGAGGTGATCAATCACCTCTATTAAAGGAGAGGCGTTCACCAATTCAGAATGAAGAGACACCACTCTTCAAAACCGGAATTTCCGGCGTAAAGATCACCAGCTCATCAGACGCAATCCCAGCTTTTCAGAAGACGCGTGGAAGGCGAGAAATCAGCTGCACACTTTAGCCGACAAATGTGGGAGACAAAGCCGAAAGCTCCCGGCTTTCCAGAAAGCGTGTGCATATTTTTCGAAAACTCTCGGCTTTGCAGAAAACGCGTGCCACGTGTCAAAAGATCTCAGACAGAGCTGCATCCGCGCTACTACGTGTCGTTCAGAAAGCGAAGGGGCGACTGCTCAGAAATCGAAGAGGCGTCTTCAAAGATCGAAGAGTCATCACTATTCCAAAAAAGCCGGATTTGCGGGATCAAAACGTTTGTCGACAACGGTAAAAGAACAGTGTCACCACTTGCTATTGAATTCCCTATACATGTCGACCTTCATTTTTTTTGGCAAGACAGAACTGAAGAAAATGCCCAACTCTTTCTCACCTCTGAGGGTGCACTCCCAGCAAAGCCTTTCGAGATACTCCATTCTCTCTTCTTCCCCAAAGATGATACCAGATGCCTGGAGTACAGATGATCCAGGAGGAAGCAGCATACTCCATTCACCGCTTCTGCAAAAGCAAAGGTATCTCATATCATCAAGGGCAAAAGCAAAGGTATCTCATATCATGCTCTTTCCCTGTCTTTTCCTTTGTCCTTGATATTATTTGCATGGCAAAGTGAAAGAAGCAATCAGCCGGCACTTGGAGTCTATATGGACTCTATTCCCTGGTTGCTTACCTAGCTTTGTCGAGCTATCCTCTAACCCTCTTCAATACGAATTGGAGAGATTGAACAAAGAAACAGATAAGAGGAGGAAGCTCAGACCTTCGGGGGAAACCAAAGGAAGCCTGCTGCCCAGTTCAAGAGTAGCACAAAGGAAAATCAACGATGGGAGCAGCGCAGTTCAAGAGTAAGCCTGTGGAATCACAAAGATCCAAGCCTCACTGCAATGATCAAGGAGAAGATGGAACGAACACTCCACAACCAGATTTGCATTTCTAAACTCTTCTCTTTGTTAGATACATTCTGCCATGTTTAGTATGTTTAATTGCTGTTTATATGTTTGTTTGTGTTTAGTGTGGTTTTTAACATTGAGGACAATGTTTGATTTAAGTGTGGGGGAGTTATTAAAGTGTTTTGATGCAAATTCGTAAGGGTTTTATCCACCATAAACTTCAAATGTTGTTTCTTGCTGTTTTTAAGTGTGTTTAGTGTGTTTTGACTTTAAAATTCGAAAATCACATAAAAATTTGAAAAACATGTTTTGAAAAGCCTAAAAAGAGTGTTTTGAGTCGTTTTTGTGTCGTAGGTCACCTTCCAACACAATGATAAGGATTTGGTTTCTAATTGCATGACTGTTGAAAAGAGTTATAAACATGGAGAAAAGTTTGATTTACTCTTGGTATATGCTTGGTTATGGTTATAATGTATGACTTCACATGTAATCATAAAAAAAAAAAAAAAAAAAAAAAAAAAAAAAAATTTAGTTATGTAACATGCTTGAAGGAAGGAACTCAAACAAACGCTACAACCCTGAGAGACTTGAGCCTATAACGTTCTTTGGAGAGTATAATCTGTGATTTCTTGTTTTCCAAAGTTGTTGCATGATCTCATTATTCTTTGCTTGGTTACTACTTAGAAGGCGTTTCATCATATAGTTCCAAATGCTAGAACTCATGCCCATTTCATTCAAAGCATGTTATTGATTTACATAACATATTCAAGATGAAGTTGTGTAATTGCCACCATAGCCAAATAACCTCACTTCCCATATTTCGTATATGTTGTAACTTTTACCCCCGTTGAGCTTTGTTTAGCCTTTATTCTTTGTCAACCCACATTATCCTCACCTAGCCTAGTTTAGGACAATCCACACCCTTGTTCTTAAAAGATAGTGAGCATAACTTAAATGAATTCCTTTTGAGTTACATTATGCAAGAAAATTAGTGTGGGGGAAGGGATGCTTGTTCTTAAGTATGTTTTGAGTTTCAAACAGAAAAGAAAAACAGAAAAGAAAGAAAGAAAAAAAAAAAAAAAAGAGCTTAAAAAAATGAAAGAATGAGTGATTGAAGAAAGGGCTCAAAACACCAATTCTGGCCCTAAATTGTCTCCCTTTTTGTTCCAAAGTTGAGTTTTCATTCAAAAGTGAATTCTAAGTTGATTCAATTGCCTTGCTCACTATTTCTTTAAGAACCTTTGTTTTCCATATCCCTTCTTTGTTATCCACACACCCCAAGCCCCATTACAACCCGTGACTTCAATCTTGAGTGTTATGTGTTTCAATTTGTGGAGTTTGAACTTGGTATGAGCATATGGTGTCACTGGTTCTCGCGTCTAAGTAGTAGCATTCCATTCATGAGATCATATCTAAACTTGATTATTAACTCCAGAAATTGCGTTCTTTGTGATACATATATGTGAGTGTCGTTTTCATGTTTACATCAATCTTCTCACATATGACTAGATTAGGGTGTGTAGTTAGAAATTCTGAGTGAAAATCGAGTGCATATCTTGTAAGGAATTGAGCAAATTCTCTAAGGCATGTTACTACATTCAAAACATGGTTTTAAAATGCTTAATTGTGAACTAGTATATGGTGACTATGATTAAGAATGTACTTAAGTGTGAAGATGACTAAAATCTGTGGGAATGATGATTTTTAACTTGTCATGTGCATTGGAAATCCCTAAGACGGTTGTTGGAAGGTTTAGGTGTGTTTTACTTGTTTTGTTTCGTTTCGTTTTGTTTTGTTTTTCTTTCTGTTTTGCTCGAGGACTAGCAAAAGATAAGTGTGGGGGAGTTTGATAGGAGCATATTCATGAGACTTAAAAGGCTTGTTCTCGTGCATTTACGTTATGTTTCTCTAGTTATTTTAGTCCTTTATGCTTCTTTTGTGTGTTTTCAGGTTCTAAGGGCTTAAGGAAGAAAAAAGATGCATTTTGGAGCATTTTGGAGCAAAATTGGGCTTGGAATGGATGGCATATGTTTTGAGCCAAAATGTTGGACGAATTTGAAGGCCTTGTATTCACTTTGGACATAAAACAAAGGGCCTAGCCCATTCTCTCTTAAACCAAGCCCTTTGCCATGCATTTCCTTCCAATTCCAAAGCCCACAATCAATTCAAATGCCATGCAAATCCATATTCAACACCCTAAACTACAAGCATGCATCATCTCACCAAGCAATCAAACAAGCCACATGCATGTCCCTTTAATCATTCACCCACATGCATTCATAAATCATCCACACCTTTGTGCCATGCACATTCATAGCTTTCCCAACATAATTCACAACACACTTCACATGCAAAACAATAACCATTCACACACCAAAACATCCATGCCGTGCATCCCCTCCACATTTCAGCTTTCCAAATGTAATTTCATCAACACATGCATTCATTATTCATTCACCTTGCATTTCAACCCACATTCACATTTATTCATTCAACCTTGCAGCCACCTTTACACCCCATTCATCCACAAACATGCAACCAACACATTTTCACCAACAAACAAGCATCATTGCCGTGCACTTCACCTTGTGAAATTCCAACATCTTCACATGTATTTCTAACTTTCCCTTGCATTTCCACCACTCATTCTTCATCATTTCAGCCACCTACATGCATTATTTATTAAACTTTTCATCATTGCATCCAGAAAATGAGCAAGAAAGCTTCCCAAACACATGCTTCTTCAACAAACAAATCAGCCCACATGCACCATCCTTCCCTTTGCCGTGGGATCCCTTTGGCCCCCTTGTGAAAATTCCAGCTTTCCACCCACTTTCCTAGTCTTTTATCACATGCATTGCAGCCATATGTTCCCTCCACTACTCCTATAAACACCTTGCATTCTCATCATTCAAGGCATTCCTCATTTCATACACAAACACACCATTTCCCAACCCCTTGTGCCGTGCTTCTCTTTCCATTTCTGTGCAGTTTTTCTCCTCCATTGCAGCCACTATCCAACCACTTCCCATCCCTCCAAAACACTTCATACCATCACACAACCTATCCTTAAACCTTGTGCTACAACAACGAGGAAGAGAAGAGTGCTTAAACGTTCATACAATTCAAGTCGAGTTGTTGGAATGTTTAGGTGTTTCTTTGATTTCAAAGTTTCATTTTAATTCTCTTTGTTTTGTATGTATGGAAGAGAAGAGTGCTTAAACGTTCATACAATTCAAGTTGAGTTGTTGGAATGTTTAGGTGTTTCTTTGATTTCAAGGTTATGAGGAACTAAACCCCCTTTAGGTAGGGGGTGATTCGAAACTATGTTTATATTTGCAATATGAATTGATTAACTTTCGTTGGAATTTCATAAGTTGTGGATTCAATTTGTTTAACCGTTTGATTGATAGCTTATTTATGAATGTTTATTAAGAATGCGCGCTTAATTTTCATGCATAAATATGACGCTAGAATATAAGTGAATTTCACCTAATCGTTATGAACTTATATTCACAAGTAGTGGAGGTTGCTTATAAACAATCGTGTTAAACATATTCTTGGCACGAGTTTCATGCTCATCATAGTAACGAATGCCTCGTCAACACTTATAGTTTTCATAATGCTTAATGATCTTTGATTGTATCTTTATTGTGCTGTTCACGTAAAGGACTTTTGGAGAATGTTGTGAATTGCGTTGCGCAAACCCATCCAATTCATTAACTTAAGGAAAACTTGACGGTTAATTTAAGCGGACCTAATTAATCCGGAGTGTTGAGTTTCATAATTTATCGAAAGACCAACTGAGAATCAATCTTGTATGCAAGTATAACATGTGTGGAGAAGAACCCCTTAGCTAGCCTTCATTCCATTCATTCCATCACAATTTCATATTTACTTTCCGCTCAGTTTATTAACTTGTTTTGTTATTTCAATTTTCGTCAAATCAAAACTTTTCCCCCCCCTTTACTTTCTTGCTCTTTAGTGCTTAGAATCTGTTTAGTTTGTGTTTTAAAGTATTTTGAATCAAGCCATAATCTTAAATTCGTCCAAAATTAGTTTTGAGTCTTTTGGTTTGTCTTAATGTTTTAAATTTTAGTTTTACATTCTTTGAGTCTAGTTTAGTGTGTTATATTGTTTTTACGTTCTTAAGTCAATTTAGAAGGTTTTAGCAAGCCCTCCTAATCCCCGGTCCAGAACGATCCCTACTTACATCCATACTACAATTGTCAAAAAGAGGGTTTAATTTGTGCGCGTATAATTCTCGCATCAATTGTTTATAAGCAACCTCCACTACTTGTGAATATAAGTTCATAACTATTACGTGAAACTCACTTATATTCTAGCGTCAAATTCATGCATGAAAATTAAGCGTGAACTCTCAATAAGCATACATAAATAGGTTATCAATCAAATAGTTAAACAAATTGAATTCACAACTTATGAAACGCAATTAGAAGTAATCAAATCAAAATGCAAGCATAAACATATATTTCGAATCCCCCCCTAACCAGGGGGGTTTTAGTTCCTCATGATACAAAACAAAGAGAATCAAAGAAACGCCTAAACATTCCAACAACTCAAACTTGAATTGTATGAACGTTTAGGCCCTCTTCTCTTCCATTCCTCATTCGTACAAAACAAAGGGTATTGAAATTAAACATTGAAATCAAAGAAACACCTAAACATTCCAACAACTCAAACTTGAATTGTATGAACGTTTAGGCCCTCTTATCTTCTTCTTCGTTGTAGCACAAGGTCTAAGGATAGTTTGATGGTGTGAATGGTTTGGGGAGTGGATGAATTTCTGAATATGGAAGAGTGTATTGTGTATGAATGGGAATGCATGAATTGTGGCTGTAATGGATGCTTATTTATAGGTGAAAAGGAGGGAATATGACAGCTAGGAACTTGGTGGAAATCTGGAATGGTGATGGGAGATGCATGTGGCTGATTTATGCATGTGATTAAAGGGTAATGACAGCTAGGTTATGATGATGAATGCATGTGCAAAGTTGGTTGAATGATTATGGGTGCATGTGGCTGATTTATGGTGCAATGATGAAAGGTAAAGTGCATGTGGCTGATTTGTGAAGGGAATGCATGTGGAATGAATGTGTGAATGATGGCAGATTATGTATGTGAATGATTAGGGTGAATGTGCATGTGCTTTGACAGCTAGGTTGAATAAATTAAAGGGAGTGCATGTGGCTTGGCTGGAATGATTGGAATGCAATCTGAAATGGGATGTGTTGGTGTGAATTTCTGGTACAAAGGGCCTCCTTTGGTCTTCAATTTCGTCCATCTACTTGGCTTCAAGTATATGCAATCCATTTAACGCCCCAAACTACTCCAAAATGCACCAAAATGCACCATTTTGCATACTTTGCCCTTAGAACCTGAAAACACACAAAAGAAGCATAAAGGACTAAAATAACTAAAGAAACATAACGTAAATGCACGAGAACAAGCCATTTAAGTCGCATGAATATGCTCCTATCAGTGAAACTCACTTATATTCTAGCATCATATTCATGCATGAAAATTAAGCGTGCAGTCTCAATAAACATACACAAATAAGTTATCAATCAAGCAATTAAACAAATTGAATCCACAACTCATGAAATTCCACCAAAGGTAATCAATTCATATTGCAAGCATAAACATGGTTTCGAATCACCCCCTAGCTAACTAGGGATTTAGCCTCTCATGTTCACAGAAAGAGAAACAAAATTGAAATTAAACATAAAGAACAAAAGATTGATTACACCTAGAACGTCCAACGAATCCACTTGAATTTCTACGCGTTTAAGCTCCTCTTTCTTCTTCTCCTTGCTGCGGCAGAGATAGTTTAGGGGATTTTTGGATGTTATTTTGGTTTAGGGATGGGTTTATGGGGATATGGTGGTGCGGCAAGGTGGTGGGAAGGTGTATGAAGGTTGGGAATAGTGGCTGGAAGTGTGGAGAGGCTACAGCAGAGAAGAATAATGGCTGGAATGGAGGGGGAAGGCTGTGGCAGAGAAGAATAATGGGATGGTGGCTATGGCTTAGGGTGAATAGGGTGAATGATGAAGAGTGAATGAATGAATGGGGGTGCTCTAGGGTTCAATAATAGGTGCGGCTGAGATGGGATGATGAATGAATGGAAAGTTTAAACCTAAGGTACGGCTAAAAAGGATTTTGTGGATGAAGTATGGAAGAATGAATATTAGAGAATATAGGGTGCGGCTAGGGTTTAAAATTAGGAGAGAAGCATGTGTTTATTTGCACAACCTAGGACAAAACTACCCCCCCTTGCACGGCAAGGGAAGGGAATTAGGGGAAAGGCACGGCAAAGAGGTTTAAGGGGGCTAGGGCCTTTGTTTTGTGCCCTAAGGTGCCTACAAGGCCTTCAAAGTGACTAGAAAATACGGACGTTTAAGATGAGGAAAGGTTACCAAAACGGGAAACCTAGGGTTAACTTTCCTACTTCAAGTAGGAATCTTTGTTTGAGTAGGAATCCTCGTTTTGGTAGGAATTCATCATTAGAGTAGGAATTCATCGTTTCTTCAAGTCTTCAACTCATTCATTCCTCTTTTGCTCCAAAAGGCTCCAATTTGCATCTTCTTGCACACTTTGGCCTTATAATCTGAAAATACACAAAAGTGACTTTAAACACTAAAATAACTAAGGAAAGACAACATAAATTCACGAGAACAAGCTAATTAAGTCGCATGAATATGCTCCTATCACCAAACACGCTAAAATCATCCATGAAAATTTCAATAATGTTTTCTACAAAATCTGAAAAGATACTTACCATGCATCTTTGAAAGGTGGCTGGTGCATTACATAAACCAAATGGCATTCGACGATAAGCAAAAGTGCAGAATGGACAAGTAAAAGTACTCTTTTCTTGATCATCTGGAGCTATAACAATTTGATTATATCCCGAATAACCATCAAGAAAACAATAAAAAGAATGACCAGCTAACCTCTCAAGCATTTGATCAATGAATGGCAAAAGGAAGTGATCTTTCCCAAATGAACGTTACAATAAATCATGAAACTCAATACCCCAAGTTAACCGTGAACAGCACTCTTTTAACTTTCAAGTTTTCCTTAAGTTATTGAGTTGGATGGGAATGCGCATACAACAACTCAAAACATTCTCTAAAAGTCCCTTACGTGAAAAGCACAATAAAGGTACAATCAAAGATCATTAAGTTTCATGAAAACTATAAGTACTGACGAGGCAATTGTTACTATGAAAAGCATGAAACTTTTGCCAAGAATTCACTTAACGCGATCGTCGATAAACGACCTCCACTACTAGCAAATATAAGGTCATAACTATTAGGTGAAATTCCCTTATATTTTAGCTTCAAATTCCTGCATGAAAAACTAAGTGGCCACCTTAATCAACACACAAGAATGAGTTATCAATCAAACAGTTAAGCAAATTGAATTCACAACTTATGAAATAACAATTGGATGTAATCAATTCATCTTGCAAGCATAATCATGGTATTGAATAGCCCCCTAGCCAAAAGGCTTAGTTCCTCATGTTCGTAAAACAAAGGGAAACAGATTTATACATTGTAAATATAAGAAAGAGAACACCTAAATACTGATATGAAAATTACTTAACACACAAATTAAACCCTCTTGTTGACAATTGTAGTAGATATGTAAGTAGGGATCGTTCTTAAACCGGAGATTAGGTGGGATTGCTAAACACTCTAAACTGACTCAAAATCGTAAAAACAAAGTTTATACACTAAACTAGACTCAAAGAATGCAAAACTAAACTATAGAACACCAAAACAAACCAAAAGACTCAAAACAGCAAACAAACACTCAAAACTGCCTTAAAAACACTTTCTGGGCAGTTTTGAACACTTTACTCAAATCTGGACAAAATTAAGTTATCACTTGACTCAAAACACTTAAAAACATTAACTAAATTGATTTCTAACTAATCTAACACTTTAAATTAATGGGGGAATTGGTTTTGACGAAAATTAAGTAAATTAAGACAAGGACAAAGAAAATAGATTCTTTAGACGAAATTAGGTGAATTGATGAATGATGAGCTAACTAGAGGGTTCTTCTCCACACATGACACACTTGCATTCAAATTGATTTCCAATTGCTTCTTTCAATAAATCATGAAACTCAATGCCCCAAGTTAACCGTGAACAACACTTTTTTAACTTTCAAGTTTTCCTTAAGTTATTGAATTGGATGGGAATGCGCATACAACAACTCAAAACATTCTCTAAAAGTCCCTTACGTGAAAAGCACAATAAAGGTACAATCAAAGCTCATTAAGTTTCATGAAAACTATAAGTATGGACGAGGCAATTGTTACTATGAAAAGCATGAAACTTTTGCCAAGAATTCACTTAACGCGATCGTCGATAAACGACCTCCACTACTAGCAAATATAAGGTTATAACTATTAGGTGAAACTCCCTTATATTTTAGCTTCAAATCCCTGCATGAAAAAATAAGTGGCCACCTTAATCAACACACAAGAATGAGTTATCAATCAAAAAGTTAAGCAAATTGAATTCACAACTTATGAAATAACAATTGGATGTAATCAATTCATCTTGCAAGCATAGTCATGGTATTGAATAGCCCCCTAGCCAAAAGGCTTAGTTCCTCATGTTCATGAAACAAAGGAAAACAGATTTATACATTGTAAATATAAGAAAGAGAACACCTAAATACTCCAATGATCCAATGTTGAATAGCTAAAATTTTCAAGCAATCTTCTTCCTCTCCTTTGCCACGGCACAAGAGGTTTTGGGGAATTTAGGGGGTTATGGATGATGTAGAATGATGGATTTAGGTTTGGGATGGATGTAGGGGACGGCAAGGGTTGGTTTTGGCAAAAAATATTGAGAATGGTGAAGTATGGATGTGTTAGAGGGATAGGATGATTTTCTGGCGTGAATGGGGAATGAATCGAGAGTTTTGTGGCTGTAACAAGGATGTTTATTTATATGATTTCAGGAATTAAAACCCTAGGTTATTTAGGTAAACAGAAATTAAGTCAAAAGCTCTGGAAATAGGAAATCAAATCAGAAATTTAAAGGAAACAAGTTAAAAGTTGCGGCAAGGGCATAAAACACAAAAGGAATGTGTTTTAATGCAAGGAAATAGGAAAGAACCATCTCCCTTGCACGGCAAGGAAGAGGAAAGGTCAAGGGAGGTGCGGCTGTGATATAGGAAAGGTTTAAATGTCCTAAAACTAAAGGAAACAAGGTTCCCTTGCACGACAAGGGATCATGAGAAAGGGAAAGTTGACATGGTGCACGGCAAGGAAGAAGAAGGGTCAAGGGACCTTTGTTTTGTGTCCTAGAATGCATATGAAGTCTTCAAAGTGTTTGGGACATAAGGACAATTTGAATTTAGGAAATGTCAAACCAAGATAGGAAACCCTGGGCTTAACTTTCCTACTTCAAGTAGGAAACCTTCTTTGACTAGGATTCCTCATTTGATTAGGAATCCTCTTGTGATTAGGAATCCTAACTTCATTAGGTCTTCAATTTCGTCCATTCCTTTTGCTCCAAACATAAGCTATCCATTCCAAGCCCAATTTTGCTCCAAAATGCTCCAAAATGCACCTTTTTGCTTGCTTAGCCATATGAACCTAAAAACACACGAAAATGGCATAAAGGACTAAAATAACTAAGGAAATACAACATAAAAGCATGAGAACAAGCCAATTAAGTCGCATAAATATGGTCCTATCAAATACTCCAACGATCCAATGTTGAATAGCTAGAATCTTCAAGCAATCTTCTTCCTCTCCTTTGCTACGGCACAAGAGGTTCTGGTGAGTTTAGGGGGTTATGGATGATGTAGAATGATGGATTTAGGTTTAGGATGGATGTAGGGGATGGCAAAGGTTGGTTTTGGGCAGAAAATATGGAGAATGGTGAAGTATGGATGTGTTAGAGGGATGGGATGATTTTCTGGCGTGAATGGTGAATGAATCGAGAGTTTTGTGGTTGCAACAAGGATGTTTATTTATAGGATTTCAGGAATTAAAACCCTAGGTTATTTAGGTAATCAGAATTTAAGTCAAAAGCTTTTAGAAATAGGAAATCAAATCAGAAATTTAAAGGAACCTACCTAAAAGTTGCGGCAAGGGCATAAAACACAAAAAGAATGTGTTTTAATGCAAGGGAATAGGAAAGAACCATCTCCCTTGCACGGCAAGGAAGAGGAGAGGTCAAGGGAGGTGCGGCTGTGATATAGGAAAGGTTTAAATGTCCTAAAACTAAAGGAAACAAGGTTCCCTTTGATGCGTTACGAATGTGACACACAAATTAAACCCTATTTGTGACAATTGTAGTAATGATGTAAGTAGGGATCGTTCTAACTGGGGATTCACTGAAAGAAAACTCAAAACAAGTTCACAAGACTCAAAATAAGCTAAAAACACTCAAAACTGCCTAAAAACACAAACTGGGCAGTTTTGAGCCTAAACACAAACTTGGGCGAACATTGGTTCTAACTTGACTCAAAACTCTTAAAAACACAATCTAAAACATATTTGAACCAATTAGACACTCTAAGACAATTGGGGATTTGGTTTTGGACGAAAATCAAACAAACAAAACAATAATATAAACTAGGCAGATTTGGATGAATTTGAAAGTGTTTGTGACTCCAAATACTTAAAAACACAAAATAAGACAGATTATAATGACTAAGACTTAACAAAATATGGGGGGATTGTGTTTGGACGAAATTAATTTAAATGGACAGATTGTAATGAAAACAGATTGTAAAACAATTTGAGATAAACCAATGGATGATGGAATGGCTAAGGGGTTCTTCTCCACACATGAAATATATGCAACATAAATCAATTTCCAGCTATCAATTCAATAAGTTAACATAAATCAATTTCCAGCTATCAATTCAATAAGTTATGAACCTCGACACTCCAAGTTAATTAGGTCCGCTTAAATTAACCTTCAGATTTCCCTAGAATCATTGAATTGGATGAATATGCATCGCAAACAAATTATTCCTAACAAGTTCTTTATATGAACAGCATGATAAAGACACAAGTTAGAATCATTACGTTCTTTGTAAATCATAAGCATCGACAAGGCATTTGTAACTATGAAAAGCATGATACTCTTGCCAGGAATCTACTTAACACGATCGTGACTAGCGACCTTCATTACTTGCGAATCTAAATTCATAACGATTAGGTGAAACAAATTTATATCCTAGCACCAAATTCAAGCATGCAAATTAAGCGTGCACTCTCAATCAACAAACAAGAATAAGTTCTAAACCAAACGGTTAAGTACATTGTATTCACGACTTATGCAACGATAACTGGAAGTAATCAACTTATTTCACATATATAATCATGGTTTTGAATACACCCTTAGCCAAAACGAATTTAGCCAATCATACTCAAAGCAAAACAAAGATTACATGAATTAGACATTGAAATATAAGATAGAATACGCCTAAAATTGTTCAACAACTCAGAATGAAGAGCCAAACAATTTCGTGAAACTGTCTCCTTTCCCTTGCTGCGGCAGATTGGATGATGATGTTTTCTGGGCTGTTTTGATGATGTAGAATGGATTTTGGGGGGTGTAGAGGCACGGCAAGGGGTGTAGGATGAGTGTGGAAGAGTGTTTGATGGTTGGAAGGTGGTGGAGAACTCGGCAAAGAGGGTGGAAGAAGGTGGAGCGGCTGCTTGTATTTTCTAGGCGCTAGAATGGTGTTTTTGGGGTGTTTTGCTGCCTATGTTCTCTATGGACGAATTGCTGTCTGAATCCCCCTCTAGGGTTCGGCCAAGGGCTGAATATATGTGTTTTAGGAAGTTAATAACATACCTAATTAAGTTTGAACTCAGATTTCCTAGTCTAAATAGAAAAGGTAAGTGAATAAAGTCCAAATAATTTCAGAAAAAAGGGGATGCACGAATTTAAACAAATAAGGAATGTCCTTGCCTTGCAAGGAATTAGAAATTAAACCCCTTGCACAGCAAGGAAAGGGGATTTAAGGTAAGAAACGAAATTGGTGCAAAAGAAGGAAGGAAAAGTCAATTCCTTGCAAGAAATCAGAAATTAGGACTTTAGGGAAAGTTTTAGAACTAGGAAAGTGAATTAAACTAGGAAATAAGAGTTTGAAATCAGGAAACATAAGGGGAGGTGCGGCATAAGGTTTAGGGAAAGGTAAGGCACCAAACAAGAGGTGTTAGAATAAGGGAAAGGTCCTAACACATATGAAAAATAGGGAACTTTGCACAAAGAAAGGGAAACCACCTTCTTTGCACGGCAAGGAAGGGAAAATTTGCAAAGAACCTTTGTTTGTTGTCCAAGGGTGCTCGGGAGCCATCTTAAGTGCTAAAACTTAGAGCGTTCTTGATTTAGGAAAGTTCAACCAAAATAGGAAACTTTGGCTTAACTTTCCTACTTCAAGTAGGAATCCTTGTGTGATTAGGAATCCTCGTCCAACTAGGAATCCTCATGTGAGTGGGAAACCTCCTTCAATTTGGAAACCTTCTCGTAATTGGAATCCTCATCGTAGTAGGAATCCTTGTCGTAGTAGGAATTCTTGTCGTAGTAGGAATCCTTGCGACATCAACTCTTCAATTTCGTCCATTCCTTTTGCTCCAAGCATAAGCTATCCAATTTGTGCCCAAAAGTGCTCCAAAATGCTCCAAAATGCATCCTTTCGCCAAATACGTCTTATGAACCTGAAAACACACAAAAGAAGCTTAAAGAACTAAAATAACTAAGAACTAATAACATAAATGTACGAAAACAAGCAAACTAAGCCGCATAAATATGCTCCTATCACCCTTGCAAGGCAAGGGATGATGATAAAGGGAAAGTTTGACATGATGCACGGCAAGGAAGAGGAAGGGTCAAGGGACCTTTGTTTTGTGTCCTAGAATGCATATGAAGTCTTCAAAGTGTTTGGGACATAAGGACAATTAGAATTTAGGAAATCTCAAACCAAGATAGGAAACCCTGGGCTTAACTTTCCTACTTCAAGTAGGAAACCTTCTTTGACTAGGATTCCTCATTTGATTAGGAATCCTCTTGTGATTAGGAATCCTAACTTCATTAGGTCTTCAATTTCGTCCATTCATTTTGCTCCAAACATAAGCTATCCATTCCAAGCCCAATTTCGTCCATTCTCTCTAAGTTTTCTGCTTTTCTTCAATTCTCTGTGCACTGTAATCATGGCTTCAGAGCCGGCCGATCCTTGGTTTCAATTCCAATGTGCAAGTCTTCTTGATTGATTGAAGCTCGATGGTGGCTGCAAGTTCTCAGGGATTTCTGCTCAAGGGTTCAAGATTTTCATCTGTTTGCGTTATGTTTTAGTTGGCGAATGTTTGTTATTTTTCTGAAGGATTGAAGGCCCATAGCCATTGTTAGAAAATTGAAGGGCCCATAGCCATTGTTTGAGAGCATAAGAGGCCAATAGCCATTGTTTGATCAAGATTTGTTGGTATTCATTCAGTTGTTTCATTGAAAAAGGCCGATAGCCAGTAGCGAAGAATCTATGGTAGTGTATTTGGTGTTCAAGAACAAGTCTTGTTTGTCTGCAATATAAATTTCTGGATTGATATTCTATGTAATCTTGTTCAAATGGCGGAATCTATTGTTAGAATTGAAGGGTTACTTGTTATGCTACAGTGAAGCTTCAAGATGATAATTTTGTAAAATGGATTTTTCAGTTTCAATCTGTTCTTAAACTATAAACACAATATAAACTGAAGTTTACAAACTCAAATACTTCAAGGCCTCGCTCGATGTCTATGATTGAATTGGACTGAAAAATCACTAGATTCAATGTATGTCAAGGAAAGAAATTTGGAAGGCAAAAGAAGGATTAATCATGAAGAACATTCCAATCGCCAAAGAAATGGTAGGATTGGAAGGGATAAGCTTACTTCATGACTACTCCTACTTCTACTTTCAACTTATGGCTCGTCTAGAAGTGTTTTTAGAATGATTGAAAATGTTTTTGGTGAAATTGATTTTAGATTCCAAAAGCACTTGGAAGAATCATCAAATATGTGTTTCTTGCGAGCACTTCAAGTGCATTTTTAAGATTTACTTAGATTTTTACTAAGAATTGATTTCAAAAATATTTTCACAAAAAACACTTTCTATTATTTTATAAGTAATTACAAACGGCCCTTAGACAAAATTTAGAAGCTGACTTCTATTTCTTCCTTCGACATTGAATCTTAGTGAGTTATCGAAAAACACAAATTTTTTTTTTTACTATATATGTAAAAAACGAATATAAATACAAAAAAAAAAAAACAAATATGAAAACTTTAATGGAAAAACACAAATTAAATTTTTTTTTTACTATATATGTAAAAAACGAATATAAATACAAAAACCTAAAATTAAAAAAGTTAAAAATTTAACAAAAGAAAATTTAAAATAATGTTGGAATAAAAACAAAAAACTTGAAAGAAAAACATGAACGTGCTTAACCAACCCTCACAAACTGATACGCAATAGTGGGCAATTTAAGAACACAAATTAAATAAAAAAAAAAAACTTATACGTCAAACGTATGTATGCAACAACATTTGAGTAAATCATGACACACTTATGGAGATAAATAAGAAAAGTAAAACTTATACGTCAAACGTATCCTTCCCTACGCCATCATAGACAACATCAACGCTATTGTCGAAAATTATTTCTTTCACACTGATAGGAGCATATTTAGGCGACTTACTTAGCTTGCTTTTGTGCATCTATGTTGTTAATTCATAGTTGTTTTAGTAGTTTAAGCCATTTTCGTGTGTTTTTAGGTTCATATGGCTAAGGAAGCAAAAAGATGCATTTTGGAGCATTTTGGAGCAAAATTGGGCTTGGAATGGATAGCATATGATTGGAGCCAAAGTGTTGGACGAATTTGAAGGCCTTGTATTCATTTTGGACATAAAACAAAGGGCCTAGCCCATTCTCTCTTAAACCAACCCCAAGGCCATGCATTTCCTTCCAATTCCAAAGCCCACAATCACTTCAAAAGCCATGCAAAGAACCATCCATTCCATCAAAAACAATCCATCAATTCACATGCAAAACCATCATTAACACACATGCACCCAAACAAAGCCAACCTAGCTAACCCTACATGCATTCTTTATGCAACTCTTCATCATTGCACCACAAATCATTCACCCACATGCACTCATATTCCCATTTCCTTTCCAACATCTCACATGCATTTCCACCTTCCTACTTTATCATTTCACCACATTCTCCCTCTTTAACTCATTTCATTATTCATTCACTTTGCATTCATTCAATTCCACCCCACATGCACCCTTTATTCTTCATCATTGCAACCATGACACATTTACACCAACAAAACAACTCCCATGCCATGGCCTACTCATATTCCCATTTCCTTTCCAACATCTCACATGCATTTCCACCTTCCTACTTCATCATTTCACCACATTTTCCCTTTTATTTCCACATGCAATTCTTCATCATTGCAACCACAAACACCTTAAACAAATAGCCATATACATCTCCACTCCTCCTATAAATACCCTTGCATTCATTCATTCAAAAATCATCTCATTTCATACACAACACACCACAAACACTTCCATCTTCTCCCTAGCCGTGAGTTTTTCTTCCATTTCTCCTCCATTTCTTCCATTTCCATAATCCCCCAATCCATTCAACACACCTACAACATCCCTTAGTTCTTGTGCCACAATAAAGAGGAAGATAAGAGGGCCTAAACATTCATACAATTCACGTTTGAGTTGTTGGAATGTTTACGTGTTTCTTTGATTTCAAAGTTTAAATTCAATTCTCTTTGTTTTGTAATATGAGGAATGGAAGATAAGAGGGCCTAAACGTTCATACAATTCACGTTTGAGTTGTTGGAATGTTTAGGTGTTTCTTTGATTTCAAAGTTATGAGGAACTAAACCCTTTTTAGCTAGGGGTGATTTCAATACCATGATTATTTATGTAATATGAATTGATGAATTCCGGTTATGAACTCTTGATTCGTGAATGCAATTGGCTTAACTATTTGATGATTAACTTATTTGTGTTTGTTGATTGAGGGTCGACACTTAATTAGCATGCATGAATATGTGGCTAAAGTTTAAGAAGGTTTCACATAATCGTTACTAACTTATACTTGAAAGTAGTGAAGGTCGCTTGTCACGATCGCGTTAAGTTTAATTCTTAGCATGAGTAACATGATGTCATAATTGCAAGTGCTTTGTCAATGCTTATGGTTTTCATTATTCTTAATGATCTTCGATTGTATCTCTATTATGATGACATGTAGGGAACTTTTGAGAATGTTTTGGGTTGTCGAATGATGCCATCCAATCCAATAATATAAGGAAAATCTGAGGGTTAACTAGTGATGTCACGGTTAACTTGGGGCATTGTCGTTCATAATTCAATGAAGGAATAACTGGAAATTGATTCATATGCATAAATATCATGTGTGGAGAAAGAACCTCTAGCTAATTCACCAACCATCTTATTTCATCAATTACATTCTTGTTTCGTTATTTCAATTTTCATCAAATCTCAATCCCCCTTTTGCTTTAATATGCAATATAGTTAGAAATCAATTTAGTTTGTGTTTTTAAAGCATTTTGATTCTTTTGGTTTGTCTCAGTGTTTTAACGTTTAATTTCACATTCTTTGAGTCTAGTTTAACATTTTATATTGTTTTTACGTTTTAGTTTAAATTCGTCCAAATCCAATTCCCCCCTATTTCGTTGAAGTCTTAGTCTTAATCTTTCTTATTTTTAGTTTTGCTTTCTTCGAGCATTAAATAGTGTTTTATATTGTGTTTTTATGTTTTTAAGTCAATTTAGAAGGTTTTAGCAAGCCCTCCTAATCCCCGGTCTAGAACGATCCCTCACTTATCCATTCTACTACAATTGTCAAACGAGGGTTTAATTTGAGTGTCAAGTAATTCTCGCATCAAATTTTGGCGCCGTTGCCGGGGATTAGCAACTTTGCTAATCTCTTGGATTGTTTTATTTTCTTTTATTTTATTCCAGATTCTTGATCTTGTTTTATTTCTTGTTTTAAGTACTAGTTTATGACTAGGAGTTCTCATCCGATTCGTGAACCTATCTCGGTCTTTGACGCAGATTTCGAGCGAGAATTGAGACGAAAGAGAAAGAACCCAGAACCTAGCGAATCAAGCGAAAGCTCCGAGTCCATTTCTGAATTTGAAGAAGAGGAACCCAAGACAACAGTGGGTGAAGAAGACATGGCAGCAGACAACCGAACAATCAAAGAGCTTTCCGCTTCGGGATTGGACAATGCCGCACCCCTATGTATTCAATATCCTAGGGCGGCTCTAGGCAAGACTGATGAGTTCGAATTGAAGTCAAGCTTGCTGCATCATATTCCTAAGTACCATGGGCTGTCCATGGAAGATCCCAACAAACACTTGAAGGAGTTCGAGGTGGTTTGTTCGAGCATGACCCCCGTCATTGTGGATGGGAGTATATTGAAGATGAAGGCCTTTCCATTTTCACTTATGGACAAGGCCAAAGATTGGCTCTACGAACTAGCCCCGGGAACTGTGACTTCGTGGGAAAGTATGAAGCGTGCTTTCTTGGAGAAATTCTTCCCTACTTCGAGAGTGATTCTCCTACGGAAGAAAATTAGTGGTATTCAACAGAACCATGGTGAGACATTCCCGGCTTATTATGAGCGCTTCAAGGGCCTGGTAGCTTCATGTCCTCAACATCAAATGAAGGAGGAACTTCTCCTTCAATATTTCTATGAGGGCCTCCTTCCTATCGAACGTCAAATGCTTGATGCATCAGCAGGAGGAGCATTGGTGGACAAAACACCAAGGGATGCCAAGATTCTCATAGCCAACCGAGCGCTCAACGCTCAACAATATGAAGGAGTGGGCCAAAGGGAAGCCCCACGGCAACAAAGCGTAAATGAGGTGAGTGCTATTTCTGAAATTCAATCACAACTTGCTAATCTTACTTCTCTTGTTTCTCAGGTTGTGATTGGTCCAAAAGCACAAGAACACCAAGTTTGTGGCGTGTGCTCAATTCAAGGGCATCCATCTGACAATTGCCCTCAACTAATCGAGAATGGTGGGTGGGAATCTGCCAATGCAATTGGTTTCCAAGGACAAAATCAAAACAACCCATATTCGAACACTTACAATGCCGGATGGAGGGACCATCCAAACTTCAAATGGAGGGAGCCACAACAAGCTGCCCAACAAGGAGGATTTAGGCCAAACCCCCCTGGTTTTTATTCCAAGCCGTATGCACCCCAACAACCCCAACAACCCCAACAACCTTCGGCATCATCTCATTCAGGTACGTCCTTGGAAAGTAATCAAGCTATGCAATTACTAACCTCTATTTCGCAGGGGTTGCAAAATCAAAACAACCGGATAGAAAATAACGAGAAGGAGATGATGGATATGAAGAAACAAATAGGGCAGATTTCTGAGTTCCTTGGACAGATTAGAGAGCAAGGAAAGCTTCCTAGCTCAACCACAGTCAATCCAAAGGGAGGATTCGAATCCGCCAAGGCCATCACCCTAAGGAGTGGAAAAGAAGTTGGGACTGAGCCAAACAATCCCAAATCTGCCCAGAACGTAGATGAAGAGACGACACAACCTGAGGAAGTGTCTAGCTCACCCACGGAAAGAGTGAAAAACCAAATGCCGCAGGCCCCCAATCACCCTAACTCGGCCAAATCAGGTAATTTAAGTTCAAATTCATATACTTCACGTCCTAATCTGCCCAATGTACCTTTTCCTCACAGATTTTTGCAAACAAAGAAGGAGGAGCATGAGAAGGACATTCTTGAAACGTTTAGGAAAGTTCAAGTCAATATCCCGCTCCTAGATGCCATAAAGCAAGTGCCCAAATACGCTAAGTTCTTGAAGGAATTGTGTACTACGAGGAAGAGGGCGTCACACAAAGAGGTAGTAAGGGTAAGTGAGAATGTTTCCGCTGTTTTACAAAGAAAGTTACCACCAAAGTGCAAAGATCCAGGTAGCTTTACAATCCCTTGTATTATTGGTCAAACTAAGTTCGAACATGCTATGTTAGATTTAGGAGCTTCAATTAACGTCATGCCATACTCTATTTATGCTTCAATGAACCTTGGTGAATTGAAAAATGATGGTGTGGTTATTCAGTTGGCCGATAGATCTAATGCATATCCAAAAGGAGTTTTGGAGGATGTGCTTGTGCAGGTGAATCATTTAATTTTTCCGGCTGATTTCTACATCCTAGACATGGAGGATTCAGCCCATTCTACATCTTTGCCGATTCTCCTTGGTAGGCCATTCATGAAGACGGCCCGAACGAAGATTGATGTATACAAAGGCACCTTGACAATGGAATTCGATGGGGAAGTGATTGATTTTAATATTTCTGAAACTATGAGATATCCTGTTGATGACCATTCTTGTTTTTCCATTAATGTTATCGATTCTTTGGCGCAGGTATACCTTGAAGAATTGAACGAGGACGCCCTGGAAACAACCATCACTAAGGCCATAGAGTGCAAAAGTGACGGATTTGGGCCAATGCAGGGTCACGGCAAGGAAGAGGAATTCTTTGCCATGGGTTCTAGTGAAGAAATAATTGAGGTTGTGGCAGCCCTTGAGTCATTGCCACAACAATATGGTAAGGTTCCACTCTCACTTTCAAATTCAGTTTCCACTAAGATGCTACCTTCTGTTGTTCAGGCACCATCACTTGAACTTAAGCCGTTGCCGGACCATTTGAAGTATGTGTTTTTGGGAAAAGGCGAAACATTGCCCGTCATCATTTCATCAAGTCTTACGGCAATGGAGGAGGAGAAGCTTGTGAGGGTGCTGCGAGAACACAAAACGGCCATAGGGTGGACTTTGGCCGACATTAAAGGAATAAGCCCTACCACATGCATGCACCGTATACTTCTTGAAGAGGGGACTAAGCCATCCCGAGAGGCTCAACGCCGTCTCAACCCTCCAATGATGGAAGTGGTGAAGAAGGAAATAATCAAGCTTTTGGATTGCGGAGTGATCTACCCTATCTCCGATAGCCGTTGGGTCTCTCCAGTTCAAGTCGTTCCCAAGAAGTCCGGAGTAACTGTTATCAAGAATGATGAGAATGAGCTCGTGCCTACACGCATTCAGACTGGATGGCGAGTATGTATCGATTACCGGAAGCTAAATGCCATGACTAGGAAAGATCACTTTCCTTTGCCATTCATCGACCAGATGCTCGAAAGGTTAGCCGGTCATGCTTTTTACTGTTTTCTTGATGGATACTCTGGATATAACCAAATTGTGATAGCCCCGGATGATCAAGAGAAGACCACATTCACATGTCCCTTTGGAACATTTGCTTATCGTCGCATGCCATTTGGTTTATGCAATGCACCGGCCACTTTCCAACGATGCATGGTAAGTATCTTCTCTGATTATGTTGAAAAGATAATTGAAGTATTTATGGACGATTTTAGTGTGTTTGGAGACTCATTTGATGCTTGTTTGCATAATCTCACTTTAATCTTGAAAAGATGCATGGAAACTAACCTTGTTTTGAATTGGGAAAAATGTCATTTTATGGTTAAGCAAGGTATAGTTTTGGGTCACATCATCTCAGAAAAAGGGATTGAAGTTGATAAATCTAAAATAGATCTTGTACGTCACTTACCCTCTCCTATTTCGGTTAGAGAGGTCCGTTCTTTTCTTGGCCATGCAGGATTCTATAGGCGATTTATCAAAGATTTCTCAAAAGTTGCACAACCTCTTTGCCGCCTCCTACAAAAAGACGTGGCATTTGAATTCACTAAGGAGTGCACGGCATCATTCAACCAACTCAAGGAGTTGTTGACCACGGCACCCATTATTGTTCCCCCAGAATGGAGCCTCCCGTTCGAGCTTATGTGCGATGCGTCCGATTATGCTTTAGGGGCTGTTTTGGGACAAAGAAAGGACAAGAGGCCGCATGTCATCTACTATGCCTCACGGACGTTGAACGATGCCCAGTTGAACTACTCCACTACGGAGAAAGAACTTCTTGCCGTTGTCTTTGCTTTAGATAAATTTCGATCATATCTAATTGGTACTAAAGTAATTGTTTTCACTGATCATGCAGCTCTAAAGTACTTGCTCACCAAAAAGGAGGCCAAGCCCCGGCTAATTCGGTGGATGTTGTTACTTCAAGAGTTCGACATCGAGATTCGTGACAAGAAGGGAAGTGAAAACGTGGTGGCTGACCACCTAAGCCGAATGGTGCATAATGAGGAGTCCCTACCCATTGCAGAGACATTCCCCGATGAGCAGCTGCTATCCATTGAGGTAAGTGAACCATGGTATGCAGATTTAGTGAATTACTTGGTGGCTAAACAAATTCCAAATGAGCTCAATAGGCACCAACGTGACAAACTTAGGCATGATGCACGGTTTTATGTATGGGATGATCCGTACTTATGGAAATTTTGTCCCGATCAAATTGTACGTAGATGTGTGCATGATTCTGAATTTCACTCAATTCTAAACTTTTGTCACACATATGCATGTGGTGGTCATTTTGGCACACAACGCACTGCCCTCAAGGTTCTAGAGTGTGGTTTTTATTGGCCGACTATATTTAGGGATGCTAGAACCTTTTGTATGTCTTGTGATCGTTGCCAACGAATGGGTAACATAGGTACCAAGGACCAAATGCCGCAAACCCCTGTCTTTAATGTTGAAATTTTTGATGTTTGGGGCATTGATTTCATGGGCCCTTTCCCTCCATCTTATGGTTTCACGTATATCTTGCTAGCCGTTGATTATGTTTCTAAATGGGTGGAAGCAAAAGCCACCCGTACTAACGATTCTAAGGTGGTTGCAGATTTCGTGAAAACTAACATTTTTGCTAGGTTTGGAATGCCGAGAGTAATCATAAGTGATGGAGGATCTCACTTTTGCAATCGGACCATTGAGGCGTTGCTAAGAGAGTACCATGTCAACCATAAGGTCTCTACACCTTACCATCCTCAAACAAATGGCCAAGCCGAGGTGTCTAACCGAGAAATCAAACAAATTTTGGAGAAGACCGTTGGACCAACAAGGAGGGATTGGAGCTTACGTTTAGATGATGCACTATGGGCATATCGTACGGCGTACAAAACACCCATTGGGATGTCACCTTTTCGGCTCGTCTATGGTAAGCCATGTCATTTGCCCGTAGAGTTAGAGCATAAGGCACATTGGGCCGTGAAGATTTTCAACATGGACATAGATGCAGCGGGAGTTCATAGGAAGCTCCAATTGAATGAACTTGAGGAGATTCGGAATGAAGCCTATGAGAATGCCCGGATGTACAAAGCCAAGACCAAAGCATTCCATGATAAAATGATCCGAACCAAGACCTTCACAGTTGGGCAGAAAGTGTTGCTTTTCAACTCTCGCCTACGTTTGTTTCCTGGTAAGTTGCGTTCTAAATGGATTGGCCCGTTTGTTGTTACTAACGTTTTACCTTATGGTGCAGTCCACATAAAAAGCTTAAGGAATGGCGTAGAATTCAACGTGAACGGGCATCGGTTGAAGCCATATTACGAGCATGGTGTGGGGCAAGTGGTGGAAGACATTCCTTTCCATTCCGTGGGCTCAATTAAAGATTGAAGAGAGTACTCGTCCGGCTGCAAGACGTAAAAGAAAGCGCTTCGTGGGAGGCAACCCATGCATCCGAATAGAGAAGAACTTATTTTTATTCCTTTCCTTTTCTTTACTGCCTTTACTTTGCTTTCTTTATCGTATTTGTTTATTTATTTGCTCTTTTGTGACTCTATGCTTTTAACATTGAGGACAATGTTTGATTTAAGTGTGGGGGGGTAAACAATTTGTTTTTGCATGAATTTCGTGGGATTTATTCACCTATCACTTAGAATGTTGTTTCTTGCTGTTTTAAGCGTTTTTAGAGTGTTTTAGTGTGTTTTATAGTGTCTTGGCATAAAACTCCGAAAATTTGATAAAAATTTGAAAAAAAAAAAAAAAAAAAAAAAAAAAAAAATTCTTTTGAAAAACCCAAAAAGATGTGTTTTTAGAGTCATTTTGGTGTTTGTTTGTGTTTTAGCGCTACTTGGGAGGCAACCCAATACAGTAAATAAAACTTTTGCTTGTTCATTGATTTTTTTTCGATAAATTACAATTGTGTCTAAACATGGCAGAAAGATGGAGCCTTTACAAAGGTTGTGTACGTGAGGCCCCACTACGCGGCAACACTCTCGGAGCAAGAGGTATCGGAGCAGGAGGCATCGGAGCAGGAGGCATCGGAGCAAGAGGCATCGGAGCAGGAGGCATAGGAGCGGGAGGCACTGAAGATAGATCATTCAAGGCCCCAAACCTTGGTGGAACGCTAGATGACCCAGGAAAGAGGTGTCTCTGGAAGAAAGCTGCAAACCGTTGACGGTCATCAAGCTCATCAAGCTTCCTCTTCATGCCTGTTGAATAATTGTTGGCAAGCACGTGCAAACTTCGGTTCTCGTACTTAAGCTGTTTGATCTCCTGCTTAAGACTCTCCACCTCCGCCATCAAGGATTCAACCTGTCGGGAGCGAGCAAGAAGGCGTTGGCCCATGTTGGACACAGAGCCAGCGCACTGAACACTCAGAGCCAGGGATTCTTGAACGGCCAACTCATCGGACCGTCCTGAAAGCAGCTGACTGTCTTTGGGAGTGAGGAGGTTCCGAGCTACTATCGTAGCCGTTGTGGGATCCGTCATCACAGAGTCCTCATCTGTAAGAGGGCCATGGGAAGATAAGAAAGACGGGCACCATACCTTACCCTGACGAGACGCGACCGGATCACTGCTTAGACTCAAATCTAAGCAAAGGTTCGATGGGTTGGATGAGCTAGCCATTGCTCACGAAGTTAAAAGAGAAGGGGTGGACGGAGTAGATTTTCAAAGGGTCGGAGACGAGTTTCAAGAATGGAAAATCTTCAGAGTGTGTAAGTTGGCGGTGATCGATAGCTCTATAAAAAGCCAAGGCAACGCGTCCACCGATTCAAAAAGCCTCGGCTTTTCAGAAAACGCGTTCAACACGTGGAGGCCATCATCGCAACTACACGTCTTTAGCCGACAAGCGCAAAGTTCGGCGACGCTTTATCTGCTTTTCAGAAAACGCGTGCAGCTTTATTGAAGAGGCGTCTTCAAAGATCGAAGACTCGTCACTATTCCAAAAAGCCGGATTTGCGGGATCAAAATGTTTGTCGACAACGGTAAAAGAACAGTATCACCACTTGCTATTGAATTCCCTATATATGTCGACCTTCATTTTTTTTTGGCAAGACAGAACTGAAGAAAATGCCCAACTCTTTCTCACCTCTGAGGGCGCACTCCCAGCAAAGCCTTTTGAAATACTCCATTCTTTCTTCTTCCCCAAAGATGATACCAGATGCCTGGAGTACAGATGACCCAGGAGGAAACAGCACCACAAATACATGTGCTGATTCATTCACCGCTTCTTCAAAAGCAAAGGTATCTCATATCATCAAGGGCAAAAGCAAAGGTATCTCATATCATGCTCTTTCCCTGTCTTTTCCTTTGTCCTTGATATTACTTGCATGGCAAAGTGAAAGAAGCAATCAGCCGGCACTTGGAGTCTATCTGGACTCTATTCCCTGGTTGCTTACCTAGCTTTGCTGAGCTATCCTCTAACCCTCTTCAATACGAATTGGAGAGATTGAACAAAGAAATAGATAAGAGGAGGAAGCTCAGACCTTCGGGGGAAACCAAAGGAAGCCTGCTGCCCAGTTCAAGAGTAGCACAAAGGAAAATCAACGATGGGAGCAGCGCAGTTCAAGAGTAAGCCTGTGGAATCACAAAGATCCAAGCCTCACTGCAATCACCAAGGAGAAGATGGAACGAACACTCCATAACCAGATTTGCATCTCTAAACTCTTCTCTTTGTTAGATACATTCTGCCATGTTTAGTATGTTTAATTGCTGTTTATTTGTTTGTTTGTGTTTAGTGTGGTTTTTAACATTGAGGACAATGTTTGATTTAAGTGTGGGGGAGTTACTAAAGTGTTTTGATGCAAATTCGTAGGGTTTTATCCACCATAACTTCAAATGTTGTTTCTTGCTGTTTTTAAGTGTGTTTAGTGTGTTTTGACTTAAAAATTCGAAAATCACATAAAAATTTGAAAAACATGTTTTGAAAAGCCTAAAAAGAGTGTTTTGAGTCGTTTTTGTGTCGTAGGTCACCTTCCAACACAATGATAAAGATTTGGTTTCTAATTGCATGACTGTTAAAAAGAGTTATAAACATGGAGAAAAGTTTGATTTACTCTTGGTATATGCTTGGTTATGGTTATAATGTATGACTTCACATGCAATCATAAAAGAAAAAATTAGTTATGTAACATGCTTGAAGGAAGGAACTCAAACAAACGCTACAACCCTGAGAGACTTGAGCCTATAACGTTCTTTGGAGAGTATAATCTGTGATTTCTTGTTTTCTAAAGTCGTTGCATGATCTCATTATTCTTTGCTTGGTTACTACTTAGAAGGCGTTTCATCATATAGTTCCAAATGCTAGAACTCATGCCCATTTCATTCAAAGCATGTTATTGATTTGCATAACATATATCAAGATGAAGTTGTGTAGTTGCCACCATAGCCAAATAGCCTCACTTCCCATATTTCGTATATGTTGTAAGTTTTACCCCCGTTGAGCCATGTTAGCCCATGTTCTTTGTTAACCCATTTTATCTTCACCTAACCTAGAATATGACCGTCCTTACCCTTGTTCTTAAAAGATAGTGAGCATGACTTAAATGAATTCCTTTTGAGTTACATTATGCAAGAAAATGAGTGTGGGGGAAGGAATGCTTGTTCTTAAGTATGTTTTGAGTTTCAAAAGAAAAGAAAAAAAAAAAAAAAAGAAAAGAAAGAAAAAAGAACTTGAAAAAAAATGAAAGAATGAGTGATTGAAGAAATGGCTCAAAACACCAATTCTGGCCCTAAATTGTCTCCCTTTTTGTTCCAAAGTTGAGTTTTCATTCAAAAGTGAATTCTAAGTTGATTCAATTGCCTTGCTCACTATTTCTTTAAGAACCTTTGTTTTCCATATCCCTTCTTTGTTATCCACACGCCCCAAGCCCCATTACAACCCGTGACTTCAATCTTGAGTGTTATGTATTTCAATTGTGGAGTTTGAATTTGGTATGAGCATATGGTGTCACTGGTTCTCGCGTCTAAGTAGTAGCATTCCATTCATGAGATCATATCTAAACATGCTTATTAACTCCAGAAATTGCGTTCTTTGTGATACATATATGTGAGTGTTCGTTTTCATGTTTACATCAATCTTCTCACATATGACTAGATTAGGGTGTGTAGTTAGAAATTCTGAGTGAAAATCGAGTGCATATCTTGTAAGGAATTGAGCAAATTCTATAAGGCATGTTACTACATTCAAAACATGGTTTTAAATGCTTAAATGTGAACTAGTATATGGTGACTATGATTAAGAATGTACTTAAGTGTGAAGATGACTAAAATCTGTGAGAATGATGATTTCTAACATGTCATGTGCATTGGAAATCCCTAAGACGGGTGTTGGAAGGTTTAGGTTGTGTTTTAAGTGTTTAGTGTCGTTTTGTTTATTTGTTTTTATTCTGTTTTGCTCGAGGACTAGCAAAAGTTAAGTGTGGGGGAGTTTGATAGGAGCATATTTAGGCGACTTACTTAGCTTGTTTTTGTGCATCTATGTTGTTAATTCATAGTTGTTTTAGTAGTTTAAGCCATTTTCGTGTGTTTTTAGGTTCATATGGCTAAGGAAGCAAAAAGATGCATTTTGGAGCATTTTGGAGCAAAATTGGGCTTGGAATGGATAGCATATGATTGGAGCCAAAGTGTTGGACGAATTTGAAGGCCTTGTATTCATTTTGGACATAAAACAAAGGGCCTAGCCCATTCTCTCTTAAACCAACCCCAAGGCCATGCATTTCCTTCCAATTCCAAAGCCCACAATCACTTCAAAAGCCATGCAAAGAACCATCCATTCCATCAAAAACAATCCATCAATTCACATGCAAAACCATCATTAACACACATGCACCCAAACAAAGCCAACCTAGCTAACCCTACATGCATTCTTTATGCAACTCTTCATCATTGCACCACAAATCATTCACCCACATGCACTCATATTCCCATTTCCTTTCCAACATCTCACATGCATTTCCACCTTCCTACTTTATCATTTCACCACATTCTCCCTCTTTAACTCATTTCATTATTCATTCACTTTGCATTCATTCAATTCCACCCCACATGCACCCTTTATTCTTCATCATTGCAACCATGACACATTTACACCAACAAAACAACTCCCATGCCATGGCCTACTCATATTCCCATTTCCTTTCCAACATCTCACATGCATTTCCACCTTCCTACTTCATCATTTCACCACATTTTCCCTTTTATTTCCACATGCAATTCTTCATCATTGCAACCACAAACACCTTAAACAAATAGCCATATACATCTCCACTCCTCCTATAAATACCCTTGCATTCATTCATTCAAAAATCATCTCATTTCATACACAACACACCACAAACACTTCCATCTTCTCCCTAGCCGTGAGTTTTTCTTCCATTTCTCCTCCATTTCTTCCATTTCCATAATCCCCCAATCCATTCAACACACCTACAACATCCCTTAGTTCTTGTGCCACAATAAAGAGGAAGATAAGAGGGCCTAAACATTCATACAATTCACGTTTGAGTTGTTGGAATGTTTACGTGTTTCTTTGATTTCAAAGTTTAAATTCAATTCTCTTTGTTTTGTAATATGAGGAATGGAAGATAAGAGGGCCTAAACGTTCATACAATTCACGTTTGAGTTGTTGGAATGTTTAGGTGTTTCTTTGATTTCAAAGTTATGAGGAACTAAACCCTTTTTAGCTAGGGGTGATTTCAATACCATGATTATTTATGTAATATGAATTGATGAATTCCGGTTATGAACTCTTGATTCGTGAATGCAATTGGCTTAACTATTTGATGATTAACTTATTTGTGTTTGTTGATTGAGGGTCGACACTTAATTAGCATGCATGAATATGTGGCTAAAGTTTAAGAAGGTTTCACATAATCGTTACTAACTTATACTTGAAAGTAGTGAAGGTCGCTTGTCACGATCGCGTTAAGTTTAATTCTTAGCATGAGTAACATGATGTCATAATTGCAAGTGCTTTGTCAATGCTTATGGTTTTCATTATTCTTAATGATCTTCGATTGTATCTCTATTATGATGACATGTAGGGAACTTTTGAGAATGTTTTGGGTTGTCGAATGATGCCATCCAATCCAATAATATAAGGAAAATCTGAGGGTTAACTAGTGATGTCACGGTTAATTTGGGGCATTGTCGTTCATAATTCAATGAAGGAATAACTGGAAATTGATTCATATGCATAAATATCATGTGTGGAGAAAGAACCTCTAGCTAATTCACCAACCATCTTATTTCATCAATTACATTCTTGTTTCGTTATTTCAATTTTCATCAAATCTCAATCCCCCTTTTGCTTTAATATGCAATATAGTTAGAAATCAATTTAGTTTGTGTTTTTAAAGCATTTTGATTCTTTTGGTTTGTCTCAGTGTTTTAACGTTTAATTTCACATTCTTTGAGTCTAGTTTAACATTTTATATTGTTTTTACGTTTTAGTTTAAATTCGTCCAAATCCAATTCCCCCCTATTTCGTTGAAGTCTTAGTCTTAATCTTTCTTATTTTTAGTTTTGCTTTCTTCGAGCATTAAATAGTGTTTTATATTGTGTTTTTATGTTTTTAAGTCAATTTAGAAGGTTTTAGCAAGCCCTCCTAATCCCCGGTCTAGAACGATCCCTCACTTATCCATTCTACTACAATTGTCAAACGAGGGTTTAATTTGAGTGTCAAGTAATTCTCGCATCACACACGAGTAACAGAGTCCTCTTCCTTACAAATTATGACATGGTGGCATCCATCCTCCTTGGCTTAAGCTGCTTTCTCTTGAGTTGATACGGTTCCTATGACAGTGGCACCGAGGGCATTAGCCCACTGGCATAAAAAGGATCCAACTCCACCAGCGGCTGCGTGAACAAGGACCATGTGTTCAGGTTCGACCTGTATAACGACACACAAGTCGTATCTAATAACGACAAGTAACAAAAGTTTCAAATTTTGAAAAGGGGATGGCCAGTGTTATAAATTCAATTGTAGAATGCAGCAATGTTAAGATTATTGAAGCCCTTTAATTAATTAAATACTTTTCTGTTCAGATGAAAATGAGCAAATGCAGTTGCACAAGTATTAAACTACCTTGAAACAACGGCGTAGTACACAGTGAGGTGTCATCCCCTTAACCAAGAGGGATGCTGCAACTTTAGTATACAAACTTTAGGTTGTGTATGAACACACTGGATATGGCTCGAGATAAACTATAAACACAATATAAACTTAAGTTTACAAACTCAAGTACTTCGAGGCCTCGCTTGATGTTTATGATTGAATTGGACTGAAAAATCGCTAGACTCAATGTATGTCAAAGAAAGATATTTGGAAGGCAGAAGAAGGATTAATCATGAAGAACATTCCAATCGCCAAAGAAATGGTAGGATTGGAAGGGATAAGCTTACTTCATGACTACTCCTCCTACTTTCAACTTATGGCTCGTCTAAAAGTGCTTTTAGAATGATCAAAAACGTTTTTGGTGAAATTGATTTTGGATTCCAAAAGCACTTGGAAGAAGCATCAAATATATGTTTCTTGCAGGAAGCACTTAAAGCGTTTTTTTAAGATTCAATTAGTTTTTTTAATAAGAATTGGTTTCAAAAATATTATCACAAAAAACACTTTCTGTTATTTTAAAAGTACTTCCAAATGACTCTTCGACAAAATTTAGATGTTGACTTCCATTTCTTCCTTCGACATTGAATCATAGTGAGTTATCAAATCCAGTCAAATCCTTAACACCAAACAAGAACTAACCTTCTCCGGATTCGTCCGATGAATACAATGGCATAAGAAATCATGTACTCTTGGCTAAAAGCAGAAAGGCTATCCCTTTCAGCCTGTTACCAGATTTCCCATCAAACAACTTGGATTTATTGCAAATAGAAATAGTTTACAAATGAAATCAGGCACTTAATATTGCAACTGACATACAAGTCTTGATTTTGTGATCACAAATTCAAACATTCAAGTTACCCAAAAAAATACAGGAGAGAGAGAGACCTGAGGACCACCAAGTTCATGAACTCGAATGGCTTTCACCATCTTTGTTGGCGATACTGCTTGATTTCTGGGTACGAACTATTTTCCGATCAAAAGTGTGATTTCTTGGTAATTAATCCCTTAATAAATAGCCTACCTCTTTTTAATATTAAAATGTTGGATTTACATCTTTTTTTAGTCTACGTCTCTCGTACACGCACCTGAAATCATAAATTGCATTTTTTTTTGTTGTTAGTCAAAAATCATTAATTGTTAAGTCTATACTACTTTTTAATAGATGAGTAATGTATTCCTACTATGTTTTTGTACCATATTTTTATATGGGATGTGATATCCACACACCCTTTTAAATTTTCGGCTGTCGGATCAGATGAATTGAATAAGATCAAAGGACATAAATTAATAAGAGGTGTGTGAGAAGTAAAAAAAAGTGTGTGGATAGTACACCCCTTTCATATTATCTTAGGTGACATCTGATGTAGACAATCAAATCATTTGAATTAATCAGATTTTTAAATTTAGTTCATTATTTAATAAACTAATAATTAAGAAAAACAAGTTAATTAAATGATGATTGTGGTATATGAAGAGTCTTTCTCCTTCATTTTCTTAAGTTTTGTAAAATTTTCAAATGATGTGACTGTCCACGTTAGATGCCACTGAAAATGGTATAAAAATAAGGTATGAATAGTATTATTCTTAATTATTCTTTATAAATTACTTTAGTCTAAAGTAAGGTTTGAAATTGGCAATGTTTAAATGAACAGAACAGTATTCGAACCCGAATTTTACTCTATTTACGACCATGCCACTGCTTTTCAGAGTAGCCTATGTGTTTGGGTCCGAATTTCAGTTTAATTACGGTCATGCCAGTGGGCTTTGTGGGTTTTGCATTCGGTGGGATCGACTGCTCAGTGTGGGATTTGGTGAGGGGAAGGCATGCGGCTTACAGAGAGGAGGAGAGATAGAGGGGGAGGGAGAGAGCGTTCTGCAGCACGCTTGCAGTTTTCGTTCAGATCCAGGTTTGTTTTTTTCCCCTTAAAATTTAGATTTTTTTTCGCCATTTTATGTTTCGTTCAGATCCGGGTCCGTTTGGCTACCGAGAAATTCACTTGAAAATTTTCTTTTCGTTGAGTTTTAATTTGTTATTTGGGGTCGCGTCTGGGATGAATTGCTTGCCGGGATTTGAATTCGGCTTCTGGGATTGCGAAATGTTTCGATTCGAAGTATTGCTTGTCGGCATTTCATAGATCATATTATGCATTATGTTAGTGAATCGTGCTGAGAACATGTCAATCATATTTAGGTTCTGTGCAAGGAAGGGGACATATGATTCAATATGTCATCAAACATTACTTAGGCTTCTAATTTCATACAGAAATCGAAAACCCATTTGGTGAGCCCTTGATTATGAGAGTGGTCAAACGCTAGAACATTTGGAATGAGAGTGGTCAAAGCCAATCATGTCTTTCTTCATAAGAAGTTCAAATTACACTATATTGGGTCTGAGACTTGGAAACTCAATATCTTTGTGATATTAGATTAACATAGTTAAACTATATTTTCTTTTGATGGGCATGTCTAAATTTCTGTATTTGCGCTGCAGGGATGTCTTATCTGGTAAAGTGTTCAAAATCCTTCTGCTAACTGATTTAATAGGTTGAATTTGTATCCAAGGTTTTCTTCCAATATGGTCTGAACTATTTTGTTTAATTAACGAAAACAGGTCACTTCTCTCTATGGTGGTCCCTTAGAGTTTACGTTTATTGTGCAAAGCACAGAAGACCCTGCTTATCGGGCTGTATCTATGCTACTAACAGAGCTTAAGGTATACGCAACAATAATCCTGGTTTCTTTAATATAAGAAGAACATTCAGGACAAGTCATATATAATATACGCTTGGAAGCACAAGTTTAATGCATAACATTTTTTAGGTTACATGTGTTCCCAGAATGATCCGTTTTACGTTTAACTTGATTTCCTTGCAGGACGAGGTTGATGTTAAGATTGTTGTGGCTGGTATTTCAACAACCTGCAGTCAGAAAATTCACAACCAATTGGTATGTACCTGATTAAAATAATTTACGCTTTGCTACCATGCTGGTGCAATAGCAAGGTCTTGCACAGTTTTAGTGTTATCTTATCAAATCATTATGTACCTATAATTGTTCTATATGACGAGTTTCGTTTCTTTATGGAATACAGGAATATAAATTTATTACTAAGTCTTAATGGTGTAGGGTATATGTAAATGAATTCAATTAGAACTCACATTTTTGTTTTCTGTTTTGTAGCTGCCTTGATCATTAGTTGGTGATATTTGAGAGATTGGGTCATCTGGTTGTTTGGATTTAAGTGGCATTGAGGTTATATTTGCCGCTTTTTGTGATTTGGGTCTGGGTTATGGTTAAGTTATTGCTATTTATTCTGGGTATTTGCTGAAATTTGTGTTCAATTAGTGTGAGTTCTGTAATTGGTTTGTGTTCGTTCATATAACCTTCTGTTCTTGGAATGTGATTTAGGTGTGGCTCTTTCATTTGATTCTTAATTCTTTATGATTCAGCACTAATTTGATATTGATGATGAATTTTTCCTCGAGATTAATGCTTTCATGTTTAAATCTTAATAACTATACTTGCTTCTCTTGGGTGTATTTTTTGCCGGTCATGAAACACTGTCGGCCAGTCTTTCTGCACCACTCTTTTGCACTCTTTTCCGTGGCTATCATGTTTCTCTCTGACCTTATAAATTTTGCCTTCATTCACAGCAAAAAACCTTGCGGCGAGCAAACTGGCACAACCAATTCTGCCAGAATTGCTGGAGAATTCCACAACCAAGGTCATCGAGTACGGCCGGAAGCATGTTGAGGGTCGAGACGGCGATAGCACCGATGTTGGCAAGAGCGGCGACCCCTTTTCAAGGTACGGTCTTCACTGATTTGAAGTTTTAGTTTGTTTGTGATTTTGTTTTCTTTTGGATTTGTAATTTATCCTTTTGTACCTGACAATTTGTGATATAAATTTTTTTCGCGCGTTTTGATTTTCTTGTGAATTTATATGGGTTTAGATTTTTATTGTTAATTTACTGATGTTGGGGGATCATTTTGGCTTCTAGATTGGTTTGAACATTTTTCTGTCTTTGTTTTTTCCTTTGTGTAGTTTTAGTCAGATTGAAGTGTTCTTTGCAATTTGAGATTTAATTGAAGTGTTTAGGATTATCTACATATATATATAATCAATGTTGAAATTTTAAACTAAATCACTATGCTGCAATCAAACCCACAGATTGTTGGGTCCAAAAGAAGAAGAAGAAGAAAGAATGAACAACATGAAATTGGCTTTGGGTAAGCTTCCACTCTCTTCTGTGTATGATCTCTTTGAGAAGTGATTTTGGTTTGTGCTTTCAAAAAAGATATGGCAATTTCATATTTGGACAGAGAAAACAATAGGCATGTATAATGAAGTGGAATTTTTCGTGGTTTATCAACATGCATGTTATAAAGAATTTTTCATTTAATTTTTGGGTTGTGTGTTTTGTGCTGTTTCATTCGTGACTTGTGTGTTTTGTTGTATCTGATTCCGGTATCTGATTCGAGTATATGTCATTGAAGAATGTTAATGAATCCAAACATGGGTTTTGGGGTGTTCTTGCTAGAAAAGCCAAAGACATTCTCGACGATGATGATAATGGAGTTCAGGATTATGATTCACCCCGAACAACAAGGACGGATATGCTGTCTATGCCAACAAGGGGGTAAGGTGAGATATAGTTTTCGTCATGTCTTTATGGTAGCTTGTCATTTTCCAAGGACTTTTAATTGCTGCTGCGTTGTTGAATACATTAAGAATGATCCGGTAAACCAGAGAGGGAGTCATCAGCTTATGGATCTGTTAACACATCCAGTGTGTTGTAATCTTTTCGCTACTTAAACATGTTAAGACATCAACTCTAAAAAAAACTTTGGTCTGCTACTTATGGTGCTGTTGGTTTACTCCAACAATAATACCTAGCTAGGATAGCCTTTTCTTTATGTCTTAATTATTGATAGTGCTATCGTCATGGCAGGCTATGTTGGAGCAAAAACTGTGCAGGCAAAGACATAAGAGTGATGGGTTTTGGAATGAAATGCAAAGGATATCATTTTGTGCTGCTTAAGTAAAAGTTTCCCCTTCTGTTATATCTGTGTGTTGGATATCGTAGAAAATTAATATAAGTTGTATATTCATGATAACTGACTGATTAAGATTACTTACAAGGGGTCTATATGCACAGGAGAGCTCAGCATGAGGGTGCTGTTGGTTTACCTTGCCTGGAAGTGTTGCAGTGCGGGGTTGTTCAAGAAAAAAGGTTTTAAAGGATCCTTTGCAGATGCAGGATCTTCTGCTAAGGTATGGGAATTCCTATTGTTAAATGATAACATTGTAATCCGAGTGTAATTAGTTTAGGTTTATTTTTATTTTTATTTTTATTTTTTGGTTTTTTTGGTTTTTTTTTTTTTTTTTTTTTCTGTGAAATGTTATTTACAATGTCAGAATGTTTCTTTGAATTCAGTTGCTAAGGTTTCTTTTTATAATTTCCACTTTTAAGACATTTGCATTTTTGTCCAGATTGTGTGAGCCGTTGCTTCAGCCAAAACAGGTGCTCTCTCCATTTTTCATCTCTTCCATACTCAATCCCTAGCCGCTCCACCTCTCTCTCCCACACATAAGCAAACTCCATCTGAAAGCCGAAGAATCCAAAGTTAAATCCCTTCGAACTCTTCGATTATCAACCGGATTTCAGACTGTTTTTGGGATATACACTGCTATTTCATATAGTGTTAGTTCAATAGTTTAATCCTAAGACCTAGCTCATGAGACGTCAGAATTTCGATTGACTTAGCTTTTGTCCTATGCCTTTTTTGTAGGAACAACAGGGATTGTAGACTACACAAACTTAGAAGATATGAAGTACGCGGTAAGTCCTTTTACTTTCTCACTCCAGAGTCCAGACATTCATATTTTCTGTAACCTTCTATGGAGCATGGGTACCAGGTTGTTGAATATTGCTTTTTCAATATGTTGATGTGTCTGAAGCGTCTATAGGAATCTCAAACTTCATAAATAATTTCCATGCAGATCAAAAAGCTTGATGGCTCTCAGTTTTGAAATGCTTTTGACTGCCAATCTGTTCGCGTATGAATCTTACAAGTTGAAAACTTATTTTTCTTTCCTCCTGTATTTTTGTTTATCTGTTGCTCTGTTGGGTTTTTTTCCAATAACTCAAAGGGCCGAAAGGTATTCCCTTTTCATATTCTTCTCTCCCAATTTCTTTAGGGTTAATTTCAATTTTCTTATGCTATTTGCCGGGGTGCTGTTTAGGGTTTAACTATTTGATTTCACAGATTCATTTCAGACACGGTAAATAGTTACATTTTAAATTCGTATTTCATAACTTGGTTGCTTGATTCTAATGTCGATTCGTTACAACAGAAGTGAACTTTTTCTTTCAATAATTTAATCTGATGCAACTCTGTTTTTGTTCTCTCATGTCTAGGTTGGTGAAGGACATGGGGAGAAGAGCACTTTGGAAATGGGTACGAAAGGAAATAAACATGCTGAACTGCATTGGCATCTATTGTTCTGGTTTTTCTTTGACAAGTTAACTTGCTCTCTCTTTGCAGTAAGGTGCACAAATATGGAAAAAGCACGACAGGGGAAAGCTGGGATATTGTTGTGGATGAGGAGACCTATTACGAGTGAGTCTGGACTTGGTTCTGGTTCTGTCTACATATAGTATGTTGAAGCAGTCAAAAGGATTTCAGGGGAACCAAATATAAATAATTTAGATTACATCTTCTGGTATTGCTATTACTGTAAAAGTAATTTTGATTTTTCACTTTTTGATGAAGGGCTGAGCTGTCAATTAAACCTCGAGAAAGGCCACATGGCGTCTACCCTGCCCTTGATTTTGGATCGTCGTCGCTTTCAGTTGATGAACCACCAGATGAATTTTCTCTAATATCGTGCGGCTCAAAAACTTTTGTATGTGTTTACGTGTATTTTTGTGCTCTGAATAATTCTAATCAAATTCCATTGCTCTCCTAAGCTAAAGTCAGAATTTGTAGCATATAAGGGAAGGTTAGCAGATACTTGCCAATTATCCAAAGCTGGATATTAAGGTCTTTAAGCTTAATATCTTTTTGTCTGTGTAGCATCTGCTTGGAAAAAGGTTTCAACTTTAATGTCTGTATGTGTCATTACTCTTCACTGATTGTGAAGAACCAGGATTGAAGAAAAGCATCCTTTAAAGTTTAAACTGGAAATATATAGTCTTATGATTTGTGTCTAAAAACGTAATAAATGATATTACATCCATCCATGATAATAATAAGATTGTTATTTATGTGGTTATGAGTTTCAAGTCTCTTTGATTAAACATTTTCTTTCTCACTCGGGTTCACCATGAACCACCTCTTTTTGATCAGCTATTATACTTGAATATGATTATCAAGTATAAACATTTTCTTTGGTCATCAAATTATGTAGCAGTAGCCAAATATAAACATTTGAAATAACGTTGGTTAAAAGAGCGGCTTTAATCCAGATTCAATTCTTTTCGGGGGCATATTGTAGGTTGATTCACATTCATTCTGATTACTCGAGAAGTTCCATTTCTTGAAATAGCTTGCATCCTTATTGCTGGTCTGACAATCATTCTGTGGCTAATTGTGGTTGTCTCAGAATGCACGGGCTAATTGTGGTTGCATCCTAGCTAGCTACGAAGGGTCTTTAGTCTTAGCCACGACTTGTACGAAGGACTGTTCCCAGTTCCTGGTGGGGTTGTGAATATGACTCTACAGATGGACAAGCTTATTAAATGGCAGTATGTATAGTTCAACCCTTCTTATCATCTTTGAGTAAGAAAAATCAAAGCATTAATTATTCTGCATGAGTTTTCATGCATTCACCATCGTGTGAATACATCAGAGTTTTTGGCCAAAATTTCCACATAAAATTTAGAGAGTTTTAACGAAATACTCTTGGTACTCGGTCTTATCTACGACTTGTATGAAGGACTGTTCCCAGTTCCTGGTGGGGTTGTGAATATGACTGGTCTTAAAGTTCTGTCCCTACAGATGGACTAGCTACTTAAATGGCCGTATGTACAGTTCAACCCTTCTTATCATCTTTGAGCAAGAAAAATCAAAGCTTTAATTATTCTGCATGACTTTTCATGCATTCACCATCGTATGGAATACATCAGAGTTTTTGGCCAAATTTTCCACGTAAAATTTAGAGAGTTTTAACGAAGTACTCTTGTACTTCATTATATAGCTACGACTTGTATGAAGGACTGTTCCTAGTTCCTGGTGGGGTTGTGAATATGATTGGTCTTAAAGTTCTGCCCCTACAGATGGACTAGCTACTTACATGGCCGTATGTACAGTTCAATCCTTCTTATCATCTTTGAGCAAATTTAATCCTCTCAACTTCCTAACATTATCATACATTAATTTAATCCTCTGAACAAATTAAAGAAAGATAGTTTTAATCCATAGATGTGGACTAGCTAGTCCTAAATAGCCGCTTATTTTAATCCATCTTATCATCTATGAAACTTTTGTCCAAGATTCCAAGAGTCTGTCCGACGACTGCTACTCTCATTGATGTGCACCGATTTGAAAATGCGGTCTCATGCCGTAGAGGATGGTTTAGAAAAGGTGAGGCTCCCTAGTATATATAGGTAGCACTACTCTGGATCCTTCATTGCTCATACACATCACCTGCTTCATTCACTTGAACTTTATGGAGAGAACCATGAGAGTTGTTACACTGCTAATCAGGTTTCTAGCCATTGCAACCATTACTTTGAGTATTGGTTTATGCAATGGAAATCCCGGTTGGCCTCCACTTTGCAAGGAAAGCGAAAGACAAGCACTTCTGATGTTCAAGCAAGATCTCGAGGACCCTGCCAACCGGCTTTCGTCGTGGGTTGCAGAAGAAGGTTCAGACTGTTGCAGTTGGACAGGAGTTGTCTGTGATCACATGACCGGCCACATCCACGAGCTGCACCTTAATAATTCCGACTCTGATTGGGATTGCAACTCTTGTTTCGATGGTAAGATAAATCCTTCTTTGCTCGGTTTAAAGCATCTCAACTTCTTGGACCTGAGTAACAATAATTTCAATGGAACACGAATTCCCAGTTTCTTTGGTTCTATGACAAGTTTAACACACCTTAATCTTGGATACACAAGGTTTGATGGAGTAATTCCTCATAAACTGGGAAATCTCTCCAGTCTACGCTATCTCAATGTCAGTAGTTTCTATTATTCCAATCGGAAGGTAGAGAACCTTCAGTGGATTTCTGGTCTTTCTCTGCTGAAACACTTGGACTTGAGTTCTGTAAATCTCAATAGAGCATCTGACTGGTTGCAAGTTACAAACATGCTCCCTTCTTTGGCAGAGTTAGATATGTCCAATTGTCAACTTCATCAAATTCCCCATCTACCCACCGCAAATTTTACTTCCCTGGTCGTCCTTGATCTTTCTTTCAACCGTTTTAATTCTTTGATGCCGAGGTGGGTTTTCAGTCTTAAAAATCTAGTTTCTCTTCGTCTCAGTGATTGTGGTTTCAAAGGTCCAATTCCTAGCATTTCACAGAATATCATATCTTTGAGGGAAATTGATTTGTCATACAATTATATTAGTCTTGATCCGATTCCCAATTCTATTCAGAATATGACCGGTCTTAAAGTCCTTAATCTTAAGTGGAACAACTTCAATTCTACCATACCTGAATGGTTGTATAGCTTGAACAATCTCGAGTCCTTACTTCTTTCTTACATTGAATTACGCGGTGAAATATCGAGTTCCATTGGAAACATGACATCCCTTGTCAATCTTCACTTTGATGGTAATCGGTTGGAAGGGAAAATACCAAATTCTTTGGGGCATCTTTGTAAGTTGAAAGTTCTTGATCTGTCAGAAAACCATTTCACGGTTCGAAGACCATCCGAAATCTTTGAAAGTTTGTCTAGATGTGGTCCAGATGGAATAAAGTCGTTGTGGTTGGGGAATACTAATATATCAGGTCCCATTCCAATGTCACTAGGAAATATGTCAAGCTTGGAAAAATTGGACATATCTAGAAATCAGTTTAATGGAACTTTCACTGAAGTTATTGGTCAACTCAAAATGCTAACGGAATTGGATATATCTTATAATTCGTTAGAAGGTGCAGTGTTGGAAGTTTCTTTTAGCAACCTTACAAAGTTGAAGCATTTCATTGCAAAAGGAAACTCATTAACTCTGAAAACTAGTCGAGATTGGGTTCCTCCTTTTCAACTTGAAATGTTGCAGCTGGATTCCTGGCATTTGGGGCCTGAATGGCCGATGTGGTTGCGGACACAAACACAATTAAAAGAACTAAGCTTGTCTGGTACACAAATTTCAAGTACTATTCCAACTTGGTTTTGGAACTTAACTTCCCAAGTAGAGTATTTGAATCTCTCTCACAATCAGTTGTATGGGCAGATTCAAAATATATTTGTTGCTCCATATTCAACAGTTGATCTTGGTTCTAACCAATTCACTGGTGCATTGCCTATTGTTCCCACCTCATTAATTTGGCTAGATCTTTCCAATTCATCATTTTCTGGATCTGTTTTCCACTTCTTCTATGATAGGCCGGATGAAACAAAGCGACTCTATGCTCTTCATCTCGGGAACAATCTTCTCACTGGACAAGTACCCGATTGTTGGATGAGTTGGCAATTCTTGATATTCCTAAATTTAGAAAACAACAACCTAATTGGGAATGTCCCAATGTCCATGGGATACTTACGAGACCTGGAATCACTGCACTTGCGCAATAATCACCTGTACGGAGAATTGCCACATTCCCTGCAGAACTGTACCTGGTTGTCAGTTGTTGACCTTAGTGAAAATGGGTTTTCCGGAAGCATACCAATATGGATAGGGAAAAGCCTTTCAAGGTTGCATGTTCTTAACCTTCGTTCAAATAAGTTTGAAGGAGATATTCCTAATGAAGTTTGTTATTTGAAAAGTCTCCAGATATTGGACCTTGCACATAACAAACTCTCAGGAATGATACCGAGATGCTTCCACAATTTGAGCGCCATGGCTATTTTATCAGAATCATTTCATGGTTCCTGGGGTGTGAATGAGGCTGAATTTACAGACAATGCAATCTTGGTAACGAAAGGGATAGAAATGGAATATACCAAGATTCTGAGATTCGTAAAAGGCATGGACCTTTCATGCAACTTTATGTATGGAGAGATCCCTGAAGAACTTACCGGCCTCCTCGCATTGCAGTCCCTCAATTTATCGAATAATCACTTCACCGGAAGAATTCCTTCAAAGATTGGTAATATGGCACATTTAGAATCTCTCGATTTTTCCATGAACCAACTTGATGGTGAAATTCCTCCAAGCATGACGACTTTGACATTTCTGAGTCACTTAAACTTGGCCTACAACAATTTGACGGGACGAATTCCGGAAAGCACTCAACTGCAGAGCCTCGATCAGTCGAGCTTCGTTGGCAACGAACTATGCGGAGCTCCACTCAACAAGAATTGCAGCACGAATGGGGTGATACCGCCACCAACAGTTGAGCAAGACGGAGGAGGTGGATACCGTTTACTAGAAGATGGGTGGTTCTACGTGAGCTTAGGAGTTGGATTCTTCACGGGGTTTTGGATTGTACTTGGTTCTTTGCTGGTAAACATGCCATGGAGCGTTCTTCTTTCACAGTTGCTGAATAGGATAGTGCTTAAAATGTATCATGTAATTGTTGAATATGTTTAGCTTTGTTTTGTACTTTGCGTAAGTTTGTTGGCATTTTCCTTGCTGTGACGAATATGCCAGTATGGTTGTGTTGTATGATTTTGTCAAATTTCGTCCTCTTGTTTCATTGTATTTTTCTTTCAGGTTTGGCTTTAGAGGGGTTAGGTTTCATGTCATCCCTCCCTTGTATCGTTTTTGTTTTCGTTTTTAGAGGGGTAAGGTTTATGCCCCCCCTTCTTACTCAATGTTGTTTTTCTCCTTTTCTTGGCATTATGAGGGGTAAGGTTTATATTCTCCCCTGACTAAGTGTAATGTATTTGTTTCGTTATTAATAAAATATCCCTCGTACCGTCGAGGTTTTCTTAAAAAATAAAAAATATAAAAAAAAAAATCCCATATAAAATTAAAAGACTTGTTTTTTGAACAAGTAACTCTTAATTCAGTAGAAGCAAATTGAATGACAAGAGAAATGTGTGAAAATGGTTTATGGATTAGTTACCTATTAATTAAGGGGTGTGATATCCACACACCCCATTTTACTTATCACACACCTTTTTAATTTTCAGCCGTCGGATCAGATGAATTAAAGAAGATCAACGAACAAAAATTATCAAGAGGTGTGTGAGAAGTAAAATAGGGTGTGTGTATAACACACCCCATTAATTAATTATCAGCAAACTCACATTATTCACATTATTTCGTGGTTGTATTTTTAATTATTTTTCATTTACAGTTTTACCTCTGGATCTTTCTTTTGTTCTCTCTCTGTCTCCCCTTCTTCTTTGTAGTACTTATCTCTCTCTCTCTCTCTCTCTCTCTCTCTCTCTCTCTCTCTCTCTCTTCTTCGTATTAATTCACATGACACCTCTCGCTCTTTTACGAGAAAACCTAATTGCTATGCAGCTTTGAAATGATTGTGGAGCAAGCAAAATGGTGACGACAGAGTTAGCATGTTCCTATGTTATTTAGAGGCACTCTCTGTCACAAAGCATTCGTATTGATGCCAATATACACAAAGTTTACAAACTTGAAACATGAAGCAACTTTGTTCCTAGAATAAATAAAATCGACTCGACTCAACATGTATCGATCTGTAGTTGCTTGACATCCCAAGCATAAGGGTTAAGAACAGGGGTCTGTTTAAATCTCCGAAAAGAAAATAATAAGGGCATAGATTGCATGTACAAAATCTGAATCCTGTACTCTACATGAGTCTCCAGCATTAGCGAAACTTCATCTCGTTTGGTTTGTTGCCCCTAATGCTATGGTTGAGCCTACTTGTTTTACATAGGCTAACAAACATCCCGAATGGCGACAGGTAATGGCAGAAGAGTTTAATGCTCTTTTGTGCACTGGCACATGGTCCTTGGTTCCATTTCTTCCATCCATGAATGTTCTTCGAAATAAATGGGTATATCGGATCAAACGACATTCTGATGGTTCCATACAACGGTATAAGGCTCAACTAGTCGCAAATGGCTTTCACCAGCAAGAAAGTGTAGATTGTAGCGAGACATTCAGTTCCGTTGTCACTCATGCAACAATCAGACTCATTCTCTTCATTGCACTTCACTACAATTGGCCTATCTGACAACTTGATGTTCAGAATGCTTTCTTACATGGTTCTTTGGCAGAAGAAGTTTATATGCAACAAACCTTCAGGTTTTGTGGATCCTCAGTTTCCATCACATATTTGTAGACTACAAAAATCATTATATGGTTTGAAACAAACACCTTGTGCCTGGTTTCAATGTTTCTCCCAACATCTTGAAGAACTTGGGTTTCATGCCTCAGTAGCAGATTCTTCACTATTCACCTTATTTAATGGATCCATAGTTATCTACCTGCTGACATATGTCGACGACATCCCTGTTACGGGCAATAATCCATCACATATATCTCGGTTCATTCAACAGCTTGGTCAAAAGTTTTCTATGAAGGATCTAGGTCCTTTGCATTATTTTTTGGGAATGGAAATTACACGGGCATCCATTGCCATGTATCTTTCTCAATCCAAGTACATCCTAGACCTTGTAAAGAAGGCCAAAATGTTTGATGCAAAGCCTCTCACCACTCCCGCTGCAACTGGCCATAAGTTGAGTATATATGACGGAGAACCTTTGTCAGATGGCACTATAGCCGGTGTTCTCCAATATCTTCTTTTCATAAGACCTAATATTACTTTCACCGTCCATTAGGTCTGCCAATATATGCATTCACCCACTACTACTCATTGGGCTGTTGTTAAACGCATATTCTGATACTTGAAGGCCATTCATGATCAGGGTATTGTCTATAAACCTAGTCCTCTCACACTTACTACATTTGCCGATATGGACTACGCTGGAGATCTTGATGATCGGCGCTCCACTAGGGGCTATTGCATTTTCCTTGGAGATGATCTCGTCTCTTGGAGCTCCAATAAACAGCGAGGGGTGTCTTGCTCAAGCACTGAGGCCGAGTATAGACAACAGACCTATATGGCAGTCACTTTATCTTGGTTTTGCCATATCTTTCATGACCTGCACCTTTCGCTTTCTCCACCAAAGTTAAGGTGCGAAAATATCAGTGCACTTGCAGTAGCTTCTAATCAGGCAAGGATGAGACACATTGAAGTTGACTATCACTATGTGCGAGAAAATGTTGTTCGCAAAGAAATTCAAGTTGGCTATGTCGCAACTACTGATCAGATTGCAGATCTTCTCATAAAAGGTTGTCCTCTGCTTGTTTCAGTTATCTCCTCTCCAAGCTTCCTGTTCGTCAACGCTCGCTTAGCTTGCGAAGGCGTGATAAACCTATTATTCTTACATGTACTCCAGGTCAGCAATCCACATCCCTGCATTTTGAATCACCTAAGTCCTGCTCACCAAGTCAAAGTCAGTTTGGATAACTCAAGGACTCTTCACCAAATAGAGAACCCAACGCAGTCCTATCTCTTTTTAAACTCTATCAGTTTATATTTGTAATTTGAATTCACTTGTAATCTACTATACGTTTATATTGTAACATACTTATCTTGTAATCTTTGTATAATAAAGTCAAAACCTCACTCATCTTCAATTGAGTTGAGCTTATGCAATCAATCTTTACAACCCTGGCTTAAATTCTTTCAAGTAAAGTATTGGAATCTTAATCAAGCGAATTATTAGAAATGGCGCATTGAATTCACTTGAAAGGGAACTGGATCTGGCTCACCTGATGACTGCCCAAAACTCACCATGTGCCCACGAGTCTTCATCGCTGCCAGCGATCCTTGAAAACAATATCTATTTGTAAGAATTTGTAGTCCAAAAATAATGTTATATATCAGATAATGTCGAATGCTCTTGACCAACTGAGTTAGAAGTCACTTGAGTCGATTTTGGAGTTGGTCAGGCATATATATGCAGCAACATATGAGTAAATCATGACACACTTGTGGAGATCATAAGAAAAGTAAAACTTAAACCCCAAACGTATCCTTCCCTACTCCATCATAGACAACATCAACACCATTGTCGAAAGTTATTTCTTTCACACGAGCAACAAAGTCCTCTTTCTTTCACACAAACGCCATTGTATAATTTGAGTAGGCAGCTACCACCAGAATTGAATTTCTCATTTATTTTTTTCTGGGTAAAAAAAAAAAAAAAGGTAAAAAGGAAGGTGATTGGAAATCACTCCCAAAAAGCGAAAAGCATTTGACTGAGGGGTAATTTGTTTGAGATCATGAAATATTTTTTATATTAATAAATGTTTTGACTCCGGGATTTGAATTTACTCTCAGAAAACATAAAATGACATTTTTACCTTCACATCATCAAACAAGGCTTATTGCTCATACTTCACACAACTATTGGTCTCCAGTTGAAGGAGGCAGGTGGTTTAACTGTAGCTGTTAACTATGATTCATGTGGACCTGTTAAGGGAGTTGACCATGTGGATAGGAACTACTATGTTATCTTGTTTTCTAAATTCTCTTTAGAGACAAACGGTGCACTCTTTCAAGGAACAACTGAAGAGAAAAAAACGTATTGGTGGAAAATATTTAAATATCTCACAACGGCACGGATCCTATATACGGAGATATCCAAAACTTGCATATTCCTTGTTAGTAACATATCAATGAGATCTACAAGGGATATGGGAGTACATAAAACTCCTTCCATGCCAGCTTTTAAGCATAAGAATGGCTTGTAAGGGAAAGGTGTTTCTTGGAATGTCCATATGCTCCAGATGAATGGACGAGTAAGAGACCCGTACAAGCACAATCTTTGGTGAAAGCTATAGGGTCCCCGTGCGCGGCGTACTTTGAGGTTTGTCTTTCTTGAATACTTTGAAAAGTCAAGGCAGTAGAACTAGCGCCAAAATTTCGGTTGGTCGAATGGATACATATATACAGGTTGGTTGATTAAGTGGCTCAATTGCCTATTCTGTGCTCAACCCTAGTTCCTCGACAGCACCTCGAGGTGCATTTAGTTGTCTTACATGAGACTAGGGATATTCCTCACTCTATGGCACCTCTCGCGCATTCATTCTTCCTACCCTTCCAGACGTGACACCCCTTATCATTATCATCTACCACCGTTGCTTTCCTCTCGGCTATTCATGCATGAAGATCGTCATATGTATGCTTGACTTCGGTTACCAGTGCCATAGGTAGGATTACATTATGGCAGATCAATCACCCGGGCAAACCAACCCTCCTCCAAGAAGAATTGTTTTGGTGACTTATTGTTTTACTTCCTGGTCAATTTGAGTGAATACTTCATTGTGAACTTGGAAGTCTCTCAAGTCTACGTGTTGTGCACCTCGGTTGATATGAATTATGTAGGTACTAAAAGAACATATGATTGCTATGTTATCCTTTGAGGGTGTACAATTAAAACACTTATGTGGAGCCAAAAATAATGTCAAAAATCATGGAGGCGACACATGTACTTTTAGCCAAAAAAAACAAGACTACCCTTATTAAATGAGCTGGGCATCCCAAGCGCAACTCAATATCCTAGGACTACTCAGAGCTCCACTGCACGTGGAAAAAGTCGAAGGTACTTAGTGATAGGATTATCCCTAAATCCTATCATAAATGCATTCCCAATTGAAGATAAACCCTATCAAGTAATTATCCCAATTATATTTGATTAGGGATAATTACCTTTAATTTCAAGATATTGTTTACACAATATCTTGGGAACATTCTCACCAAAATCAACCATAATTGCTGGCCAATTCTCCTGTAAATACCCAATTTCTCCACAAAAAAATGGTACGCCTTTTCTATGCACAGAAAACCTTAAGCACTCACTCTTATCAGAGAGACTAACTTAGGCATTGGGGATCCATTGGCCAAAACCGCCTCCTCCCACTCTTCGTGGACTCATGAGCTTTTTGGTCTTTGATCAAAAAGGTTGATTGTTTTGCAGGAACATTTTCGTCAAGACTGAAGACGTTGAAATTTGCATCGACAACTCATGCATGTAATTAATGCACGTAAAGAAATCAAACCTTAACCTAATGAAGCTTTAGCAGCAGCCATAGAAAGTATTGCACTGAGAAGAAAAACACTAAGTCTTCTATTAACTCCTAGCCGTATGACAATGCTCTATGGGAAGCTTTTGTGTCATGTGTTCTAGGGTTTATAAGGACCGATATTTATTAGTGTTATAAAAAAAGCTCTAGGCGCTAGACAGTTTCCGGCGGATTTCTATATGCTCGAGATGGATGAATCTGACCATGCCCCTTCGTTGCCAATCCTCCTTGGACGGCCATTCAAGAAGACGGCTCGGACGAAGATTGATGTGTTTAATGGAACTTTGTCCATGGAATTTGATGGGGAAGTTGTTAATTTTAATCTCTCTGATTCTATTAAGTATCCTAGTGAGGATCATTCATGTTTCTCCATTGATTTAGTTGACTCTTTGGCGCAGGGATACCTTGAAGAGTTGAACGCCGATGCACTAGAAAAAGTCATTACAAGAAGCATGGAACTCAACACCAAGGGAGGGGAACTTTTGCTAACCCACAACACACATGCTCTTTCCCATGCCGTGCCTCCTAGTGAGGAATTCATTGAGTTGGTTGCTGCCCTTGAGTCATTGCCTAAGCACGATGGTAAGTCTTCTAACTTTGATTCAATTCCCATTTCGACTAACAAGTTGCTTCCATCCATAATTCAGGCACCTATCCTTGATCTCAAACCACTACCTAGCCATTTGAAGTACATTTTCTTGGGGGAAAAGGAGACCTTACCTGCCATTATTTCTTCATCACTCACGGCACAAGAAGAAGAGAAACTAGTGCGTGTTTTGAAGGAGTTCAAATCTGCCCTAGGTTGGACCTTGGCCGATATCAAAGGTATTAGTCCCACAACATGTATGCATCACATATTTCTTGAGGAGGGTGCTGATGCGAAATATATAAGCACACAAATTAAAACCCTCTTTTGACAATTGTAGTATATGTATAAGTAGGGATCGTTCTAAACCGGGGATTAGGAGGGATTGCTAAATCACTTGAAAACTGACTCAAAAACGTAAAACAAAGGTTAAAACACTAAACTAGACTCAAAGAATGCAAAACTAAACACTAAAACACTATAACAAGCCAAAAGACTCAAAACAGCAACAAAACACTCAAAACCGCCTTAAAAACACAATCTGGGCAGTTTTGAACATCTACACTAATTTGGACGAAATTGGGTGATAACTTGAATCAAAACACTTAGAAACACAAACTAAGACACTTTCTAACTAAATTGAAACACTAAAGTAAAGGGGGGTTTAGTTTTGACGAAATTAAAACAAAGAACACAGATTGTAATAAAAACAGATTGTAAATACGAATTTGATGAAAATATGGATGGAATGCTAGCTAGAAGGTTCTTCCCCACACATGTCACACTTGCAAACAAGATGATTTTCAGTTGGTCTTTTGATGAATCATGAAACTCAACACCCCGGGTTAATTAGGTTCGCTTAAATTAACCTTCAAGTTCCCCTTAAGTTAATGAATTGGATGGGACAGCGCATACAACAATTATAAACATTCTCCAAAAGTCCTTTACGTGAAAAGCACAATAAAGATACAATCAACGATCATTAAGCAACATGAAAACTATTAGTGTTGACGAGGCATTCGTTACTATGATGACCATGAAACTAGTGCCAAGAATTCATTTAACGCGATCATTTATAAGCGACCTCCACTACTTGTGAATATGATGCGAAATATATAAGCACACAAATTAAAACCCTCTTTTGACAATTGTAGTATATGTATAAGTAGGGATCGTTCTAAACCAGGGATTAGGAGGGATTGCTAAATCACTTGAAAATTGACTCAAAAACGTAAAACAATGGTTAAAACACTAAACTAGACTCAAAGAATGCAAAACTAAACACTTAAAACACTAAAACAAACCAAAAGACTCAAAACAGCACCAAAACACTCAAAACTGCCTTAAAAACACAATCTGGGCAGTTTTGAGCACTTACACTAATTTGGACGAATTTGGGTGATAAATTGAATCAAAACACCTAGAAACACAAACTAAGACACTTTCTAACTAAATTGAACACTAAAGTAAAGGGGGATTTAGTTTTTGACGAAATTAAACAAAGTGCACAGATTGTAATAAAGACAGAATGTAAATACGAATTTGATGAAAATATGGATGGGAAAGCGCGCACAACAATTCAAAACATTCTCCAAAAGTCCTTTACGTGAAAAGCACAATAAAGATACAATCAAAGATCATTAGGCAATTTGAAAACTATAAGCGTTGACGAGGCATTCGTTACTATGATGAGCATGAAACTAGTGCCAAGAATTCATTTAACGCGATTGTTTATAAGCAACCTCCACTACTTGTGAATATAAGTTCATAACTATTAGGTGAAACTCACTTATATTCTAGCATCATATTTATGCATGAAAACTAAGCGTGCACTCTCAATAAACATACACAAATAAGTTATCAATCAAGCAGTTAAACAAATTGAATCCATAACTCATGAAATTCCAACCAAAGGTAATCAATTTATATTGCAAGCATAAACATGGTTTTTAATCACCCCCTAGCTAACTAGGGATTTAGCCTCTCATGTTCACAGAAAGAGAAACAAAATTGAAATTAAACATAGAGAACAAAAGATTGATTACACCTAGAACGCCCAACGAATCCACTTGAATTTCTGCACGTTTAAGATCCTCTCTCTTCTTCTCCTTGTTGCGGCAGAGATGGTTTGGGTTGTTTTTGGATGATTTTCTGGGTTATAGATGGGTAGAGGGTGGTAAAGGGTTGTGGCAAGGGGTGTGGGTGGTGTATGGAGGTGTGGAATGGTGGGGGGAAGGGATGGTGGTGCTGCGGCAGAGATGGGAGGTGCTGGAATTGATGGGAAAATGGCAGATTGAAGGGGAAAGGGAATGGTGGCTGCGGCAGGGATGTGTGGGCTGAAAGAATGAATGAAAAGTGAATGATAAATCTCCCTAGGGTGCGGCTAAGTGGTGGAATACCTAGGGTTTTTAGAAATTAAAACCCTAGCTTATTTTTATTAACTAAAATTAAGTAAAAGGCTGCTAGAATTTGGAAATAAAAGCAGAAATTAAAAGGGAAGTGGCTGCAAGGTGCGGCTAGGGTTTAGTTTAGGAAGGAGCATGTGTTTAAATGCATAACCTAGGACAAAATTGCCCCCCCCTTGCACGGCAAGGCAAGGGGAGAAGGGGAAAGGCCACGGCAAAAGGGTTTAAGGGGGCTAGGGCCTTTGTTTTGTGTCCTAAAGTGCCTACGAGGCCTTCAAAGTGGCTAGAAAATACAGACGTTTAAGATTAGGAAAGGTTACCAAAATGGGAAACCTAGGGTTAACTTTCCTACTTCAAGTAGGAATCCTTGTTGGAGTAGGAATTCATATTTCTTCAAGTCTTCATCTCATTCATTCCTCTTTTGCTCCAAAAGACTCCGATTTGCATCTTCTTGAACACTTTGGCTTTATAACCTGAAAACATGCAAAAGTGACTTTAAACACTAAAATAACTAAGGAAACACAACATAAATGCACAAGAACAAGCTAATTAAGTCGCATGAATATGCTCCTATCAAATTCCCCCACACTTAGCTTTTGCTAGTCCTCGAGCAAAATGAAACAACTAAAGAAAACAAGACGAAACAAAACCAACAAAACATAACCTAAACCTTCCAATGTTTGCCTCAGGGATTTCCAATGAAACATGACATGTCAAAGATCATTAATCATTAACAACATGTTAGTATAAAAGAAAATTGAAATTGGAGAAGGTGGCTTACTTATGTGATCCAATAAGAACTCAAGAATAAACACCCCTTCTTTGAACGTTTCAGGGACTTTGCACTTGGTCAGATTTGAAGTGAGGATTGGTCCTTGTCTTGTGTCATAAAATTCAACTTCTTTGGGGTTGTTTATCTCAAGAACATCCTCTTTGATGAATTCATGATATTCCCTACTTTTCACCTTTGGAAGGGCTTCTAAGGTGTCTTTTTCACTTTCTTCTTCCTTGGAATTCATGAACCTGCAAGGAATATGGATATTAGGTGGAATGGGGTTAGAACTAATTAAATTTGGAACAACCTTACTTGAATTAGATGGTGTAGGAGCAATAGGTGCCTCCGGTAAAGGTGTTTCCACTCTTGCCGTGGGTTGGGTGTATTCCTCTTCCTTGTGATTTGATTTTGATGGTTGAGGGTCCGTTCCAACCTCCTTGTCACTTCTCAACATGATTTCCTTGGCAGTTTCAAATTCTCCCTTCGGATTTGCAATGGTTGAACTAGGGAGTTCGCCTTGGTCTCAAAACTGTCCTACGAACTCCGCGATCTGCCCAATTTGCTTTTCCAAGTAGTCCAACCTTTTGTCTTGATTATTTGTTTTGAGTTTGGATTCCATTACTTTGGGCAGGTTGTGGTGGTTGCATAGGCGTTGAATAGAACTCCTCATATGGCTGCCAATATCCTTCTTGTTGAGCCTCATTGTCTTGATTTTGTGAGCCCTGCACCAAACAAATTAATTCATTAAGCTTTTGATTATAATCTATTGACGAACTTGAGTTTGGTTGGGCATATTGAATATGAGGTGGCTGCCAATATCTTTCTTGTTGAACATGCTGAGGTTCCCACCATATAGAGTTTGAATGATCACTCCAATCTGAATTGTAAGTATTAGAAAACACGTTATTCCTTGATTGAAGATCAAATATATCAACGCTTTGCATTTGGGACCTTTCCATGAGCTGTGACAATAGATAAGCATTATCAAGTGCCATGTTGTGCTTCTCTAGTACTTGAATTCAACAAACAAAACACAAATCAAAATACATAACTAAAATACATAACAGAAACGAACAATCCAAGAGATTAGCAAATTTGCTAATCCCCGGCAACGGCGCCAAAATTTGATGCGAGAATTATACGCACACAAATTAACCCTCTTTTTGACAATTGTAGTATAGAATGTAAGTAGGGATCGTTCAGGACCGGGATTAGGAGGGATTGTTAATCACTTGGATTTCACTCAAAAACGTAAAAACACAATATAAAACACTCTACTAGACTCAAAGAATGCAAAACTAAACTTTAAAACACTAAAACAAACCAAAAGACTCAAACATCACCCAAAACATTCAAAACTGCCTTAAAAACACTTTCTGGGCAGTTTTGAGCACTTTGGTGAATTTTGACGAATTTGTATAACAAATTGAATCAAAACACTTATAAACACAAACTAAAACACTTTCTAACTAATTTGGACATTAAAGTAAGGGGGGATTGAGTTTTGGACGAAATTAAACTAATTGCACAGATTCTCTAATTAAAACAGATTGTAAGTATGAATGTGATGGATTGCTAGCTAAGGGGTTCATCTCCATACATGTTACACTTGCATAATAAAACGATTTCCAATTGCGTTTCAATAAACCATTAATTCTCAACACCCCAAGTTAACCGTGATGCACTAATTAACCTTCAAATCTTCCTAATGTTATTGAATTGGATGATTGCATACGACAACCCAAAACATTCCCCACAAGTCCCCTACATGATTGCATAATAGAGATACAAGCAAGAATCATTACGCTCTATGAAAATTATAAGTGTTGACGAGGCATTCGTTACTATGATTGCATGAAACTTATGCCAAGAATTCGTTTAACGCGATTGTTTATAAGCAACCTCCACTACTTGTGAATATAAGTTCGTAACTATTTGGTGAAACTCACTTATATTCTAGCGTCATATTCATGCATGAAAATTAAGCGTGTACTCTCAATAAACATACATAAATAAGTTATCAATCAAACAGTTAAACAAATTGAATCCACAACTTATGAAACGCAATTAGAAGTAATCAAATCAAAATGCAAGCATAAACATATATTTCGAATCCCCCCTAGCCAAGGGGGGGTTTAGTTCCTCATACGTACAAAACAAAGAGAATTGAAATTAAACATTGAAATCAAAGAAACACCTAAACATTCCAACAACTCAAACTTGAATTGTATGAACGTTTAGGCCCTCTTCTCTTCCTCTTTATTGTGGCACAAGGTCTAAGGATAGTTTGATGGTGTGAATGGTTTGGGGAGTGGTGAAAATGGAAGGGGGAGGCCATGGCAATGGGATGATTTCTGGTGGTGTTTGGATTGGTAGGGAGACTCACGGCACAAAGGGCTCTCTTTGGTGAATTTCTGAAAATGGAAGAATGAATGAGAATGAATTAATTGTGGCTTCAATGGATGCTTATTTATAGGTGAAAAGGAGGGAATATGACAGCTAGGTTATTGATAGGAGCATATTTAGGCGACTTACTTAGCTTGTTTTCGTGCATCTATGTTGTTAATTCATAGTTGTTTTAGTAGTTTAAGCCATTTTTGTGTGTTTTTAGGTTCATATGGCTAAGGAAGCAAAAAGATGCATTTTGGAGCATTTTGGAGCAAAATTGGGCTTGGAATGGATAGCATATGATTGGAGCCAAAGTGTTGGACGAATTTGAAGGCCTTGTATTCATTTTGGACATAAAACAAAGGGCCTAGCCCATTCTCTCTTAAACCAACCCCAAGGCCATGCATTTCCTTCCAATTCCAAAGCCCACAATCACTTCAAAAGCCATGCAAAGAACCATCCATTCCATAAAAAACAATCCATCAATTCACATGCAAAACCACCATTAACACACATGCACCCAAACAAAGCCAACCTAGCTAACCCTACATGCATTCTTTATGCAACTCTTCATCATTCCACCATTCATTCTTTATTCCACAAACAAGTCACATGCATTTCCACCTTCCTACTTCATCATTTCACCACATTCTCCCTCTTTAACTCATTTCATTATTCATTCACTTTGCATTCATTCAATTCCACCCCACATGCACCCTTTATTCTTCATCATTGCAACCATGGCACATTTACACCAACAAAACAACTCCCATGCCATGGCCTACTCATATTCCCATTTCCTTTCCAACATCTCACATGCATTTCCACCTTCCTACTTCATCATTTCACCACATTTTCCCTTTTATTTCCACATGCAATTCTTCATCATTGTAGCCACAAACACCTTAAACAAATAGCCATATACATCTCCACTCCTCCTATAAATACCCTTGCATTCATTCATTCAAAAATCATCTCATCTCATTCACAACACAACACACCACAAACACTTCCCTAGCCGTGAGTTTCTCTCCCTTAGAATCCAAAAACCATCTTCCATTTCCACCACTCCTCATCCATTTCCATAATTTCCCAACACTTCCATCCCCCCAACCAACTATCCCTAGACCTTATGCTACAATAAAGAGGAAGATAAGAGGGCCTAAACGTTCATACAATTCAAGATTGAGTTGTTGGAATGTTTAGGCGTTTCTTTGATTTCAATGTTTAATTTCAATTCTCTTTGTTTTGTACGTATGAGGAAATAAACCCCCTTTAGCTAGGGGGTGATTCGAAACTATGTTTATGTTTGTAATATGATTTGATTACTTTTAATTACGTTTCATAAGTTGTGAATTCAATTTGTTTAACTGTTTAATTGATAACCTATTTATGTATGTTTATTAAGAATGAACGCTTAATTTTCATGCATGAATTTGACGCTAGAATATAAGTGAGTTTCACGTAATAGTTATGAACTTATATTCACAAGTAGTGGAGGTTGCTTATAAACAATCGTGTTAAACATATTCTTGGCATAAGTTTCATGCAATCATAGTAACGAATGCCTCGTCAACACTCATAGTTTTCATGATGCTTAATGATTCTTGCTTGTATCTCTATTATGCAATTCATGTAGGGAACTTGTGAGGAATGCTTTGGATTGTCGTATGCAATCATCCAATTCATTAACTTAAGGAAAACTTGACGGTTAATTTAAGCGGACCTAATTAACCCGGGGCGTTGAGAATTCATGGTTTATTGAAAAGCAATTAGACATCGTTTTGTATGCAAGTATAACATATGTGGAGATGAACCCCTTAGCTAGCTTCCCATCCATTCATTTCCGTCAAATCCATATTTACAATTTGTTTTATTTCCAAGTTTCCATTTTTAGTTTAAATTCGTCCAAATCCAATCCCCCTTTACTTAATTGTTCAATTTAGTTAGAAATCAATTTAGTTTGTGTTTTTAAAGCATTTTGAGTCTTTTGGTTTGTCTTAGTGTTTTAACGTTTAGTTTCACATTCTTTGAGTCTAGTTTAGTGTTTTATCTTGTTTTTACGTTTTTGAGTCAGTTTCCAAGAGATTAACAATCCCTCCTAATCCCCGGTCCAGAACGATCCCTACTTACATACTTACTACAATTGACGAAAAGAGGGTTTAATTTGTGTGCGTATAATTCTCGCATCAGTTATGATGATGAATGCATGTGCAAAGTTGGTTGAATGATTATGGGATGTGGCTGATTTATATGAAGGGAATGCATGTGAAGTGGTTGGAACAAAGGGGGAATGCACGGCATGGGTAGGATTGAATGTGTCAATGATGGCAGATTGTGTATGTGAATGATTAGGGTGAATGTGCATGTGCTTTGACAGCTAGGTTGAATAAATTAAAGGGAGTGCATGTGGCTTGGCTGGAATGATTGGAATGCAATGATGAAATGGGATGGAAGTGCACGGCAAAGGTGTTTTTGATTGATTATGGAGATGCATGTGGATTAAAGGAATGCATGTGCAATGACAGCTAGGTTAAATGATTAAAGGGTGCATGTGGGTTGGAAATGCATGTGGAATGGCTGTTTTATTTGTTGGGAAAGCATGTGATTAAAGAGTGGGAGTGCATGTGATTAAAGAGTGGAATGCTAGGTAGGAAATGCATGTGGCTGCAATGAAGGAAAGCTGGAATGGTGTGTGGAATTATGATGGGAGGCCACGGCATAGAATGTGTTTGGTTGCATGTGGCTGAAATTGGAAGGGGGAAGGTATGGTTATGATAAGTGATAAGTGTATGGTTATGATAAGTGATAAGTGAATGGTTTGATAAGTGATAAGTGAATGGTTTGGTCTTCAATTTCATCCATCTACTTGGCTTTAAGCATATGCAATCCATTCCAATCTCTAATTTGCTCCAAAAGGCTCCAAAAGGCATCCTTTTGCATACTTTGCCCTTAGAACCTGAAAACACACAAAAGAAGCATAAAGGACTAAAATAACTAAAGAAACATAACGTAAATGCACGAGAACTAGCCATTTAAGTAGCATGAATATGTTCCTATCAAATACCCCCACACTTAGCTTTTGCTAGTCCTCGAGTAAAACAGAAAACAAAACAAAACGAAACGAAACAAAACAAACGAAAGACAATCTTAAACTTTCCAACGTTTGCCTCAGGGATTTCCAAATCACATGACATGTTAAAAATCATCATTCCCATAGATTTTAGTCATCTTCACGCTTAAGTACATTCTTAATCATAGTCACCACATACTAGTTCACAATTAAGCATTTAAAACCATGTTTTGAATGTAGTAACATGCCTTAGAGAATTTGCTCAATTCCTTATAAGATATGCACTCAATTTTCACTCAGATTTTCTAACTACACACCCTACACCAGGTATATGTGAGAAGATTGATGTAAAAATGAAGACTAACACTCACATATGTTATATCAAAGAAAGTATTTTCTGGATTCACGACAATGACATGAATATGATCTCATGAATGGAATGCTACTACTTAGAACGAGAACCAGTGATTCCATAAGCTCATATCAATTCCAAACTCCACATTATTGAAACATAACGATCAAGATAGAAGCATAAGGGTTGAAACGGGGCTAAAGGTGTTTGGCTAACAAAGAAGGGATATGGAAAACAAAGGTTCTTAAAGAAATAGTGAGCAAAGCAATTGAATCAACTTAGAATTCACTTTTGAATGAAAACTCAACTTTTGAACAACAAGGGAGAACAAGCTTTTTTTCTTTCTTTCTTTCTTCTCTTGTTTATGTTTTTCTTTTTCATATGTTTTTCACAATTTTTTTTTCTTTTCTTTTGAATCTCAAAACATACATATAAACTTAAGAACAAACTTTCCCTCCCCCACACTCATTTTCTTTCATAATGTAACTCAAAAGGAATTCATTTAAGTCATGCTCACTATCTTTTAAGAACAAGGGTGTGGACTGTCCTACACTAGACTCGGTGAGGATAATGTGGGTAAACAAAGAATAAAGGCTAAACAAGGCTCAACGGGGTTAAAACTTACAACATATACGAAATATGGGACGTAAGGCTATTTGGCTATGGTGGCAACTACACAACTTCATCTTGATATATGTTATGCAATTCAATGTCATGCTTTGAATGAAACGGATATAAGTTCTAGCATTTAGTTCTATCATGATACAATTGCATTCTAAGTAGCAACCAAGCAAGGAATAATGAGATCATGCAACAACTTTAGAAAACAAAGAATCACAGAATATAACTCTCCAAAGAAGGTAATGGCTCGAGTCTCACAGGGTTGTAGCGTTTGTTTGAGTTTCTTCCTTCAAGCATGTTACAAAAACGAATTTTTCTTTTATGATTGCATGTGAAGTCGTACATTATAACCATAACCAAGCATATACCAAGAGTAAATCAAACTTTTCTCTATGTTTATAACTCTTTTTAACAGTCATGCAATTACAAACCAAATCCTTATCATTGTGTTGGAAGGTATCCTAAGACACAAACACACAAAAACGACTCAAAACACTCTTTTTAGGCTTTTCAAAACATGTTTTTCAAATTTTTATGTGATTTTCGGAGTTTATAAAAACAAAACATACTAAAACACTCTAAAACATCTTAAAAACACCTGAAAACAACAAAGAACAACATTTGAAGTTATGGGTGATAAAATCCCACGAATTTGCATCAAATATACTTAGTTACCCCCCCACACTTAAATCAAACATTGTCCTCAATGTTTCAAGCATAGACTCACACAAATAACAAACAAACAAACAAAACAACATCTAACAACCTAACATGGTATAAACAAAATCAACAACAAAGAGAAGAGTTTAGGAACGCAAATCTGGAATTGGAGTGCTTTCTCGGCCTTCCTTTGTTGAATGCATGGGCATGATCTTGGTGATTCCACAGGCTTACTCTTGAACTGGGCTGGAGGATTCTTTTGGTTTCCTCCAATCGTTGATTTTCCTTTGTGCTACTCTTGAACTGGGCAGCAGGATTCTTTTGGTCTCCCCCGAAGGTCTGAGCTTACTCCTTTTATCTGTTTCTTTGTTCAATCTCTCCAATTCGTATTGAAGAGGGTTAGAGGATAGCTCAGCATATGCAGTTGTTGCTTGTCTCCACATGCTTCAATGTATCAATTTCACTTGCCTTACTTGCTTCCCTTTGCAGAAGTGGTCCCTTCTCTGGAAGTGTATCAACCGTTGAAGATGACTACTCGAGAGCAACGCTAGGTAAGCAATCAGGGAAGGGATTCCAGGCAGTCAGAAGACTGACTCCAAGTGCCGGCTGATTGCTCCTTTCACTTTGCTATGCGAGTAATAACAAAGACAAAGGAAAAGACAGGGAAAGATCATGATATGAGATACTTTTGCTTTTGACCTTGATGATATGAGATACCTTTGCTTTTGAAGAAGCGGTGAATGAATCAGCACATGTATTTGTTGTGCTGCTTCCTCCTGGGTCATCTGTACTTCAGGCATCTGGTATCATCTTTGGGGAAGAAGAAAGAATTGAGTGTTTCGAAAGGCTTTGCTGGGAGTGCGCCCTCAAAGGTGAGGAAGAGTTGGGCATTTTCTTCAGGTCTGCCTTGCCATAAAAGATGAAGGTCGACATATATAGGGATTTCCCAATAGCAAGTGGTGGTACTGTTCTTTTACCGTTGTCGACAAACGTTTTGATCCCGCAAATCCGGCTTTTTGAAATAGTGACGACTCTTCGATCTTTGAATGCGCCCCTTCGATTTCTGAACGACGCCTCTTCGATTTCTGAACGAGCGCCAATTTTGACAAAGGTACACGCGTTTTCTGAAAAGCAGAGATAGCGTCGCCGAACTTTGCGCTTGTCGGCTAAAGATGTGTAGTTGCGATGATGGCCTCCACGTGTCTTCAACTTTGTCATAAATCTTTTGACACAGTTGAACGCGTTTTCTGAAAAGCCGTGAGAGCGTCGCCGAACTATACGCAGGAAATTCCGGCTTTTTGAATCGGTGGACGCGTCGCCTTGGCTTTTTATAGAGCTATCGATCACCACCAACATACCACTCTGAAGACTGCCCATCTGTGAAAATCGTCTCCGGCCCTTTGAAATTTAACTCCATCTAGCCCTTCTCTTTGAACACTTTTGAAAAATGGTGATAGGAGCATATTTAGGCGACTTACTTAGCTTGTTTTCGTGCATCTATGTTGTTAATTCATAGTTGTTTTAGTAGTTTAAGCCATTTTCGTGTGTTTTTAGGTTCATATGGCTAAGGAAGCAAAAAGATGCATTTTGGAGCATTTTGGAGCAAAATTGGGCTTGGAATGGATAGCATATGATTGGAGCCAAAGTGTTGGATGAATTTGAAGGCCTTGTATTCATTTTGGACATAAAACAAAGGGCCTAGCCCATTCTCTCTTAAACCAACCCCAAGGCCATGCATTTCCTTCCAATTCCAAAGCCCACAATCACTTCAAAAGCCATGCAAAGAACCATCCATTCCATCAAAAACAATCCATCAATTCACATGCAAAACCACCATTAACACACATGCACCCAAACAAAGCCAACCTAGCTAACCCTACATGCATTCTTTATGCAACTCTTCATCATTCCACCATTCATTCTTTATTCCACAAACAAGTCACATGCATTTCCACCTTCCTACTTCATCATTTCACCACATTCTCCCTCTTTAACTCATTTCATTATTCATTCACTTTGCATTCATTAAATTCCACCCCACATGCACCCTTTATTCTTCATCATTGCAACCATGGCACATTTACACCAACAAAACAATTCCCATGCCATGGCCTACTCATATTCCCATTTCCTTTCCAACATCTCACATGCATTTCCACCTTCCTACTTCATCATTTCACCACATTTTCCCTTTTATTTCCACATGCAATTCTTCATCATTGTAGCCACAAACACCTTAAACAAATAGCCATATACATCTCCACTCCTCCTATAAATACCCTTGCATTCATTCATTCAAAAATCATCTCATCTCATTTCATACACAACACACCACAAACACTTCCATCTTCTCCCTAGCCGTAAGTGTCTCTCCATTTTCTGCACCATTCCCTTCCATTTCTCCTCCATTTCTTCCATTTCCATAATCCCCCAATCCATTCAACACACCAACAACATCCCTTAGTCCTTGTGCCACAATAAAGAGGAAGATAAGAGGGCCTAAACGTTCATACAATTCACGTTTGAGTTGTTGGAATGTTTACGCGTTTCTTTGATTTCAATGTTTAAATTCAATTCTCTTTGTTTTGTAATATGAGGAATGGAAGAGAAGAGTGCCTAAATGTTCATACAATTCACGTTTGAGTTGTTGGAATGTTTAGGTGTTTCTTTGATTTCAAAGTTATGAGGAACTAAACCCTTTTTGGGTAGGGGTGATTTCAATACCATAATTATTTATGTAATATGAATTGATGAATTCCGGTTATGAACTCTTGATTCGTGAATGCAATTGGCTTAACTATTTGATGATTAACTTATTTGTGTTTGTTGATTGAGGGTCGACACTTAATTAGCATGCATAAGTATGTGGCTAAAGTTTAAGAAGGTTTCACATAATCGTTACTAACTTATACTTGAAAGTAGTGAAGGTCGCTTGTCACGATCGCGTTAAGTTTAATTCTTAGCATGAGTAACATGATGTCATAGTTGCAAATGCTTTGTCAATGCTTATGGTTTTCATTATTCTTAATGATCTTCGATTGTATCTCTATTATGATGACATGTAGGGAACTTTTGAGAATGTTTTGGGTTGTCGAATGATGCCATCCAATCCAATAATATAAGGAAAATATGAGGGTTAACTAGTGATGTCATGGTTAATTTGGGGCATTGTCGTTCATAATTCAATGAAGGAATAGCTGGAAATTGATTCATATGCATAAATATCATGTGTGGAGAAAGAACCTCTAGCTAATTCACCAACCATCTTATTTCATCAATTACATTCTGTCTAGTTTTTAACTTGTTTCGTTATTTCAATTTTCGTCAAACCTCAAATCCCCCTTTTGCTTTAATGTTCAATATAGTTAGAAATCAATTTAGTTTGTGTTTTTAAAGCATTTTGATTCTTTTGGTTTGTCTTAGTGTTTTAACGTTTAGTTTCACATTCTTTGAGTCTAGTTTAGTGTTTTATATTGTTTTTTACGCTTTTAAGTCAATTTAGAAGGTTTTAGCAAGCCCTCCTAATCCCCGGTCTAGAACGATCCCTCACTTATCCATTCTACTACAATTGTCAAAAAGAGGGTTTAATTTGAGTGTCAAGTAATTCTCGCATCAAATGGCAAACCCATCGAACCTTAGCTTAGAATTGAGTCTCAGCAGTGATACGGGCGCGCCACGTCAAGGTAACGTATGGCGCCCTTCTTTCTTATCTTCTAACGGTCCTCTTACAGGTGAAGGCTCCGTGATGCAGGATGCAACAACAGCTACGATAGTAGCTAGGAACCTCCTCACTCCGATGCCTTCCGCTCTTAGAGTTTCGCCACGTAGTGGGTCTTCACGTAAACTACCTTTGTGAAGGCTACATTCTTCTATTTTTCTTCTTTTTTTTTTTTTTTTTTTTTTTTTTTTTTTTTTTTACATAAATCAAACGGCATGGAATTGATCTTTGAATGGAAGGTGATACTTGAAATGATCCGGTAATGGTTTAAATTCAAGATTGGATGCCTGAATCATTAACAACATGTTAGTATAAAAGAAAATTGAAATTGGAGGAGGTGGCTTACTTATGTGATCCAATAAGAACTCAAGAATAAACACCCCTTCTTTGAACGTTTCAGGGACTTTGCACTTGGTCAGATTTGATGTGAGGATTGGTCCTTGTCTTGTGTCATAAAATTCAACTTCTTTGGGGTTGTTTATCTCAAGAACGTCCTCTTTGATGAATTCATGATATTCCCTACTTTTCACCTTTGGAAGGGCTTCTAAGGTGTCTTTTTCACTTTCTTCTTCCTTGGAATTCATGAACCTGCAAGGAATAGGGATATTAGGTGGAATGGGGTTAGAACTAATTAAATTTGGAACAACCTTACTTGAATTAGATGGCGTAGGAGCAATAGGTGCCTCCGGCAAAGGTGTTTCCACTCTTGCCGTGGGTTGGGTGTATTCCTCTTCCTTGTGATTTGATTTTGATGGTTGAGGGTCCATTCCAACCTCCTTGTCACTTCTCAACATGATTTCCTTGGCAGTTTTAAATTCTCTCTTCGGATTTGCGATGGTTGAACTGATGCGAAAATAGTTAAGCACACAAATTAAACCCTCTTTTTGACAATTGTAGTATAGAATGTAAGTAGGGATCGTTCAGGACCGGGGATTAGGAGGGATTGTTAATCACTTGGATTTCACTCAAAAACGTAAAAACACAATATAAAACACTCTACTAGACTCAAAGAATGCAAAACTAAACTTTAAAACACTAAAACAAGCCAAAAGACTCAAAACAGCACCAAAACACTCAAAACTACCTTAAAAACACTTTCTGGGCAGTTTTGAGCACTTTGAGTACTTTGGACGAATTTGGGTAACAAATTGAATCAAAACACTTATAAACACAAACCAAAACACTTTCTAACTAATTTGAACAATACAAAGACTCAAAGGACTCAAAACAAGTTCAAAAGACTCAAAACTACCTAAAAACACTAACTAGGCAGTTTCTGACCTTAAACCCAAATTTGGACGAAATTAAGTTGTAACTTGACTCAAGACTCTTAAAAACACAAACTGAATTGATTTCTAACTAATTTGGACATTAAAGTAAGGGGGGATTGAGTTTTGGACGAAATTAAACTAATTGCACAGATTCTAATTAAAAACAGAATGTAAATATGAATGTGATGGATTTGAATGGATGGGATGACTAGTTAAGGGGTTCATCTCCACACATGTTACACTTGCATAATAAAAAGATTTCCAATTGCATTTCAATAAACCATGAATTCTCAACACCCCAATTTAACCGTGATGCACTAATTAACCTTCAAATCTTCTTAACGTTATTGAATTGGATGATTGCATACGACAACCCAAAACATTCCCCACAAGTCCCCTACATGATTGCATAATAGAGATACAAGCAAGAATCATTACGCTCTATGAAAATTGTAAGTGTTGACGAGGCATTCGTTACTATGATTGCATGAAACTTATGCCAAGAATTCGTTTAACTCGATTGTTTATAAGCAACCTCCACTACTTGTGAATATAAGTTCGTAACTATTAGGTGAAACTCACCTATATTCTAGCGTCATATTCATGCATGAAAATTAAGCGTGTACTCTCAATAAACATACATAAATAAGTTATCAATCAAACAGTTAAACAAATTGAATCCACAACTTATGAAACGCAATTAGAAGTAATCAAATCAAAATGCAAGCATAAACATATATTTCGAATCCCCCCCTAGCCAGGGGGGGTTTAGTTCCTCATGATACAAAACAAAGAGAATCAAAGAAACGCCTAAACATTCCAACAACTCAAACTTGAATTGTATGAACGTTTAGGCCCTCTTCTCTTCCATTCCTCATTCGTACAAAACAAAGGGTTTTGAAATTAAACATTGAAATCAAAGAAACACCTAAACATTCCAACAACTCAAACTTGAATTGTATGAACGTTTAGGCCCTCTTATCTTCCTCTTCGTTGTAGCACAAGGTCTAAGGATAGTTTGATGGTGTGAATGGTTTGGGGAGTGGTGAAAATGGAAGGAGGAGGCCACAGCAATGGGATGATTTCTAGTGTGGTGTTTGGATGATTAGGGAGAGAGCACGGCACAAGGGAATGGTTGGTGTTTGTGACTGAAATGTGTATGAATGGGAATGAATGAATTGTGGCTGCAATGGATGCTTATTTATAGGTGAAAAGGAGGGAATAAGACAGCTAGGAACTTGGTGGAAATCTGGAATGGTGATGGGAGATGCATGTGGCTGAGTTATGCATGTGATTAAAGGGTAATGACAGCTAGGTTATGATGATGAATGCATGTGCAAAGTTGGTTGAATGATTATGGGTGCATGTGGCTGATTTATGGTGCAATGATGAAAGGCAAAGTGCATGTGGCTGATTTGTGAAGGGAATGCATGTGGAATAAATGTGTGAATGATGGCAGATTGTGTATGTGAATGATTAGGGTGAATGTGCATGTGCTTTGACAGCTAGGTTGAATAAATTAAAGGGAGTGCATGTGGCTTGGCTGGAATGATTGGAATGCAATCTGAAATGGGATGTGTTGGTGTGAATTTCTTGTACAAAGGGCCTCCTTTGGTCTTCAATTTCGTCCATCTACTTGGCTTCAAGTATATGCAATCCATTTAACGCCCCAAACTACTCCAAAATGCACCAAAATGCACCATTTTGCATACTTTGCCCTTAGAACCTGAAAACACACAAAAGAAGCATAAAGGACTAAAATAACTAAAGAAACATAACGTAAATGCACGAGAACAAGCCATTTAAGTCGCATGAATATGCTCCTATCAAATATCCCCACACTTATCTTTTGCTAGTCCTCGAGCAAAACAGAAAGAAAAACAAAACAAAACGAAACAAAACAAAACAAGTAAAACACAACCTAAACCTTCCAACAATCGTCTCAGGGATTTCCAATGCACATGACAAGTTAAAAATCATTATTCCCACAGATTTTAGCCATCTTTACACTTAAGTACATTCTTAATCATAGTCACCACATACTAGTTCACAATTAAGCATTTAAAACCATGATTTGAATGTAGTAACATGCCTTAGAGAATTTCCTCAATTCCTTACTAGAATGCACTCTATTTTCACACAGATTTTCTGACTACACACCCTACACTAGTTATATGTGAGAGATTGATGTAAACATGAAAGACTAGTATCTCACATATGTTATAACAAAGAACGCAATTTCTGGAGTTAATAAGCATGTTTACATATGATCTCATGAATGGAATGCTACTACTTAGACGCGAGAACCAGTGACACCATATGCTCATACCAAGTTCAAACTCCACAAATTGAAACACATAACACTCAAGATTGAAGTCACGGGTTGTAATGGGGTTCGGGGCGTGTGGATAACAAAGAAGGGATATGGAAAACAAAGGTTCTTAAAGAAATAGTGAGCAAAGCACTTGAATCAACTTAGAATTCACTTTTGAATGAAAACTCAACTTTTGAACAAAAAGGGAGAATTTAGACAATTTACGGCCAGAATTGGTGTTTTGGACCCTTTCTTCAATCACTCATTCTTTCATTTTTTTCAAGCTCTTTTTTCTTTCTTTCTTTCTTTTTTTTTTTTTTTTCTTTTCTTTTGAATCTCAAAACATACATAAACACTTAAACATTCTCTCCCCCACACTTATTTTCTTTCATAATGTAACTCAAAAGGAATTCAATTAAGTCATGCTCACTATCTTTTAAGAACAAGGGTGGGGATTGTCCTAAACTAGGCTAGGTGAGGAAAATGTGGGTAAACAAAGAATAAAGGCTAAACAAGGCTCAACGGGGTTAAAACTTACAACATATACGAAATATGGGAAGTAAGGCTATTTGGCTATGGTGGTGGTCACTACACAACTTCTTCTTGAATATGTGTTATGCAAATCAATAACATGCTTTGAATGAAATGGGCATGAGTTCTAGCATTTGGAACTGTATGATGAAACGCCTTCTAAGTAGTAACCAAGCAAAGAATAATGAGATCATGCAACGACTTTAGAAAACAAGAAATCACAGATTATACTCTCCAAAGAACGTTGTAGGCTCAAGTCTCTCAGGGTTGTAGCGTTTGTTTGAGTTCCTTCCTTCAGGCATGTTACAAAAACTAATTTTTCTTTTATGATTGCATGTGAAGTCATACATTATAACCATAACCAAGCATATACCAAGAGTAAATCAAACTTTTCTCTATGTTTATAACTCTTTTTAACAGTCATGCAATTAAAAACCAAATCCTGAGGCAAGTGTTGGAAGGTACCTACGACACAAAAACGACTCAAAACACTCTTTTTAGGCTTTTCAAAACATGTTTTTCAAATTTTTATGTGATTTTCAGAGTTATAACACAAAACACACTAAAACACTCCAAATCAGTTTAAAAAACATTTTAAAATAGCAAGGAACAACACTAGAAGTTATGGGTGATAAAATCCCGCGAATTTGCATCAAATATACTTAGTTACCCCCCCTCCCAACACTTAAATCAAACATTGTCCTCAATGTTTTAAGCTTAAAACACACCAAACAAAAGTAAACACATAAACAGCAACTAAATATACTAAACATGGCAGAATGTATCTAACAAAGAGAAGAGTTTAGGGATGCAAATCTGGTTATGGAGTGTAAATTCCATCTTCTCCTTGGTGATTGCAGTGAGGCTTCATCGTGAGTTTTTCCACAGGCTACTCTTGAACTGAGCTGGAGATTCTTTTGGTTTCCTCCGATCGTTGATTTTCCTTTGTGCTACTCTTGAACTGGGCAGCAGGATTCTTTTGGTCTCCCCCGAAGGTCTGAGCTTACTCCTTTTATCTGTTTCTTTGTTCAATCTCTCCAATTCGTATTGAAAAGGGTTAGAGGATAGCTCAGCATATGCTTGTCTCCTCATGTTTCAATGTATCTTTTTCCTTTTCCTTACTTGCTCCCCTTTGCAGAAGTGGTCCCTTCTCTGGAAGTGTATCAACCGTTGAAGATGACTACTCGAGAGCAACGCTAGGTAAGCAACCAGGGAATAGAGTCCAGATAGACTCCAAGTGCCGGCTGATTGCTTCTTTCACTTTGCCATGCAAGTAATATCAAGGACAAAGGAAAAGACAGGGAAAGAGCATGATATGAGATACCTTTGCTTTCGCCCTTGATGATATGAGATACCTTTGCTTTCGAAGAGGCAGCGAATGAATCCACATGCTTCGATCCACCGTTTCCTCTTGCCTCCTTTGTACTCCAGGCATTTGGTATCTTCTTTAGGGGATACATCCATGGTTGAAAGTGTGTTCTCAAGAGAAGGAGAAAACTGAGCATGTTTGAGAGGGTTGGTTGCATTTACATTCTCGGCCGAGAAGGAAAGTCATGTGCTTCTGGGTGTATGCCCTGCCATGAATGTTGATGTATATAGGAATTGTAATGGCAAGTGGCAATGCGGATGTGGAAATTACCTCCACGCGTCTTCAGCTTTGTCAGAGAGCTTTTGACAAAATGGCATGCGTTTTCTGAAAAGCCGGGAGCTTTCGACAAAGTGGCACACGCTTTCTGAAAAGCTGGGAGCTTTCGGCTTTGTCTCCCACGCTTGTCGGCAAAAGTGTGCAGCTGATTTCTCGCCTTCTACGCGTCTTCTGAAAAGCTGGGAGCTTTTGACAAAGTTACACACGCTTTCTGAAAAGCCGGGATTGCGTCTGACGAGCTGGCGACCTTTACGCCGGAAATTTCGGTTTTGAAGAGTGGTGTCTCTTCATTTCTGAATCGGTGAACGCCTCTCCTTTAATAGAGGTGATCGATCACCTCTAGCATGCACACTTAAAAATTGCCCAGAATTCGTCTCCGGCCCGTCGAGATTTCACTCCATCCAACCCTTCTCTTTTAACTTCTTGAGAAAATGGCTAGCTCATCTAACCCATCGAACATTTGCTTAGATTTGAGTCTAAGCAATGATCCTGTTGCGCCGAGTCAGGATAAGGTATGGTGCCCGTCTTTCTTATCTTCTAATGGCCCTCTTACAGATGAGGACTCTGTGATGACAGATGCAACAACGGCTACGATAGTAGCTCGGAACCTCCTCACTCCCAAAGATAGTCAGCTGCTTTCAGGACGGTCCGATGAGTTGGCCGTTCAAGAGTCCTTGGCTCTCAGTGTTCAGTGCGCTGGCTCTGTGTCCAACATGGGCCAACGCCTACTTGCTCGCTCCCGTCAGGTTGAATCCTTGATGGCGGAGGTGGAGAGTCTTAGGCAGGAGGTCAAACAGCTTAAGTACGAGAACCAAAGTTTGCACGTGCTTGCCAACAATTATTCAACAGGCATGAAGAGGAAGCTTGATGAGCTTGATGACCGTCAAAGGCTTGCGGCTTTCTTCCAGAGGCACCTTTTCCCTGGGTCATCCAGCGTGCCACCAAGGATTGGGGCCTTGAATGATCTATCTTCGGTGCCTCCCGCTCCTATGCCTCTTGCTCCGATGCCTTTTGCTCCGATGCCTCCTGCTCCGAGAGTGTTGCCACGTAGTGGGGCCTCACGTACACAACCCTTGTGAAGGCTCCACCTTTGACACACCCCGACCGAGATCAGGGCATGCTGGCCGCCACGTGGAAGTGACGTAGCCATGTGCACAGTGCGGAAGCTAAAACAGTGACATAAAAGTGCGAATAATTTAAAAACTAGCAGATAAAGAGTGATAGGTTATGTGCTAGTGTAATTAAAACACTGAATTCAGAGCCTAAGGCATACAGCAGCCCAAAAATAAATGTTACGACAATAGTGCGCCCGTAGGCGACCCTACATAGGTGAAGGTCTGTCAGAGTGCCGGGACGTCCCTGGGGAAACCACTGAACCTGCTAAGCTACTAGAACCTGGAGGGGCGCAAAAACAAAAGCGTGAGTGGGCAAAACAAAACTCTTAGAAAACCATTTCATAAAACATGATATAACCCCTCGCCGTAAAACCTGTATACTTCCCAGAAAATAAACATATAAACATAGATATAAATATGCCAAGTATAATCAAGGGTATGCCAACATGCTCAAGACTTCATAATAACATGCAAGTGCTCAGGTATGTATATCACATCAATATTATAATAATCTGGCAGCCGGAGTCCCCTAAGTGACCTGTACGGCTGAATCTAGAGCTCAAATCGCAACTCAATATCTGAAACTGCCCACGAGTCGGAACCACCTATAGTGGTCTATACGACAAGCCTGGGTGCAATACATATAAACGCTCTAGTGCTACGATCACGTGAAGGCTGTGCGAATAATCGCGGGTCACCTACGAGTCGGAACCACCTATAGTGGTCTGTACGACAGGACTGTGCACCTAACTTGGATTCAAGCTGAGCGTGTTATGCACTCTGGCTAGCTCCGGAGGTAACTCCAACCTGTAAGCTACCTCACCAACTCGCTCCACGACCATTTATGGTCCGATGTACCGTGGACTTAATTTGCCTTTCTTCCCAAATCTCACTACACCTCTCCACGGCGAAAGCTTCAAAAATACCCAATCTCCGACCTCGTACACCCTGTCTGTAGCATGCCGATCCGCTATACTCTTTTGTCTGTCCTGTGCCGCTTTCAAATTAGTCTTGATTACCTGGACGTTCTGGGTAGTCTCCTCGACAATCTCCGGACCTACTAAGACCCTTTCTCCGACTTCTGACCAACACAACGGCGTGCGACAAGCTCTACCATACAAAGCCTCAAATGGTGCCATGCCAATACTTGAATGAAAACTATTATTATAGGCAAATTCCATCAAATCCAACCGTTGGTGCCAAGCATCACCAAATTGCAACACCGAAGTTCGCAACATATCCTCCAAAGTCTGTATAGTCCTCTCAGACTGCCCGTCTGTCTGCGGATGATACGCCGTACTGTAGAGTAGTCTCGTACCCAAAGCTTCCTGGAAAGCCACCCAAAACTTAGATGTGAACCGTGGATCACGATCCGAGACAATACTCACCGGAACTCCATGGTACTTCACTACTTTCGAGATGAACAACTCCGCTAATCGACTTAAAGAATACTTCTCTCTCACTGGAATGAAATGTGCGGACTTAGTGAGTCGATCAACGATCACCCAAATGCCATCAAAACCGTTATGTGTACGCGGGAGCTTGTACACAAAATCCATGGTGACATTTTCCCATTTCCACTCGGGAACGGGAAGCGGCTGCAACAATCCAAACGGCTTTTTCCTTTCCGCCTTAACCTGCTGACAAATGGCACACCTACTCACATACTCGGCTATCTCCCTCTTCATACCCGGCCAATAATAAAATGGCCGAATGGTATGATACATTTTAGTAGCTCCTGGATGCATGGCGTAAGCCGAGATATGTGCTTCATCCAGGATTTCCTTCTTTAAATCCACAACATTCGGCACGAACATTCTTCCTTCTTGCATCAACATGCCATCCGATTCACGTACTCTGAGGTCTCTTCTCTTACCCTGTTCTCGAGCTTGGATTAATTCTTGAGTCTGCTCATCAGTTGCTTGAGCCGCAAACACCCGATCAACTAAGATGGGCCTCACCTGAAAATTAGCAGGTAAAGCCACATCTCGATCTTCAGCTTCTAACCTCACTCCTGTAGCACGCAAGTCCGCCAAAAGAGGAATACGGCTTGCATACAATGCATTAATGCGGCCTTGAGATTTCCGGCTAAGCGCATCAGCAACTACATTCACACGACCAGGGTGATAATCAATTGTGCAGTCGTAATCGCTGAGCAATTCCACCCACCTCCGCTGACGAAGATTAAGTTCTTTCTGGGTAAAAAGGTACTGGAGACTCTTATGATCAGTAAAGATCCTACACTTTTCACCAGAAAGATAGTGTCTCCACAACTTCAACGCAAAAATGATAGCGGCCAACTCCAAATCATGAGTAGGGTAATTCAACTCATGGGGTTTTAACTGACGTGAAGCATAAGCAATCACCCTACCATGCTGTATCAACACACATCCCAGACCATTCAAGGACGCATCACTATAAACCTCGAAATCACCACTATCGTCCGGGAGTGCCAGAACAGGTGCTTGAGTGAGACATCGCTTCAACTGTTGGAAACTCTGTTCACACCTATCGTCCCACTCGAATTTAACATCTTTCCTCGTAAGTCTCGTCAATGGTAAGGCGATCACCGAGAAATCTTTAACAAATCTCCGATAATATCCCGCCAAGCCAAGGAAACTTCTCACCTCGGTGACGGTTCGCAGTTGCTCCCAATTCTCCACCGCCGCAACCTTCTGAGGATCAACCAGAATACCTTGAGCAGAGATAACATGCCCCAGAAACGCTACTTGATTTAGCCAAAACTGGCACTTGCTAAACTTAGCATATAATTGATGTTCCCTCAACCTTTTCAACACCAAGGTAAGATGTCGAACATGCTCCGCCTTCGACTTAGAATACACCAGAATATCATCGATAAAAACAATCACGAACCTATCCAAGTAAGGCTGGAAAACCCGGTTCATTAAATCCATAAAAGCTGCCGGTGCATTCGTCAACCCAAACGGCATAACCAGAAACTCGTAATGACCATAACGAGTCCTGAACGCCGTCTTAGGGACGTCATCCCTATTAATCTTCAGCTGATAGTACCCGGACCTCAAGTCAATCTTAGAGAACACACAAGCACCTCTAAGCTGATCGAATAAATCATCGATACGAGGCAACGGATAACGGTTTTTAATCGTCACCCGATTCAATTGCCTGTAATCGATACACAGCCTTAAAGTTCCGTCTTTCTTCCTCACAAACAATACTGGAGCGCCCCAAGGTGAAGTACTAGGCTGAATAAAACCCTTAACCACTAATTCCTGCAGCTGCACCTTTAATTCCCTTAATTCCGCAGGTGCCATACGATAAGGAGTCAAAGAAATAGGGTTAGTACCTGGAAGCAACTCGATAGTGAACTCCAAATCTCGATCTGGTGGTAACCCAGGCAATTCCTCGGGGAAAACATCTGGAAAGTGTCGGACGACCCTCACGTCCTCAACACCATAAGGAGGAGCCTCATCCAACACCACATGGGCTAAATACCCCTGACAACCCTTAGTCAACAACTTTTTCGCTCGTAGCGCCGAAATAACACCATGTCTCACCCCACTCTGCTCACCAACAAAGGTAACCACGGGTAGTCCAGGACGACGAAATGTAACTATCTTCCCGTAACAATCAATATTGGCACGATTGGGGTGCAACCAATCCGCGCCCAAAATCACATCAAAATCAACAATATCTAACGGAAAAAGATCAGCGGGCATAACCACGCCCTCAACTATCACTGGACAACCTGGGTACACACGATCCACAATACATCTCTCCCCTCTAGGCATAGCGAACTCTAAATCATACCCTAGAGGTGTGGGGCGAGGTTGCGTCACTTGAGCAAATGTATGAGAAATCACAGAATGTGTAGCTCCACAATCAATTAAGACTCTAGCAAAATAACCAAGAATATTTAACGTACCCATAATCAAATCCGGGTTGTTCTGAGCATCTTGCAGAGAAATGTTGTGTATACGCCCCTGGCCCTGCTGCCGTCCGCCACGACCTCTGCTCGCCTGAGTACCATGACCCTACGTACCACGCCCCTGACTGGGCTGACCGGTCTGTCTCGAAGACCCTGCACTACTGGTAGCAATCTCTCCTGTCTGAATCTGTCCTCCCTGATACCATTGAGAACTGCCGGCTGGAGCTGGAGGATACGGCATATAGCCGCCCGAATACTGAGGGTAACCACCCTGGGAGTAGGGGTCCTGAGGATACTGATACTGTCCCGAGGCATAGGGAACAGCATCACCCTGGTAGTGGTAGGCACCACCTCGACCTGCCTGTCCATAACCACTAGGACCTTGAATCTGCTGTATAGGGGCAGGTGGTGGCAGGAAAGTCTGCTGCAGTCTCTGCTGCTGACCCTGGGGACATTGCGCGGCTCGATGCCCTATCTGCCCGCAAGTGAAACAACCACTGCTGCCTCGTCTACACTCGCCCGTGTGCCGATTATTACACCTTCGGCAAAGTGGGGCCCTACCTCGACCACCGTCCCCCTGTCTCTGGCCTCGAAAGCCACCAGTCCATCTACCTCCTCGTCCCTGACCCGTGGCGCTGAAACCACCACTAGAAGAACTAGAGCTGTTACCACCCCTCTTAAAGTTTTGAGTCTGACAAGGCCCGAGCGATGCCTGACCTTTACCTTTATCGTCCTTCTTCTGATTACCACTCTTTTCATCTTCATCGCTCTCACTCGGCATATTCTCAGAGTCCTCGACTCTCAACAAAACCTCGTAGAACTCCTGGTATGTATCACAATGAGTGGAGGTCGACATCGAACGCCACTTCTTCTTAGTGCCGATGCGAAAACGGCGAAGCATCTCCGCTGGGTTACTAGCAATCTCAGGGTGGTAGCGAGACAAGTCGGTAAACTTCCGATAATACTCATTCGCAGACATCTTCCGCTGTTTCAATTCAGTGAATTCTTGTTTCTTGCGATCAATATACTCTGGGGGCACGAATCTCCTCTTAAACAGCCTAATGAAAACATTCCAGTCCGTCTTCTCGGCTGGAGTCAAACTACGAAGCTCCTGCTCCCACCAGGATGCAGACTCCGTACCCAGAAACCATGAAGTAGTCTCGACCCATCTCTCCACAGGGAGATTCCCCTGGTTGTTCAACACTCGAAAAGTCTTTTCAATATGCTCCAACCAACGCTCCGCGGCCTCGTGCCCCTCATGACCGTGGAATTTATCCAATTTCAAGTTGTACATAGTTTCTAGAGGAGTTCTCTGGGGAGGGCGGATAGCTGCCTGGATAGCAGTAGCAATAGCTTCCCCCAGCTGAGTGATATCGGGGAAACTAGACTCATCTGAACGGCGTGGTTCCCGACGAGGCGGCATAATTCTGACAGAAGGCACCAAAACCATTAGAATACTCACAAAAGACACAGGACTGCCAAACCTAAGCTCTGATACCAAACTGACACACCCCGACCGAGATCAGGGCATGCTGGCCGCCACGTGGAATTGACGTAGCCATGTGCACAGTGCGGAAGCTAAAACAGTGACATAAAAGTGCGAATAATTTAAAAACTAGCAGATAAAGAGTGATAGGTTATGTGCTAGTGTAATTAAAACACTGAATTCAGAGCCTAAGGCATACAGCAGCCCAAAAATAAATGTTACGACAATAGTGCGCCCGTAGGCGACCCTACATAGGTGAAGGTCTGTCAGAGTGCCGGGACGTCCCTGGGGAAACCACTGAACCTGCTAAGCTACTAGAACCTGGAGGGGCGCAAAAACAAAAGCGTGAGTGGGCAAAACAAAACTCTTAGAAAACCATTTCATAAAACATGATATAACCTCTCGCCGTAAAACCTGTATACTTCCCAGAAAATAAACATATAAACATAGATATAAATATGCCAAGTATAATCAAGGGTATGCCAACATGCTCAAGACTTCATAATAACATGCAAGTGCTCAGGTATGTATATCACATCAATATTATAATAATCTGGCAGTCGGAGTCCCCTAAGTGACCTGTACGGCTGAATCTAGAGCTCAAATCGCAACTCAATATCTGAACCTGCCCACGAGTCGGAACCACCTATAGTGGTCTGTACGACAAGCCTGGGTGCAATACATATAAACGCTCTAGTGCTACGATCACGTGAAGGCTGTGCGAATAATCGCGGGTCACCTACGAGTCGGAACCACCTATAGTGGTCTGTACGACAGGACTGTGCACCTAACTTGGATTCAAGCTGAGCGTGTGGTGCGGGAGGTGAACAACACGTGAAGGACTGTGCCCTACTCTGGGCGGGAGCACTAACACCGGGGGTGCAGGTTATGAGTTCTCCAAGCATCTCTAACCGCTATTTAATGCAATCGTTAATTAACGCTTACCTGGCTACTTACCTACGCCTCCACAGCACCAACGTACATAATGAAATCATAAATGAATATATACTAAAACGTATATGCCACCAACCATGCATAAACATCAATCATATAAAAAGAATGGCATAAAACAAAGCATTTATACTAATTTCTGGGAATTTATACGTATATAGGTATATACGGAAAACAAAAGCCCACTCACTGGTAAGTAGAAGGGTCGTAGCCTCCCTGCCTCGAATGTGCATGCTCGTCCTCGGGATACGTGTCACCTATATGCGAATTAACTACAAAAACGTTAACTTTAAAGCACATAACCGCCCGTTCAAAATAACTTCTCATACATTGCTCAAAATGGACAAATGAATATACCAACGTGACCTACACAACCTCACGAACACAACCATATTTTTAAAATAATTTGTGGACACGTCACGCGCCCCCACGCGCCTGGAATGGCACGGGTCCACGCGCCCCCACGCGCGGCCACGTGACCTACACACTGACGGCGTCAGGTGACGCCGTCAGGAATATTCCCTGGAATATTCCATTAACCTTGACTGACGCCGTTACTGTCTGTTAGGAATATTCCGTTAGCCTTAACGGAATATTCCCCTGTCTTCTCCGGCGAGCCACCGCCGCCGGCGCCGTCGCCGGAAAACTGGAAATTTTTCAAACTTTGTTTTCTCACTCGTTTTTCAACCATTTTTCACGTTCTTTATACCAAAATGAAGCTTAGGACTAGTAGAATCACGTTAGACTACTTTTAAGGCTTAAAAATCAAGGAATCTCACCTGCAACAACGATCTAAGTTCGGCCAACTTTGGAACTAAGCTTTCCCGACGTCCAAATTCACCCAACGAAGCATTCCCAAGCTCCTTGAGGCCTCACTAACACATCTACAAGCTTAGAATGTCCAAAAACATGCTAGATTAAGTTTGCATGAACAGTGTTCAAAACGGAAAACTTCGAATCAACGTGAAAATGGTGGTTTCCCTACCTGAAAATGGTACCACCGTGCTCCCCTCGACTTCACGATCACAACTACACCCTTGGTTTCCTCGATCTGTGTGGAATATGGTGAGTGTGTGTGTCCGTACCAATTTGAAGAAGAAGAAGAATAATAATGGACTTGGGGGGGGGGGAGGAGAAAGAGAGAGAGAGAGAGAGAGAGAGAGGAAAGTCAGAGGGAGAGAGAGAGGAAGCAGATGTGGATGTGTGTGTGTGGCCCCACTCATGTCCACACCACACAAAACACCAAAAAAAAACGTAATAAGACAATTTAGGGGTAAAACGGTAAATTTACATGTACGGTTTGATAGTTTCGGGACGGGATGTCACAACCTTTCTCTTTCTTTGTTAGATACATTTGTAATTTCTTGAAAATTAATGAACAAGCTTTGTTTTATTCAATGCATTGGGTTGCCTCCCAAGTAGCGCTTTCTTTTACGTCTTGCAGCCGGACGAAGCCTTCTTAGGCTCAATTGGAACCCCCGGCATGGAATTTATCTTTGAATGGGGGGTGATACTTCAGATGATCCGGTAATGGTTTAAATTCTAGAGTGGGTGCCTGGATTATTAACAGCATATCAGTATAAAACAAAATTGAAATTCGGGGAGGCGGCTTACCTGTGTGCTCCGACAAGAACTCAATGACAAACACCACTCCCTTGAAAGTTTCAGGGATATTGGACTTGGCCAGATTGCATGTGATGGTTATGACTTGTCCAATGTCGTCAAATTCAACTTCTTTGGGTTTTGTGGTTTCAAATATGTCCACTTTGACAAATTCTTGATATTCCCCCGTCACATCTTGCTCTTGATTCTTTGGAAAGGATTCGAAGATGCCTTTCTCACCCTCTTCTTCCTTGGATTGCATGATCCTGCAAGGAATAGGGACATTCAGTGGAACGGGGTTAGAAATAATTAACTTTGGAACAACCTTACCTGAATTGGATGGCGTAGGAGCAATAGGTGCCTGCGGCAAAGGTGTTTCCTCTTCCTCAATTAACAGCTCCTCATCCACTTCTAGGCTATGTTTTGACATTTTTAGGTCAGCTCCAACCTCCATAGCACTTCCCAAAGTGATAGCATTATGGATTTCAAAATCTTCCTTCGAGTTTTCAATAGTTGAGTTGGAGAGTTCACTTTGCTCTTGAATTTGTTTCATGAACTCCATAATCTGCCCAATTTGCTCCTCCAAGTTGTCCAACCTTTTATCTTGATTTTGCCTTGCTTTGTTTTAATCTTCTTGCCCCTGAGACAAATTGGTGAGTAACGTACTAACCGTATCATTATACAAAGACTCACTTGAATTTGTTTGGGCAGGTTGTGGTGGCCGCATAGGTGTTGTATAGAACTCCTCATATGGTTGCCAATATTCTCCTTGTTGAATATGTTGAGGTTCCCACCATCTAGAGTTTGAATGATCACTCCAATCTGAATTGTAAGTATTAGAAAACACGTTATTCCTTGATTGAAGATCAAATATATCAACGCTTTGCATTCGGGACCTTTCCATGAGCTGTGACAATAGAGAAGCATTATCAAGTGCCATGTTGTGCTTCTCTAGTACTTGAATTCAACAAACAAAACACAAATAAAAAAAACTAAAACTAAAATACATAACAGAAACGAACAATCCAAGGGATTAGCAAATTTGCTAATCCCCGGCAACGGCGCCAAAATTTGATGCGAAAATAGTTAAGCACACAAATTAAACCCTCTTTTTGACAATTGTAGTATAGAATGTAAGTAGGGATCGTTCAGGACCGGGGATTAGCAGGGATTGTTAATCATTTGGATTTCACTCAAAAACGTAAAAACACAATATAAAACACTCTACTAGACTCAAAGAATGCAAAACTAAACTTTAAAACACTAAAACAAACCAAAAGACTCAAAACAGCACCAAAACACTCAAAACTGCCTTAAAAACACTTTCTGGGCAGTTTTGAGCACTTTGAGTACTTTGGACGAATTTGGGTAACAAATTGAATCAAAACACTTATAAACACAAACCAAAACACTTTCTAACTAATTTGAACAATACAAAGACTCAAAGGACTCAAAACAAGTTCAAAAGACTCAAAACTGCCTAAAAACACTAACTAGGCAGTTTCTGACCCTAAACCCAAATTTGGACGAAATTAAGTTGTAACTTGACTCAAGACTCTTAAAAACACAAACTAAATTGATTTCTAACTAATTTGGACATTAAAGTAAGGGGGGATTGAGTTTTGGACGAAATTAAACTAATTGCACAGATTCTAATTAAAAACAGAATGTAAATATGAATGTGATGGATTTGAATGGATGGGATGACTAGTTAAGGGGTTCATCTCCACACATGTTACACTTGCATAATAAAAAGATTTCCAATTGCATTTCAATAAACCATGAATTCTCAACACCCCAAGTTAACCGTGATGCACTAATTAACTTTCAAATCTTCCTAACGTTATTGAATTGGATGATTGCATACGACAACCCAAAACATTCCCCACAAGTCCCCTACGTGATTGCATAATAGAGATACAAGCAAGAATCATTACGCTCTATGAAAATTATAAGTGTTGACGAGGCATTCGTTACTATGATTGCATGAAACTTATGCCAAGAATTCGTTTAACGTGATTGTTTATAAGCAACCTCCACTACTTGTGAATATAAGTTCGTAACTATTAGGTGAAACTCACTTATATTCTAGCGTCATATTCATGCATCAAAATTAAGCGTGTACTCTCAATAAACATACATCAATAAGTTATCAATCAAACAGTTAAACAAATTGAATCCACAACTTATGAAACGCAATTAGAAGTAATCAAATCAAAATGCAAGCATAAACATATATTTCGAATCCCCCCCTAACCAGGGGGGGTTTAGTTCCTCATGATACAAAACAAAGAGAATCAAAGAAACGCCTAAACATTCCAACAACTCAAACTTGAATTGTATGAACGTTTAGGCACTCTTCTCTTCCATTCCTCATTCGTACAAAACAAAGGGTATTGAAATTAAACATAGAAATCAAAGAAACACCTAAACATTCCAACAACTCAAACTTGAATTGTATGAACGTTTAGGCCCTCTTATCTTCCTCTTCGTTGTAGCACAAGGTCTAAGGATAGTTTGATGGTGTGAATGGTTTGGGGAGTGGTGAAAATGGAAGGAGGAGGCCACGGCAATGGGATGATTTCTGGTGTGGTGTTTGGATGATTAGGGAGAGAGCACGGCACAAGGGAATGGTTGGTGTTTGTGACTGAAATGTGTATGAATGGGAATGAATGAATTGTGGCTGCAATGGATGCTTATTTATAGGTGAAAAGGAGGGAATATGACAGCTAGGAACTTGGTGGAAATCTGGAATGGTGATGGGAGATGCATGTGGCTGATTTATGCATGTGATTAAAGGGTAATGACAGCTAGGTTATGATGATGAATGCATGTGCAAAGTTGGTTGAATGATTATGGGTGCATGTGGTTGATTTATGGTGCAATGATGAAAGGCAAAGTGCATGTGGCTGATTTGTGAAGGGAATGCATGTGGAATGAATGTGTGAATGATGGCAGATTGTGTATGTGAATGATTAGGGTGAATGTGCATGTGCTTTGACAGCTAGGTTGAATAAATTAAAGGGAGTGCATGTGGCTTGGCTGGAATGATTGGAATGCAATCGGAAATGGGATGTGTTGGTGTGAATTTCTGGTACAAAGGGCCTCCTTTGGTCTTCAATTTCGTCCATCTACTTGGCTTCAAGTATATGCAATCCATTTAACGCCCCAAACTACTCCAAAATGCACCAAAATGCACCATTTTGCATACTTTGCCCTTAGAACCTGAAAACACACAAAAGAAGCATAAAGGACTAAAATAACTAAAGAAACATAACGTAAATGCACGAGAACAAGCCATTTAAGTCGCATGAATATGCTCCTATCATGAACTAGGGAGTTCGCCTTGGTCTCGAAACTGTCCTACGAACTCCGCGATCTGCCCAATTTGGTTTTCCAAGTAGTCCAACCTTTTGTCTTGATTTTCCCTCTTTTTGTTTTGAGTTTGGATTCCATTACTTTGGGCAGGTTGTGGTGGCTGCATAGGCGTTGAATAGAACTCCTCATATGGCTGCCAATATCCTTCTTGTTGAGCCTCATTGTCTTGATTTTGTGAGCCCTGCACCAAACAAATTAATTCATTAAGCTTTTGATTATAATCTATTGACGAACTTGAGTTTGGTTGGGCATATTGAATATGAGGTGGCTGCCAATATCCTTCTTGTTGAACATGCTGAGGTTCCCACCATATAGAGTTTGAATGATCACTCCAATCTGAATTGTAAGTATTGGAAAACACGTTATTCCTTGATTGAAGATCAAATATATCAACGCTTTGCATTTGGGACCTTTCCATGAGCTGTGACAATAGATAAGCATTATCAAGTGCCATGTTGTGCTTCTCTAGTACTTGAATTCAACAAACAAAACACAAATCAAAATGCATAACTAAAATACATAACAGAAACGAACAATCCAAGAGATTAGCAAATTTGCTAATCCCCGGCAACGGCGCCAAAATTTGATGCGAGAATTATACGCACAAAAATTAACCCTCTTTTTGACAATTGTAGTATAGAATGTAAGTAGGGATCGTTCAGGACCGGGGATTAGGAGGGATTGTTAATCACTTGGATTTCACTCAAAAACGTAAAAACACAATATAAAACACTCTACTAGACTCAAAGAATGCAAAACTAAACTTTAAAACACTAAAACAAACCAAAAGACTCAAACATCACCCAAAACACTCAAAACTGCCTTAAAAACACTTTCTGGGCAGTTTTGAGCACTTTGGTGAATTTTGACGAATTTGTATAACAAATTGAATCAAAACACTTATAAACACAAACGAAAACACTTTCTAACTAATTTGGACATTAAAGTAAGGGGGGATTGAGTTTTGGACGAAATTAAACTAATGGCACAGATTCTCTAATTAAAACAGATTGTAAGTATGAATGTGATGGATTGCTAGCTAAGGGGTTCATCTCCATACATGTTACACTTGCATAATAAAACGATTTCCAATTGCGTTTCAATAAACCATTAATTCTCAACACCCCAAGTTAACCGTGATGCACTAATTAACCTTCAAATCTTCCTAACGTTATTGAATTGGATGATTGCATACAACAACCCAAAACATTCCCCACAAGTCCCCTACATGATTGCATAATAGAGATACAAGCAAGAATCATTACGCTCTATGAAAATTATAAGTGTTGACGAGGCATTCGTTACTATGATTGCATGAAACTTATGCCAAGAATTCGTTTAACGCGATTGTTTATAAGCAACCTCCACTACTTGTGAATATAAGTTCGTAACTATTAGGTGAAACTCACTTATATTCTAGCGTCATATTCATGCATGAAAATTAAGCGTGTACTCTCAATAAACATACATAAATAAGTTATCAATCAAACAGTTAAACAAATTGAATCCACAACTTATGAAACGCAATTAGAAGTAATCAAATCAAAATGCAACCATAAACATATATTTCGAATCCCCCCCTAGCCAAGGGGGGGTTTAGTTCCTCATACGTACAAAACAAAGAGAATTGAAATTAAACATTGAAATCAAAGAAACACCTAAACATTCCAACAACTCAAACTTGAATTGTATGAACGTTTAGGCCTTCTTCTCTTCCTCTTTATTGTGGCACAAGGTCTAAGGATAGTTTGATGGTGTGAATGGTTTGGGGAGTGGTGAAAATGGAAGGGGGAGGCCATGGCAATGGGATGATTTCTGGTGGTGTTTGGATTGGTAGGGAGACTCACGGCACAAAGGGCTCTCTTTGGTGAATTTCTGAAAATGGAAGAATGAATGAGAATGAATTAATTGTGGCTGCAATGGATGCTTATTTATAGGTGAAAAGGAGGGAATATGACAGCTAGGTTATGATGATGAATGCATGTGCAAAGTTGGTTGAATGATTATGGGTACATGTGGCTGATTTATATGAAGGGAATGCATGTGAAGTGGTTGGAACAAAGGGGGAATGCACGGCATGGGTAGGATTGAATGTGTCAATGATGGCAGATTGTGTATGTGAATGATTAGGGTGAATGTGCATGTGCTTTGACAGCTAGGTTGAATAAATTAAAGGGAGTGCATGTGGCTTGGCTGGAATGATTGGAATGCAATGATGAAATGGGATGGAAGTGCACGGCAAAGGTGTTTTTGATTGATTATGGAGATGCATGTGGATTAAAGGAATGCATGTGCAATGACAGCTAGGTTAAATGATTAAAGGGTGCATGTGGGTTGGAAATGCATGTGGAATGGCTGTTTTATTTGTTGGGAAAGCATGTGATTAAAGAGTGGGAGTGCATGTGATTAAAGAGTGGAATGCTAGGTTGGAAATGCATGTGGCTGCAATGAAGGAAAGCTGGAATGGTGTGTGGAATTATGATGGGAGGCCACGGCATAGAATGTGTTTAGTTGCATGTGGCTGAAATTGGAAGGGGGAAGGTATGGTTATGATAAGTGATAAGTGTATGGTTATGATAAGTGATAAGTGAATGGTTTGATAAGTGATAAGTGATAAGTGAATGGTTTGATAAGTGATAAGTGAATGGTTTGGTCTTCAATTTCGTCCATCTACTTGGCTTTAAGCATATGCAATCCATTCCAATCTCTAATTTGCTCTAAAAGGCTCCAAAAGGCATCCTTTTGCATACTTTGCCCTTAGAATTTGAAAACACACAAAAGAAGCATAAAGGACTAAAATAACTAAAGAAACATAACGTAAATGCACGAGAACTAGCCATTTAAGTAGCATGAATATGCTCCTATCAGTTATCAAAAGCTCCCCTCCCTTGGTTTTGAGTTCCATGCTTCGTGTAATGACATTTTCTAGTGCATCGGCGTTCAACTCTTCAAGGTATCCCTGCGCCAAAGAGTCAACTATATCAATGGAGAAACATGAATGATCCTCACTAGGATACTTAATAGAATCCGAAAGATTAAAATTAACAACTTCCCCATCAAATTCCATGGAAAAAGTTCCATTAAACACATCAATCTTCGTCCGAGCCGTCTTCATGAATGGCCGTCCAAGGAGGATTGGCAACGAAGGGGCATGGTCAGATTCATCCATCTCGAGCACATAGAAATCCGCCGGAAAGATTAAATGATTAACCTGCACTAACACATCTTCCAAAACTCCCTTTGGATAGGCATTAGATCTATCGGCCAATTGTATGATTACACTGTCATTTTTCAATACTCCTAGGTGAAGGAAAATTTGTGAAAAACATGTTCATTTAAGCAACATCAATAGCATGCAATTAACAATTAAAGGCGGAATCATGCTTGTATGCACTTAAAACAAAACATTTACCCATGAAATTCAAAGCCTAGTAGATAGGTGAATCAAGACTCAACTCAAAACAAAGTGAGTTGAGAAATCAATACCTTTGTAGATTCCTCTTTGCATAAGCAAAGGCTAATCACCCAAAGAGAGGGCCTTCATTCCTTGCATCTTGGATCCATGGATTTGGATGGATGAAAAGGTTTCTCCAAGTTCCCAAAATTGAGAACCTCTAAGTCTCCACACCAAGGTATATTGTAGAAGAAATGAGTGACCTAGAGGAAGTAAGATTGCTAGCTATTCCCCTCTAGATTGGCCGGCCTCTTTGAGAGCAAAGGGAGGTTTTTGTGTTCTCATCTTTACTCCCTAGAAAACCCTAAGGATGAAATGGCTATAAAGATGTCTTTATACCACCTCACAATGGAGTGGCAAACTTGCAATTAAGCCAAGTTCACTACCCTCCTCTAAATGGCCGGCCTAAGGGGATTTATTGGGCTATTTGGGCCTTTGTGAATCATTATTCATTAAGTTGTCATACAACTTAAGTCAATGGACTTGACGTTCGAAGCCCATTAGGCCTTAAGGTCCAAAACTATCCCGAGGTCTTTTAACGAACTTATTCGTTTGATTAATAATCATATTAATTAATCCTTGCCATAAATAATTAAACCATTTAATTATTCTTACTCATCTCCGTTGAATCTTCAATCTCTACCTTACACGGTGTACGATCCATTAGGTTCCTTTTAGCGAGGCAGTGGGCGATTCAAACTCTTTCAAATCGATTGTGAATTGAAACTTACTTTCAATTCTCCCGTTAGTGATAATACACTTTTAAGGCTTCCACAAACCATGAGTGACACCTAGCAGCATATCATGGTTACCCAAGCTAATCAGAAGAGGTGGAGAACCTATTCAGTTTAGGATTACAAATGCAATACGGTCTTTCTCTAATACAATACTCTTGACCACATTGTTTGGTTTGATAGTTTATTCATGTCTATTATCTAATGTGAATCTTGTACTTATATGATTACCTTGAATGTGATCTGGAACGCATTCCAACATCTCATTCATACTCTGGCCAGAGATTCTAAATCATATCATAGAGTATTCTCCCTCAAACAGTTTGAAGGTTAGAGATCCCTTGTTGCGCATTCACTTGCCTCCATGGCTAAGTGGCTTAACGCCAACGATGCCGTTGACACCCTGATAGAGTGACGTTGACATAATCAAAGATTAAGGACCTAACCACAAGACAACTGTGATGCCTCAGGTCAAAAGACTAATTTGCATTATCCCAACCATGAGTTCTCATGTGACATGAATATGAGAACTCTTCGTTGATCGTGTTCAGTGAACTCATTCTCTATTGAGCACCTACGTACTTGTCTTGATGTCACACACACCAATGACTCGAGACTAGTCACTCTCCCTGAGAGAAGACATAGCACGTACTGATCTTAACGGACTGTCAATGCCCAATTGACAATCCTATGATCAGGAACGTTTAGGATGTGTCAACGAAAGAATGGTCTCATGAATCTAACTTCTTTAGATCGCATTCTTCCAATCACATATTCCTTGGACTTATCGTTTAAGCATATAACATTTATATGTGACGGCTCAAACAATAATCTTTGCCCTTTACATTTAAACTACATTAGTTTGAAATGAACTACATTAGTTTGAAATGTCCGTAAAGTATCATCATATGATTGGTTTTAGGGCACATTTCCAACACTAGGTTCATAGATGCATAAATTGAATATGGCATGACATTTATAGAAGCACCTAGGTCTAGCATGGCAGATTCAAAACGAGTGTTACCTATGACACAAGGAATGGTAAAACTACCCGGATCTTTGCATTTGGGGGGTAGTTTGCATTGCAAGATGGCGAAGACATTTTCACCTACCTTTACCACTTCCTTGGTCAACATCCTCTTCCTAGTGGTGCAAAGCTCCTTTAAAAACTTGGCGTACATCGGGACTTGCTTGATTGCATCCAAAAGGGGTATATTAACTTGAACTTTCCGAAATGTCTGAAGGATGTCCTTCTCGGCTTCTTCTTTCTTTGTTTGCATGAACCTACTAGGAAAAGGCACATTCGAAGGAAAAAAATTAGTAGGAACCGAATTTGACACATTCTTACCCTTTTTGGACAAATTGGACAGTTTGGGGTCACTAGGAACTTGCGGCATAGGTATGTCCACCTTTGCCGTGGGTTGGCTTACAGATTTGTATTAGGGACAAGAAAATCAAGCCACAGCCATGCAAAATCAAGACAAGAGGGTGGACCAATTTATATTGCAAGCATAAACATGGTTTTGAATCACCCCCTAGCTAACTAGGGATTTAGCCTCTCATGTTCACAGAAAGAGAAACAAAATTGAAATTAAACATAGAGAACAAAAGATTGATTACACCTAGAACGCTCAACGAATCCACTTGAATTTCTGCACGTTTAAGATCCTCTCTCTTCTTCTCCTTGCTGCGGCAGAGATGGTTTGGGTTGTTTTTGGATGATTTTCTAGGTTATAGATGGGTAGAGGGTGGTAAACGGTTGCGGCAAGGGGTGGTGTATGGAGGTGTGGAATGGTGGGGGGAAGGGGTGGTGGTGTTGCGTGATGTGAAAATTACTTAACACACAAATTAAACCCTCTTGTTGACAATTGTAGTAGATATGTAAGTAGGGATTGTTCTTAAACCGGGGATTAGGAGGGATTGCTTGATGTGAAAATTATGTTAACACACAAATTAAACCCTATTTGTGACAATTGTAGTAATGATGTAAGTAGGGATCGTTCTAACCGGGGATTAACTAGGGGTGCTAATCTAATGTAAATTGACTTAAAAACACAAAAACTAAACTTAAGGACTCTTAACAAGACTACTATGACTCAAAACAGATTTGAAACACTCAAAACTGCCTAAAACAATCAAATTGACTCAAATAGAAACTAGAACTTGATTTGGACGAAATTGAAAGTGTTTATGACTCCAAATGCTTAAAAACACAAAATAAAACAGATATGAGTGACTAAGACTCAACAAAATATGGGGGGATTGTGTTTGGACGAATTTAAACTAAATGGGCAGATTGTAAAGAAAACAGATTGTAAGACAAAATTGTGATGAATCAATGGATGATGGAATAGCTAAGGGGTTCTTCTCCACACATCAAATATATGCAACGTAAGTCAATTTCCAGTTATCAATTCAATAAGTTATGAACCTCGACACTCCAGGTTAATTAGGTCCGCTTAAATTAACCTTCAGATTTCCCTAGAATCATTGAATTGGATGAATATGCATCGCAAACAAATTATTCCTAACAAATTCTCTATATGAACAGCATGATAAAGACATAAGTTAGAATCATTACGTTCTTTGGAAATCATAAGCATCGACAAGGCATTTGTAACTATGAAAAGCATGATACTCTTGCCAGGAATCTACTTAACACGATCGCAACTAGCGACCTTCACTACTTGCGAATATAAATTCATAACAATTAGGTGAAACAAACTTATATCCTAGCACCAGATTCAAGCATGCAAATTAAGCGTGCACTCTCAATCAACATACAAAAATAAGTTCTAAATCAAACGGTTAAGCAAATTGTATCCACGACTTATGCAACGATAACTGGAAGTAATCAACTTATTTCACATATATAATCATGGTTTTGAATACACCCTTAGCCAAAACGAATTTAGCCAATCATACTGAAAGCAAAACAAAGATTACATGAATTAAACATTGAAATTTAAGATAGAATACACCTAAGATTGTTCAACAACTCAGAATGAAGAGCCAAACAATTGTGTGAAACTGTCTCCTTTCCTTTGCTTGCGGCAGATTGAATGATGATGGTTTTTGGGCTGTTTTGATGATGGAGAATGGATTTTGGGTGGTGTAGAGGCACGGCAAGGGGTGTAGGTTGAGTGTGGATGGGTGTTTGATGGTTGAAAGGTGGTGGAGAACTCGGCAAAGAGGTGGAAGAAGGTGGAGCGGCTGCTTGTATTTTCTGGGCGCTAGAATGGTGTTTTTGGGTTCTGCCCTAGGGTGTTTTTGGATGAATTTCTCTGATGAATGATGAATGGCTGCGTAGCTTATGTGTTAGGGGCTGCGGCAACTTAAGGTTCATATATATATAGCATGGTAAAAACCCTAGGAATCAGAATTAGGGTTAAATCTAGCAGATTCAAGTGATTAAGGCCCTTAGGGCTTGCAGCAAAAGTTGGGAACTTAAGTCCTAGCCCAAATGGTTTCAGATATGGACTTAGACAATCCAAATCCAAGAGAAAAAGGGCCAAATCAAATCAGAATCCAATTAGAAATAGGTTTAAGAATTTTCGTCCAAAATTGGGCCTTTTAGAAACCAAATATCTTATGGCTGATTTTGGGTATTCTAGAAGGCATAAAAAGGCGGGGAAGGTGTGGCACCCTTTTAGGGTCAGATAGGGCCTCTAGAAATTTTTAGGTCCACTTGTAGCTAGGATTAAGGTGGAACAAGATTAGGTTAGGACAAGATAGGATAAGGTTTGGATAAGATAAGGTTGGATAAGGTTTTGGATAATGTTTCCTCTTTTCTTGCACTTTCCTTATCTTCTTTGTCATGAACTTTCCTTTTCTGATTTGTAGCATGTTTCTAACCTCTTTTGACTCCAAATTCGTCCATCCACCTTGCTCCATATACAAGCTATCCATAATAAGCCCAAAACTGCTCTAAAAGGCTCCAAAATGCATCCTTTCGCCAAATACGTCTTATGAACCTGAAAACACACAAAAGAAGCTTAAACAACTAAAATAACTAAGAACTAATAACATAAATGCACGAAAACACTCTAAACTGACTCAAAATCGTAAAAACAAAGTTTAACCACTAAACTAGACTCAAAGAATGCAAAACTAAACTATAAAACACCAAAACAAACCAAAAGACTCAAAATAGCAAACAAACACTCAAAACTGCCTTAAAATCACTTTCTGGGCAGTTTTGAACACTATACCCAAATCTGGACGAAATTAAGTTATCACTTGAGTTAAAACACTTAAAAACATCAAGTAAATTGATTTCTAACTAATCTAACACTTTAAATTAATGGGGGAATTGGTTTTGACGAAAATTAAGTAAATTAAGACAAGGACAAAGAAAACAGATTCTTTAGACTAAATTAGGTGAATTGATGAATGATGAGCTAACTAGAGGGTTCTTCTCCACACATGACACACTTGCATTCAAATTGATTTCCAATTGCTTCTTTCAATAAATCATGAAACTCAATACCCCAAGTTAACCGTGAACAGCACTTTTTTAACTTTCAAGTTTTCCTTAAGTTATTGAATTGGATGGGAATGCGCATACAACAACTCAAAACATTCTCTAAAAGTCCCTTACGTGAAAAGCACAATAAAGGTACAATCAAAGATCATTAAGTTTCATGAAAACTATAAGTATTGACGAGGCAATTGTTACTATGAAAAGCATGAAACTTTTGCCAAGAATTCACTTACCGCGATCGTCGATAAACGACCTCCACTACTAGCACATATAAGGTTATAACTATTAGGTGAAATTCCCTTATATTGTAGCTTCAAATCCCTGCATGAAAAACTAAGTGGCCACCTTAATCAACACACAAGAATGAGTTATCAATCAAACAGTTAAGCAAATTGAATTCACAACTTATGAAATAACAATTGGATGTAATCAATTCATCTTGCAAGCATAATCATGGTATTGAATAGCCCCCTAGCCAAAAGGCTTAGTTCCTCATGTTCACAAAACAAAGGAAAACATATTTATACATTGTAAATATAAGAAAGAGGACACCTAAATACTCCAATGATCCAATGTTGAATAGCTATAATCTTCAAGCAATCTTCCTCCTCTCCTTTGCCACGGCACAAGAGGTTTTGGTGAGTTTAGGGGGTTATGGATGATGTAGAATGATGGGTTTAGGTTTGGGATGGATGTAGGTGATAGGAGCATATTTAGGCGACTTAACTAGCTTATTCTTGTGCATTTATGCTATTATTTCTTAGTTAATGTCGCATTACAACTCAATTTCGTGTGTTTGTAGGACCTATGGGGTAAAGTATCAAGAAAGGGCATTTTGGTGCATTTTGGAGCAATTTTGGACACTATGTGGATAGCTTACATTTGGGCTAACATGGATGGACGAATTTTGACTTCAAGAGGCTAGAAATGTGATAAGAAGAGGAAGGAATAAGCTTGGGACAAAGTGGATAAGGTTTTAGTGTCAAAGTATGCAAAAAGAAGTAATTTGGAGCATTCTAGAGCATTTTTGGGCCAAGATTGGATAGTGCAAGCATGGAGGCATGAGGATGGACGAATTTGAAGGCTTGAATTCAGTTAGGGAGCTGCAAGGGGGCCTAAAAACCTTATTTCTAGAAGGCTTTATCTATTCACACATGGTGCCTAATTTCTGTATTGGAAGAACTAGCCGTCCTACCTTGTCTCCAAGTCGTCCTAGCTTGTCACTAGCCGTCCTAGCTTGTCTACCTTGTCCAAGCCGTCCTAGCTTGTCACTAGCTAATAGGAGCATATTCATGCGACTTAAATAGCTTGTTCTCGTACGTTTACGTTATGTTTCTCTAGTTATTTTAGTCCTTTATGCTTCTTTTGTGTGTTTTCAGGTTCTAAGGGCTTAGGGAGCAAGAAAGTGCATTTTGAGGCTATTTGGAGCATTTTTGGGCACGGATTGGATAGCTTAAACATGGAGCAAAGAGGATGGACGAAATTGAAGCCTTGTATGCTCTTTGGGGACATCAAACAAAGGGCCTAGCCCAATCAAACAAATCCTTTGAGCCGTGGAAAACCTCTAGCCCAATCAAACATATTATGCCATGCAAACCAACCTATTTTAGGCCCATTCTATGTACTTAAACCCTAGCCCTTTAAACTAGCCCTATTATGATTTATTCACTTCCATACTCTTCTTAATTCCACATGCATTCACACACATGCACATCATTCACTCACATTACCTAGCCACATGCTTTCCAAGCTTTCCCCCTTAATCATTAAGCAAAACATTCACACACTTGCACCCAAAACACATTGCCGTGCAATGTGTTTCCATTTTCTGCACCTTTCCTCCTTGCAAACACATGCATTCATCATTATAACCCACCTACATTCTACCTAATCCACATGCCCTCCCAACAATATAATTGAGCCAACACATGCATCCAAACAAAGCCAACCTAGCTAACCCTACATGCATTTCTTTATTCATTCTTCATCACATGCATGTTCACCACCATTCACACACACATTCACCCTTTGTGCTGTGCCTTCCCTCTCCTATTTCCAACCACATTCTTCCATTTCCCACTTCATCATTACACCACCTAATCCACATGCACTCCCATCCATTTGATCATTGCATTCATCACCAAAGAACCAACAACAATGCTGTGAGCTTCCCAATTCCTTTCCAACATCTCACATGCATTTCCACCTTCCTACTTCATCATTTCACCACATTCTCCCTCTTTAACTCACATGCATTCATTATTCATTCACTTTGCATTCCCTTTGCAATTACACCCCACATATCCATTTAATCATTCAACCACATTCCCATTAACCACAAAACAAATCACACAACATTACCCAATGCCGTGCATTTTCAATGCATTTCCAGCTTTCCCTTTTATTTCCACATGCAATTCTTCATCATTGCAGCCACAAACACCTTAAACAAACAGCCATATACATCTCCACTCCTCCTATAAATACCCTTGCATTCATTCATTCAAGGATCATCTCATTTCATGCACAACACACCACAAACACTTCCATTCCTTCCTTAGCCGTGAGTGTCTCTCCATTTTCTGCACCATTTTCTCCACCACTCCTCATCCATTTCCATAATCCCCCAATCCATTCAACACACCAACAACATCCCTTAGTCCTTGTGCCACAATAAAGAGGAAGATAAGAGGGCCTAAACGTTCATACAATTCACGTTTGAGTTGTTGGAATGTTTACGCGTTTCTTTAATTTCAATGTTTAAATTCAATTCTCTTTGTTTTGTAATATGAGGAATGGAAGAGAAGAGTGCCTAAACGTTCATACAATTCAAGTTTGAGTTGTTGGAATGTTTAGGTGTTTCTTTGATTTCAAAGTTATGAGGAACTAAACCCTTTTTGGCTAGGGGTGATTTCAATACCATGATTATTTATGTGATATGAATTGATGAATTCCGGTTATGAACTCTTGATTCGTGAATGCAATTGGCTTAACTATTTGATGATTAACTTATTTGTGTTTGTTGATTGAGGGTCGACACTTAATTAGCAAGCATGAATATGTGGCTAAAGTTTAAGAAGGTTTCACATAATCGTTACTAACTTATACTTGAAAGTAGTGAAGGTCGCTTGTCACGATCGCGTTAAGTTTAATTCTTAGCATGAGTAACATGATGTCATAGTTGCAAATGCTTTGTCAATGCTTATGGTTTTCATTATTCTTAATGATCTTCGATTGTATCTCTATTATGATGACATGTAGGGAACTTTTGAGAATGTTTTGGGTTGTCGAATGATGCCATCCAATCCAATAATATAAGGAAAATCTGAGGGTTAACTAGTGATGTCACGGTTAATTTGGGGCATTGTCGTTCATAATTCAATGAAGGAATAACTGGAAATTGATTCATATGCATAAATATCATGTGTGGAGAAAGAACCTCTAGCTAATTCACCAACCATCTTGTTTCACAACACTTGTTTACAATCTGTCCATTTTTGCATTTTGTTTGTTTATTTCAACTTCGTCAAAACTAAAACCCCTTTTTTTTTTATTTCCTTGTTCCCAAGTGTCTTAAATCTGTTTTAATTTAGTCTTTATGTTTTTAAGTCAATTTAGAAGGTTTTAGCAAGCCCTCCTAATCCCCGGTCTAGAACGATCCCTCACTTATCCATTCTACTACAATTGTCAAACGAGGGTTTAATTTGAGTGTCAAGTAATTCTCACATCACTAGCCGTCCTACCTTGTCTCCTACCTTGTCCAAGCCGTCCTAGCTTGTCACAAGCCGTCCTACCTTGTCTCCTAGCCGTCCTACCTTGTCTCCTACCTTGTCCAAGCCGTCCTACCTTGTCCAAGCTACACACTTGTATCCCTTAAGTGTTTCATGTATATATATCCTTGTAATCTTGTAGAGAAAGGGGAGGAGAAAAAAACATTCTCTTCCATATTTTCCACATTTTGCCTAAATTCTGGTACAAAACCTTTTGGTTTCAACTAAGTTCTAAACCTTTCCTAGCCCTATAAATAAGGCTTTGCAGCAAGGCATTAGGGGGGATCACTCATTCACCCAATTTTCGTCCATTCATCTAGCCATACCACTCTACACATCCATACACTTCTGCCGCACCCTTCCCCACCATAATCAACCATCCTCCATCCCTCTAAACAAGGAAAAACCATCCAAAACCACCAATTCCAGAGCCTACACTTTGTGCGGCAGCAAGGAGGAGGAAGAGGAGCCAATCTGTGCATCGAATCCATCTTGGAATTGCTGAGCATTTAGGTGTAATCTTTCTTATGATTTCAATGTTTAAATTCAATACTTTTTGTTGTGCAAGCATGAGGAACTAATCCCCCCTTTGGCTAGGGGGGAATTTCGAAACCATGGTTGTATTTGCATGATGATTTGATTACTTTCAGTTGTGATTTCATGAATGTTGAATTCAATTTGCTTATCTATTTTAATTAAAACTTGCTTATGTATACGAATTGAGAGTGCACGCTTGATTTGCATGCATAAACATGATGCTAGGGTATGAGGGAATTTCACCTAATCGTTGGGAACTTATATTCATGAGTAGTTAAGATTGTTGGTCACAATTATGATAAGTGAATTCTTGGCATAAGTATCATGCGCTTTCATAGTTACGAATGCCTCGTCAACACCTATGATTTCCATAGAATCTAATGATCTTTAATTGTCTTTCTTTTATGCGCTTTCATATAGAAAACTTTTGAGAAATAATTTGATTGCAATGCACCAATTCCATTCAATTCAATGACCTAAGGGAAATCTGAGAGTTAATTTAAGCGTACCTAATTAACTTGGAGTGTTGAGGTTCATGAATTCGTTGATTAAGCAACTGGAAATTGTATTATGTGCAAGTATGCCATGTGTGGAGAAAAACCTCCTAGCCATCTCACCATCCACTTAATTCCATCAAATTCGTCCAAATCTGCCTAGTTTAATTTCTTGTTTTGTTTTGTTTATTTTCGTCCAACCAAATCCCCATTTATTCTAGAGTGTCTAATTGGTCCAAATATGTTTTAGATTGTGTTTTTGAGAGTTTTGAGTCAAGTTAGAACCAATTTTCGTCCAAATTTGTGTTTAGGCTCAAAACTGCCCAGATTGTGTTTTTAAGGCAGTTTTGAGTGTCTTTAGCCTATTTTGAGTCTTGTGAACGTGTTTGAGTCTTTTTACGTGAGTTTAAGTGTTTGAAAGGTTAATTTTATTTATTTGAGTCAGTTTAGAGTGTTTAGCAAGCCCTCCTAATCCCCGGTGTAAGAATGATCCCTACTTATTTATATGCTACAATTGTCAAAAGAGGGTTAATTTGTGTGTTAAGTAATTCTCGCATCAAATTTTGGCGCCTTTGCCGGGGATTAGCAACTTTGCTAATCCCTTGTTATTTCTTTTTAGTTATTTTTGTGTGTTATTAGTTTTTTATTTATTTTAGTTTCTGACCTATTTGTTTCCTTGTTTTAGGCACTAGTTTATGACTCGGAGTTCTCAACCGGTTCATGCGCATATCTTAGACTTTGACGACGATTTTGAGCAAGCCTTGAGAAGAAAGAAGAATCAACAAGAGCCTCAACCACCTCCACCTGCACCAGACCTTGAAGAGGATGAAATACAAGTGGAGGAGGAGGCCACGGCAAGGGTTGTTGAGGAAGAACAAGTTATGGCAGTCGACAACCGAACAATCAAGGAGCTTTCCGCTTCGGGATTGGTTAATGCCATGCCTCTATGCATTCAATATCCAAGGGCAGCCCCCGACAAGACTGCCGAGTTCGAACTCAAGTCCAGTTTATTGCATCATATTCCTAAGTTCCATGGGTTGTCTATGGAAGATCCCAATAAACACTTGAAGGAGTTCGAGGTTGTTTGCTCAAGTATGACCCCGGTGAATGTTGATGGGAGCATTTTGAAGATGAAGGCTTTTCCCTTTTCTCTCTTGGAAAAGGCTAAAGATTGGTTGTATGAACTAGCTCCCGGAACTGTCACATCATGGGAGAGTATGAAAAAGGGCGTTTTTGGAGAAGTTTTTCCCAACTTCTCGAGTCATTCTTTTACGTAAAAGAATTAGTGGCATTCAGCAAGATCAAGGTGAATCATTTCCAACTTATTATGAACGTTTTAAAACCCTTGTTGCTTCATGTCCACAGCACCAGATGAAGGAGGAGCTTATTCTCCAATATTTCTACGAAGGGCTTCTACCAATTGAACGTCAAATGCTAGATGCCTCAGCGGGTGGAGCTTTAGTGGACAAAACACCCATGGCCGCCAAGACTCTCATTGCCAACCGAGCTTTGAATGCTCAACAATACGAAGGAGTTGGCCAAAGAGACATGCCACGGCAGCAACAAAGTGTCAATGAGGTAAGTGCAATTTCTGACATTCAATCACAATTGGCTAATCTTACTTCTCTTGTGTCTCAGGTTGTCATGGGGTCAAAACCACAAGAAAACCAAGTGTGTGGCGTCTGCTCAATGCAAGGGCATCCATCCGAGACATGCCCTCAATTGATAGAGAATGGAGGATGGGAATCTGCCAATGCCGTGGGTTATGGGAACCAAAACCAACCAAGGAGTGATCCTTTCTCTAACACATACAATCCCGGTTGGAGAGATCATCCAAATTTCAAATGGGGGGAGCCACAACAACCCCAACAATCTGCACCACAAAGGGGATTTCAACAAAACCCCCCTGGGTTCCCACGGCCATACCAATCCAACCAACCACCATTGTCCCAAAACAACTCAGGTTCGTCTTTTGATAATTCTCAAGTTATTCAATTACTAACTCAATTGGCGCAGGGGCAAGAAAAACAAGCAAAGGACATGCACAATTACGCCAATGAAGTGCAAAATCAAGCTCGAGAGGTGACTGAATTGAAGAGACAAGTGGGACAAATGGCTGAGTTCATGGGCCAATTTAGAGAGCAAGGCAAGTTACCTAGTTCAACCGTTGTCAACCCGAAAGGAGGGTTCGAATCTGCCAAAGCAATCATGTTGCGAAGTGGAAAACAAGTTGGAACGGCCTCACAACCCCCTAAATCTGCCCCAGCGGAGGACGAAAAGTTGCAATTTGAGGAGGGGGAGCAAGAACAAGCCACCGCAAGGGTAGAAAACACCATGCCGCAGCCACCTAACCTACACCATTCGGCTTCCAAGGGTAAGAATGTTCCAAGTTCGATTATTTCTAATGCTATTCCTCCAAATGTACCCTTTCTTCGCAGATTCATGCAAACAACGAAGGAGGAAGCTGAAAAAGACATTTTAGAGACATTTAGAAAAGTACAAGTCAATATACCACTTTTGGATGCAATTAAGCAAGTTCCAAGGTATGCTAAGTTTTTAAAAGAACTTTGCACCACTAGGAAGACAATTTCGAACAAAGAGGTTGTCAAGGTAAGTGAAAATGTCTCAGCCATCTTGCAACGTAAATTGCCCCCTAAATGCAAAGATCCGGGTAGTTTTACAATTCCTTGTGTTATTGGCAATAATCGGTTTGAACATGCCATGCTAGACTTAGGTGCATCTATTAATGTTATGCCTTACTCGATTTATGCATCTATGAACCTAGGTGAGTTAAAAAATGATGGTGTGATTATTCAATTGGCCGATAGATCTAATGCCTATCCAAAGGGTATTTTGGAAGATGTGTTAGTGCAGGTTAATCATCTAATCTTTTCGGCGGACTTCTACGTATTGGAAATGGAAGAATCAAACCATGCCCCGTCATTGCCAATTCTTCTTGGCCGGCCCTTTATGAAAACCGCCCGCACAAAGATTGATGTGTTTAACGGGACTTTGACAATGGAATTTGATGGGGAAGTGATTAATTTCAATCTTTCTTAATCTATTTAAGTACCCTCTTGATGATCATTCATGTTTTGCTATTGATGTAATTGATTCGTTGGCGCAGGACCATTTTGAACAATTGAACGAAGATGCACTCGAATTGGTCATTACAAAATGAATGGAAATCAAAGACAAGGAAGTAGGGCAGGTGCATACCCACGGCATGCATGGTGAGCACCATGCCGTGCCCCCTAGTGATGACATGGTGGAGCTAGTGGCTGCCCTTGAGTCATTGCCACTACAATCTGGTAAGTCCTCGGACCCAATTTCAATTCCACTTTCGACTGATAAGCCCATTCCTTCAGTTGTGCAGCCACCTTCCCTTGAACTTAAACCATTGCCAAGCCATTTGAAGTATGTTTTCTTGGGAGATCAAGAGACCTTGCCCATCATCGTATCCTCCTCACTCACGGCACAAGAAGAACGTAAGTTAGTGAGGGTGTTAAAGGAGTACAAAACCGCCATTGGTTGGACCTTGGCCGACATCAAGGGAATAAGCCCGACTACGTGCATGCATCGTATACTTTTGGAGGAGGGGTCCAAAGCATCTCGAGAGGCTCAACGCCGACTCAACCCTCCAATGATGGAAGTTGTGAAGAAGGAGATAATCAAGCTCTTGGATTGTGGAGTGATCTATCCAATTTCGGATAGTCGGTGGGTGTCTCTGGTGCAATGTGTTCCAAAGAAATCCGGAGTAACTGTGGTGACAAATGCCGAGAATGAGCTTGTTCCTATGCGAATCCAAACAGGTTGGAGGGTTTGTATTGACTATAGGAAGCTTAATGCCATGACAAGGAAAGATCATTTTCCCTTGCCATTCATTGATCAAATGCTTGAAAGGTTAGCGGGTTATGCTTTTTATTGTTTTCTTGATGGATATTCAGGTTATAATCAAATTGTGATAGCTCCGGAAGATCAAGAAAAAACCACTTTCACATGCCCTTTTGGTACATTTGCTTATCGTCGTATGCCATTTGGTTTATGTAATGCACCTGCCACATTTCAAAGATGCATGATGAGCATATTTTCAGATTATGTTGAGAAAATTATTGAGGTTTTTATGGATGATTTCAGCGTTTTTGGTGATTCATTTGATGGTTGTTTAAATAATCTTAGTTTGATTTTAAAACGATGCGTTGAAACTAACCTTGTGTTAAATTGGGAAAAATGTCATTTCATGGTTAAACAAGGCATAGTTTTAGGTCATATTATTTCTGAAAAAGGTATTGAGGTAGATAAGTCAAAGATAGATCTTGTGCGTCACTTACCCTCTCCTACTTCGGTTAGAGAGGTTCGTTCGTTCCTTAGACATGCAGGTTTTTATAGGAGGTTCATCAAGGATTTCTCGAAGGTCTCCCAACCTTTATGCCGCCTCCTACAAAAAGATGCACCTTTCAACTTCACCAAGGAATGCACGGCAGCTTTCCAACTCCTTAAGGACATGCTAACCACGGCACCCATCATTGTGCCACCGGATTGGAGCCTTCCATTCGAGCTAATGTGTGATGCATCCAACTATGCGTTAGGAGCTATGTTGGGCCAAAGGAAGGACAAGAAGCCGCATGTCATCTACTACGCATCTCGGACGTTGAATGACGCTCAATTGAACTATTCCACTACTGAAAAAGAACTTCTTGCCATTGTCTTTGCTTTAGATAAATTTCGATCATATTTACTTGGTACTAAGGTTATTATTTTTATTGATCATGCAGCTTTAAAGTACTTGTTCACGAAGAAGGAAGCCAAACCACGGCTAGTTCGATGGATGCTACTTTTCAAGAGTTTGACATCGAAATCAAGGACAAAAAGGGAAGTGAAAATGTGGTGGCTGACCACCTAAGCCGCATGATACATGAGGAGGAGCCGTACCCTATTGTAGAAACTTTTCCCGACGAGCAATTGCTATCCATTAAGGTAAGTGAGCCTTGGTATGCGGATTTGGTAAATTATTTGGTGACTAAACAAGTTCCTAACACTTTAAATAGAAACCAACGTGATAAATTGAAAAAAGATGCTAGGTTTTATGTTTCGGATGATCCATACTTGTGGAAATATTGCTCGGATCAGATTATACATAAGTGTGTGCATGACATGGAATTCACTTCTATTTTAACATTTTGTCACACTTATGCATGTGGGGGACATTTTGGGACACAACGCATAGCCCTTAAGGTTTTAGAATGTGGATTCTATTGGCCAACTTTATTTAAGGATGCTAGAAACTTTTGTATGTCTTGTGATCGTTGCCAAAGAATGGGCAACATTAGTGCAAAGGATCAAATGCCGCAAAATGTTATTCTCCCGGTTGAAATTTTTGATGTTTGGGGTATTGATTTTATGGGTCCTTTTCCTTCCTCACATGGTTTCTTGTATATCTTACTTGCTGTGGATTATGTGTCGAAATGGGTGGAAGCAAAAGCCACCCGAACTAATGATTCTCGAGTGGTTGCAGATTTCATTAGAACTAACCTATTTGCAAGGTTTGGAATGCCACGAGTGATCATAAGTGATGGAGGATCTCACTTTTGCATTCGAACCATTGAGGCTTTGCTCAAGAAGTACAACGTCACGCATAAGGTTTCAACACCTTATCATCCTCAGACCAATGGGCAAGCTGAAGTTTCAAATAGGGAAATTAAGCAAATTCTAGAAAAAACCGTGGGCCCTACAAGGAAGGATTGGAGTGGACGGTTGGAGGATGCGTTGTGGGCCTATCGCACGGCATATAAGACACCCCTGGGCATGTCTCCATTTCGGCTCATTTATGGCAAACCATGCCATCTTCCCGTAGAATTGGAGCACTGATAGGAGCATATTCATGTGACTTAATTAGCTTGTTCTCGTGCATTTACGTTGTGTTTACTTAGTTGTTTTAGTGTTTAAGGCCACTTTTGTGTATTTTCGGATTATAAGGCTGATGCGAGAATTATACGCACACAAATTAAACCCTCTTTTTATCAATTGTAGTATAAGTATAAGTAGGGATCGTTCTTAACCGGGGATTAGGAGGGATTGCAAAATCACTTGGAAACTGACTCAAAGACGTAAATTAAAGTTTAAAACACTAAACTAGACTCAAAGAATGCAAAACTAAACATTTAAAACACTAAAACAAACCAAAAGACTCAAACAGCACCCAAAACACTCAAAACTGCCTTAAAAACACTTTCTGGGCAGTTTTGAGCACTTTGACTACTTTGGACGAAATTGGGTAATAAAATGAATCAAAACACTTAGAAACCCAAACTAAGACACTTTCTAACTAAGTTGGACACTAAAGTAAAGGGGGATTGAGTTTTTGACGAAATTAACTAAAATGCACAGATTGTAATTAAAAACAGATTGTAAAGATGAATGTGATGGAATTGAATTGATGGGATGGCTAGCTAAGGGGTTCATCTCCACACATGTTACACTTGCATAATAAAAAGATTTCCAATTACATTTCAATAAACCATGAATTCTCAACACCCCAAGTTAATTAGGTCCGCTTAAATTAACCTTCAAATCTTCCTAACGTTATTGAATTGGATGATTGCATACGACAACCCAAAACATTCCCCACAAGTCCCCTACATGGTTGCATAATAGAGATACAAGCAAGAATCATTACGCTCTATGAAAATTATAAGTGTTAACGAGGCATTCGTTACTATGATTGCATGAAACTTATGCCAAGAATTCGTTTAACGCGATTGTTTATAAGCAACCTCCACTACTTGTAAATATAAGTTCATAACTATTACGTGAAACTCCCTTATATTCTAGCGTCATATTCATGCATGAAAATTAAGTGTGCACTCTCAATAAACATACATAAATAGGTTATCAATCAAATAGTTAAACAAATTGAATTCACAACTTATGAAACGCAATTAGAAGTAATCAAATCAAAATGCAAGCATAAACATATATTTCAAATCCCCCCCTAACCAGGGGGGGTTTAGTTCCTCATGATACAAAACAAAGAGAATCAAAGAAACGCCTAAACATTCCAACAACTCAAACTTGAATTGTATGAACGTTTAGGCCCTCTTCTCTTCCATTCCTCATTCGTACAAAACAAAGGGTATTGAAATTAAACATTGAAATCAAAGAAACACCTAAACATTCCAACAACTCAAACTTGAATTGTATGAACGTTTAGGCACTCTTCTCCTCCTCTTCGTTGTAGCACAAGGTCTAAGGATAGGTTTGGAGGGATGGGGAGTTATGGATGGTGTAGAATGATGTGTTTAGGATAGGGATGGATGTAGGGGACCTCAAGGCTTCTTTTTGGGCAGAAAATATGAAGAATGGTGAAGTATGGATGTGTTATAGAGAGGGGATGAATTTCTGGCGTGAATGGTGAATGAATTGTGTATGAATGGGAATGAATGTTTTGAATGAATGCAATGCATGGTTTTATAGGGAGAGAAGGGATGGGAGAACATGTGAATGGCAGCTAGGAATGATTAAAGAAGGGAATGCATGTGTAATGACAACTAGATTGGTTGGTGCAATGATGAAATGGATGGGAGAGGGAACATGACAGCTAGGTAAAGTGAATGTGGCTGCATGTTTGAATGATTAAATGATGCATGTGGGTTGGAAATGCATGTGCAATGATTCTTTGGTGCTGAAAATGCATGTGTAAGCATGTGTTGGCTGAATTAAAGAATGTGAGGGAATGATGAAAGGGGAAACATGACAGCTAGGTTGAATTATGAAGAGTGAATGCATGTGGCTGATTTATGTGAATGATTATGGGTGATTATGATAAGTGATAAGTGGTGATGATAAGTGTATGATATGTGATTATGATAAGTGATAAGTGGTGATGATAAGTAATGATTTATGATAAGCGATAAGTGGTGATGATAAGTAATGATATGTGGGAGTGTGGCTGAAATGAAGGAGTGGAATGTTGGAATGTTATGCACGGCTAAGGATATAGGAGAGGTTTAAATGTCGTAAAACTAAAGGGAACAAGGTTCCAACACTTTGGTCTTCAATTAGGTCTTCAATTTCGTCCAACACTTTGGCTCCAAGCATAGGCTATCCATCCTTAGCCCAAAAGTGCTCCAAAAGTCTCCAAAATGCATCTTTTTGCTCCTTTAGCCCTTTGGACCTACAAACCCACGAAAATAGCTTAAAGTACTAAAATAACTAAAGAAACATAACGTAAATGCACAAGAACAAGCCATTTAAGTCGCATGAATATGCTCCTATCAAAGGCCAAAGTGTGCAAGAAGATGCAAATTGGAGCTTTTTGGAGCGAAAGAGGAATGAATGAGTTGAAGACGTGAAGAAACGACGAATTCCTACTCCAACGATGAATTCTTACCAAAACGAGGAATCCTACTCAAACAAAGTTTCCTATTTTAGGAAAGTTAACCCTAAGTTTCCCGTTTTGGTAACCTTTCCTAATCTTAAACGTCCGTATTTTCTAGCCACTTTGAAGTCCTTGTAGGCGCTTTAGGACACAAAACGAATGCCCTAGCCCAAATTCTAGCCTAAGCCGTGCCTTTCCCCTTCTTTCCTTCCCTTGCCGTGCAAGGGAGGGTACTTTGGTCCCATTTCATGCACAAAAACCCTAACCCTAATCACCCTAATTACATAGCAGCCGCACCCTTTTAAATCTTTCCCCCTTTAACTTCTGATTTTTCCTAAATTTTAGAAGCCTTTGAATTTATTTTAGTTAATAAAAATAAGCTAGGGTTAATTTCTGGAACAAAAACATTTTTCAAACCCTAGGTTCTACCATTTTAGCCGCATCTCCCATTGATCCATATCAGCCACCATAAACTGATTTCCCCCAAAGCCGCACCTATTTTCTAACCCTAGTCTCTCTTCTCTTATTTTATTCTCTTCAGATTTTTACTCTTAAAAATGACCCTAGCCGTCCCTCCACACATGGACTAATCAGCCACATTCTATAATCATTTACCCTAATTCCATCCATTCTCTCCCTATCAGCCGTAGCATCCATTCACCTTAATTCATTTCATTCCCATTCATTCTACACACACATTCATTCAGCCACCACCCTAATAACCCTAAAAAAATCCCATAAGCCGTGCATTCCATTTTAACCCTAACACTAATCTCAGCCATTCACACATATAACCCTAATTTCCATTCAAGCCGTGCGCCCCCCCCCCCCCCCCCCCCCCCGCCCCATTTACCATTCACCCTAATAAACTAAAAAATTATTCCAGCCGTGGGTTCCCATTCATGCCATTTTTTATTCAGCCACCATCTACATTTTTATTCCATTTTTCCTTCCATAACCCGTGCATCACACATCTCCCATACATGAAAGCCGCAGCCATCACTCATTCACCCTAGAACCCGTGCATTCCATCACCCAAAAACCATCAGCCGCAACCTATAGCCTCCATTGCAGCCATCTTCCACATACTTCCCAACCTGTCCGCAGCCTTCCCACCATTGCAGCCACCATTCTACACCATTCAACACCTTCCTACCACCTTGCCGCACCACTTTAACACCCTAAATCCATCCCTAACCCAGAAATTCACCCAAAATCATCCAAAACCCAATCTGCCGCAGCAAGGAGAAGGGGAAAGAGGAGCTTCGACGCGCACCAATTCACATGGATTCGTTGGGCGTTCTAGGTGTAATCAATCCTTTGTTCTTTATGTTTAAATTTAATTGTATTTCTCTTTTTGTGACTATGAGAGGCTAAATCCCCCTAGTTAGCTAGGGGGTGATTCGAAACCATGTTTATGCTTGCAATATGAATTGATTACTTTTGGTTGGAATTTTATGAATGGTGAATTCAATTTGTTTAACTGCTTGATCGATAACTTATTTATGTATGTTGATTGAGAGTGCACGCTTAATTTTCATGCATGAATATGACGCTAGAATATAAGTGAATTTCACCTAATAGTTATGAACTTATTTTCACAAGTAGTGGAGGTTGCTTATAAACAATCGCGTTAAATAAATTCTTGGCATAAGTTTCATGCAATCATAGTAACGAATGCCTCGTCAATACTTATAGTTTTCATGATGCTTAATGATTCTTGCTTGTATCTCTATTATGCAATTCATGTAGGGAACTTGTGGGGAATGCTTTGGGTTGTCGCATGCAATCATCCAATTCATTAACTTAAGGAAAACTTGACAGTTAATTTAAGCGGACCTAATTAACCCGGGGTGTTGAGTTTCATAATTCATTGAAAGACCAATTGAAAATCAAAGTGTATGCAAGTGTGACATGTGTGGAGAAGAACCTTCTAGCTAGCATTCATCCATATTTTCATTACATTCATATTTAGAATCTGCCCTAATTGACAATCTGTGCATTTTAATTAATTTCGTCAAAAACTCAATCCCCCCTTACTTTTGTGTCCAGTTTAGTTAGAAAGTGTCTTAGCTTGTGTTTTTAAGCATTTTGATTCATTCTATTACCCAATTTCGTCCAAAGTTACCAAAGTGCTCAAAACTGCCCAGAAAGTGATTTAAGGCAGTTTTGAGTGTTTTGGGGCTGTTTTGAGTCTTTTGATTTGTTTGAGTGTTTTTATTGTTTAGTTTTGCATTCTTTGAGTCTAGTTTAGTGTGTCAAACTTTATTTTACGTTTTTGAGTCAGTTTCCAAGTGATTTTGCAATCCCTCCTAATCCCCGGTTAAGAACGATCCCTACTTATTTATATACTACAATTGTCACAAGAGGGTTTTAATTTGTGTGCTTACTTAGTTTGCATCAAGCACAAGGCGCATTGGGCCATCAAGACATTTAACATGGACATTGATGCCGCTGGACTTCACAGGAAGCTCCAATTGAATGAATTAGAAGAGATTAGGAACGAGGCGTATGACAACGCTCGAATTTACAAGGAGAAGACCAAGGCTTTCCATGATAAGATGATTTGAGGCAAATAATTCTCCATTGGGCAGAAAGTGCTACTCTTTAATTCCCGCCTTCGCTTGTTTCCTGGTAAGTTGCGTTCTAAGTGGGTTGGCCCGTTTGTTATTACTAATGTCTTTCCTTATGGTGCAGTCCAAGTTCAAAGCTTGAAAACAGGACAGGAGTTCAAGGTGAATGGCCATCGAGTAAAATGATAGGAGCATATTTATGCACCTTAGTTTAGATTATCTTGTGCATTTAAAGTGTTTTTCCTTAGTAAAGTAGTCTTTTAAGCTAGTTTTATGTATTTTCAGGATTTAAGGGCAAAGTATACAAAATGATGCATTTTGGAGCATTTTAGAGCAAAATTGGGCTTGGAATGGATAACATATGCTTGGAGCAAAAGGAATGGACGAAATTGAAGACCTAAAGGAGGATTTGGAGTTACATCTTTTCCTAAACTAAGTAATAAAGCCTTAGGATATTTTCTGCCCAATATTTCCCACCATAGCAGCACCCTACATGCATTCACTCTTCATAATTCACTCACATGCTCTCCCATCATCATTCCACACCTCCATTGCAGCCACCAACCAACCTAGCTGTCACCCACATGCTCTCCCATCATCATTCCCTCTTTAACCTATTCAGCCACATCCATGCACTCTTCATGATGGCAACCACCAACCAACCAAGCTGTCATATTCCCTCTTTAATCATTCATCCACCTATAAATAAACATCCATTGCAGCCACAAAAGGGGGAACCATTCATTCACCATTCACGCCAGAAATTCATCCCCTCTCTATAACACATCCATACTTCACCATTCTTCATATTTTCTGCCCAAAAATAAGCCTTGAAGTCCCCTACATCCATCCCTATCCTAAACACATCATTCTACACCATCCATAACCCCCAAAACCTATCCTTAGACCTTGTGCCGCAACAAAGAGGAGGAGAAGGGCCTAAACGTTCATACAATTCAAGTTTGAGTTGTTGGAATTTTTAGGTGTTTCTTTTCCTTGATTTCAATGTTTAATTTCAATTTTCTTTGTTTTGTGCGTATGAGGAACTAAACCCCCCCTTGGCTAGGGGGATTCGAAATGCTTGTTTATGCTTGCAATATGATTTGATTACTTCCAATTGCGTTTCATAAGTTGTGAATTCAATTTACTTATCTATGTGAATTACATTGATTTGTGTGTGTTGGTTGAGAGTGCACGCTTAATTATCATGCATAAATTGGATGCTAGGATATAAGGAAATTTCACCTAATCGTTATGGAATTATATTCACAAGTAGTAAAGGTTGATGATCTCAATCGCATTAAGTAAATTCTTGGCATAAGTTTCATGCAATCATAGTAACAAGTGCTTCGTCAACGCTTATGGTTTTCATAGAACTTAATGATTCTTGCTTGTATCTCTATTATGCAATCATGTAGGGGACTTGTGGGGAATGTTTTGGGTTGTCGTATGCAATCATCCAATTCAATAACGTTAGGAAAATTTGAGGGTTAATTAGTGCAATTCACGGTTAATCTGGGGCGTTGAGAATTCATGGTTTATTGAAAAGCAATTAGAAATCGTTTTGTGTGCAAGTGTGACATGTGTGGAGAAGAACCCTCTAGCTAGCATTTCATCCATATTTTCATCAAATTCATCTTTACAATCTGTTTGAATTACATTCTGTGCATTTTATTTAATTTCGTCAAAAACTCAATCCCCCTTTGCTTTAGTGTCCAACTTAGTTAGAAAGTGTCTTAGTTTGTGTTTTTAAGTGTTTTGATTCATTTTATTACCTAATTTCGTCCAAAGTAGTCAAAGTGCTCAAAACTGCCCAGAAAGTGTTTTTAAGGCTGTTTTGAGTGTTTTGGGTGCTGTTTGAGTCTTTTGGTTTGTTTTAGTGTTTTAAGTGTTTGGTTTTGCATTCTTTGAGTCTAGTTCAGTGTTTTAAACTTTATTTTACATTTTTGAGTCAGTTTCCAAGTGATTTTGCAATCCCTCCTAATCCCCGGTTAAGAACGATCCCTACTTATACTTATACTACAATTGTCACAAGAGGGTTTTAAGTTGTATGCGTATAATTCTCACATCATAAAACCCTACTATGAGAATTTCGAGGAGCATGTGGTGGATGATGTACCCCTCCATGCCTTGGGTACTACTAGTGAAGCTTAGCATGGCGTATTCGTCCGGCTGGAAGACGTTAAAGCAAGCGCTTCTTGGGAGGCAACCCATGTATTCGACAAGGAGAAGATGGAACTTTCACTCCAAACCCAGATTTGCGTTTCTAAACCCTTCTCTTTGCTGCTTTATTTTGTTATGCTTAGTTGTTTGTGATTTGTTTGCTTTTATGTGAGTCTTTGTGTGAAACACTGAGGACAAGTGTTTTTATGCAAAATTCATGGGATTCTATCACCTATCACTTCTAATGTTGTTTCTCACTGTTTTTAAGTGTTTTTAGTGCGTTTTAAGCTGTTTTGGTGTGTGTTGAAGTAAAAATCCGAAAGTTTGGAAAAAAACAATTGAAAAAAGTGTTTTGAAAAAGGCAAAAAAGAGTTGTTTTTGTGTGTTTGTTGTGTCTTAGGGTACCTTCCAACACAATGATGAGGATTTGGTTTTTAATTGCATGACTATTAAAGAAAGTTACAAACATGGATGGAAGTTTGATATACTCTTTGGTTTATGCTTAGTTGTAGTTATAGTTTACGAATTCACATGTAATCACAAAGAAAAAAAATTAGTTTTTGTAACATGCTTGAAGGAATGAACGCAAACTAACGCTACATCCCTGAGAGACTTGAACCTAAACGTTTATTTGGAGAGTATTAATCTGTGCATTCTTGTTTTCTAAAGTCGTTGCATGATCTCATTATTCTTTGCTTGGTTGCTACTTATAATGCGTTTCATCACTATAGTTGATAGGCACATATTCACGCGACTTAATTAGCTTGTTCTCGTGCATTTATGTTGTGTTTACTTATCTATTTCAGTGTTTAAGGCCATTTTTGTATATTTTCAGATTATAAGGCCAAAGTGTGCAAGAAGATGCAAATTGGAGTCTTTTGGAGCGAAAGAGGAATGAATGAGTTGAAGACTTGAAGAAACGACGAATTCCTACGCCAACGATGAATTCTTACCAAAACGAAGAATCCTACTCAAACAAGGCTTCCTATTTTAGGAAAGTTGACCCTAAGTTTCCCGTTTTGGTAACCTTTCCTAATCTTAAACGTCCGCATTTTCTAGCCACTTTGAAGTCCTTGTAGGCGCTTTAGGACACAAAACCAAGGCCCTAGCCGCACCCTTTAATCTTTCCCTCCTTAATTTCTGATTTTATTTCCTAAATTCTAGAAGCCTTTGAATTTATTTTCGTTAATAAAAATAAGCTAGGAACCAAACATATTTAAAACTCTAGGTTTTACATACTTAGCTGCACCTTTCCATATCCTCCCCTTTAATCCGTAGCCTTCCATTGTATTTTCATTTTTATAATAAAACAAAACAGCCACAAAAATCCCATTAGCCTTACAAGGCCGTGGCCCCCCATTTATCAAAGTTAACCCTAAATTCATTCACCCAAAATCTGACAATTTCACCCTAATAAACACAAAAAAATAACAAAACAGCCGCAGCCCATTATCCCATTATTGAAACCATCAGCCGCAAAAGCCATTCATTCCATTACCTTTCATTCCATTTTATTCCACCCTAGGCCGTGGCATTCATTGACCCTAATTCCTCCATATTCTAATTAGCCGCAATTTTGAATTCCATTCATCATTCTCTCCAATTTTTTATTCCTTTAGCCGCAGCCATAACATTCCATGATCTCCCATTTTCCTCCCAAAAAACCGTGCAGTCCATAACCTAAAAATCTAAAACAGCCGCAAGTTCCCATTGATGCCATTTTTTTAATTCAGCCACCATCTACATTTTTATTCCATTTTTCCTTCCATACAACCCTAATACACATGCACCCTAACACTAACCATCCACCATACTTCCATTCTCCCTAAGCCGCAAGAAACATTCCATTCTCTCCCCTTGGTGCCGCAGCAACCATTATCCAAAACCATCAGCCGCAGCCTTCAACCACCCATTCCAAGCCTTGCCGCAGCCATTCCACCACTCTCCACCACCTTACACACCTCCCTATATCTATTCCCAAACCAGAAACACATCCAAAAACCACCCACAACCAATCTGCCGCAAAAGGAGAAGAGGAAAGAGGAGCTTCGACGCGCACCAATTCACGTGGATTCGTTGGGCGTTCTAGGTGTAATCATCCCTTTGTGCTTTATGTTTAAATTCAATTGTAATTCTCTTTTTGTGACCATGAGAGGCTAAATCCCCCTAGTTAGCTAGGGGGTGATTCGAAACCATGTTTATGCTTGCAATATGAATTGATTACTTTTGGTTGGAATTTCATGAATGATTGATTCAATTCGTTTAACTATGTGATTGATAACTTGTTTGTGTATGTTTATTGAGAGTGCACGCTTAATGTTCATGCATGAATTTGATGCTAGAATATAAGTGAGTTTCACCTAATAGTTATGAACTTATATTCACAAGTAGTGGAGGTTGCTTATAAACAATCGCGTTAAATGAATTCTTGGCATAAGTTTCATGCAATCATAGTAACGAATGCCTCGTCAACATTTATAGTTTTCATGATGCTTAATGATTCTTGCTTGTTTCTCTATTATGCAATTCATGTAGGGAACTTGTGGGGAATGCTTTGGGTTGTCGCATGCAATCATCCAATTCATTAACTTAAGGAAAACTTGACGGTTAATTTAAGCGGACCTAATTAACCCGGGGTGTTGAGTTTCATAATTTATCGAAAGACCAACTGAAAATCAATGTGTATGCAAGTGTGACATGTGTGGAGAAGAACCTTCTAGCTAGCATTCATCCATATTTTCATCACATTCATATTTACATTCTGCATTAAATTTACAATCTGTGCATTTAATTTATTTTCGTCAAAACCTCAATCCCCCTTTACCTTAGTGTCTAATTTAGTTAGAAAGTGTCTTAATTTGTGTTTATAAGTGTTTTGTATTCTTTGAGTCTTTTGGTTTGTTTTAGTGTTTTATTGTTTAGTTTTGCATTCTTGAAGTCTAGTTTAGTGTTTTTAACGTTTGTTTTACGTTTTTGAGTCAGTGTCCAAGTGATTTAGTAATCCCTCCTAATCCCCGGTCTAGAACGATCCCTACTTGCATCTTTACTACAATTGTCACAAGAGGGTTTTAATTTGTGTGCTTACTTAGTTCACATCAAAATTTTTGGCGCCGTTGCCGGGGATTAGCAACTTTGCTAATCCCTTGGTTCTTTTCTTTTTGGTTTAGTTGTTTTCGTTTTAGTTTTTAACTTAGTGTTGTTTTGTTTGTTTGTTGTTACTTTTGATATTTGATTTAGTTCTCTTTCTTTGATGTTACATACTAGAGAAGTAAGATATGGATTTTGCTAGCATTCAAGCTCAATTGGCAAATCTTACTTCTCAATTGTCGCCGTATGCCGAAAGGACCACAATGCAGAGTGTCCCTACATTTGGTGCTTCATATAGGCAAGGATTTCAAGCCAATCAATGTCCACAAAGAGATTGGAGGGATCATTCAAACTCTATGTGGTGGGAAGCTCAACAAGTTCAACGTGAAGCATATTGGCAGCCATATGAGGAGTTATATTCAAGACCTATGCAGCCACCACAACTTCATATGCAATATGCTCAATTAAATTCAAGTTCGTCAATAGATTATAATCAAATTCTTAATGAATTAAATTCTTTGGTGCAGGGGTCACAAAATCAAGCCAAGGAGGCTCAACAAGAAGGATATTGGCAGCCATATGAGGAGTTCTATTCAAGCCCTATGCAGCCACCACAACCTCATATACTGATGCGAGAATTATACGCACACAAATTAAACCCTCTTTTTGTCAATTGTAGTGAAGTGTGTAAGTAGGGATCATTCTGGACCGGGGATTAGGAGGGCTTGTTAACCACTTGGATTTGACTTCAAAAACGTAAAAACAAGTTTAAAACACTATACGAAACTCGAAGAATGCAAAATTCAAAATAAGATGGATTAAGACTAAAACTTTAACGAAATAGGGGGGAATTGGATTTGGTCGAATCTAAAATAAATACTTGGAAACAAAACAAATTGTGAATATGGATTTGACGGAAATGAATGGATGGGAAGCTAGCTAAGGGGTTCATCGCCACACATGTTATACTTGCATACAAAACGATTTCTAATTACTTTTCAATAAACCATGAATTCTCAACGCCCCGGGTTAATTAGGTCCGCTTAAATTAACCGTCAAGTTTTCCTTAAGTTAATGAATTGGATGATTGCATACGACAATCCAAAGCATTCCTCACAAGTTCCCTACATGAATTGCATAATAGAGATACAAGCAAGAATCATTAAGCATCATGAAAACTATAAGTGTTGACGAGGCATTCGTTACTATGATTGCATGAAACTTATGCCAAGAATATGTTTAACGCGATTGTTTATAAGCAACCTCCACTACTTGTGAATATAAGTTCATAACTATTACGTGAAACTCACTTATATTCTAGCGTCAAATTCATGCATGAAAATTAAGCGTTCATTCTTAATAAACATACATAAATAGGTTATCAATCAAACAGTTAAACAAATTGAATTCATAACTTATGAAACGTAATCAAAAGTAATCAAATCATATTACAAACATAAACATAGTTTCGAATCACCCCCTAGCTAAAGGGGGTTTAGTTCCTCATAACTTTGAAATCAAAGAAACACCTAAACATTCCAACAACTCAAAACTTGAATTGTATGAACGTTTAAGCACTCTTTTCTTCCATTTCTCATACGTACAAAACAAAGAGAATTAAAATGAAACTTTGAAATCAAAGAAACACCTAAACATTCCAACAACTAAAAACTTGAATTGTATGAACGTTTAGGCACTCTTCTCTTCCTCGTTGTTGTAGCACAAGGTTTAAGGATAGGTTGGTTGGGGGGATGGAAGTGTTGGGGAATTATGGAAATGGATGAGGATTGGTGGAAATGGAAGATGGTTTTTGGATTCTAAGGGAGAGAAACTCACGGCTAGGGAAGTGTTTGTGGTGTGTTGTGTTGTGAATGAGATGATCCTTGAATGAATGAATGCAAGGGTATTTATAGGAGGAGTGGAGATGTATATGGCTATTTGTTTAAGGTGTTTGTGGTTGCAATGATGAAGAATTGCATGTGGAAATAAAAGGGAAAATGTGGTGAAATGATGAAGTAGGAAGGTGGAAATGCATGTGAGATGTTGGAAAGGAAATGGGAATATGAGTAGGCCATGGCATGGGAGTTGTTTTGTTGGTGTAAATGTGCCATGGTTGCAATGATGAAGAATAAAGGGTGCATGTGGGGTGGAAGTGATCAATGCAAAATGAATAAATAATGAAATGAGTTAAAGAGGGAGAATGTGGTGAAATGATGAAGTAGGAAGGTGGAAATGCATGTGACTTGTTTGTGGAATAAAGAATGAATGGTGGAATGATGAAGTGAATGCATGTGGAATTAAAGAGGGAGAATGTGGTGAAATGATGAAGTAGGAAGGTGGAAATGCATGTGAGATGTTGGAAAGGAATTGGGAAGCTCACGGCATTGACTTATTTGTTGGTGTAAATGTGCAATGGTTGCAATGATGAAGAATAAAGGGTGCATGTGGGTTGGAAGTGATGAAGAAAATGCATGTGAAGGGTTTGAAAGAGGTGGGTGTGCATGTGAGTTGAAATGCATATGTTTAAATGGTTGAAATGTGTAGATAATTATGAGTATGATAAGTGATAAATGTATGGTTATGATAAGTGAATGGTGAATGATATGTTAAGTGATAAATGAATGATATGTGGTGAGTGATAAGTGAATGGAAGTGATAAGTGATAAGTGTATGTTATGATAAGTGAATGGTTTGATAAGTGATAAATGAATGATATGTGGTGATAAACGAATGATATGTGGTGAGTGATAAGTGAATGGAAGTGATAAGTGATAAATGTATGATATGATAATTGAATGATATGTTAAGTGAATGATATGATAAGTGAATGCTTTAAGTGTTTAAAAATAGGGAACAAAACCCTTCCTTGCATGGCAAGGAACGGAGACACAAGGAAACACACGACAATGTCCTAAGGTTGCAAGGAATGTTGTTTTTGTGTTCTAAAATGCGTAGGAGTTTTCAATGATGCTTAAACATGAGGTCTTTTAGGATTTAACTTTCCTACTTCAAGTCTTTAATTTCGTCCATCCTCTTGGCTCCAAGCATATGATATCCATTCCAATCTCTAATTTGCTCCAAAAGGCTCCAAAAGGCATCCTTTTGCATACCTTGCCCTTAGAACCTGAAAACACACAAAAGAAGCATAAAGGACTAAAATAACTAGAGAAACATAACGTAAATGCACGAGAACAAGCCATTTAAGTCGCATGAATATGCTCCTATCATATACAACCTGCCCAAACAAATTCAAGTGCGTCTTTGTATAATGATACGCTTATTAAGTTACTCACCAATTTGTCTCAGGGGCAAGAAAATCAAAAGAAAGCAATGCAAAATCGAGACAAAAGGTTGAACCACTTGGAAAAGCAAATTGGGCAGATAGCGGAATTCGTAGGACAATTTCGTGACCAAGAAGTGGATGAGGAGCTGCTAATTGAGGAGGAGGAAGAAGACATGCACACGGCAAGGGTAGAACAACCCTTGCCGCAGCTCCCTAAGCCCTCTAAACCACCCACCACAAGTAAGGACGTCCCAATTTCATGTTATTCTGATGTTATTCCACCCAATGTCCCTTTTCCTAGCAGGTTTTTGATTCCCAACCAAGAAGAGAGTAAAAATGACATCGTGGAAGCCTTCCCAAAGGTGCAAAATGCTATTCCAATTCTTGGTGCAACACAGCAAGTTTTAGATGGTGTTGAATTCTTCAAAGGACTTTGTACACCAAGAAGAATGATTCAAGAGAAGGTAGTGGCTGGAGAAGATGTAGAAGGCATCAAAGAGGACATATTTGAAACCACAAAACCTAAAGAAGTTGAATTTGATGACATTGGACAAGTCATAACCATCACATGCAATTTGGCCAAGTCCAATATCCCTGAAACTTTCAAAGGAGTGGTGTTTGTCATTGAGTTCTTGTCGGACAAAACAAGTAAGTCATCTTCTCAAAATTCCATTACATTTTATACTAACTGGCTGATTTTGATGAATCAGGCACCTACACTAGAATTCAAACCAATGCCGGTTCACTTCAAGTATCACCTTCCATTCAAGGATCAATTCCATGCCGTGGGACCTAGGGAAGTTTGAATGAAGGTTTCGTCCGGCTGGAAGACGTTAAAGCAAGCGCTACTTGGGAGGCAACCCATGCAATCAACAAAGGAAGAACTTGGGAATCGCTCCACACTCAGATTTGCGTCCCTAAACCCTTTCCTTTGTTGTTTACTTTATGTTTTGTGTAATGTTTTTAATTGTGTTTAAAACATTGAGGACAATGTTTAGTTTAAGTGTGGGGGGGGGGGGGGGTAACATTCTGTTTTGAGACTTTGTGCATGAAATTCGTAGGGTATTACCACCTAACATGTTTAAACTTGTTCTTTGCTGTTTTTAAGTGTTTTTAAGCTATTTTAGAGTGTTTTAGAGTGTGTTGACTTAAAAATCCGAAAATACCATAAAAATTTGAAAAATTGTTTTGAAAAACCCAAAAAGAGTTGTTTTTGTGTGTTTGTTTGTGTCGTAGGTCACCTTCCAACACAATGATGAGGATTTGGTTTTTAATTGCATGATGGTTAAAGAAAGTTACAAACATGGTTGGACGTTTGATATACTCTTTGGTTTATGCTTGGTTGTAGTTATAGTTTACGAATTCACATGTAATCACAAAAGAAAAAATTAGTTCTTGTAACATGCTTGAAGGAAGGAACTTAAACAAACGCTACATCCCTGTGAGGCTTGAGCCTAAACGTTATTTGGAGAGTTAAAATCTATGCATTAATGTTTTCTAAAGTCGTTGCATGATCTCATTATTCTTTGCTTGGTTACTACTTAGAAGGCGTTTCATCACTTAGTTCCACATGCTAGAACTCATGCCCATTTCATTCAAAGCATGTTATTGATTTGCATAACACATTTTTAAGATAAAGTTGTGTAGTGACCACCACAAAAGCCAAATAGCCGTGCGCCCTTCACTCATTTTGTGTTTAAGTTTAACCCCCTTTGAGCCTTGTGTAGCCTACTTTCTTTGTTAACCCACATTATCTTCACCTAGCCTAGATTAGGACCATCTGTACCCTTGTTCTTGAAGCATAGTAAGCATGAATGAATTCCCTTTGATTAATGTGTGCAGAAAATAAGTGTGGGGGAAAGTGTATTCATGTGAGTTTTTGTGCCATAGGCACGGTTAGAAAAAAAAAAAAAAAAAAAAAAGAGAAGAAAAGAAAGAAAGAAAGAAAAAGAAAAGAAAAAAAAAAGTGGAAAAAGAGTTGAAAATAGTTGAAAAGTATTGGTTGTTGAAGTAAGGGCCCAAAACAATGAATTAGGCCCTAAGAGTTGTTTGAGTTTCCCCTATTGTCTAAAAGTTGATTTTTGCATTTTAAGGGAATTCTAGGTCTTAATTTCATTGCTTTACTTGCTATTGCTTAAAGAACTTTTGTTTATCCCTATCTTTCCTTGTTAGCCAACACCCCAAGCCCCGTTACAACCTTTGACTTCTATCTTGAGTGTTGTGCATTTCAATTGTGGAGTTTGAATTTGGTATGAGCATATGGTGTCACTGGTTCTCGCATCTAAGTAGTAGCATTCCATTCATGAGATCATATCTAAACACGTTTAATTACTCCAGAAATTGCGATTCTTTGTTATAACATATGTGAGTACTAGTTTTTCATGTTTACATCAATCTTCTCACATATAACTAATGTAGGGTGTGTAGTCAGAAAATCTAAGTGAAAATTGAGTGCATAACTAGTGAGGAATTGAGGGAATTCTCTAAGGCATGTTACTACATTCAAAATGTGTTTTAATTGATTAAATGCGAACTAGTGAATGGTGACTTTAATTAAGTATGTGCTCGAGGGGAAGGAGGACTAAAAGCTATGTGAGTAATGATCTTTGACATGTCATATTTCATTGGAAATCCCTGAGGCAAACGTTGGAAGGTTTGGGTTATGTTTTGTTTGTTTTGTTTCGTCTTGTTTACTTTAGTTGTTTTGTTTTGCTCGAGGACTAGCAAAAGTTAAGTGTGGGGGAATTTGATAGGCGCATATTCATGCGACTTAATTAGCTTGTTCTCGTGCATTTATGTTGTGTTTACTTATCTATTTCAGTGTTTAAGGCCACTTTTGTGTATTTTCAGATTATAAGGCCAAAGTGTGCAAGAAGATGCAAATTGGAGTCTTTTGGAGCGAAAGAGGAATGAATGAGTTGAAGACTTGAAGAAACGACGAATTCCTACGCCAACGATGAATTCTTACCAAAACGAAGAATCCTACTCAAACAAGGCTTCCTATTTTAGGAAAGTTGACCCTAAGTTTCCCGTTTTGGTAACCTTTCCTAATCTTAAACGTCCGCATTTTCTAGCCACTTTGAAGTCCTTGTAGGCGCTTTAGGACACAAAACCAAGGCCCTAGCCGCACCCTTTAATCTTTCCCTCTTTAATTTCTGATTTTATTTCCTAAATTCTAGAAGCCTTTGAATTTATTTTCGTTAATAAAAATAAGCTAGGAACCAAACATATTTAAAACTCTAGGTTTTACATACTTAGCCGCACCTTTCCATATCCTCCCCTTTAATCCGTAGCCTTCCATTGTATTTTCATTTTTATAATAAAACAAAACAGCCACAAAAATCCCATTAGCCTTACAAGGCCGTGGCCCCCCATTTATCAAAGTTAACCCTAAATTCATTCACCCAAAATCTGACCATTTCACCCTAATAAACACAAAAAAATAACAAAACAGCCGCAGCCCATTATCCCATTATTGAAACCATCAGCCGCAAAAGCCATTCATTCCATTACCTTTCATCCCATTTTATTCCACCCTAGGCCGTGGCATCCATTGACCCTAATTCCTCCATATTCTAATCAGCCGCAATTTTGAATTCCATTCATCATTCTCTCCAATTTTTTATTCCTTTAGCCGCAGCCATAACATTCCATGATCTCCCATTTTCCTCCCAAAAAACCGTGCAGTCCATAACCTAAAAATCTAAAACAGCCGCAAGTTCCCATTGATGCCATTTTTTTAATTCAGCCACCATCTACATTTTTATTCCATTTTTCCTTCCATACAACCCTAATACACATGCACCCTAACACTAACCATCCACCATACTTCCATTCTCCCTAAGCCGCAAGAAACATTCCATTCTCTCCCCTTGGTGCCGCAGCAACCATTATCCAAAACCATCAGCCGCAACCTTCAACCACCCATTCCAAGCCTTGCCGCAGCCATTCCACCACTCTCCACCACCTTACACACCTCCCTATATCTATTCCCAAACCAGAAACACATCCAAAAACCACCCACAACCAATCTGCCGCAAAAGGAGAAGAGGAAAGAGGAGCTTCGACGCGCACCAATTCACGTGGATTCGTTGGGCGTTCTAGATGTAATCATTCCTTTGTGCTTTATGTTTAAATTCAATTGTAATTCTCTTTTTGTGACCATGAGAGGCTAAATCCCCCTAGTTAGCTAGGGGTGATTCGAAACCATGTTTATGCTTGTAATATGAATTGATTACTTTTGGTTGGAATTTCATGAATGATTGATTCAATTCGTTTAACTGTGTGATTGATAACTTGTTTGTGTATGTTTATTGAGAGTGCACGCTTAATGTTCATGCATGAATTTGACGCTAGAATATAAGTGAGTTTCACCTAATAGTTATGAACTTATATTCACAAGTAGTGAAGGTTGCTTATAAACAATCGCGTTAAATGAATTCTTGGCATAAGTTTCATGCAATCACAGTAACGAATGCCTCGTCAACACTTATAGTTTTCATGATGCTTAATGATTCTTGCTTGTTTCTCTATTATGCAATTCATGTAGGGAACTTGTGGGGAATGCTTTGGGTTGTCGCATGCAATCATCCAATTCATTAACTTAAGGAAAACTTGACGGTTAATTTAAGCGGACCTAATTAACCCGGGGTGTTGAGTTTCATAATTTATCAAAAGACCAACTGAAAATCAATGTGTATGCAAGTGTGACATGTGTGGAGAAGAACCTTCTAGCTAGCATTCATCCATATTTTCATCACATTCATATTTACATTCTGCATTAAATTTACAATCTGTGCATTTAATTTATTTTCGTCAAAACCTCAATCCCCCTTTACCTTAGTGTCTGATAGGAGCATATTTAGGCGACTTACTTAGCTTGTTTTCGTGCATCTATGTTGTTAATTCATAGTTATTTTAGTCATTTATGCTTCTTTTGTGTGTTTTCAGGTTCTAAGGGCTTAGGGAGCAAGAAAGTGCATTTTGAGGCTATTTGGGGCACTTTTGGGCATGGATTGGATAGCTTAATCATGGAGCAAAGAGGATGGACGAAATTGAAGCCTTGTATACTCTTTGGGGACATCAAACAAAGGGCCTAGCCCAATCAAACAAATCCTTTGAGCCATGGAAAACCTCTAGCCCAATCAAACATATTATGCCATGCAAACCAACCTATTTTAGGCCCATTCTATGTACTTAAACCCTAGCCCTTTAAACTAGCCTTATTATCACTTACATTCACTTATCACTCACCACATATCATTCATTTATCACTTAACATATCATTCATTCATCTCCTTATCATAACCATACACTCATCTACTTATCATAACCACACACCTATCACTTATCACTTATCACAACAACAACCTAGCACATGCACTCCCATTCTTTAACCCAATTCCTTTCCAACATCTCACATGCATTTCCACCTTCCTACTTCATCATTTCATCACATTCTCCCTCTTTAATTCCACATGCATTCACTTCATCATTACACCACCATTCATTCTTTATTCCACATACACTCATCATCACACAACCTAGCTAACCCTACATGCATTATTTATTAACTCTTCATCATGCATAAACATTTTAAATCATAAAAAAAACCAACCAAAACCGTGCATTACTACCATCACTTTCCAACATTTCTCATTTCATTATTCATTCACTTTGCATTCATTCAAGTCTTCCACATGCACTTATTCTTTCATCATTGCACCACCAATTCAACACATGCATTCACACATCAACAACATCACCCTTGTGCCATGTTTCCCCCTTTGTTCCCACCCATCACATGCATTTCCACCTTGGTCATGCTTTCCCATTTCATTATTCATTCACTTTGCATTCATTCAATTCCACCCCACATGCACCCTTTATTCTTTCATCATTCACAACACAACACAACACCACAAACACCTTAAACAAATAGCCATATACATCTCCACTCCTCCTATAAATACCCTTGCATTCATTCATTCACATATGATCTCATTCACAACACAACACACCACAAACACTTCCCTAGCCGTGAGTTTCTCTTCCTTAGAATCCAAAAACCATCTTCCATTTCCACCAATCCTCATCCATTTCCATAATTCCCCAACACTTCCATCCCCCCAACCAACCTATCCTTAAACCTTGTGCTACAACAACGAGGAAGAGAAGAGTGCCTAAACGTTCATACAATTCAAGTTTTGAGTTGTTGGAATGTTTAGGTGTTTCTTTGATTTCAAAGTTTCATTTTAATTCTCTTTGTTTTGTACGTATGAGAAATGGAAGAAAAGAGTGCTTAAACGTTCATACAATTCAAAGTTTTGAGTTGTTGGAATGTTTAGGTGTTTCTTTGATTTCAAAGTTATGAGGAACTAAACCCCCTTTAGCTAGGGGGTGATTCGAAACTATGTTTATGTTTGTAATATGATTTGATTACTTTTAATTACGTTTCATAAGTTGTGAATTCAATTTGTTTAACTGTTTGATTGATAACCTATTTATGTATGTTTATTAAGAATGAACGCTTAATTTTCATGCATGAATTTGACGCTAGAATATAAGTGAGTTTCACGTAATAGTTATGAACTTATATTCACAAGTAGTGGAGGTTGCTTATAAACAATCGTGTTAAACATATTCTTGGCATAAGTTTCATGCAATCATAGTAACGAATGCCTCGTCAACACTTATAGTTTTCATGATGCTTAATGATTCTTGCTTGTATCTCTATTATGCAATTCATGTAGGGAACTTGTGAGGAATGCTTTGGATTGTCGTATGCAATCATCCAATTCATTAACTTAAGGAAAACTTGACGGTTAATTTAAGCGGACCTAATTAACCCGGGGCGTTGAGAATTCATGGTTTATTGAAATGCAATTAGAAATCTTTTTATTATGCAAGTGTAACATGTGTGGAGATAAACCCCTTGGCTAGCATCCATTCATTCCATTTCATTAATTTCATATTTACATTATGTTTTAATTGCAATTTGTTCATTTAGTTTAATTCCGTCCAAAACTCAATCCCCCTTTACTTTATTGTTCAATTTAGTTAGAAATCATTTTAGTTTGTGTTTTTAAAGCATTTTGAGTCTTTTGTTTTGTCTTAGTGTTTTAACGTTTAGTTTCACATTCTTTGAGTCTAGTTTAGTGTTTTATCTTGTTTTTACGTTTTTGAAGTCAAATCCAAGTGGTTAACAATCCCTCCTAATCCCCGGTCCAGAACGATCCCTACTTACATCCATACTACAATTGTCAAAAAGAGGGTTTAATTTGTGCGCGTATAATTCTCGCATCAAATTTTGGCGCCGTTGCCGGGGATTAGCAACTTTGCTAATCCCTTGGATTGTTTTATTTTCGTTTGTGTGTATATATTTTTAGTTTTATTTTGTTGATTTTAGAAGCACAACATGGCATTTGATAATGCTTATCTTTTGTCACAGCTCATGGAAAGGTCCCAAATGCAAAACGTTGATATAGTTGATCTTCAATCAAGGAATAACGTGTTTTCCAATACTTACAATTCGGATTGGAGTGATCATTCAACTTCTATGTGGTGGGAACCTCAAAATGTTCAACAAGAAAGATATTGGGAGCCACCTCATATTCAATATGCCCAACCAAACTCAAATTCGTCAATAGATTATAATCAAATTCTTAATGAATTAAACTCTTTGGTGCAGGGTTCACAAAATCAAGCTAAGGAGACTCACCAAGAAACATATTGGCAACCATATGAGGATTCATATGCACCACCACAGCCTTCCCCTCAATCTTCACATCCAAATTCAGGTATATCAAATTATTATAATGAAGTTATTCAACAACTGAATTCTGTGGAGCAGGGCAGCGAAGCTCAACCATTTCAACAAGACGCATTTTGGCGACCAATTGAGGATTTCTATCAAGCAAAAAAGTTGGCTGAGTGGAACAGTCAATTTAGGCAGAATGCAGAATGCATGGAAAAAATTCAAGAACAAATGGTTGAAGATGAGCCCATGGATGAATTGCTACTGCTCGAAGAGGAGGAGGATGCACAAGGCACGGCAAGGGAAGAACAACCCTTGCCGCAACCTCCCAATATTCCTACACCACCCCATTCAAGTAAGGTTGTTCCAAATTTAATTATTTCTAACTTTATTCCCCCAAATGCACCCTTCCCTGGCAGGTTCATGCAATCCATGAAAGATGAGGGGAAGAAAGACATCTTGGACACCTTTCCAACAATTCACGAGGAAAAAGTGGTTGAGGAGCATCTTGAATTCATCAAGGAGGAAATTGGAGTGGATCACACAGCCACAACCTTCAAAATGTCCAATCTGAATGAAAACATCCCTTGTGCATTTGTTGAATGTGCTGCGACTTTAGAGCCAATATTGCAGCCCATAGGTAAGCCACCAACTCAAAATCCAAAGTCGTTTTTGACTAATATGTTGTTGATGTCAATGATTAGGGCACCCACTCTTGAAATTCAACCATTGCCGAAACATTTCAAGTATCATCATCCATTCAATGATCAACTCCATGCCGTGGGTTCCATTAAGGCATGATTGTGTTCTTCGTCCGGCTACAAGACGTTAAAGAAAGCGCTATTTGGGAGGCAACCCAATACAGTAAATAAAACTTTTGCTTGTTCATTGATTTTTTTCAATAAATTACAATTGTATCTAAACATGGCAGAAAGATGGAGCCTTCACAAGGGTTGTGTACGTGAGGCCCCACTGCGTGGCAACACTCTCGGAGCAGGAGGCATCGGAGCAGGAGGCATCGGAGCAGAAGGCATCGGAGCAGAAGGCATAGGAGCATGAGGCACAGGAGCGGGAGGCACCGAAGATAGATCATTAAAGGCCCCAAACCTTGGTGGAACGCTAGATGACCCAGGAAAGAGGTGCCTCTGGAAGAAAGCTGCAAACCGTTGACGGTCATCAAGCTCATCAAGCTTCCTCTTCATGCCTGTCGAATAATTGTTGGCAAGCACGTGCAAACTTCGGTTCTCGTACTTAAGCTGTTTGATCTCCTGCTTAAGACTCTCCACCTCCGCCATCAAGGATTCAACCTGACGGGAGCGAGCAAGAAGGCGTTGGCCCATGTTGGACACAGAGCCAGCGCACTGAACACTCAGAGCCAGGGATTCTTGAACGGCCAACTCATCGGACCGTCCTGAAAGCTGCTGACTGTCTTTGGGAGTGAGGAGGTTCCGAGCCACTATCGTAGCCGTTGTTGGATCCGTCATCACAGAGTCCTCATCTGTAAGAGGGCCATGAGAAGATAAGAAAGACGGGCACCATACCTTACCCTGACGAGGCGCAACAGGATCACTGCTTAGACTCAAATCTAAGGAAATGTTCGATGGGTTGGATGAGCTAGCCATTGTTCAAGAAGTTAAAAGATAAGGGTTGGATGGAGGAAAATCTCGACAGGCCGAAGATGATTTTTGGGAAGTCTTCAAAGTGTGCAGATAGAGGTGATCGATCACCTCTATTAAAGGAAAGGCGTTCACCGATTCAGAAATGAAGAGACACCGCTCTTCAAAAACCGGATTTCCTGGCGTAAAGATCGCCATCTCTTCAGACGCAATCCAAGCTTTTCAGAAAGCGTGTGCAGATTTGTCAAAAGTTCCCAGCTTTTCAGAAGACGCGTGGAAGGCGAGAAATCAGCTGCACACTTTAGCCGACAAACGTGGGAGACAAAGCCGAAAGCTCCCAGCTTTCCAGAAAGCGAATGCCACTTTGTCGAAAGCTCCCGGCTTTTCAGAAAGCGTGTGCCATTTTGTCAAAAGCTCTCTGACAAAGCTGAAGACGCGTGGAGGTAATTTCCGCATCTGCATTGCCACTTGCCATTACAATCCCTATATACATCAACATTCATGGCAAGGCATACATCCAGAAGCGCATAACTTTCCTTCTCGGCCGAAAATGTAAGCTGCAACCAACCCTCTCAAATATGTTCAGTTTTCTCCTTCTCTTGAGAACGCACTTTCAAACATGGATGTATCCCCCAAAGAAGATACCAAATGCCTGCAGTACGAATGAGGAAGAGGAAACGGTGGATCGAAGCATGTGGATTCATTCGCTGCCTCTTCGAAAGCAAAGGTATCTCATATCATCAAGGGCGAAAGCAAAGGTATCTCATATCATGCTCTTTCCCTGTTTTTTCCCTTATCCTTGATATTACTTGCATGGCAAAGTGAAAGAAGCAATCAGCCGGCACTTGGAGTCTATCTGGACTCTATTCCCTGGTTGCTTACCTAGCTTTGCTGAGCTATCCTCTAACCCTCTTCAATACGAATTGGAGAGATTGAACAAAGAAACAGATAAGAGGAGGAAGCTCAGACCTTCGGGGGAGACCAAAGGAAGCCTGCTGCCCAGTTCAAGAGTAGCACAAAGGAAAATCAACGATGGGAGCAGCGCAGTTCAAGAGTAAGCCTGTGGAAACTCAAGATGAAGCCTCACTGCAATCACCAAGGAGAAGATGGAACGAACACTCCATAACCAGATTTGCATCTCTAAACTCTTCTCTTCGTTAGATACATTCTGCCATGTTTAGTATGTTTAATTGCTGTTTATATGTTTGTTTGTGTTTAGTGTGGTTTTTAACATTGAGGACAATGTTTGATTTAAGTGTGGGGGAGATACTAAAGTGTTTTGATGCAAATTCGTAAGGTTTTATCCACCATAACTTCAAATGTTGTTTCTTGCTGTTTTTAAGTGTGTTTAGTGTGTTTTGACTTAAAAATTCGAAAATCACATAAAAATTTGAAAAACATGTTTTGAAAAGCCTAAAAAGAGTGTTTTGAGTCGTTTTTGTGTCGTAGGTACCTTCCAACACAATGATAAGGATTTGGTTTGTAAGTGCATGACTGTTAAAAAGAGTTATAAACATAGAGAAAAGTTTGATTTACTCTTGGTATATGCTTGGTTATGGTTATAATGTATGACTTCACATGCAATCATAAAAGAAAAATTCGTTTTTGTAACATGCTTGAAGGAAGAAACTCAAACAAACGCTACAACCCTGAGAGACTTGAGCCTATAACGTTCTTTGGAGAGTATAATCTGTGATTTCTTGTTTTCTAAAGTCGTTGCATGATCTCATTATTCTTTGCTTGGTTACTACTTAGAAGGCGTTTCATCATATAGTTCCAAATGCTAGAACTCATGCCCATTTCATTCAAAGCATATTATTGATTTGCATAACACATATTCAAGATGAAGTTGTGTAGTGACCACCATCAAAGCCAAAAAGCCATGTGCCCTTAACTCATTTTGTGTTTAAGTTTAACCCCATTGAGCCGTGTTAGCCCATGTTCTTTGTTAACCCACTTTATCCTCACCTAACCTAGAATATGACCGTCCTTACCCTTGTTCTTGAAGCATAGTAAGCAATGAATTCCTTTTGATTAAGGTATTGCAAGAAAATGAGTGTGGGGGAAGGAATGTTTGTTCTTACGTTTATATGTATGTTTTGAGATTCAAAAGAAAAAAAAAAAAAAAAAAAAAAAAAAAAAAGTGAAAATAAGTAAGAATGAACTCACGAGCGTTGATGGTTGAAGAAAGGGTCCAAAAAGTGAATATGGCCCTAAAGTTTTGTGTGACTTTCCCTTGGGTGTTCAAAGTTGACTTCTGCGTTCTTAAGGGAATTCTAAGTGCCTGATTCAATACTTTGCTCACTATTGCTTTAAGAATGTTTGTTTACCCTTCACCTTTCATTGTTAGCCAATACCCTAGCCCCGTTACAACCCTTTGACTTCTATCTTGAGTGTTATGTATTTCAATTGTGGAGTTTGAATTTGGTATGAGCATATGGTGTCACTGGTTCTCGCGTCTAAGTAGTAGCATTCCATTCATGAGATCATATCTAAACATGCTTATTAACTCCAGAAATTGCGATACATATATGTGAGTGTTCGTTTTCATGTTTACATCAATCTTCTCACATATGACTAGATTAGGGTGTGTAGTTAGAAATTCTGAGTGAAAATCGAGTGCATATCTTGTAAGGAATTGAGCAAATTCTCTAAGGCATGTTACTACATTCAAAACATGGTTTTAAATGCTTAATTGTGAACTAGTATATGGTGACTATGATTAAGAATGTACTTAAGTGTGAAGATGACTAAAATTTGTGAGAATGATGATTTTTAACATGTCATGTGCATTGGAAATCCCTAAGACGGTTGTTGGAAGGTTTAGGTTATGTTCTACGTGTTTAGTGTTGTTTTGTTTATTTGTTTTTATTTCTGTTTTGCTCGAGGACTAGCAAAAGTTAAGTGTGGGGGAGTTTGATAGGAGCATATTTAGGCGACTTACTTAGCTTGTTTTCGTGCATCTATGTTGTTAATTCATAGTTATTTTAGTCATTTATGCTTCTTTTGTGTGTTTTCAGGTTCTAAGGGCTTAGGGAGCAAGAAAGTGCATTTTGAGGCTATTTGGGGCACTTTTGGGCATGGATTGGATAGCTTAATCATGGAGCAAAGAGGATGGACGAAATTGAAGCCTTGTATACTCTTTGGGGACATCAAACAAAGGGCCTAGCCCAATCAAACAAATCCTTTGAGCCATGGAAAACCTCTAGCCCAATCAAACATATTATGCCATGCAAACCAACCTATTTTAGGCCCATTCTATGTACTTAAACCCTAGCCCTTTAAACTAGCCTTATTATCACTTACATTCACTTATCACTCACCACATATCATTCATTTATCACTTAACATATCATTCATTCATCTCCTTATCATAACCATACACTCATCTACTTATCATAACCACACACCTATCACTTATCACTTATCACAACAACAACCTAGCACATGCACTCCCATTCTTTAACCCAATTCCTTTCCAACATCTCACATGCATTTCCACCTTCCTACTTCATCATTTCATCACATTCTCCCTCTTTAATTCCACATGCATTCACTTCATCATTACACCACCATTCATTCTTTATTCCACATACACTCATCATCACACAACCTAGCTAACCCTACATGCATTATGTATTAACTCTTCATCATGCATAAACATTTTAAATCATAAAAAAAACCAACCAAAACCGTGCATTACTACCATCACTTTCCAACATTTCTCATTTCATTATTCATTCACTTTGCATTCATTCAAGTCTTCCACATGCACTTATTCTTTCATCATTGCACCACCAATTCAACACATGCATTCACACATCAACAACATCACCCTTGTGCCATGTTTCCCCCTTTGTTCCCACCCATCACATGCATTTCCACCTTGGTCATGCTTTCCCATTTCATTATTCATTCACTTTGCATTCATTCAATTCCACCCCACATGCACCCTTTATTCTTTCATCATTCACAACACAACACAACACCACAAACACCTTAAACAAATAGCCATATACATCTCCACTCCTCCTATAAATACCCTTGCATTCATTCATTCACATATGATCTCATTCACAACACAACACACCACAAACACTTCCCTAGCCGTGAGTTTCTCTTCCTTAGAATCCAAAAACCATCTTCCATTTCCACCAATCCTCATCCATTTCCATAATTCCCCAACACTTCCATCCCCCCAACCAACCTATCCTTAAACCTTGTGCTACAACAACGAGGAAGAGAAGAGTGCCTAAACGTTCATACAATTCAAGTTTTGAGTTGTTGGAATGTTTAGGTGTTTCTTTGATTTCAAAGTTTCATTTTAATTCTCTTTGTTTTGTACGTATGAGAAATGGAAGAAAAGAGTGCTTAAACGTTCATACAATTCAAAGTTTTGAGTTGTTGGAATGTTTAGGTGTTTCTTTGATTTCAAAGTTATGAGGAACTAAACCCCCTTTAGCTAGGGGGTGATTCGAAACTATGTTTATGTTTGTAATATGATTTGATTACTTTTAATTACGTTTCATAAGTTGTGAATTCAATTTGTTTAACTGTTTGATTGATAACCTATTTATGTATGTTTATTAAGAATGAACGCTTAATTTTCATGCATGAATTTGACGCTAGAATATAAGTGAGTTTCACGTAATAGTTATGAACTTATATTCACAAGTAGTGGAGGTTGCTTATAAACAATCGTGTTAAACATATTCTTGGCATAAGTTTCATGCAATCATAGTAACGAATGCCTCGTCAACACTTATAGTTTTCATGATGCTTAATGATTCTTGCTTGTATCTCTATTATGCAATTCATGTAGGGAACTTGTGAGGAATGCTTTGGATTGTCGTATGCAATCATCCAATTCATTAACTTAAGGAAAACTTGACGGTTAATTTAAGCGGACCTAATTAACCCGGGGCGTTGAGAATTCATGGTTTATTGAAATGCAATTAGAAATCTTTTTATTATGCAAGTGTAACATGTGTGGAGATAAACCCCTTGGCTAGCATCCATTCATTCCATTTCATTAATTTCATATTTACATTATGTTTTAATTGCAATTTGTTCATTTAGTTTAATTCCGTCCAAAACTCAATCCCCCTTTACTTTATTGTTCAATTTAGTTAGAAATCATTTTAGTTTGTGTTTTTAAAGCATTTTGAGTCTTTTGTTTTGTCTTAGTGTTTTAACGTTTAGTTTCACATTCTTTGAGTCTAGTTTAGTGTTTTATCTTGTTTTTACGTTTTTGAAGTCAAATCCAAGTGGTTAACAATCCCTCCTAATCCCCGGTCCAGAACGATCCCTACTTACATCCATACTACAATTGTCAAAAAGAGGGTTTAATTTGTGCGCGTATAATTCTCGCATCAGTGTCTAATTTAGTTAGAAAGTGTCTTAATTTGTGTTTATAAGTGTTTTGTATTCTTTGAGTCTTTTGGTTTGTTTTAGTGTTTTATTGTTTATTTTTGCATTCTTGAAGTCTAGTTTAGTGTTTTTAACGTTTGTTTTACGTTTTTGAGTCAGTGTCCAAGTGATTTAGTAATCCCTCCTAATCCCTGGTCTAGAACGATCCCTACTTGCATCTTTACTACAATTGTCACAAGAGGGTTTTAATTTGTGTGCTTACTTAGTTCGCATCAATAGTTCCAAATACTAGAACTCATACCCGTTTTATTCAAAGCATGAAATTGATTAGCATATGATAGGAGCATATTCATGCGACTTAAATGGCTTGTTCTCGTGCATTTACGTTATGTTTCTTTAGTTATTTTAGTCCTTTATGCTTCTTTTGTGTGTTTTCAGGTTCTAAGGGCAAAGTATGCAAAAGGATGCCTTTTGGAGCCTTTTGGAGCAAATTAGAGATTGGAATGGATTGCATATGCTTAAAGCCAAGTAGATGGACGAAATTGAAGATCAAACCATTCACTTATCACTTCCATTCACTTATCACTTATCAAAACCATAACCATACTTTCCCCCTTTAATCCACATGCACTCCCATCCATTTCATCATTGCAACCATTGCACATTTATACCAACAAACATCCCATGCCGTGCATTCCCTTTCATTTCAGCCAAGTCACATGCATTCCCCTTAGATTTTCAGCAACTTCTCTTCATCATTGCACCACAAATCACCCACATGCACTCTTAATCATTCATCCATTTCACCACAAATCTTTCTTTGCCGTGCACATGGTCTTCCCTTCACATTCACCCATATGCACATCATTCACTCACATTTCCTAGCCGTGCATCACTTTAATCCGCATGCATCACCATTCACACACCAACAACACTACCCATGCCATGCATAACCCACCTTCATCCCTTTAATTCACATGCTTTCCCAACACACAAATCAGCCACTCACATGCATTCACACACACTTCACACAAACAACAAGTCTAATCCGTGCATTTCCCTTGCATTTCCAGGTTGTCCACTTCATCATTTCAGCCACATATCCACCCATATGCCCCTTTAATCATTCAAACATGCAGCCACATATTCATTCACTTAATCATTAAGCCACACATTCACACACATGCACCCAAAACACATCCATGCCGTGACCTACCTTCCATTTCCAGTTTTTCCCTTTACATTTCACATGCATTCCATACTTCTCCTTGCTGTTTTCCATCATTATTTCAGCCACCATTCACTCTTTAATCCACATGCATTCACACACACTTCGCACTACCAACATTCACATGCAAACATGATAGGAGCATATTCATGCGACTTAAATGGCTTGTTCTCGTACATTTACGTTATGTTTCTTTAGTTATTTTAGTCCTTTATGCTTCTTTTGTGTCTTTTCAGGTTCTAAGGGCAAAGTATGCAAAAGGGTGCATTTTGGTGCATTTTGGAGTAGTTTGGGGCGTTAAATGGATTGCATATACTTGAAGCCAAGTAGATGGACGAAATTGAAGACCAAAGGAGGCCCTTTGTACCAGAAATTCACACCAACACATTCCATTTCAGATTGCATTCCAATCATTCCAGCCAAGCCACATGCACTCCCTTTAATTTATTCAACCTAGCTGTCAAAGCACATGCACATTCACCCTAATCATTCACATACACAATCTGCCATCATTCACACATTCATTCCACATGCATTCCCTTCATATAAATCAGCCACATGCACCCATAATCATTCAACCAACTTTGCACATGCATTCATCATCATAACCTAGCTGTCATTCCACTTTAATCCACATGCATTCCCTTCACAAATCAGCCACATGCATCTCCCATCACCATTCCAGATTTCCACCAAGTTCCTAGCTGTCATATTCCCTCCTTTTCACCTATAAATAAGCATCCATTGCAGCCACAATGGATTCATTCCCATTCATACACAATTCATTCACCATTCACGCCAGAAATTCATCCCCTCTCTATAACACATCCATACTTCACCATTCTTCATATTTTCTGCCTAAAAAGAAGCCTTGAGGTCCCCTACATCCATCCCTATCCTAAACACATCATTCTACACCATCCATAACTCCCCATCCCTCCAAACCTATCCTTAGACCTTGTGCTACAACGAAGAGGAGGAGAAGAGTGCCTAAACGTTCATACAATTCAAGTTTGAGTTGTTGGAATGTTTAGGTGTTTCTTTGATTTCAATGTTTAATTTCAATACCCTTTGTTTTGTACGAATGAGGAATGGAAGAGAAGAGGGCCTAAACGTTCATACAATTCAAGTTTGAGTTGTTGGAATGTTTAGGCGTTTCTTTGATTCTCTTTGTTTTGTATCATGAGGAACTAAACCCCCCCTGGTTAGGGGGGGATTCGAAATATATGTTTATGCTTGCATTTTGATTTGATTACTTCTAATTGCGTTTCATAAGTTGTGGATTCAATTTGTTTAACTGTTTGATTGATAACTTATTTATGTATGTTTATTGAGAGTACACGCTTAATTTTCATGCATGAATATGACGCTAGAATACAAGTGAGTTTCACCTAATAGTTACGTACTTATATTCACAAGTAGTGGAGGTTGCTTATAAACAATCGCGTTAAACGAATTCTTGGCATAAGTTTCATGCAATCATAGTAACGAATGCCTCGTCAACACTTATAATTTTCATAGAGCGTAATGATTCTTGCTTGTATCTCTATTATGCAATCATGTAGGGGACTTGTGGGGAATGTTTTGGGTTGTCGTATGCAATCATCCAATTCAATAACGTTAGGAAGATTTGAAGGTTAATTAGTGCATCACGGTTAACTTGGGGTGTTGAGAATTCAAGATTTATTGAAATGCAATTGGAAATCTTTTTATTATGCAAGTGTAACATGTGTGGAGATGAACCCCTTAGCTAGCCATCCCATCCATTCAATTCCATCACATTCATCTTTACAATCTGTTTTTAATTACAATCTGTGCATTTTAGTTAATTTCGTCAAAAACTCAATCCCCCTTTACTTTAGTGTCCAACTTAGTTAGAAAGTGTCTTAGTTTGGGTTTCTAAGTGTTTTGATTCATCTTATTACCCAATTTCGTCCAAAGTAGTCAAAGTGCTCAAAACTGCCCAGAAAGTGTTTTTAAGGCAGTTTTGAGTGTTTTGGGTGCTGTTTGAGTCTTTTGGTTTGTTTTAGTGTTTTAAATGTTTAGTTTTGCATTCTTTGAGTCTAGTTTAGTGTTTTAAACTTTATTTTACGTTTTTGAGTCAGTTTCCAAGTGATTTTGCAATCCCTCCTAATCCCCGGTTAAGAACGATCCCTACTTATACTTATACTACAATTGATAAAAAGAGGGTTTAATTTGTGTGCGTATAATTCTCGCATCAAAACACATGCTTTCCCAACACACAAATCAGCCAACACATGCACCAAAACAAGTGATGCCGTGGGTTCCCTTGCCTTTCCAGCATTCCCCTTGTGCAATTCCAGCTTTCCACCCACTTTCCTAGCTGTTTTTCACATGCATTGCAGCCACATTCTCACCCATTCTCTCCCTATAAAAACCCTTGCATTCCCATTCATTCAACACATCCCATTTTCATACAAAACATCTCATTGTACATACCACAACACCATCTTCAGATCCTGAAATTCCCAACCTTTGGCCGTGAGTTTTCCCTTCCAATTCCACCACACCATCCTTCCATTTCCATAATTCCCCAATCCATTCAACACACCAACAACATCCCTTAGACCTTGTGCCACAATAAAGAGGAAGAGAAGAGAGCCTAAACGTTCATACAATTCAAGTTTGAGTTGTTGGAATGTTTAGGCGTTTCTTTGATTTCAATGTTTAATTTCAATTCTCTTTGTTTTGTACGTATAAGGAACTAAACCCCCCCTTGGCTAGGGGGGGATTCGAAATATATGTTTATGCTTGCATTTTGATTTGATTACTTCTAATTGCGTTTCATAAGTTGTGGATTCAATTTGTTTAACTATTTGATTGATAACCTATTTATGTATGTTTATTGAGAGTTCACGCTTAATTTTCATGCATGAATATGACGCTAGAATATAAGTGAGTTTCACGTAATAGTTATGAACTTATATTCACAAGTAGTGGAGGTTGCTTATAAACAATCGCGTTAAACAAATTCTTGGCATAAGTTTCATGCAATCATAGTAACGAATGCCTCGTCAACACTTATAGTTTTCAAAGAACTTAATGATTCTTGCTTGTATCTCTATTATGCAAATCATGTAGGGAACTTGTGGGGAATGCTTTGGGTTGTCGTATGCAATCATCCAATTCATTAACTTAAGGAAAACTTGACGGTTAATTTAAGCGGACCTAATTAACCGGGGTGTTGAGAATTCATGGTTTATTGAAAAGCAATTAGAAATCGTTTTGTATGCAAGTATAACATGTGTGGAGATGAACCCCTTAGCTAGCTTCCCATCCATTCATTTCCGTCAAATTCGTGTTTACAATTTGTTTTCTTTGCATTCTATCCATTTTAGTTTAAATCTCGTCCAAACCTCAATCCCCCCCCCCCCATATTTGTTTAGTCTTAGTCTTAATCTATCTTATTTTTAGTTTTGCATTCTTCGCATCAAATAGTGTTTTAAACTTGCGTTTACGTTTTTGAAGTCAAATCCAAGTGGTTAACAATCCCTCCTAATCCCCGGTCTAGAACGATCCCTACTTACATACTTACTACAATTGACAAAAAGAGGGTTTAATTTGTGTGCGTATAATTCTCGCATCAAATTTTGGCGCCGTTGCCGGGGATTAGCAACTTTGCTAATCTCTTGGATTGTTTTATTTTCATTTGTGTGTATATATATTTAGTTTTATTTTGTTGATTTTAGAAGTAAGACATGGCACTTGATAGTGCTTCTCTTTTGTCTCAGCTTATGGAAGAGTACCAAACGCAAAGAGTTGGTACGTTTGATCATAATCAATCAAGGAACGACGTGTTTTCCAATACTTACAATTCGGATTGGAGTGATCATTCAAACTCTATGTGGTGGGAACCTCAACATATTCAACAAGAAGGATATTGGCAGCCCTATGAGGAGTTCTATTCAACGTCTATACATCCACCACAACCTCATATACAATATGCCCAACCAAACTCAGGTGTGTCAATAGATTATAATCAAGCTCTTGATGAATTAATTTCTTTGGGGCAGGGCTCACAAAACCAAGTCGAGGAGGCTCAACAAAGAGAATATTGGCAACCATATGAGGAGTTCTGTACAACACCTATACAGCCACCACAACCTGCCCAAACAAATTCAAGTAAGTCTTTGTATAATGATACGGTTAGTGAGTTACTCACCAATTTGTCTCAGGGGCAAGAAGATCAAAACAAAGCAAGGCAAAATCAAGACAAAAGGTTGGACAACTTGAAGGAGCAAATTGGGCAGATTATGGAGTTCATGAAACAAATTCAAGAGCAAAGTGAACTCTCCAACTCAACTATTGAAAACTCGAAGGAAGATTTTGAAATCCATAATGCTATCACTTTGGGAAATGCTATGGAGGGTGGAGCTGACCCAAAAATGTCCAAACATAGCCTAGAAGTGGATGAGGAGCTGCTAATTGAGGAGGAGGAAGAAGACATGCACACGGCAAGGGTAGAACAACCCTTACCGCAGCCCCCTAAGCCCTCTAAACCACCCACCACAAGTAAGGACGTCCTAATTCCATGTTATTCTGATGTTATTCCACCCAATGTCCCTTTTCCTAGCAGGTTTTTGATTCCCAACCAAGAAGAGAGTAAAAAGGACATCGTGGAAGCCTTCCCAAAGGTGCAAAATGCTATTCCAATTCTTGGTGCAACACAACAAGTTTTAGATGGTGTTGAATTCTTCAAAGGACTTTGTACACCAAGAAGAATGATTCAAGAGCAAGATGTGACTGGGGAATGTCTAGAATTCATCAAAGAGGACATATTTGAAACCACAAAACCGAAAGAAGTTGAATTTGATGACATTGGACAAGTCATAACCATCACATGTAATCTGGCCAAGTCCAATATCCCTGACACTTTCAAGGGAGTGGTGTTTGTCATTGAGTTCTTGTCGGAGCACACAGGTAAGCCGCCTCCCCGAATTTCAATTTTCTTTTATACTAATATGTTGTTAATGATCCAGGCACCCACTTTAGAATTTGAACCATTAACGGATCATCTCAAGTATCACCCCCTATTCAAAGATAAATTCCATGCCGTGGGTTCCAATTGAGCCTAAGAAGGTCTCGTCCGGCTGCAAGATGTAAAAGAAAGCGCTACTTGGGAGGCAACCCAATGCACTGAATAAAACAAAGCTTGGTCATTGATTTCCGAGATATTACAAAAAAAAAAAAAAAAAACATGGCAGAAAGATGGAGCCTTCACAAGGGTTATGTACGTGAGGCCCCACTACATGGCAACACTCTCGGAGCGGGAGCCATCGGAGCAGGAGCCATAGGAGCGGGAGGCATAGGAGCGGGAGGCACCGAAGATAGATCATTCAAGGCCCCAAACCTTGGTGGAACGCTGGATGACCCAGGAAAAAGGTGCCTCTGGAAGAAAGACGCAAGCCTTTGACGGTCACTTTGCATTCGACCTTGAGATTCTTGCATCTCATCAAGCTTCCTCTTCATGCCTGTCGAATAATTATTGGCAAGCACGTGCAAAGTTCTATTCTCGTACTTAAGCTGTTTGATCTCTTGCTTAAGACTCTCCACCTCCGCCATCAATGATTCAACCTGACGGGAGCGAGCAAGAAGGCGTTGGCCCATGTTGGACACAGAGCCAATGCACTGAACGCTGAGAGCTAAGGACTCTTGAACGGCCAACTCATCGGACCGTCCTGAAAGCAGTTGACTATCTTTGGGAGTGAGGAGGTTCCGAGCTACTATCGTAGCTGTTGTTGCATCCGTCATCACAGAGTCTTCACCTGTAAGAAGGCCATGAGAAGATAAGAAAGACAGGCACCATACCTTACCCTGACGAGGCGCGACCGGATCACTGCTTAGACTCAAATCTAAGCAAATGTTCGATGGGTTAGATAAGCTAGCCATTTTTCAAGAAGTTAAAAGAGAAGGGTTGGATGGAGTAAAATCTCGACGGGCCGGAGACGATTTCTGGGCAATCTTCAAAGTGTGCATGATAGAGGTGATCGATCACCTCTATTAAAGGAGAGGCGACACAATCACCAATTCAGAATTGAAGAGACACCGCTCTTCAAAGCCGGATTTTGGGGCGAAAAATCGCCAGCTCTTCAGACGCAATCCCGGCTTTTCAGAAAGCGTGTGTAACTTTGTCAAAAGCTCCCGGCTTTTCAGAAGACGCGTGGAGGCCGAGAAAGCAGCTACACACTTTTGCCGACAAGCGTGGGTGACAAAGCCGAAAGCTCCCGGCTTTTCAGAAAGCGTGTGTAACTTTGTCAAAAGCTCCCGGCTTTTCAGAAGACGTGTGGAGGACATTGCCGCATTCGCACTGCCACTTGCCTTTACAATTCCTATATACATCAACATTCATGGCAAGGCATACACCCAAAAACGCATAACTTTCCTTCTCGGCCGAAAATGTAAGCTGCAACCAACCCTCTCAAACATGCTCAGTTTTCTTCTTCCCTTGAGAGCACCTATTGATGCGTGAATTATACGCGCACAAATTAAACCCTCTTTTTGTCAATTGTAGTAAGTACGTAAGTAGGGATCGTTCTGGACCGGGGATTAGGAGGGATTGTTAATCTCTTGGATTTGACTTCAAAAACGTAAAAACAAGTTTAAAACACTAATTAATGCGAAGAATGCAAAACTAAAAGTAAGAAAGACTAAGACATAAACAAAATATGGGGGGGGGGGATTTAGGTTTGGACGAGATTAAACTAAAATGGATAGAATGCAAAGAAAACAAATTGTAAATACGGATTTGACAGAAATGAATGGATGGGAAGCTAACTAAGGGGTTCATCTCCACACATGTTATACTTGCATACAAAACGATTTCTAATTGATTTTCAATAAACCATGAATTCTCAACGCCCCGGGTTAATTAGGTCCGCTTAAATTAACCGTCAAGTTTTCCTTAAGTTAATGAATTGGATGATTGCATACGACAACCCAAAGCATTCCTCACAAGTTCTCTACATGAATTGCATAATAGAGATACAAGCAAGAATCATTAAGCAACATGAAAACTATAAGTGTTGACGAGGCATTCGTTACTATGATTGCATGAAACTTATGCCAAGAATTTGTTTAACGCGATTGTTTATAAGCAACCTCCACTACTTGTGAATATAAGTTCATAACTATTACGTGAAACTCACTTATATTCTAGCGTCATATTCATGCATGAAAATTAAGCGTGAACTCTCAATAAACATACATAAATAGGTTATCAATCAAATAGTTAAACAAATTGAATTCACAACTTATGAAACGTAATTAGAAGTACTCAAATCATATTGCAAGCATAAACATATATTTCGAATCCCCCCCTAGCCAAGGGGGGTTTAGTTCCTCATACTTACAAAACAAAGAGAATTGAAATTAAACATTGAAATCAAAGAAACGCCTAAACATTCCAACAACTCAAACTTGAATTGTATGAACGTTTAGGCCCTCTTATCTTCCTCTTTATTATGGCACAAGGTTTAAGGGATGTTGTTGGTGTGTTGAATGGATTGGGGAATTATGGAAATGGATGAGTAGTGGTGGAGAAAATGGTGCAGAAAATGAAGAGAAACTCACGGCAAAAGGGGGAAGTGTTTGTGTTGTGAATGGAATGAGATGTTTGGGGAATGAATGAATGACAAATGAATGAGAATGCAAGGGTTTTTATAGGAGGAATGGAGGTGTCTATGGCTGTTTGTTTAGGATGCAAGTGGCTGATTAATGATGGAAAAACAGCTAGGAAAGCATGTGAAAGCTGGAATTGCATGTGAAGGTGCTGGAAATGGGAATGAATGCCACGGCATTGATGTTTTCTTGCTTATTTTCTGGCTACATGATGAAAGGTTAATGAATAATGCATGTAGGTGGCTGCAATGATGAAGAATAAGAGCTGGAAATGAAAGGGAAAGTTGGAAAGGCATGTGAAGATGTTGGAATGTCAATGTGAAGTGCACGGCAAGGATTTTCAGTATGGGTCTTTGTGTTGTGTAGTGTGTTGTTGTGGTGTTGTTGTTGGTTAAAGCTTGTGAAAGCATGATTAAAGATGCATGTGAATGGATTATACAATGGGAAAGTATGTGATTGACAATTAGGGTGAAGTGGCTGTAATGATGAAGTGTGATGGAAAAATGGCAAGGGAAGGCACGGCACAAGGATGTTTTTGTGAATGATGGCAGGTTGTGTGACGGTTTTGTTGTTGGTTAAAGCTTATGAAAGCATGTGCAATGTGTTGTGGATGAATGAGATTGCATGTGGCTTTATGGTTGAATGATTAAAGGGTGCATGTGGGTGGATATGTGGCTGAAATGATGAATTGGACAACCTGGAAATGGCAAGGGAAATGCACGGCATGGGACTTGTTGTTTGTGTGAAGTGTGTGTGAATGCATGTGAGTGGCTGATTTGGTGTTGGGAAATCATGTGAATTAAAGGGATGAAGGTGGGTTATGCATGGCATGGGTAGGAATGGAATGATAGCTAGGTTATGATGATGAATGCATGTGGAATTGCAAGGAGGAAAGGTGCAGAAAATGGAAGGGGATGCACGGCATGGGTAGTGTTGTTGGTGTGTGAATGCATGTGTTGAATTGGTGGTGCAATGATGAAAGAATAAGTGCATGTGTGTGTGAATGGTGGTAGCTAGGGTGAATTATAATGAATGCATGTGGAATAAAGATGGAGAAGGTGGTGTAATGATGCATGGTTGTAGTTTAGGGTGTTGAATATGGATTTGCATGGCTTTTGAAGTGATTGTGGGTTTTGGAATTGGAAGGAAATGCATGGCCTTGGGGTTGGTTTAAGAGAGAATGGGCTAGGCCCTTTGTTTTATGTCCAAAGTGAATACAAAGCCTTCAAATTCGTCCAACACTTTGGCTCCAATCATATGCTATCCATTCCAAGCCCAATTTTGCTCCAAAATGCTCCAAAATGCATCTTTTTGCTCCCTTAGCCATATGAACCTAAAAACACACGAAAATGTCTTAAACTACTAAAACAACTATGAATTAACAACATAGATGCATGAAAACAACCTAAGTCGCCCAAATATGCTCCTATCAAACTCCCCCACACTTATCTTTTTCTAGTCCTCTAGCAAAAAAGAAAAACAAAACAAAACCTAAACCTTCCAACAATTGTCTTAGGGATTTCCAATGCACATGACATGTTAAAAATCATCATTCCCACAGATTTTAGTCATCTTCACACTTAAGTACATTCTTAATCATAGTCACCACATACTATTTCACAATTAAGCATTTAAAACCATATTTTGAATGTAGTAACATGCCTTAGAGAATTTGCTCAATTCCTCACAAGATATGCACTTAATTTCACTCAGATTTTCTGACTACACACCCTACACTAAGTATATGTGAGAAGATTGATGTAAACATGAAAACGAACACTCACATATATGTATCACAAAGAACGCAATTTCTGGAGTTAATAAGCATGTTTAGAAATGATCTCATGAATGGAATGCTACTACTTAGACGCGAGAACCAGTGACACCATATGCTCATACCAAATTCAAACTCCACAATTGAAATGCACAACACTCAAGATAGAAGTCAAGGGTTGTAACGGGGCTTGGGGTATTGGCTCACAAGGAAAGGTAGGGATAAACAAAAGTTCTTTAAACACTAGCAAGCAAAGTAATGAAATTTAGAATTCACTTGGTATGCAGAAATCAACTTTTAGACATAAGGGGGAGATTCCACAACTCTTAGGGCCTAATTTATTGTTTTGGGCCCTTTCTTCAACAAACAATACTTTTCAACTTTTTTTTTTTTTTTTCTTTTCTTCTTTCTTTTTGGCCGTGCTTATGGCACATCAACTCACATAAACACTCACTCCCCCACACTTATTTTCTGCAATACCTTAATCAAAAGGAATTCATTGCTTACTATGCTTCAAGAACAAGGGTAAGGACGGTCATATTCTAGGCTAGGTGAGGATAATTGCGGGTTAACAAAGAAAGTAGGCTACACAATGCTCAACGGGTTTAAATCCTACAAAACAAATAAAATTGGGAAATATGGCAATTTGGCTTTGGTGGTGGTGACTACACAACTTCTTCTTGAATATGTGTTATGCAAATCAATAACATGCTTTGAATGAAATGGGCATGAGTTCTAGCATTTGGAACTATATGATGAAACGCCTTCTAAGTAGTAACCAAGCAAAGAATAATGAGATCATGCAACGACTTTGGAAAACAATAATGCATAGATTTTAACTCTCCAAATAACTTTTAGGCTCAAGTCTAATGCGATAATTATACGCACACAATTTAAACCCTCTTTCTGTCAATTGTAGTGAAGAATGTAAGTAGGGATCGTTCTTAACCGGGGATTAGGAGGGATTGCAAAATCACTTGGAAACTGACTCAAAAACGTAAAATAAAGTTTGAAACACTAAACTAGACTCAAAGAATGCAAAACTAAACAATAAAAACACTCAAACAAATCAAAAGACTCAAAACAGCCCCAAAACACTCAAAACTGCCTTAAAATCACTTTCTGGGCAGTTTTGAGCACTTTGGTAACTTTGGACGAAATTGAGTAATAGAATGAATCAAAATGCTTAAAAACACAAACTAAGATACTTTCTAACTAAAATGACTTAACAAAGAAAAGGGGGATTGGTTTTGGATGAAATTGAAAACAAAACAAATACTTGGGAACAAAATAGATTGTAAAACGAAGAATGATGAGAAACTAGTTAGTGGGTTCCTTATCCACACATGAACATATGCATATAATCGAATCCACAGGGACTAATTGGACCTATATAATTACTTGTTTTGCAAGAACTCTTTACTAGAGAAATAAAACTAATCAATGTAGGCAGATTTGTTGTTGTAACTTAAAAGCATAAGGAAATGAAGTAAACACAAATAAATGAATCAACAACTAATAAAATGAGATAGTATCAATGGAGATGAAGCTAGGGATTCGATTTCACCATTGCTAAACCAAGTCCATGTTTGTTAAATCAGTTTATACTCAGTCATCTACCTATTTCTTGAGTTTGTTTCACTTAGATATGATCAACCATATGATGTGTGGATTTGATCAAATGTCTCTAATCATGAACCTAATTGTGATGTGCAACTTTGGTTCCTAATCAAGAATATGTAGTGCACAAGAAACTTTCATAAAACCAAAGGGAACACTCGGCAGGATGTTTGCAAAACACTCCCTTCATTCATTCACATATCTGTTGGAAATGTGCCCTAAAACCAATCATATGATGATACTTTACGGACATTTCAAACTAATGTAGTTTAAATGTAAAGGGCAAAGATTATTGTTTGAGCCGTCTCATATAAATGTTATATGCTTAAACGATAAGTCCAAGGAATATGTGATTGGAAGAATGCGATCTAAAGAAGTTAGATTCATGAGACCATTCTTTCGTTGACACATCCTAAACGTTCCTGATCATAGGATTGTCAATTGGGCATTGACAGTCCGTTAAGATCAGTACGTGCTATGTCTTCTCTCAGGGAGAGTGACTGGTCTCGAGTCATTGGTGTGTGTGACATCAAGACAAGTACGTAGGTGCTCAATAGAGAATGAGTTCACTGAACACGATCAACGAAGAGTTCTCATATTCATGTCACATGAGAACTCATGGTTGGGATAATGCAAATTAGTCTTTTGACCTGAGGCATCACAGTTGTCTTGTGGTTAGGTCCTTAACCTTTGATTATGTCAAAGTCACTCCATCAGGAGGGTGTCCATGGCATCGTTGGGGTTAAGCCACTTAGCCATGGAGGCAAGTGAATGTGCAACAAGGGATCTCTAACCTTCAAAATGTTTGAGGGAGAATACTCTATGATATGATTAAGAATCTTTGGCCAAAGTATGAATGAGATTTAGGAATGTGTTCCAAATCACATTCAAGGTAATCATATAAGCACAAGACTCACATTGGATAGTAGACATGAATAAACTATCAAACCAAACAATGTGGTCAAGAGTATTGTATTAGAGAAAGACCGTATTGCATTTGTAATCCTAAAACTGAATAGGTTCTCCACCTCTTCTGATTAGCTTGGGTAACCATGACATGCTGCTAGGCGTCAACCATGGTTTGTGGAAGCCCTAAAAGTGTATTATCACTAACGGGAGAATTGAAAGTAAGTTTCAATTCACAATCGATTAGAAAGAGTTTTAATCGCCCACTGCCTCGCTAAAAGGAACCTAATGGATCGTTCACCGAGTAAGGTAGAGTTTGAAGAAACAACGGAGATGAGTAAGAATAATTAAATGGTTTAATTATTTATCTAAGGCTAGGACTAATTAATATGTTAATTAATCAAACGAATAAGTTCGTTAAAGACCTCGGGTTAGTTTTGGGCCGCAAGGCCCAATGGGATTTGAATGTCAAGCCCATTAACTCAAGTTGTATGACAACTTGAATAAACAAAGGGCTTGAAAGCCCAATAAACCCTATAGGCTTGCCATGTTAGAAGAATAGGGCTTTTGGTCCATTAGGTCACTTATTTGAAGGGACTATATAAAGGACTTTATAGCCTAAAATTTACATATGGTAATTTTTGGGGAAAGGATGAGAACACAAGCTCTCCTTTCTCTCTAAAATTTAGGCCACCTTGGGGGGATCATCTAGCAATCAAACTCCTCCAAGGTCACTCATTTCTTCTTCATTATGCCTTGGTGATGAATCATTAGAGGTTCTCAATTTTGGGAACTTGGAGAAACCTTTTCATCCATCCAAATCCATGGATCTAAGATGCAAGGAATGAAGGCCCTCTCTTTGGGTGATTAGCCTTTGCTTATGCAAAGAGGAATCTACAAAGGTATTGATTTCTCAACTCACTTTGTTTTGAGTTGAGTCTTGGTTCACCTATCTACTAGGCTTTGAATTTCATGGGTAAATGTTTTGTTTTAAGTGCATACAAGCATGATTCCGTCTTTAATTGTTAATTGCATGCTATTGATGTTGCTTAAATGAACATGTTTTTCACAAAACTTCCTTCAAGTGGTATCAAGAGCCTAAGTCTAGTAGTTGGTGAATCTTTTTGGGTTTTGTAGTTCATAGTTTGTGATTTGAATGTTGTAATTGTTACAAGCTTTATTCTTGCTTCTTTGAATGTAAATTTTGTTAGAAAATTTGCCATCTCAAATGTTGTAGATGTAGTTCATATGAGCATGAGTTTTGGAGCTAAAATTTGGTGCCATGTTTTTGGGGAAATTCGGCCAAATCCAAAGGGTGGATTTTTGGGTTCTTGTTTGACTTGTTAAAAGTGTTTTAAAGTGACTTTTGGAACCCCTATGTACCCTAGTATGGTTGTATGTTATTTCCCTTAAGTTTGAGTGGATTTGGTATGTTTTTGGGTGAAGAATGTTCATGGAGCTCTTATGGGTTTTCATGAATGTTCTTCATTGTTCTTGACATGTTCTTGCCAAGAACAAAAGGTTTGGTGTTTTGATTCAAAGTTTTGATTTATTTCATAAAGTTTTTGTTTTGAAATATTTCTTATGTTTAAATATATTAGATATTTATTTTGAAAAAATTAAAGAAATTTTAGTGGGTTGGTGTGTAATGATTTATTCCATTACACACACCCCACTTACAAAAACTTTGAAATTTTTTTTTATTACTTTGCTTCAAAATCAGCCACCCTACTCAATTAGGGTCCTTGTGGGGCTTTTGTGCAATTATATAAAGTTTTGATACTTTTGTGTATTTGCATTTTGACCCAAAAGTTTACGTTTTTACGTAAAGGTCCAAAATCACTAAAAGGACAAATTGTTTTGCTCCTTTAATGAAGTTTTATTTTTTGTGGAAATTTTTAGGTTCTAGTTGTAATTACATGAAGTAGTGGACTTTTGTGTTTTTACAAAGTGACCCCAAAAGTTTAAGTTTTTGCAAAATAGCCCAAAAGTTGAGGTTAATTGCACTATGACCCAAACAAGTTGAGGTCATAGCATTTTGGCCCAAATTAGGTAGAGAACAAAATTGTTTTGTCTCTTTAAATGAGAATTGGATTTTCATTTCATTTAGCTCCATTTAAATCAATTCTATGGATACAAAAACCAAATGAAAATGTTGCATTCAAGTTTAATTAGTTAAAGCGTTAATTAATTAAAGAAAGGGTGATTATGAACCTTAGCCTACGATAATTGAGCTATGTGAAAGGCCGTTTCAAATTTGTTTGAACCATGGGAATGTGTAGATTAAATTTTGGTTGTAATTTGATATGATCAATTGTTGTAAAAGAGCATAAGCTCTTCTTTACTTTAAAGTAATTTGATTTGATCAATTGTTGTAAAAGAGCATAAGCTCTTATTTACTTTGAAGTACTCATTTCTTGTTTTATTCGATATGCATGAAATTGGAGTAGTTGGGTCCAACACCCAATAAGACAACACGCCTTAATGTGATTAAACGCGTAACTAAAATCAATCACCATCCCTAGACCGAGATTCAACACTAGGCTCGTGTTGAATCGAATCAAAGGTTCATAGTCATCCTAAGGCCCTAAGGCAACTATATAGTTCATCAATGAATGCAAATCTTATGTTAGTAGTACCATATAGTCTTGCTTTAAAAACCGTTTTAAAAGCATAGTGGGAGTATTATATACTACTAAATCAATCATATGGACCAATAGTTGTAATAGGACCAAAATGTTTTAATTGGATTAAAATGTATGTTTATATGTGATGAGACCTAAAAACCCTCAACCAAATCAATATTAAGTTGATAAGCGAGAGATGCTTTGAATATCTCTTCGTGGCCTTCCACCGTGGTAGGCTCCAATCGTTTGTGACTTGTACACCGGCTTCACCCTATCATGGGGGAGTACAAAGTGCATGCTTACATTCAGGAGGAGTCTATACGCATATGATGAGGTGAGTGTAGGCAACGAGGATGGCCAACATCATATCATTGTGAGGCTATTCTTGAACCCTTTCATAAACTAAGCATGGTGGGAATAACTTAACTAAGTGCAATGGCGCCGATATCATATCATTGTGAGGCAACATTCTCTAGAGGCCAAATAAGATGGGTACTTGCAAGAGATGCAAATGAGTAAGCGTACTCTCTCATTATTATTAATGCTAGCCGATATCGTATCATCGTGAGGTGGGCTTGGTAATAGTGAGCCTCCCATACCCTACTAAGAGTTTCCTCCAAAACTCTCGAATTCCGATGAGGGATATGGAATTTGCCGAAAATAGTGGGTGGTGCTATGTGATTTAAAGACCCGAATCAAATGGCTTAAAATCAATCAATTTATATTCGTTATGTATTTGTTTACCAATATATTTGCAAACGCTATCCAAAACTTGACAAAGAAAAACCGAACGCTTTAATTTCCGGACTTAGTTCTACAATCCCATAGATTGTCTTTAATGGCTTGTAGATGTAACTAAGTAGTCTCATCCTCACAATCTTCCTATTGATAATGTATCATTGGAAGAATATGTTAGATAAGTCTAAACATGAGAAGGACAACACTTTTAATGTCATAATTCTTCAAATACAAATTGTTGTATGAAGAAATAAGAGTTGCTTTGAACAACCCTTAATCAACACAAACTTTAGTGCTTGTCTCTTTGTTACACGAACAAGGAACTTGAGAAGTAAGCACAAGGACATGGACACTTTATGTGCCATGATTCTTCACTTACAAATTGTTGTATGAAGAAATGAGAGTTGCCTTGAACAACTCTTGAAAGTTTGTTATTATGTTTAGAACATAATGGTTGGTTGACAAAAATAGTCCATTTATATGGACTTATGATGATTTTGAATCATTGAGTGTTGAAGTGTTAAACCACTTAACGAGACGGAAACTAGGCAAGGACTTCACCTTTGTGTCCCTATCCTAATGGTTCACTAAGTTTATTGTAAACTATATAGTGAACAATAACCGCACGCTCTCCAAATCGTTTGATGTGTATAACACATTTGAAATGAGTTTCAAGAGAGATAGTGGGAGTTTAGGGACCATGACTATTGTAGTCAAAAGGGAAGTCAAATCAAGAAGGCAAAATAACTCCAAGGGAACAAACTTTCTTTATGAAAGGATGGACATTGGAAGGGGTATTTGCAAGAAATGTCTTGCAAGTGTCAAGAACACACCTTTCGAAGGTATTGTAAAATGTTCTTGAAAAGTTCATAACAGTTGGTTCTTCTACTTCAATGCATGATTCTGTATTAGTAACTATGTTTTACAATTGTTGTAAAAGTGTGCTAATAAGAAGTAGAAGATTAATGAGAGAAGAGAAAGTACTTCACAATCCAAACGTGAATCGAATATAGATCTCTGCGAAAGCGGATTGTACTTACTTCCTCATATGAACTACCAAAGAAATTGGAAAATACTAAAGATTGTCTTTACATTCCAATTTTAAGGAACTTAAATCCGTCACTATAGTAGAGATGGATGAATGTTTTGTTTGACAAAACATTGTTCTTTATTAATCAATAATTAGATTATTGTAATTTAATTGGTTGTCTCTATAGTAGAGATGATGTGGTAGTTTAACTGTTTAGAATACGATGATGCTTAAAACCCAAAAGGTTGCAAGGGAGTGACTAATCCCAACTGAGTTGTGACACCTCTAAAACATAAGTTACGAGTTGGTCATAGATGGATGCTTTGGATCGTTAGATTCGGATCCAATACCTTCTTGTTAAAATTGTATAGAGGCGAAATGTTTGAATCTTTATTCTTTTGGAAAGAAGAAAGAATCACAAAGTTGTTGAGGTTAATTCACTTAGATGTTAGTGACACTTATCCACAACATAATACTACTCATGTTGTATGACATTCACCGAAGATCACTCTCGGTTGGACTATAGTTTATTTTGAATAAACACAAGTCCGAATACTTTGTAAAAGGTTTCAAAGAATTCAAGAAATGTAAGTAGATGAGTAAGACGTCTAAAGTATTTACCTCCTTAGATTTGATCCAAGGAAAAAGTAACACTTTAGATTAATTTCCTTGAAAAATATCAAGGAAAGTAGCATCGTAAGATAATGAATTTCTCCATTAGGAGAAGAATGAACATAAATAAGAGTTAGTTCGTTGGACATTATCAATTACCCATATATATGATGCGAGAATTATACGCACACAAATTAAACCCTCTTTTTATCAATTGTAGTATAAGTATAAGTAGGGATCGTTCTTAACCGGGGATTAGGAGGGATTGCAAAATCACTTGGAAACTGACTCAAAAACATAAAATAAAGTTTAAAACACTAAACTAGACTCAAAGAATGCAAAACTAAACATTTAAAACACTAAAACAAACCAAAAGACTCAAAATGCTTTAAAAACACAAACTAAATTGATTTCTAACTAAATTGAACAATAAAGTAAAGGGGGATTGGATTTGGACGACTTTAAACTAAAAATGGAAACTTGGAAATAAAACAAATTGTAAATATGGATTTGACGGAAATGAATGGATGGGAAGCTAGCTAAGGGGTTCATCTCCACATATGTTATACTTGCATACAAAACAATGTCTAATTGCTTTTCAATAAACCATGAATTCTCAACGCCCCGGGTTAATTAGGTCCGCTTAAATTAACCGTCAAGTTTTCCTTAAGTTAATGAATTGGATGATTGCATACGACAATCCAAAGCATTCCTCACAAGTTCCCTACATGAATTGCATAATAGAGATACAAGCAAGAATCATTAAGCATCATGAAAACTATAAGTGTTGACGAGGCATTCGTTACTATGATTGCATGAAACTTATGCCAAGAATATGTTTAACACGATTGTTTATAAGCAACCTCCACTACTTGTGAATATAAGTTCATAACTATTACGTGAAACTCACTTATATTCTAGCGTCAAATTCATGCATGAAAATTAAGCATTCATTCTTAATAAACACACATAAATAGGTTATCAATCAAACAGTTAAACAAATTGAATTCACAACTTATGAAACGTAATTAAAAGTAATCAAATCATATTACAAACATAAACATAGTTTCGAATCACCCCCTAGCTAAAGGGGGTTTATTTCCTCATACGTACAAAACAAAGAGAATTGAAATTAAACATTGAAATCAAAGAAACGCCTAAACATTCCAACAACTCAATCTTGAATTGTATGAACGTTTAGGCCCTCTTATCTTCCTCTTTATTGTAGCATAAGGTCTAGGGATAGTTGGTTGGGGGGATGGAAGTGTTGGGAAATTATGGAAATGGATGAGGAGTGGTGGAAATGGAAGATGGTTTTTGGATTCTAAGGGAGAAAGGAATGTGTTTGTGGTGTGTTGTTGTGTTGTGAATGAGATGATTTTTGAATGAATGAATGCAAGGGTATTTATAGGAGGAGTGGAGATGTATATGGCTATTTGTTTAAGGTGTTTGTGGTTGCAATGATGAAGAATTGCATGTGGAAATAAAAGGGAAAATGTGGTGAAATGATGAAGTAGGAAGGTGGAAATGCATGTGAGATGTTGGAAAGGAAATGGGAATATGAGTAGGCCATGGCATGGGAGTTGTTTTGTTGGTATAAATGTGCCATGGTTGCAATGATGAAGAATAAAGGGTGCATGTGGGGTGGAATTGAATGAATGCAAAGTGAATGAATAATGAAATGAGTTAAAGAGGGAGAATGTGGTGAAATGATGAAGTAGGAAGGAAGAAATGCATGTGACTTGTTTGTGGAATAAAGAATGAATGGTGGAATGATGAAGAGTTGCATAAAGAATGCATGTAGGGTTAGCTAGGTTGGCTTTGTTTGGGTGCATGTGTGTTAATGGTGGTTTTGCATGTGAATTGATGGATTGTTTTTGATGGAATGGATGGTTCTTTGCATGGCTTTTGAAGTGATTGTGGGCTTTGGAATTGGAAGGAAATGCATGGCCTTGGGGTTGGTTTAAGAGAGAATGGGCTAGGCCCTTTGTTTTATGTCCAAAATGAATACAAGGCCTTCAAATTCGTCCAACACTTTGGCTCCAATCATATGCTATCCATTCCAAGCCCAATTTTGCTCCAAAATGCTCCAAAATGCATCTTTTTGCTTCCTTAGCCATATGAACCTAAAAACACACGAAAATGGCTTAAACTACTAAAACAACTATGAATTAACAACATAGATGCACGAAAACAAGCTAAGTAAGTCGCCTAAATATGCTCCTATCAAACTCCCCCACACTTATCTTTTGCTAGTCCTCGAGCAAAACAGAATAAAAACAAATAAACAAAACGACACTAAACACGTAAAACACAACCTACACCTTCCAACAATCGTTTCAGGGATTTCCAATGCACATGACAAGTTAAAAATTATTATTCCCACAGAATTTAGCCATCTTTACCCTTAAGTACATTCTTAATCATAGTCACCACATACTAGTTCACAATTAAGCATTTAAAACCATGTTTTGAATGTAGTAACATGCCTTAGAGAATTTGCTCAATTCCTTACAAGATATGCACTCAATTTTCACTCAGATTTTCTAACTACACACCCTAATCTAGTCATATGTGAGAAGATTGATGTAAACATGAAAACGAACACTCACATATATGTATCACAAAGAACGCAATTTTTGGAGTTAATAAGCATGTTTAGATTATGATCTCATGAATGGAATGCTACTACTTAGACGCGAGAACCAGTGACACCATATGCTCATACCAAGTTCAAACTCCACAAATTGAAACACATAACACTCAAGATTGAAGTCACGAGTTGTAATGGGGCTTGGGGCGTGTGGATAACAAAGAAGGGATATGGAAAACAAAGGTTCTTAAAGAAATAGTGAGCAAGGCAATTGAATCAACTTAGAATTCACTTTTGAATGAAAACTCAACTTTGGAACAAAAAGGGAGACAATTTAGGGCCAGAATTGGTGTTTTGAGCCCTTACTTCAATCACTCATTCTTTCATTTTTTTCAAGCTCTTTTTTCTTTCTTTCTTTTCTTTTCTGTTTTTCTTTTCTTTTGAAACTCAAAACATACTTAAGAACAAGCATTCCTTCTCCCACACTCATTTTCTTGCATAATGTAACTCAAAAGGAATTCATTTAAGTCATGCTCACTATCTTCTAAGAACAAAGGTGTGGATTGTCCTAAACTAGGCTAGGTGAGGATAATGTGGGTTGACAAAGAATAAAGGCTAAACAAAGCTCAACGGGGGTAAAACTTACAACATATACGAAATATGGGAAGTGAGGTTATTTGGCTATGGTGGCAATTACACAATTTCATCTTGAATATGTTATGTAAATCAATAACATGCTTTGAATGAAATGGGCATGAGTTCTAGCATTTGGAACTATATAATGAAACGCCTTCTAAGTAGTAACCAAGCAAAGAATAATGAGATCATGCAACAACTTTAGAAAACAAGAAATCACATATTATACTCTCCAAAGAACGTTATAGGCTCAAGTCTCTCAGGGTTGTAGTGTTTGTTTGAGTTCCTTCCTTCAAGCATGTTACATAACTAATTTTTTTTCTTTTATGATTGCATGTGAAGTCATACATTATAACCATAACCAAGCATATACCAAGAGTAAATCAAACTTTTCTCCATGTTTATAACTCTTTTCAACAGTCATGCAATTAGAAACCAAATCCTTATCATTGTGTTGGAAGGTGACCTACGACACAAAAACGACTCAAAACACTCTTTTTAGGCTTTTCAAAACATGTTTTTCAAATTTTTATGTGATTTTCGAATTTTTAAGTCAAAACACACTAAACACACTTAAAAACAGCAAGAAACAACATTTGAAGTTATGGTGGATAAAACCCTACGAATTTGCATCAAAACACTTTAGTAACTCCCCCACACTTAAAACAAACATTGTCCTCAATGTTAAAAACCACACTAAACACAAACAAACATATAAACAACAATTAAACATACTAAACATGGCAGAATGTATCTAACAAAGAGAAGAGTTTAGAGATGCAAATCTGGTTATGGAGTTTTCGTTCCATCTTCTCCTTGGTGATTGCAGTGAGGCTTGGATCTTTGTGATTCCACAGGCTTACTCTTGAACTGCGCTGCTCCCATCGTTGATTTTCCTTTGTGCTACTCTTGAACTGGGCAGCAGGCTTCCTTTGGTCTCCCCCGAAGGTCTGAGCTTCCTCCTCTTATCTGTTTCTTTGTTCAATCTCTCCAATTCGTATTGAAGAGGGTTAGAGGATAGCTCAGCAAAGCTAGGTAAGCAACCAGGGAATAGAGTCCAGATAGACTCCAAGTGCCGGCTGATTGCTTCTTTAACTTTGCCATGCAAATAATATCAAGGACAAAGGAAAAGACAGGGAAGAGCATGATATGAGATACCTTTGCTTTTGCCCTTGATGATATGAGATACCTTTGCTTTCGAAGAGGCAGCAAATGAATCCACATGCTTCGATCCACCGTTTCCTCTTCCTCATTCGTACTGCAGGCATTTGGTATCTTCTTTGGGGGATACATCCATGTTTGAAAGTGTGATCTCAAGAGAAGGAGAAATCTGAGTATGTTTGAGAGGGTTGGTTGCAGCTTACATTTTTCGGCCGAGAAGGAAAATTATGCATTTGTGGGTGTATGCCTTGCCATGAAGGTTGATGTATATAGGAATTGTAATGGCAAATGGCAGTGCGGATGCGGCAATGTCCTCCACGCGTCTTCTGAAAAGCTGGGAGCTTTTGACAAAGTGGCACACGTCTTCTGAAAAGCCGGGAGCTTTTGACAAAGTGGCACGCGTCTTCTGAAAAGCCGGGAGCTTTTGACAAATTTGCACTCGCTTTCTGGAAAGCCGGGAGCTTTCGGCTTTGTCACCCACGTTTGTCGGCTAAAGTGTGCAGCTGATTTCTCGCCTTCCACGCGTCTTCTGAAAAGCTGGGAGCTTTTGACAAATTTGCACACGCTTTCTGAAAAGCTTGGATTGCGTCTGAAGAGCTGGCGATCTTTACGCCAGAAAATCCGGTTTTTTGAAGAGCAGTGTCTCTTCAATGCTGAATTGGTGATTGTGTCGCCTATCCTTTAATAGAGGTGATCGATCACCTCTATCTGCACACTTTGAAGACTTCCCAAAAATCATCTTCGGTTCGTCGAGATTTTCCTCCATCCAACCCTTTTCTTTTAACTTCTTGAACAATGGCTAGCTCATCCAACCCATCGAACATTTGCTTAGATTTGAGTCTAAGCAGTGACCCGGTTGCGCCTCGTCAGGGTAAGGTATGGTGCCCGTCTTTCTTATCTTCCCATGGCCCTCTTACAGATGAGGACTCTGTGATGACGGATCCCACAACGGCTACGATAGTGGCTCGGAACCTCCTCACTCCCAAAGACAATCAGCTGCTTTCAGGACGGTCCGATGAGTTGGCCGTTCAAGAATCCCTAGCTCTGAGTGTTCAGTGCGCTGGCTCTGTGTCCAACATGGGCCAACGCCTTCTTGCTCGCTCCCGTCAAGTTGAATCCTTGATGGCGGAGGTGGAGAGTCTTAAGCAGGAGATCAAACAGCTTAAGTACGAGAACCAAAGTTTGCACGTGCTTGCCAACAATTATTCGTCAGGCATGAAGAGGAAGCTTGATGAGCTTGATGACCGTCAAAAGCTTGCGGCTTTCTTCCAGAGGCACCTCTTTCCTGGGTCATCCAGCGTTCCACCAAGGTTTGGGGCCTTGAATGATCTATCTTCGGCGCCTCCCGCTCCGATGCCTTCCGCTCCGATGCCTCTTGCTCCAATGCCTTCTGCTCCGAGACCTCCTATTCCGATGCCTCATTTTCCGATGTCTTCTGCTCCGAGAGTGTTGCCACGTAGTGGGGCCTCACGTACACAACCTTTGTGAAGACTCCATCTTTCTGCCATGTTTAGATACAATTGTAATTTATCGAAAAATCAATGAACAAGCTTTGTTTTATTTACTGTATTGGGTTGCCTCCCAAGTAGCGCTTTCTTTTACGTCTTGCAGCCGGACGAAGAACCCAATCACTCCAGGATATGTTCACGAATCGGATGAGAACTCCGAGTCATGAACTAGTACCTAAAACAAGAAACAAAACAAATTTAAGAATCTGGAAAAATAAAAACAAACGAAAATAAAACAATCCAAGGGATTAGCAAAGTTGCTAATCCCCGGCAACGGCGCCAAAATTTGATGCGAGAATTATACGCACACAAATTAAACCCTCTTTTTATCAATTGTAGTATAAGTATAAGTAGGGATCGTTCTGGACCGGGGATTAGGAGGGATTGCAAAATCACTTGGAAACTGACTCAAAAACATAAAATAAAGTTTAAAACACTAAACTAGACTCAAAGAATGCAAAACTAAACATTTAAAACACTAAAACAAACCAAAAGACTCAAAATGCTTTAAAAACACAAACTAAATTGATTTCTAACTAAATTGAACAATAAAGTAAAGGGGGATTGGATTTGGACGACTTTAAACTAAAAATGGAAACTTGGAAATAAAACAAATTGTAAATATGGATTTGACGGAAATGAATGGATGGGAAGCTAGCTAAGGGGTTCATCTCCACATATGTTATACTTGCATACAAAACAATGTCTAATTGCTTTTCAATAAACCATGAATTCTCAACGCCCCGGGTTAATTAGGTCCGCTTAAATTAACCGTCAAGTTTTCCTTAAGTTAATGAATTGGATGATTGCATACGACAATCCAAAGCATTCCTCACAAGTTCCCTACATGAATTGCATAATAGAGATACAAGCAAGAATCATTAAGCATCATGAAAACTATAAGTGTTGACGAGGCATTCGTTACTATGATTGCATGAAACTTATGCCAAGAATATGTTTAACACGATTGTTTATAAGCAACCTCCACTACTTGTGAATATAAGTTCATAACTATTACGTGAAACTCACTTATATTCTAGCGTCAAATTCATGCATGAAAATTAAGCATTCATTCTTAATAAACACACATAAATAGGTTATCAATCAAACAGTTAAACAAATTGAATTCACAACTTATGAAACGTAATTAAAAGTAATCAAATCATATTACAAACATAAACATAGTTTCGAATCACCCCCTAGCTAAAGGGGGTTTATTTCCTCATACGTACAAAACAAAGAGAATTGAAATTAAACATTGAAATCAAAGAAACGCCTAAACATTCCAACAACTCAATCTTGAATTGTATGAACGTTTAGGCCCTCTTATCTTCCTCTTTATTGTAGCATAAGGTCTAGGGATAGTTGGTTGGGGGGATGGAAGTGTTGGGAAATTATGGAAATGGATGAGGAGTGGTGGAAATGGAAGATGGTTTTTGGATTCTAAGGGAGAAAGGAATGTGTTTGTGGTGTGTTGTTGTGTTGTGAATGAGATGATTTTTGAATGAATGAATGCAAGGGTATTTATAGGAGGAGTGGAGATGTATATGGCTATTTGTTTAAGGTGTTTGTGGTTGCAATGATGAAGAATTGCATGTGGAAATAAAAGGGAAAATGTGGTGAAATGATGAAGTAGGAAGGTGGAAATGCATGTGAGATGTTGGAAAGGAAATGGGAATATGAGTAGGCCATGGCATGGGAGTTGTTTTGTTGGTATAAATGTGCCATGGTTGCAATGATGAAGAATAAAGGGTGCATGTGGGGTGGAATTGAATGAATGCAAAGTGAATGAATAATGAAATGAGTTAAAGAGGGAGAATGTGGTGAAATGATGAAGTAGGAAGGAAGAAATGCATGTGACTTGTTTGTGGAATAAAGAATGAATGGTGGAATGATGAAGAGTTGCATAAAGAATGCATGTAGGGTTAGCTAGGTTGGCTTTGTTTGGGTGCATGTGTGTTAATGGTGGTTTTGCATGTGAATTGATGGATTGTTTTTGATGGAATGGATGGTTCTTTGCATGGCTTTTGAAGTGATTGTGGGCTTTGGAATTGGAAGGAAATGCATGGCCTTGGGGTTGGTTTAAGAGAGAATGGGCTAGGCCCTTTGTTTTATGTCCAAAATGAATACAAGGCCTTCAAATTCGTCCAACACTTTGGCTCCAATCATATGCTATCCATTCCAAGCCCAATTTTGCTCCAAAATGCTCCAAAATGCATCTTTTTGCTTCCTTAGCCATATGAACCTAAAAACACACGAAAATGGCTTAAACTACTAAAACAACTATGAATTAACAACATAGATGCACGAAAACAAGCTAAGTAAGTCGCCTAAATATGCTCCTATCAATATATATGATATATACTTCTAAGACATGTTAGTAGTAGAGATCCATCCATCATGGATCTTAGCAAGCTAGTGGGAGCTATAAGCGTCTTATGAGAAAAGATCAATTGTTTGATTTCTCATAAAGATGTAAATGAATCTTTTGTTTACTAGGTTTACAAAAGATTAGTGGGAGTTGATCATATTCCTAAATTTGAATATATATACATGATATATATTAATTTTGAAAATAAAAGGAATTCTTCATCGTTAAAGTTATGACTTTAAACATTCTATAATGATAGAATGTATATGGGAGACATAGTCTATATACATGGGATGGAAATCTATAATGATAGATTTCAAGATATAATTGGATTATATCAATCCCTAAAATAGACAAAGAGATGCTAGGAAGTTTCTCATATGATGATAAACTTCAATTAGAATGACAATTCTAATAAGACTAGGAAGTTGTTCTTCTCAAAGGGAATGTACCCTTTGACTCCCAAAGAAATAATGCGTAAATAGAATCCTTTATGCATACGCAGAAAGGTGATTTATGTATTACATATTGTATGAAAACATTGATATAAGTTGTACCTAGAACGGTACAAGATGATATCAGTGCAAGCCCAGGATCAGAACCATGGCAACTGTCAAGTGAATCCTTAGGTATTTAAGAAATACTAAGGATGGATTCCTCAAGAATGAGGAAGAATTAGAGTAACATAATGGAAGCGTAAATGTATTAGATTATGAATTTAATCCATCATAGAATATCTCTTCATTATGAATGAAGTGATAATGAGATATCTCTTTATTATGACTAAAGAGATATTTGGGTGGAAACGTTAAAAGTAAATGACTTTAATGTGTTCCATCATGCATGCAAAATATATTGCCATATAGAAGCTTACAACATTGTTGTTTGGATGGGAAAGTTCATTCATGAACTCTCTATTCGGTTCCAACCAGAAAGTGTATGACACTAATGGGGCGATAGCTCAAGCCTGGGAATCAAGGTCTCATCAAGGTCTGAACTCAAATGAGAGACTGAACCACATGATTGAGAATCATGTATAATGGTGACGTCGTTATTCTCAAGGTTGCTTCTATGGATAACATATAGATATCCATTGTTTAGGCCTACTACTCAGCCATTTATGAAATGAATTACAGAAGAGGTATCATCACTGATGAACAAGCTGATTGGCTCTAGTGCAAGTGGGAGATTGTTGGAAATGTGCCCTAAAACCAATCATATGATGATACTTTACAAACATTTCAAACTAATGTAGTTTAAATGTAAAGGGCAAAGATTATTGTTTGAGCTGTCTCATATAAATGTTATATGCTTAAACGATAAGTCCAAGGAATATGTGATTGGAAGAATGTGATCTAAAGAAGTTAGATTCATGAGACCATTCTTTCGTTGACACATCCTAAACGTTCCTGATCATAGGATTGTCAATTGGGCATTGACAGTCCGTTAAGATCAGTACGTGCTATGTCTTCTCTCAGGGAGAGTGACTAGTCTCGAGTCATTGGTGTGTGTGACATCAAGACAAGTACGTAGGTGCTCAATAGAGAATGAGTTCACTGAACACGATCAACGAAGAGTTCTCATATTCATGTCACATGAGAACTCATGGTTGGGATAATGCAAATTAGTCTTTTGACCTGAGGCATCACAGTTGTCTTGTGGTTAGGTCCTTAACCTTTGATTATGTCAAAGTCACTCCATCAGGAGGGTGTCCATGGCATCGTTGGGGTTAAGCCACTTAGCCATGGAGGCAAGTGAATGTGCAACAAGGGATCTCTAACCTTCAAAATGTTTGAGGGAGAATACTCTATGATATGATTAAGAATCTTTGGCCAAAGTATGAATGAGATTTAGGAATGTGTTCCAAATCACATTCAAGGTAATCATATAAGCACAAGACTCACATTGGATAGTAGACATGAATAAACTATCAAACCAAACAATGTGGTCAAGAGTATTGTATTAGAGAAAGACCGTATTGCATTTGTAATCCTAAAACTGAATAGGTTCTCCACCTCTTCTGATTAGCTTGGGTAACCATGACATGCTGCTAGGCGTCAACCATGGTTTGTGGAAGCCCTAAAAGTGTATTATCACTAACGGGAGAATTGAAAGTAAGTTTCAATTCACAATTGATTAGAAAGAGTTTTAATCGCCCACTGCCTCGCTAAAAGGAACCTAATGGATCGTTCACCGAGTAAGGTAGAGTTTGAAGAAACAACGGAGATGAGTAAGAATAATTAAATGGTTTAATTATTTATCTAAGGCTAGGATTAATTAATATGTTAATTAATCAAACGAATAAGTTCGTTAAAGACCTCGGGTTAGTTTTGGGCCGCAAGGCCCAATGGGATTTGAATGTCAAGCCCATTAACTCAAGTTGTATGACAACTTGAATAAACAAAGGGCTTGAAAGCCCAATAAACCCTATAGGCTTGCCATGTTAGAAGAATAGGGCTTTTGGTCCATTAGGTCACTTATTTGAAGGGACTATATAAAGGACTTTATAGCCTAAAATTTACATATGGTAATTTTTGGGGAAAGGATGAGAACATAAGCTCTCCTTTCTCTCTAAAATTTAGGCCACCTTGGAGGGATCATCTAGCAATCAAACTCCTCCAAGGTCACTCATTTCTTCTTCATTATGCCTTGGTGATGAATCATTAGAGGTTCTCAATTTTGGGAACTTGGAGAAACCTTTTCATCCATCCAAATCCATGGATCTAAGATGCAAGGAATGAAGGCCCTCTCTTTGGGTGATTAGCCTTTGCTTATGCAAAGAGGAATCTACAAAGGTATTGATTTCTGAACTCACTTTGTTTTGAGTTGAGTCTTGGTTCACCTATCTACGAGGCTTTGAATTTCATGGGTAAATGTTTTGTTTTAAGTGCATACAAGCATGATTCCGTCTTTAATTGTTAATTGCATGCTATTGATGTTGCTTAAATGAACATGTTATTCACAGATCTTCCTTCAATATCCACCAAGATTATGCATGATGTGTGCTTTAATCTTGGCTAAGCAACCTGTGGTTAATTCAAATGATGATCAAGCATTAAAATCAACACACTAAGTCACAATTAAATCGGAGAATGAAACAAGAAATAGATAGACTAAATGAGAATTCTGAATTAACTACATGGCAATCTTGCAAGGCTACATCAAATCCCTAGAGAGAGATTAGTTACACTTCATGTTTACAAAAGGTTTGACATAAAAATATATAACATGAGTGAACATAGGATTAAGAAGAAAGGGGATTTAGTTCTTTATAACATTGAAATCAAAGAAACACCTAAACATTCCAACAACTCAAACGTGAATTGTATGAACGTTTAAGCACTCTTTTCTTCCATTCCTCAAACATACAAAACAAAGAGAATTGAATTTAAACATTGAAATCAAAGAAACACCTAAACATTCCAACAACTCAAACTTGAATTGTATGAACGTTTAGGCCCTCTTCTCTTCCTCTTCGTTGTAGCATAAGGTCTAGGGATAGTTGGTTGGGGGGATGGAAGTGTGGATTGGAGTGGGGAGTGATGGAAATGGAAGATGGTTTTTTTGGATTGTAAGGGAGAGCACGGCAAGGGTGGTTTGATGTCTACATTCTGAAAAATGGAAGAAGTGAATGAGAATGAATGCAATGGATGCTTATTTATAGGTGAAGAAGAGGGAACATGACAGCTAGGAACTTGGTGGAAATCTGAAAATGGTGATGGGAGATGCATGTGGCTGATTTATGCATGTGATTAAAGGGTGGGAGTGCATGTGCTTTGACAGCTAGGATGAATTAATTAAAGGGAGTGCATGTGGCTTGGCTGGAATGAATGATTATGGATGTATGTGCAATGTTTTAAAGGATGGAATGCATGTGAATATGATGGAAATCTGATGGGAACTCACAACAAGGATGATTTCTGGTGGTGAATGGGTGTATGTGTGAATGATTATAGGGACATGTGGGTTGGAAATGATGAAGGAAATGCATGTGAGTGACAACTAGATATGTTGATGAATGCATGTGGAATGTTTGTGGTGAGTGAATGTGCACGGCAATGAGTGATTTCTGGTGGTGAATGGGTGATGCAATTGCATGTGGATTAGGTTGTGAAAGCATGTGAATGCATGTGTTGATTTATGAAGATGCATGTGCAATGAAGTGGAATGAATGTGGATTAAAGGAATGCATGTGCAATGGGTATAGGAAAGGTTTAAATGTCCTAGAACTAAAGAGAACAAGGTTCCAACACTTTGGTCTTCAATTAGGTCTTCAATTTCGTCCAACACTTTGGCTCCAAGCATAAGCTATCCATCCTTAGCCCAAAAGTGCTCCAAAAGTCTCCAAAATGCATCTTTTTGCTCCTTTAGCCCTATGGACCTACAAACACACGAAAATAGCTTAAAGTACTAAAATAACTAAAGGAACATAACGTAAATGCACGAGAACAAGCCATTTAAGTCGCATGAATATGCTCCTATCAAATACCCCCACACTTAGCTTTTGCTAGTCCTCGAGCAAAACAAAACAAAAGAAACCAAAAACAAAACGACACTGAACAAGAAAAACACGACCTAAACCTTCCAACAGTCGTCTCAGGGATTTCCAATGTACATGACAAGTTAAAAATCATTATTCCCACAGATTTTAGCCATCTTTACCCTTAAGTACATTCTTAATCATAGTCACCACATACTAGTTCGCAATTAGGCATTTAAAACCATGTTTTGAATGTAGTAACATGCCTTAGAGAATTTGCTCAATTCCTTACAAGATATGCACTCAATTATCACTCAGATTTTCTAACTACACACCCTAATCTAGTCATATGTGAGAAGATTGATGTAAACATGAAAACGAACACTCACATATATGTATCACAAAGAACGCAATTTTTGGAATTAATAAGCATGTTTAGATATGATCTCATGAATGGAATGCTACTACTTAGACGCGAGAACCAGTGACACCATATGCTCATACCAAGTTCAAACTCCACAAATTGAAACACATAACACTCAAGATTGAAGTCACGGGTTGTAATGGGGCTTGGGGCGTGTGGATAACAAAGAAGGGATATGGAAAACAAAGGTTCTTAAAGAAATAGTGAGCAAGGCAATTGAATCAACTTAGAATTCACTTTTGAATGAAAACTCAACTTTGGAACAAAAAGGGAGACAATTTAGGGCCAGAATTGGTGTTTTGAGCCCTTACTTCAATCACTCATTCTTTCATTTTTTTCAAGCTTTTTTTTCTTTCTTTTCTTTTCTGTTTTTCTTTTCTTTTGAAACTCAAAACATACTTAAGAACAAGCATTCCTTCTCCCACACTCATTTTCTTGCATAATGTAACTCAAAAGAAATTCATTTAAGTCATGCTCACTATCTTCTAAGAACAAAGGTGTGGATTGTCCTAAACTAGGCTAGGTGAGGATAATGTGGGTTGACAAAGAATAAAGGCTAAACAAAGCTCAACGGGGGTAAAACTTACAACATATACGAAATATGGGAAGTGAGGTTATTTGGCTATGGTGGCAATTACACAACTTCATCTTGAATATGTTATGTAAATCAATAACATGCTTTGAATGAAATGGGCATGAGTTCTAGCATTTGGAACTATATGATGAAACGCCTTCTAAGTAGTAACCAAGCAAAGAATAATGAGATCATGCAACGACTTTAGAAACAATAATGCACAGATTTTAACTCTCCAAATAACGTTTAGGCTCAAGTCTCTCAGGGTTGTAGCGTTTGTTTGAGTTCCTTCCTTCAAGCATGTTACATAACTAATTTTTTCTTTTATGATTGCATGTGAAGTCATACATTATAACCATAACCAAGCATATATCAAGAGTAAATCAAACTTTTCTCCATGTTTATAACTCTTTTTAACAGTCATGCAATTAGAAACCAAATCCTTATCATTGTGTTGGAAGGTGACCTACGACACAAAAACGACTCAAAACACTCTTTTTAGGCTTTTCAAAACATGTTTTTCAAATTTTTATGTGATTTTCGAATTTTTAAGTCAAAACACACTAAACACACTTAAAAACAGCAATAAACAACATTTGAAGTTATGGTGGATAAAACCCTACGAATTTGCATCAAAACACTTTAGTAACTCCCTCACACTTAAATCAAACATTGTCCTCAATGTTAAAAACCACACTAAACACAAACAAACATATAAACAACAATTAAACATACTAAACATGGCAGAATGTATCTAACAAAGAGAAGAGTTTAGAGATGCAAATCTGGTTATGGAGTGTTCGTTCCATCTTCTCCTTGGTGATTGCAGTGAGGCTTGGATCTTTGTGATTCCACAGGCTTACTCTTGAACTGCGCTGTTCCCATCGTTGATTTTCCTTTGTGCTACTCTTGAACTGGGCAGCAGGCTTCCTTTGGTCTCCCCCGAAGGTCTGAGCTTCCTCCTCTTATCTGTTTCTTTGTTCAATCTCTCCAATTCGTATTGAAGAGGGTTAGAGGATAGCTCAGCAAAGCTAGGTAAGCAACCAGGGAATAGAGTCCAGATAGACTCCAAGTGCCGGCTGATTGCTTCTTTCACTTTGGCATGCAAGTAATATTAAGGACAAAGGAAAAGACAGGGAAAGAGCATGATATGAGATACCTTTGCTTTCTCCCTTGATGATATGAGATACCTTTGCTTTCGAAGAGGCAGCGAATGAATCCACATGTATTTGTTGTGCTGCTTCCTCCTGGGTCATCTGTAATCCAAGTATCTGGTATCATCTTTGGGGAAGAAGGAAGAATTGAGTGTTTCGAAAGGCTTTGCTGGGAGTGCGCCCTCAGAGGTGAGGAAGAGTTGGGCATTTTCTTCAGGTTTGCCTTGCCATAAAAGATGAAAGTTGACATATATAGGGATTTCCCAATAGCAAGTGGTGGTACTGTTCTTTTACACTTGTCGACAAACGTTTTGATCCCGCAAATCCGGCTTTTTGGAATAGTGACGACTCTTCGATCTTTGAAGACGTCTCTTCGATCTTTGAAGACGCCTCTTCGATAAAGCTGCACCCATTTTCTGAAAAGCAGATAAAGCGTCGCCGAACTTTGCGCTTGTTGGCTAAAGACGTGTAGTTGCGATGATGGCCTCCACGTGTTGAACGCATTTTCTGAAAAGCTGAGGGAGCGTCGCCGAACTTTGCGCATGAACTTCCGGCTTTTTGAATCGGTGGACGCGTTGCCTTGGCTTTTATAGAGCTATCGATCACCTGCCAACTTACACACTCTGAAGATTTCCCATTCTTGAGACTCGTCTCCGGCCCTTTGAAAATCTACTCCGTCCACCCCTTCTCTTTTAACTTCGTGAACAATGGCTAGCTCATCCAACCCATCGAACCTTTGCTTAGATTTGAGTCTAAGCAGTGATCTGGTCGCGTCTCGTCAGGGTAAGATATGGTGCCCATCTTTCTTATCTTCCCATGGCCCTCTTACAGATGAGGACTCTATGATGACGGATCCCACAACGGCTACGATAGTGGCTCGGAACCTCCTCACTCCCACAGACAGTTAGCTGCTTCCAGGACGGTCCGATGAGTTGGCAGTTCAAGAATCCCTGGCTCTGAGTGTTCAGTGCGCTGGCTCTGTGTCCAACATGGGCCAACGCCTTCTTGCTCGCTCCCGTCAGGTTGAATCCTTGATGGTAGAGGTGGAGAGTCTTAAGCAGGAGATCAAACAGCTTAAGTACGAGAACCGAAGTTTGCACGTGCTTGCCAACAATTATTCGTCAGGCATGAAGAGGAAACTTGATGAGCTTGATGACCGTCAAAGGCTTGCGGCTTTCTTCCAGAGGCACCTCTTTCCTGGGTCATCCAGCGTTCCACCAAGGTTTGGGGCCTTGAATGATCTATCTTCGGCGCCTCCCGCTCCGATGCCTTCCGCTCCGATGCCTCTTGCTCCAATGCCTTCTGCTCGGAGACCTCCTGTTCCGATGCCTCCTTTTCCGATGCCTTCCGCTCCGAGAGTGTTGCCACGTAGTGGGGCCTCACGTACACAACCTTTGTGAAAACTCCATCTTTCTGCCATGTTTAGATATAATTGTAATTTATCGAAAAATCAATGAACAAGCTTTGTTTTATTTACTGTATTGGGTTGCCTCCCAAGTAGCGCTTTCTTTTACGTCTTGCAGCCGGACGAAGAACCCAATCACTCCAGGATATGTTCACGAATCGGATGAGAACTCCGAGTCATGAACTAGTACCTAAAACAAGAAACAAAACAAGATTTAGAATCTGGAATAAAATAAAAACAAACGAAAGTAAAACAATCCAAGGGATTAGCAAAGTTGCTAATCCCCGGCAACGGCGCCAAAATTTAATGCGATAATTATACGCACACAATTTAAACCCTCTTTTTGTCAATTGTAGTGAAGAATGTAAGTAGGGATCGTTCTTAACCGGGGATTAGGAGGGATTGCAAAATCACTTGGAAACTGACTCAAAAACGTAAAATAAAGTTTGAAACACTAAACTAGACTCAAAGAATGCAAAACTAAACAATAAAAACACTCAAACAAATCAAAAGACTCAAAACAGCCCCAAAACACTCAAAACTGCCTTAAAATCACTTTCTGGGCAGTTTTGAGCACTTTGGTAACTTTGGACGAAATTGAGTAATAGAATGAATCAAAATGCTTAAAAACACAAACTAAGATACTTTCTAACTAAAATGACTTAACAAAGAAAAGGGGGATTGGTTTTGGATGAAATTGAAAACAAAACAAATACTTGGGAACAAAATAGATTGTAAAACGAAGAATGATGAGAAACTAGTTAGTGGGTTCCTTATCCACACATGAACATATGCATATAATCGAATCCACAGGGACTAATTGGACCTATATAATTACTTGTTTTGCAAGAACTCTTTACTAGAGAAATAAAACTAATCAATGTAGGCAGATTTGTTGTTGTAACTTAAAAGCATAAGGAAATGAAGTAAACACAAATAAATGAATCAACAACTAATAAAATGAGATAGTATCAATGGAGATGAAGCTAGGGATTCGATTTCACCATTGCTAAACCAAGTCCATGTTTGTTAAATCAGTTTATACTCAGCCATCTACCTATTTCTTGAGTTTGTTTCACTTAGATATGATCAACCATATGATGTGTGGATTTGATCAAATGTCTCTAATCATGAACCTAATTGTGATGTGCAACTTTGGTTCCTAATCAAGAATATGTAGTGCACAAGAAACTTTCATAAAACCAAAGGGAACACTCGGCAGGATGTTTGCAAAACACTCCCTTCATTCATTCACATATCCACCAAGATTATGCATGATGTGTGCTTTAATCTTGGCTAAACAACCTGTGGTTAATTCAAATGATGATCAAGCATTAAAATCAACACACTAAGTCACAATTAAATCGGAGAATGAAACAAGAAATAGATAGACTAAATGAGAATTCTGAATTAACTACATGGCAATCTTGCAAGGCTACATCGAATCCCTAGAGAGAGATTAGTTACACTTCATGTTTACAAAAGGTTCGACATAAAAATATATAACATGAGTGAACATAGGATTAAGAAGAAAGGGGATTTAGTTCTTTATAACATTGAAATCAAAGAAACACCTAAACATTCCAACAACTCAAACGTGAATTGTATGAACGTTTAAACACTCTTTTCTTCCATTCCTCAAACATACAAAACAAAGAGAATTGAATTTAAACATTGAAATCAAAGAAACACCTAAACATTCCAACAACTCAAACTTGAATTGTATGAACGTTTAGGCCCTCTTCTCTTCCTCTTCGTTGTAGCATAAGGTCTAGGGATAGTTGGTTGGGGGGATGGAAGTGTGGATTGGAGTGGGGAGTGATGGAAATGGAAGATGGTTTTTTTGGATTGTAAGGGAGAGCACGACAAGGGTGGTTTGATGTCTACATTCTGAAAAATGGAAGAAGTGAATGAGAATGAATGCAATGGATGCTTATTTATAGGTGAAGAAGAGGGAACATGACAGCTAGGAACTTGGTGGAAATCTGAAAATGGTGATGGGAGATGCATGTGGCTGATTTATGCATGTGATTAAAGGGTGGGAGTGCATGTGCTTTGACAGCTAGGATGAATTAATTAAAGGGAGTGCATGTGGCTTGGCTAGAATGAATGATTATGGATGCATGTGCAATGTTTTAAAGGATGGAATGCATGTGAATATGATGGAAATCTGATGGGAACTCACAGCAAGGATGATTTCTGGTGGTGAATGGGTGTATGTGTGAATGATTAAAGGGACATGTGGGTTGGAAATGATGAAGGAAATGCATGTGAGTGACAACTAGATATGTTGATGAATGCATGTGGAATGTTTGTGGTGAGTGAATGTGCACGGCAATGAGTGATTTCTGGTGGTGAATGGGTGATGCAATTGCATGTGGATTAGGTTGTGAAAGCATGTGAATGCATGTGTTGATTTATGAAGATGCATGTGCAATGAAGTGGAATGAATGTGGATTAAAGGAATGCATGTGCAATGGGTATAGGAAAGGTTTAAATGTCCTAGAACTAAAGAGAACAAGGTTCCAACACTTTGGTCTTCAATTAGGTCTTCAATTTCGTCCAACACTTTGGCTCCAAGCATAAGCTATCCATCCTTAGCCCAAAAGTGCTCCAAAAGTCTCCAAAATGCATCTTTTTGCTCCTTTAGCCCTATGGACCTACAAACACACGAAAATAGCTTAAAGTACTAAAATAACTAAAGAAACATAACGTAAATGCACGAGAACAAGCCATTTAAGTCGCATGAATATGCTCCTATCAAAGTCTCACAAGGTTGTAGCGTTTGTTTGAGTTCCTTCCTTCAAGCATGTTACAAAAACCAATTTTTCTTTTATGATTGCATGTGAAGTCATACATTATAACCATAACCAAGCATATACCAAGAGTAAAAAAAAACAAATCCTTATCATTGTGTTGGAAGGTGACCTACGACACAAACACACAAAAACGACTCAAAACACTCTTTTTAGGCTTTTCAAAACATGTTTTTCAAATTTTTATGTGATTTTCGGAGTTATAAAACAAAACACACTAAAACACTCCAAATCAGCTCAAAAACATTTTAAAACAGCATGGAACAACATTTGAAGTTATGGGTGATAAAGTCCCACGAATTTGCATCAAATATACTTAGTTACCCCCCCCCCCCCCACACTTAAATCAAACATTGTCCTCAATGTTTTAAGCTTAAAACACACCAAACAAAAGTAAACACATAAACAGCAACTAAACAAACTAAACATGGCAGAATGTATCTAACAAAGAGAAGAGTTTAGGGATGCAAATCTGGTTATGGAGTGTAACTTCCATCTTCTCCTTGGTGATTGCAGTGAGGCTTCATCTTGAGTTTTTCCACAGGCTACTCTTGAACTGAGCTGGAGATTCTTTTGGTTTCCTCCGATCGTTGATTTTCCTTTGTGCTACTCTTGAACTGGGCAGCAGGATTCTTTTGGTCTCCCCCGAAGGTTTGAGCTTACTCCTTTTATCTGTTTCTTTGTTCAATCTCTCCAATTCGTATTGAAGAGGGTTAGAGGATAGCTCAGCATACGCTAGGTAAGCAACCAGGGAATAGAGTCCAGGTAGACTCCAAGTACCGGCTGATTGCTTCTTTCACTTTGCCATGCACATAATATCAAGGACAAAGTAAAAGACAGGGAAAGAGCATGATATGAGATACCTTTGCTTTCGCCCTTGATGATATGAGATACCTTTGCTTTTGAAGAGGCAGCGAATAAATCAGCACATATATTTGTTGCGCTTGTCTCCACATGCTTCGATCCACCATTTCCTCTTGCCTCATCTGTACTGCAGGCATTTGGTATCTTTTTTGGGGAATATATCCATGGTTGAAAATGTGTTCTCAAGAGAAGGAGAAAACTGAGCATGTTTGAGAGGGTTGGTTGCAGCTTACATTTTTCGGCCGAGAAGGAAAGTTATGCATTTGTGGGTGTATGCCTTGCCATGAATGTTGATGTATATAGGAATTGTAATGGCAAATGGCAGTGCGGATGCGGCAATGTCCTCCACGCATCTTCTGAAAAGCCGGGAGCTTTTGACAAAGTGGCACGCGCTTTCTGAAAAGCTGGGAGCTTTTGACAAATTTGCACTCGCTTTCTGGAAAGCCGGGAGCTTTCGGCTTTGTCTCCCATTCTTGTCGGCAAAAGTGTGCAGCTGATTTCTCGCCTTCCACGCATCTTCTGAAAAGCTGGGAGCTTTTGACAAAGTGGCACACGCTTTCTGAAAAGCCTGGATTGCGTCTGAAGAGCTGGCGATCTTTACGCCAGAAAATCCGGTTTTGAAGAGCGGTGTCTCTTCAATTCTGAATTGGTGATTGTGTCGCCTATCCTTTAATAGAGGTGATCGATCACCTCTATTTGCACACTTTGAAGACTTCCCAAAAATCATCTTCGGCCCGTCGAGATTTTCCTCCATCCAACCCTTCTCTTTTAACTTCTTGAACAATGGCTAGCTCATCCAACCCATCGAACATTTGCTTAGAATTGAGTCTAAGCAGTGATCCTGTTGCGCCGCGTCAGGATAAGGTATGGTGCCCGTCTTTCTTATCTTCTCATGGCCCTCTTACAGATGAGGACTCTGTAATGACGGATGCAACAACAGCTACGATAGTAGCTCGGAACCTCCTCACACCCAAAGATAGTCAGCTGCTTTCAGGACGGTCCGATGAGTTGGCCGTTCAAGAGTCCCTGGCTCTCAGTGTTCAGTGCGCTGGCTCTGTGTCCAACATGGGCCAACGCCTACTAGCTCGCTCCCGTCAGGTTGAATCCTTGATGGCAGAGGTGGAGAGTCTTAAGCAGGAGATCAAACAGCTTAAGTACGAGAACCGAAGTTTGCACGTGCTTGCCAACAATTATTCGACAGGCATGAAAAGGAAGCTTGATGAGCTTGATGACTGATGCGAGAATTATACGCACACAAATTAAACCCTCTTTTTATCAATTGTAGTGGAGAATGTAAGTAGGGATCGTTCTTGACCGGGGATTAGGAGGGATTGTTAATCACTTGGAATTGACTCAAAAACGTAGAAACAAGTTTAAAACACTATACTAGACTCAAAGAATGCAAAACTAAACTTTAAAACACCAAAACAAACCAAAAGACTCAAAACAGCACCAAAACACTCAAAACTGCCTTAAAAACACAATCTGGGCAGTTTTGAACACTAGACACAATTTTGGACGAAAATTGGTTTTAACTTGACCTAAGACACTTAAAAACACAAACTAAAGTGATTTCTAACTACTATGACTCAACAAAGTAAAGGGGGATTGGTTTTGGACGAATTTAAAAACAAAACAAACTTTTTGATTTAGAACAGATTGTAAAAACGAATTTGATGGAATTGAATGGATGGGAAGCTAGCTAAGGGGTTCATCTCCACACATGTTATACTTGCACACAAAACGATTTCTAATTGCTTTTCAATAAACCATGAATTCTCAACGCCCCAGATTAACCGTGAATTGCACTAATTAACCCTCAGATTTTCCTAACGTTATTGAATTGGATGATTGCATACGACAACCCAAAACATTCCCCACAAGTCCCCTACATGATTGCATAATAGAGATACAAGCAAGAATCATTAAGTTCTATGAAAACCATAAGCATTGACGAAGCACTTGTTACTATGATTGCATGAAACTTATGCCAAGAATTTACTTAACGCGATTGAGATCATCAACCTTTACTACTTGTGAATATAATTCCATAACGATTAGGTGAAATTTCCTTATATCCTAGCATCCAATTTATGCATGATAATTAAGCGTGCACTCTCAACCAACACACACAAATCAATGTAATTCACATAGATAAGTAAATTGAATTCACAACTTATGAAACGCAATTAGAAGTAATCAAATCATATTGCAAGCATAAACATGTGTTTCGAATCCCCCCCTAGCCAAGGGGGGGTTTAGTTCCTCATACGCACAAAACAAAGAGAATTGAAATTAAACATTGAATTCAAAGGAAAAGAAACACCTAGAAATTCCAAAGACGCGAACTTGAATTGCATGAACTTCCGAGCTTCCTTCTTCTCCTCCTTGGTGCGGCAAGGGTCTAGGGACAGGTTTTAGAGCCTTAGGTGTATGGATGTATGGTTATGGATGGATGTAGTAGTGTTTAGGGGAAGGGGATGGTGCGGCAAAGGTCTAAAACTAAGGGAAGGGGTGTTTGGTGGCTGCGGCAAGGGTGTGGAGAGGTTTGGACGAATTTCTGGAATGAATGATTGTGTATGAGAGGTGGTGATTTGATCTAGGGGTTAATGTGAGTATATATAGGCACTTAAAACCCTAGGGTAATCAGATATGGACTTGAATAACCCAAATCCACTAGGAAATAGGCTTAGAAATCAGAAATAGAGAGGGATAAGGTGATAAGGCTTCTAGAATGCCTTGCAAGGCAAGGGAAATCAGATTTCTAGAAGGGTTTGGGCGCCACCTTTGTAGGAGATAAGATAAGGTTCCTAAAATCATGCTTTAAGTGCCAATTTTGTAGGGAAAATGGGATAAGGGTGAGGCAAGGCTTAGGGATAATGTTTAGGGCTTCTAGAAAGCCCTAAAACTAAGGGGAATTGGATAAAACCCACGGCAAGGATAGGATAGGGCATCTAAGGCTTCTAGAAACCCTCCAAGATAAGGTAAAGTGCATGGCATCCCTATAGGATTAGGATAAGGTGTCCTAAATGGATAAGGTGCCCTAAATGGATAAGGACTCCTCATTGTACTTGGAAACTTTGCCTATTAGGATTAGGAAACCTTGTCTTCATCATTCCTTGTTCATCTTGGACTCCTTTTCCTTCTTGGACTTGGAAAACTTCTTTGTTGCTTCACTTGAGACCATTTGGATTTTGACTTTCCTTCTTCAAGTAGGAAACCTTATTTGAGTAGGAATCTTTGTCTTCTAGGAATCCTAATTCAACTAGGAAACCCATTTCCATTAGGGACTTTCCTACTTCAACTAGGAAACCTTGTTCAAGTAGGAAACATCATCTTCAAATCTTCAATTTCGTCCATCCTCTTGGCTCCAAGCATATGATGTCCATTCCAAGCTCTAATTTGCTCCAAAAGGCTCCAAAATGCATCCTTTTGCATACTTTGCCCTTAAAACCTGAAAACACATAAAACTAGCTTAAAAGACTACTTTACTAAGGAAAAAAACTATAAATGCACAAGAACAAGCTAAACTAAGGTGCATAAATATGCTCCTATCAAATTCCCCCACACTTAGCTTTTGCTAGTCCTCGAGCAAAACAAAATGAAACAAAGTAAACAAACGAAGTAAAACGAGTAAAGCACAACCTACACCTTCCAATAATCGCCTCAGGGATTTCCAATTCACATGACATGTTAAAAATCATCATTCCCACAGATTTTAGCCATCTTTACGCTTAAGCATTTACTTAATCATAGTCACTACTCATTAGTTCACAAATAACCAATTTAAAACATGATTTTGAATGTAGTAACATGCCTTAGAGAATTTCCTCAATTCCTTACTAGATATGCACTCAATTTTCACACAGATTTTCTAACTACACACCCTATACTAGTTATATGTGAGAAGATAGATGTAAATATGAAAACGAATGCTCACATTTATGTATGACAAAGAAAGCACTTTTCGGAGTTAAATAGCATGTTTATCAATATGATCTCATGAATGGAATGCTACTACTTAGATGCGAGAGCCAGTGACACCATATGCTCGTACCAATTTTAAACTCTACAAATTGAAACACATAACACTCAAGATTAAAGTCAAGGGTTGTAACGGGGCTAGGGATATTGGCTAACAAAGAAGGGTAAAGGATAAAACAAACGTTCTTTAAAGCAATAGTAAGCAAAGTAATGAATTTGACACTTAAACTCTCTTCAAATGGCCGAAATCAATTAGTACACACAAGGGAAGATTCATGCAACATTTAGGGTCAAATTCACTCTTTTGGACCCTTCCTTCAACAACCAACACTTGTGAGTTCATTCTCACTTATTTTTCAACTCTTTTTCTTTCTTTTCAACACTTTTCTATTTTCTTTTGATTTTTCTACGAATTTCTCTTCTTTTCTTCTTTTTTTTTTCTTTCTTTCTTTTTTCTTTTCTTTTTTTTCGTGCCCTATCATCTTCCCCCACACTCGTTTCCTGCCATATATTGACCAAAGGAGTTCACCCTAAGTCGTGCTTCACTATCCTTTAAGAACAAAGGTATGGAAAGTCCTAATCTAGGCTAGGTGAGGATAATGTGGCTAACAACGAAAATAGGCTTAACGAGGCTCAACGGGGTTAAACCTACAAAAACACATGCATGGAATGATGGCTTTTTGGCTATGGTGGTAACTACTAACTTCATCTTGAATATGTGTTATGCAATTCAATAACATGTTTTGAATGAAATTGGCATGAGTTCTAGTATTTGGAACTAAATGATGAAACGCCTTCTAAGTAGTAACCAAGCAAAGAATAATGAGATCATGCAACGACTTTAGAAAACAAGAATGCACAGATTTGAACTCTCCAAATAAACGTTTAGGCTCAAGTCTCACAAGGTTGTAGCATTTGTTTGAGTTCCTTCCTTCAAGCATGTTACAAAAACTAATTTTTTTCTTTTTGATTACATGTGAAGTCATAAGTTATAACCACAACCAAGCATAAACAAAGAGTAAATCAAACTTCCATCCATGTTAATCATTCTCTTTAACAGTCATGCAATTACAAACCGAATCCTCATCATTGTGTTGGAAGGTACCCTAAGACACAAACAAACACACAAAAACAACTTAAAACAACTTTTTTTGGGTTTTCAAAACAATTTTATTTAATTTGTTTCAAATTTTCGGATTTTTACTTCAAAACACACCAAAACAGCTCAAAATGCACTAAAAACACTTAAAAACAGTGAGAAACAACATTAGAAGTGATAGGTGATAAAATCCCACGAATTTTGCATAAAAACACTTGTTTACCCCCCCCACACTTAAATCAAACATTGTCCTCAATGTTTCACACAAAAACTCACATAAAAGCAAACAAATAATAAACAACTAAGCATGATAAAATAAACAGAAAGGAGAAGGGTTTAGAAACGCAAATCTAGGTTTGGAGTGAAATTTCCATCTTCTCCTTGTTGAATGCATGGGTTGCCTCCCAAGAAGCGCTTGCTTTAACGTAGTACAGCCGGACGATGCTCCCTTGAAGGTTTATGGAACCCCACGACATGGAGGGGTGCAACTACAATCTGTCCGACAAACCACTTCATGCTTTGGGTCCTTGAATGGAGTGGGATAATGATCCTTTCTTATTGTCGTATTTTGCTTTTCTACATCAACACGAATTCTCCCACGACGTTGAATTCGATTAGGTACCTGCACCACACGAGGTAACAACCTATTAGTTGAAATGGGAATCGAATTTGGAATAGGTGGCTTACCTTTGTACGACAAAGAAGTGGTAGCACAATGGACGGATGCACAAGGGTTGCTCATGGCCAATTGTGGTGCTTTCAAGGTTGGAGCCGTGCACTCCTTGTGCTCTACTCCAAGTTCCTTCTCGGTGGTAGTTCGAGAAACATCCTTCTTGATCTTTGTTGAATACTCCGTCCCTATGTGTTCAATTACATTAATGGCACAACAAGAACGAACATCATTAGTATTCTCAATCGATTCAGGAATCTTAAAGTTAACCATATCACCACCAAAGGCCATAGTGACTGCTCCCTTGGCCACATCAATCTTGGTTTGAGCTGTTTTCATGAAAGGTCGTCCAAGTAAGAGTGGTGATGATGGTGAGTGTGCCGAATCTTCCATGTCAAGCACATAGAAATCTGCAAGAAAAATCAAGTGGTCTACCTGCACCAAAACATCTTCCAAAACTCCTCTTGGGTATGCATTAGATCGATCGGCTAATTGAATAATAACACCATCATTTTTAAGCTCTCCTAGATTCATAGATGCATAAACAGAGTATGGCATGACATTAATTGATGCACCTAAATCTAGCATGGCATGTTCAAACCTTGTATTACCAATTACGCAAGGGATAGTGAAACTACCTGGATCTTTGCATTTAGGTGGTAGCTTCCTTTGCAACAGTGCAGAGACATTCTCACTTACATGTACTACCTCTTTCTCCCGAATCCGTTTCCTTGTTGTACAAAGCTTTTTCAAGAACTTCGCATACTTCGGGATTTGCTTGATTGCATCCAAAAGGGGTATGTTGACTTGAACTTTCCTAAATGTCTCTAGAACATCTTTTTCCTCCTCTTCTTTCTTGGATTGCAAAAACCTGCCAGGAAAGGGCACATTTAGTGGAAAGGAACTAGAAGAATTCGAATTTGGACTTACCTTGACGGGTTGAGATGGTTTAGGGGCATGTTGTGGTTGTGGTTGTGGCAAGGGTGGTTCTACCCTTTCCGTGGGTTGGGCTCCATGTTCTTCTTCTTGCAGCAGCTTTTCATCCTTTATTTGACTTGATTTTGATGAGTTTGGATTAGCCCCAACTTGCCTACCACTTCTCAACGTGATGGCCTTGGCGGTTTCAAATCCTCCTTTTGGATTAACGATGGTTGAACTAGGCAATCTGCCTTGCTCTCTAATTTGCCCCATGAATTCCGCTATTTGCCCTATTTGCTTTTCCAAATTGTCCACCCTTTTGTCTTGGATTTGCCTCTCCTTGTTTTGAGTTTGTACCTCCTGCGTCAAAGTAGTTAGTAACTTAACAACTTGATCATTGTCCAAAAACATACCTGAATTGGTTGGGGCAGTTTGCATTTGGGTTTGATTTGGTACGAATGGCTTCGTATAAAAGCCCGGGGGTTGTTGCCTAAATCCTCCTTGTTGTTGGGGTTGTTGAGGCTCCCTCCACTTGAAATTTGTATGATCCCTCCATCCCGGATTGTAAGTATTTGAGTATGGATCATTGCGTGGCTGATTTTGGCTCCCAAATCCCACGGCATTAGCACTCTCCCATCCTCCATTTTCTATTAGTTGAGGACATTGATCATTGCGGTGGCCTTGCATAGAACATACGCCACAAACAATTGGTCCTTGTATGTTCATCCCTTTGGCCATCTGTGACACAATGGAAGTGAGGTTAGCTAATTGAGATTGAATGTCGAATGGAGAACTTACCTCATTAACTTGCTGTCGTGGGAAGTCTCTTTGCCCAAGTCCTTCATATTGTTGTGCATTTAGCGCTCGGTTGGCAATTAGGGTCTTTGCAGCCACCGGGGTTTTGTCTACCAAAGCACCTCCCGCCGAAGCATCTAGCATTTGTCTCTCAAGTGGAAGTAGTCCTTCATAGAAATATTGAATCAAAAGCTCTTCCTTCATTTGATGTTGTGGGCATGATGCAACTAGAGCCTTGCAACGTTCATAGTATGCTGGGAATGATTCGCCTTGGCCTTGTTCAATTCCACTAATTTTCTTCCTTAAAAGAATAACTCTCGAAGTGGGGAAGAACTTCTCTAAGAATGCTCTCTTCATACTTTCCCACGAAGTGACCGTTCCAGGTGCTAATTCATAAAGCCAATCTTTAGCCTTTTCCAAAAGAGAGAATGGAAAAGCTTTCATCTTCAAAATACTCTCATCTACGTTGATGGGTGTCATGCTTGAACATACTACTTCAAACTCTTTAAGATGCTTGTTTGGATCTTCCATGGACAGTCCATGGTACTTAGGAACGTGGTGCAACAAGCTTGACTTCAATTCAAATTCATTGGTCTTGCCTTGAGCCGCCCTTGGGTATTGGATGCACAAGGGTGCGGCATTGGCCAATCTCGAAGCGGAAAGCTCCTTGATTGTTCGGTTGTCCGCTGCCATGTCTACTTCACCCACTCTTGCCGTGGGTTCCTCTGCTTCCAATTCAGAAACGGATTCGGAACTTCCACTTGATTCGCTAGGTTCTGGGTTCTTTCTCTTTTGTCTCAACTCTCGCTTGAAATCGTCGTCAAAGTCCAAGATATGTTCACGAATCGGATGAGAACTCCGAGTCATAAACTAGTACCTAAAACAAGAAACAAACAAGATTAAGAATCTGGAATAACATAAAACAAACGAAAACAAAACAATCCAAGGGATTAGCAAAGTTGCTAATCCCCGGCAACGGCGCCAAAATTTGATGCGAGAATTATACGCACACAAATTAAACCCTCTTTTTATCAATTGTAGTGGAGAATGTAAGTAGGGATCGTTCTAGACCGGGGATTAGGAGGGATTGTTAATCACTTGGAATTGACTCAAAAACGTAGAAACAAGTTTAAAACACTATACTAGACTCAAAGAATGCAAAACTAAACTTTAAAACACCAAAACAAACCAAAAGACTCAAAACAGCACCAAAACACTCAAAACTGCCTTAAAAACACAATCTGGGCAGTTTTGAACACTAGACACAATTTTGGACGAAAATTGGTTTTAACTTGACCTAAGACACTTAAAAACACAAACTAAAGTGATTTCTAACTACTATGACTCAACAAAGTAAAGGGGGATTGGTTTTGGACGAATTTAAAAACAAAACAAACTTTTTGATTTAGAACAGATTGTAAAAACGAATTTGATGGAATTGAATGGATGGGAAGCTAGCTAAGGGGTTCATCTCCACACATGTTATACTTGCACACAAAACGATTTCTAATTGCTTTTCAATAAACCATGAATTCTCAACGCCCCAGATTAACCTTGAATTGCACTAATTAACCCTCAGATTTTCCTAACGTTATTGAATTGGGTGATTGCATACAACAACCCAAAACATTCCCCACAAGTCCCCTACATGATTGCATAATAGAGATACAAGCAAGAATCATTAAGTTCTATAAAAACCATAAGCATTGACGAAGCACTTGTTACTATGATTGCATGAAACTTATGCCAAGAATTTACTTAACGCGATTGAGATCATCAACCTTTACTACTTGTGAATATAATTCCATAACGATTAGGTGAAATTTCCTTATATCCTAGCATCCAATTTATGCATGATAATTAAGCGTGCACTCTCAACCAACACACACAAATCAATGTAATTCACATAGATAAGTAAATTGAATTCACAACTTATGAAACGCAATTAGAAGTAATCAAATCATATTGCAAGCATAAACATGTGTTTCGAATCCCCCCCTAGCCAAGGGGGGGTTTAGTTCCTCATACGCACAAAACAAAGAGAATTGAAATTAAACATTGAATTCAAAGGAAAAGAAACACCTAGAAATTCCAAAGACGCGAACTTGAATTGCATGAACTTCCGAGCTTCCTTCTCCTCCTCCTTGGTGCGGCAAGGGTCTAGGGACAGGTTTTAGAGCCTTAGGTGTATGGATGTATGGTTATGGATGGATGTAGTAGTGTTTAGGGGAAGGGGATGGTGCGGCAAAGGTCTAAAACTAAGGGAAGGGGTGTTTGGTGGCTGCGGCAAGGGTGTGGAGAGGTTTGGACGAATTTCTGGAATGAATGATTGTGTATGAGAGGTGGTGATTTGATCTAGGGGTTAATGTGAGTATATATAGGCACTTAAAACCCTAGGGTAATCAGATATGGACTTGAATAACCCAAATCCACTAGGAAATAGGCTTAGAAATCAGAAATAGAGAGGGATAAGGTGATAAGGCTTCTAGAATGCCTTGCAAGGCAAGGGAAATCAGATTTCTAGAAGGGTTTGGGCGCCACCTTTGTAGGAGATAAGATAAGGTTCCTAAAATCATGCTTTAAGTGCCAATTTTGTAGGGAAAATGGGATAAGGGTGAGGCAAGGCTTAGGGATAATGTTTAGGGCTTCTAGAAAGCCCTAAAACTAAGGGGAATTGGATAAAACCCACGGCAAGGATAGGATAGGGCATCTAAGGCTTCTAGAAACCCTCCAAGATAAGGTAAAGTGCATGGCATCCCTATAAGGATTAGGATAAGGTGTCCTAAATGGATAAGGTGCCCTAAATGGATAAGGACTCCTCATTGTACTTGGAAACTTTGCCTATTAGGATTAGGAAACCTTGTCTTCATCATTCCTTCTTCATCTTGGACTCCTTTTCCTTCTTGGACTTGGAAAACTTCTTTGTTGCTTCACTTGAGACCATTTGGATTTTGACTTTCCTTCTTCAAGTAGGAAACCTTATTTGAGTAGGAATCTTTGTCTTCTAGGAATCCTAATTCAACTAGGAAACCCATTTCCATTAGGGACTTTCCTACTTCAACTAGGAAACCTTGTTCAAGTAGGAAACTGAAGGAATATTTGTGAAAAACATTTTCATTTAAGCAACATCAATAGCATGCAATTAACAATTAAAGGCGGAATCATGCTTGTATGCACTTAAAACAAAACATTTACCCATGAAATTCAAAGCCTAGTATATAGGTGAACCAAGACTCAACTCAAAACAAAGTGAGTTGAGAAATCAATACCTTTGTAGATTCCTCTTTGCATAAGCAAAGGCTAATCACCCAAAGAGAGGGCCTTCATTCCATGCATCTTAGATCCATGGATTTGGATGGATGACAAGGTTTCTCCAAGTTCCCAAAATTGAGAACCTCTAATGATTCATCACCAAGGCATAATGAAGAAGAAATGAGTGACCTTGGAGGAGTTTGATTGCTAGATGATCCCTCCAAGGTGGCCTAAATTTTAGAGAGAAATGAGAGCTTGTGTTCTCATCCTTTCCCCAAAAATAACCCTTAGTAAATTTTAGGCTATAAAGTCCTTTATATAGTCCCTTCAAATAAGTGACCTAATGGACCAAAAGCCCTATTCTTTTACACATGGCTAGCCTATAGGTTTATTGGGCTTTCAAGCCCTTTGTTTTATTCAAGTTGTCATACAACTTGAGTTAATGGGCTTGACATTCAAATCCCATTGGGCCTTGCGGCCCAAAACTAACCCGAGGTCTTTAACGAACTTATTCGTTTGATTAATTAACATATTAATTAATCCTAGCCTTAGATAAATAATTAAACCATTTAATTATTCTTACTCATCTCCGTTGTTTCTTCAAACTCTACCTTACTCGGTGAACGATCCATTAGGTTCCTTTTAGCGAGGCAGTGGGCGATTAAAACTCTTTCTAATCGATTGTGAATTGAAACTTACTTTCAATTCTCCCGTTAGTGATAATACACTTTTAGGGCTTCCACAAACCATGGTTGACGCCTAGCAGCATTTCATGGTTACCCAAGCTAATCAGAAGAGGTGGAGAACCTATTCAGTTTAGGATTACAAATGCAATACGGTCTTTCTCTAATACAATACTCTTGACCACATTGTTTGGTTTGATAGTTTATTCATGTCTACTATCCAATGTGAATCTTGTACTTATATGATTACCTTGAATGTGATCTGGAACGCATTCCAACATCTCATTCATACTCTGGCCAGAGATTCTAAATCATATCATAGAGTATTCTCCCTCAAACAGTTTAAAGGTTAGAGATCCCTTGTTGCGCATTCACTTGCCTCCATGGCTAAGTGGCTTAACCCCGACGATGCCGTGGACACCCTGATAGAGTGACTTTGACATAATCAAAGATTAAGGACCTAACCACAAGACAACTGTGATGCCTCAGGTCAAAAGACTAATTTGCATTATCCCAACCATGAGTTCTCATGTGACATGAATATGAGAACTCTTTGTTGATCATGTTCAGTGAACTCATTCTCTATTGAGCACCTACGTACTTGTCTTGATGTCACACACACCAATGACTCGAGACTAGTCACTCTCCCTGAGAGAAGACATAGCACGTACTGATCTTAACGAACTGTTAATGCCCAATTGACAATCCTATGATCAGGAACGTTTAGGATGTGTCAACGAAAGAATGGTCTCATGAATCTAACTTCTTTAGATCGCATTCTTCCAATCACATATTCCTTGGACTTATCGTTTAAGCATATAACATTTATATGAGACGGCTCAAACAATAATGTTTGCCCTTAATATTAAACTAGATTAGTTTAACATGTGAAATGTCCATAAAGTATCATCATATGATTGGTTTTAGGGCACATTTCCAACAGAAACATCATCTTCAAATCTTCAATTTCGTCCATCCTCTTGGCTCCAAGCATATGATGTCCATTCCAAGCTCTAATTTGCTCCAAAAGGCTCCAAAATGCATCATTTTGCATACTTTGCCCTTAAAACCTGAAAACACATAAAACTAGCTTAAAAGACTACTTTACTAAGGAAAAACACTATAAATGCACAAGAACAAGCTAAACTCAGGTGCATAAATATGCTCCTATCAATGACCGTCAAAAGCTTGCGGCTTTCTTCCAGAGGCACCTCTTTCCTGGGTCATCTAGCGTTCCACCAAGGTTTGGGGCCTTGAATGATCTATCTTCGGTGCCTCCCGCTCCTATGCCTTCCGCTCCTATGGCTTCTGCTCCGATGGCTCCTGCTCCGATGGCTCCTTCTTCGATGCCTCCTTCTCTTAGAGTGTTGCCACGTAGTGGGGCCTCACGTACACAACCCTTGTGAAGGCTCCATCTTTCTGCCATGTTTTTTTTTTTTTTTTTTTTTTTTTTGTAATCACTCGGAAATCAATGAACAAGCTTTATTCACTGTATTGGGTTGCCTCCCAAGTAGCGCTTTCTTTTACATCTTGCAGCCGGACGAGACCTTCTTAAGCTCAATTGGAACCCATGGCGTGGAATAGATCGGGTACCTGCACCAAAGAATCAAGAATATCAATAGAGAAACATGAGTGATTATCATTAGGAAATATCATAGTTTCAGAAATATTGAAATCAATCACTTCCCCATCGAATTCCATCGTTAAAGTGCCTTTAAACACATCTATCTTTGTTCGGGCCGTCTTCATGAATGGCCTGCCAAGAAGAATCGGCAAGGGTGGAGCATGGGTGGTTTCCTCCATTTCAAGGACATAGAAATCCGCCGGGAAGATCAAATTATTCACCTGTACTAAGACATCTTCCAATACGCCCTTTGGATAGGCATTAGATCTATCGGCCAACTGAATAATCACACCATCATTTTTCAATTCACCAAGGTTCATTGAAGCATAAATAGAGTATGGCATGATGTTAATTGAAGCACCTAGATCTAACATGCATTGTTCAAACTTAGTATTACCAATAACGCACGGAATTGTAAAACTACCCGGATCTTTGTATTTAGGGGGTAATTTCCTTTGTAACACAGTAGAGACATTTTCACTTACCTGAACCACCTCTTTGTTCAAGATCCTTTTCCTTGTTGTACAAAGTTCTTTCAAAAACTTAGCATACCTCGGAACTTGCTTAATCGCATCAAGGAGCGGGATATTGACTTGAACTTTCCGAAAGGTCTCTAGAATGTCCTTCTCAGCTTCTTCCTTCTTTGATTGCCTAAACCTGCTAGGAAAGTGCACGTTTAGTGGAATAGAACTAGAAAAAGTCGAATTAGGACTTACCTTGGTGGTTTGGGATGGTTTAGGAGGTCTAGATGAATTTGGCAAAGTTTGGTCATCCTTGGCCGTGGGCTTTGCTCCCTGTGCTTCTTCTTGCAACAACTTGTCCTCCTCGTCTTGACTTGATTTTGGTGGTTGTGAGGTGGTTCCAACTTCCTTGCCACTTCTTAAGGTGATTGCATTGGCGGTTTCAAAGCCACCCTTTGGATTGACAATTATTGAGCTTGGAAGCTTGCCTTGATCTCGGAATTGTCCCACAAACTCCGCAATCTGCCCTATTTGCTTCTCTAATTGGTCCACCCTTTGGTCTTGGTTGTGCATCGCCTTGTTTTGATTTTCTTGTCCCTGAGACAGACTAGTAAGTAACTTAAGAACTGTAGCATTATCTAAAGACGTACCTTGATGGTTTTGGCTGGATTGTGGTTGGTTTTGGTCTTGGCTGTGGGTTCTGGTGTAAAACCCAGGGGGTTGTTGTCTAAAGCCTCCTTGTTGTTGAGGTTATTGGGGCTCCCTCCACTTGAAGTTTGGATGGTCTCTCCAACCCGGATTGTATGTGTTGGAATATGGATCATTCCTTGGTTGATTGTGGCTTGGAAATTGATAGGAGTGATAAGAGCATATTTATGCACCTTAGTTTAGCTTGTTCTTGTGCATTTATAGTGTTTTTCCTTAGTAAAGTAGTCTTTTAAGCTAGTTTTATGTATTTTCAGGTTTTAAGGGCAAAGTATGCAAAAGGATGCATTTTGGAGCCTTTTGGAGCAAATTAGAGCTTGGAATGGACATCATATGCTTGGAGCCAAGAGGATGGACGAAATTGAAGATTTGAAGATGATGTTTCCTATTTGAGCAAGGTTTCCTAGTTGAAGTAGGAAAGTCCCTAATGAAAATGGGTTTCCTAGTTGAAGATGGATTCCTAGAAGAATGAAGATTCCTACTCAAATAAGGTTTCCTACTTGAAGTAGGAAAGTCAAAATCCATATGGTCTCAAGTGAAGCAACAAAGAAGTTTTCCAAGTCCAAGAAGGAAAAGGAGTCCAAGATGAACAAGGAATGATGAAGACAAGGTTTCCTAATCCTAATAGGCAAAGTTTCCAAGAGCAATGAGGAGTCCTTATCCATTTAGGGCACCTTATCCATTTAGGACACCTTATCCTAATCCTATAGGGATGCCATGCACTTTACCTTATCTTGGAGGGTTTCTAGAAGCCTTAGATACCCTATCCTATCCTTGCCGTGGGTTTTATCCAATTCCACTTAGTTTTAGGGCTTTCTAGAAGCCCTAAACATTATCCCTAAGCTTTGCTGCACCCTTATCCCTTTTTCCCTACAAATTTGGCACTTAAAGCATGATTTTAGGAACCTTATCTTATCTCCTACAAAGGTGACGCCCAAACCCTTCTAGAAATCTGATTTCCCTTGCCTTGCAAGGCATTCTAGAAACCTTATCACCTTATCCCATACCTGCCGCACCTAGGAAGCATTATCCCTCTCTATTTCTGATTTCTAAGCCTTTTTCCTAGTTGATTTGGGTTATTCAAGTCCATATCTGATTACCCTAGGGTTTTAAGTGCCTATATATACTCATATTAACCCCTAGATCAGATCACCACCTCTCATACACCTTCATTCACTCTAGAAATTCGTCCAAACCTCTCCACACCCTTGCCGCAGCCACCAAACACCCCTTTCCTTAGTTTTAGACCTTTGCCGCACCATCCCCTTCCCCTAAACACTACTACATCCCTCCATAACCATCCATCCATACACCTAAGGCCCTAAAACCTGTCCCTAGACCCTTGCCGCACCAAGGAGGAGGAGAAGGAAGCTCGGAAGTTCATGCAATTCAAGTTCGCGTCGCTGGAATTTCTAGGTGTTTCTTTTCCTTTGATTTCAATGTTTAATTTCAATTCTCTTTGTTTTGTGCGTATGAGGAACTAAACCCCCCCTTGGCTAGGGGGGATTCGAAACACATGTTTATGCTTGCCATATGATTTGATTACTTCTAATTGCGTTTCATGAGTTGTGAATTCAATTTACTTATCTATGTGAATTACATTGATTTGTGTGTGTTGGTTGAGAGTGCACGCTTAATTTTCATGCATAAATTGGATGCTAGGATATAAGGAAATTTCACCTAATCGTTATGGAATTATATTCACAAGTAATAAAGGTTGATGATCTCAATCGCGTTAAGTAAATTCTTGGCATAAGTTTCATGCAATCATAGTAACAAGTGCTTCGTCAATGCTTATGGTTTTCATAGAACTTAATGATTCTTGCTTGTATCTCTATTATGCAATCATGTAGGGGACTTGTGGGGAATGTTTTGGGTTGTCGTATGCAATCATCCAATTCAATAACGTTAGGAAAATCTGAGAGTTAATTAGTGCAATTCACGGTTAATCTGGGGCGTTGAGAATTCATGGTTTATTGAAAAGCAATTAGAAATCGTTTTGTGTGCAAGTATAACATGTGTGGAGATGAACCCCTTAGCTAGCTTCCATCCCATTCATTAAATCCAAATTCGTTTTAAAATCTGTTCGTTTTACAAAGTTTTAAGTTTTGTTTTTAAATTCGTCCAAAACCAATCCCCCTTTACTTTGTTGAGTCATAGTAGTTAGAAATCACTTTAGTTTGTGTTTTTAAGTGTCTTAAGTCAAGTTAAAACCAATTTTCGTCCAAAGTTGTGTCTAGTGTTCAAAACTGCCCATAAAGTAGTTTTAAGGCAGTTTTAAGTGTTTTCTTGCCGTTTGGAGTCTTTTGGGTTGTCTTAGTGTTTTAAACTTTAGTTTTGCATTCTTTGAGTCTAGTATAGTGTTTTATATTGTGTTTCTACGTTTTTGAGTCAAATCCAAGTGATTAACAATCCCTCCTAATCCCCGGTCTAGAACGATCCCTACTTACATTCTTCACTACAATTGATAAAAAGAGGGTTTAATTTGTGTGCGTATAATTCTCACGTCAAGGAGCATATTCATGCGACTTAAATGGCTTGTTCTCGTACATTTACGTTATGTTTCTTTAGTTATTTTAGTCCTTTATGCTTCTTTTGTGTGTTTTCAGGATCTAAGGGCAAAGTATGCAAAAGGGTGCATTTTGGAGTAGTTTGGGGCGTTAAATGGATTACATATACTTGAAGCCAAGTAGATGGACGAAATTGAAGACCAAAGGAGGCTCTTTGTACCAGAAATTCACACCAACACATCCCATTTCAGATTGCATTCCAATCATTCCAGCCAAGCCACATGCACTCCCTTTAATTTATTCAACCTAGCTGTCAAAGCACATGCACATTCACCCTAATCATTCACATACACAATCTGCCATCATTCACACATTCATTCCACATGCATTCCCTTCATATAAATCAGCCACATGCACCCATAATCATTCAACCAACTTTGCACATGCATTCATCATCATAACCTAGCTGTCATTCCACTTTAATCCACATGCATTCCCTTCACAAATCAGCCACATGCATCTCCCATCACCATTCCAGATTTCCACCAAGTTCCTAGCTGTCATATTCCCTCCTTTTCACCTATAAATAAGCATCCATTGCAGCCACAATGGATTCATTCCCATTCATACACAATTCACTCTTCCATATTTAGAAATTCATCCATTCATACACATTCACACCATCAAACTATCCTTAGACCTTGTGCTACAACGAAGAGGAAGATAAGAGGGCCTAAACGTTCATACAATTCAAGTTTGAGTTGTTGGAATGTTTAGGTGTTTCTTTGATTTCAATGTTTAATTTCAATACCCTTTGTTTTGTACGAATGAGGAATGGAAGAGAAGAGGGCCTAAACGTTCATACAATTCAAGTTTGAGTTGTTGGAATGTTTAGGCATTTCTTTGATTCTCTTTGTTTTGTATCATGAGGAACTAAACCCCCCCTGGTTAGGGGGGGATTCGAAATATATGTTTATGCTTGCATTTTGATTTGATTACTTCTAATTGCGTTTCATAAGTTGTGGATTCAATTTGTTTAACTGTTTGATTGATAACTTATTTATGTATGTTTATTGAGAGTACACGCTTAATTTTCATGCATGAATATGACGCTAGAATATAAGTGAGTTTCACCTAATAGTTACGAACTTATATTCACAAGTAGTGGAGGTTGCTTATAAACAATCGCGTTAAACGAATTCTTGGCATAAGTTTCATGCAATCATAGTAACGAATGCCTCGTCAACACTTATAATTTTCATAGAGCGTAATGATTCTTGCTTGTATCTCTATTATGCAATCATGTAGGGGACTTGTGGGGAATGTTTTGGGTTGTCGTATGCAATCATCCAATTCAATAACGTTAGGAAGATTTGAAGGTTAATTAGTGCATCACGGTTAACTTGGGGTGTTGAGAATTCATGGTGTATTGAAATGCAATTGGAAATCTTTTTATTATGCAAGTGTAACATGTGTGGAGATGAACCCCTTAGCTAGTCATCCCATCCATTCAAATCCATCACATTCATATTTACATTCTGTTTTTAATTAGAATATGTGCAATTAGTTTAATTTCTTCCAAAACTCAATCCCCCCTTACTTTAATGTCCAAATTAGTTAGAAATCAATTTAGTTTGTGTTTTTAAGAGTCTTGAGTCAAGTTACAACTTAATTTCGTCCAAATTTGGGTTTAAGGTCAGAAACTGCCTAGTTAGTGTTTTTAGGCAGTTTTGAGTCTTTTGAACTTGTTTTGAGTCCTTTGAGTCTTTGTATTGTTCAAATTAGTTAGAAAGTGTTTTGGTTTGTGTTTATAAGTGTTTTGATTCAATTTGTTACCCAAATTCGTCCAAAGTACCCAAAGTGCTCAAAACTGCCCAGAAAGTGTTTTTAAGGCAGTTTTGAGTGTTTTGGTGCTGTTTTGAGTCTTTTGGTTTGTTTTGGTGTTTTAAAGTTTAGTTTTGCATTCTTTGAGTCTAGTATAGTGTTTTATATTGTGTTTTTACGTTTTTGAGTCAAATCCAAGTGATTAACAATCCCTCCTAATCCCCGGTCCAGAACGATCCCTACTTACGTACTTACTACAATTGATAAAAAGAGGGTTTAATTTGTGTGCGTATAATTCACGCATCAGAAATCCAATGGCATTTGCACTCTCCCATCCCCCATTCTCAATCAATTGTGGGCATGTGTCTGTAGGGTGTCCTTGCATGGAACTGAAGGAAAATTTGTGAAAAACATGTTCATTTAAGCAACATCAATAGCATGCAATTAACATATTAAAGGCGGAATCATGCTTGTATGCACTTAAAACAAAACATTTACCCATGAAATTCAAAGCCTAGTAGATAGGTGAATCAAGACTCAACTCAAAAACAAAGTGAGTTGAGAAATCAATACCTTTGTAGATTCCTCTTTGCATAAGCAAAGGCTAATCACCCAAAGAGAGGGCCTTCATTCCTTGCATCTTGGATCCATGGATTTGGATGGATGAAAAGGTTTCTCCAAGTTCCCAAAATTGAGAACCTCTAAGTCTCCACACCAAGGTATATTGAAAGAAGAAATGAGTGACCTAGAGGAAGTAAGATTGCTAGATTTTCCCTTCTAGATTAGCCGAATTCTTTGAGAGCAAAGGGAGGTTTGTGTTCTCATCTTTTACTCCCTAGAAAACCCTAAGGATGAAATGGCTATAAAGATGGCTTTATACCACCTCACAATGGAGTGGCAAACTTGCAATTAAGCCAAGTTCACTACCCTCCTCTAAATGGCCGGCCTTAAGGGGATTTATTGGGCTATTTGGGCCTTTGTGAATCATTATTCATTAAGTTGTCATACAACTTAAGTCAATGGACTTGACGTTCGAAGCCCATTGGGCCTTAAGGTCCAAAACTATCCCGAGGTCTTCAACGAACTTATTCGTTTGATTAATAATCATATTAATTAATCCTTGCCATAAATAATTAAACCATTTAATTATTCTTACTCATCTCCGTTGAATCTTCAAACTCTACCTTACACGGTGTACGATCCATTAGGTTCCTTTTAGCGAGGCAGTGGGCGATTCAAACTCTTTCAAATCGATTGTGAATTGAAACTTACTTTCAATTCTCCCGTTAGTGATAATACACTTTTAGGGCTTCCACAAACCATGAGTGACACCTAGCAGCATATCATGGTTACCCAAGCTAATCAGAAGAGGTGGAGAACCTATTCAGTTTAGGATTACAAATGCAATACGGTCTTTCTCTAATACAATACTCTTGACCACATTGTTTGGTTTGATAGTTTATTCATGTCTACTATCCAATGTGAATCTTGTGCTTATATGATTACCTTGAATGTGATCTGGAACGCATTCCAACATTTCATTCATACTCTGGCCAGAGATTCCAAATCATATCATAGAGTATTCTCCCTCAAACAGTTTGAAGGTTAGAGATCCCTTGTTGCGCATTCACTTGCCTCCATGGCTAAGTGGCTTAACCCCAACGATGCCGTGGACACCCTGATAGAGTGACGTTGACATAATCAAAGATTAAGGACCTAACCACAAGACAACTGTGATGCCTCAGGTCAAAAGACTAATTTGCATTATCCCAACCATGAGTTCTCATGTGACATGAATATGAGAACTCTTCGTTGATCGTGTTCAGTGAACTCATTCTCTATTGAGCACCTACGTACTTGTCTTGATGTCACACACACCAATGACTCGAGACTAGTCACTCTCCCTGAGAGAAGACATAGCACGTACTGATCTTAACGGACTGTCAATGCCCAATTGACAATCCTATGATCAGGAACGTTTAGGATGTGTCAACGAAAGAATGGTCTCATGAATCTAACTTCTTTAGATCGCATTCTTCCAATCACATATTCCTTGGACTTATCGTTTAAGCATATAACATTTATATGAGACGGCTCAAACAATAATGTTTGCCCTTTAAACTACATTAGTTTGAAATGTTCGTAAAGTATCATCATATGATTGGTTTTAGGGCACATTTCCAACAATCTCCCACTTGCACTAGAGCCAATCAGCTTAGTCATCATTGATGATACCTCTTCTGTAATTCATTTCATAAATGGCTGAGTAGTAGGCCTAGACAATGGATATCTATATGTTATCCATAGAAGCAACCTTGAGAATAACGACGTCACCATTATACATGATTCTCAATCATGTGGTTCAGTCTCTCATTTGAGTTCGGACCTTGATGAGACCTTGATTCCCTGGCTTGAGCTATCGCCCCATTAGTGTCATACACTTTCTGGTTGGAACCGAATGAAGAGTTCATGAATGAACTTTCCCATCCAAACAACAATGTTGTATGCTTCTATATGGCAACATATTTTGCATACATGATGGAACACATTAAAGTCATTTACTTTTAACGTTTCCACCCAAATATCTCTTTAGTCATAATAAAGAGATATCTCATTATCACTTCATTCATAATGAAGAGATATTCTATGATGGATTAGATTCATAATCTAATACATTTACGCTTCCATTACGTTACTCTAATTCTTCCTCATTCTTGAGGAATCCATCCTTAGTATTTCTCAAGTACCTAAGGATTCACTTGACAGTTGCCATGGTTCTGATCCTGGGCTTGCACTGATATCATCTTGTACCGTTCTAGGTACGACTTATATCAATGTTTTCATACAATATGAAATACATAAATCACCTTTCTGCGTATGCATAAAGGATTCTATTTACGCATTATTTCTTTGGGAGTCAAAGGGTACATTCCCTTTGAGAAGAACAACTTCCTAGTCTCACTAGAATTGTCATTCTAATTGAAGTTTATCATCATATGAGAAACTTCCTAGCATCTCTTGTCTATTTTAGGGATTGATATAATCCAATTATATCTTAAAATCTATCATTATAGATTTCCATCCCATGTATATAGACTATGTCTCCCATATACATTCTATCATTATAGAATGTTTAAAGTCATAACTTTAACGATGAAGAATTCCTTTCATTTTCAAAATATATATCATCATGTATATATATTCAAATTTAGGAATATGATCAACTCCCACTAATCTTTTGTAAACCTAGTAAACAAAAGATTTATTTACATCCTTAAGAGAAATCAAACAATTGATCTTTTCTCATAAGACGCTTATGGCTCCCACTAGCTTGCTAAGATCCATGATGGATGGATCTCTACAACTAACATGTCTTAGAAGTATATATCATATATATATGGGTAATTGATAATGTCCAACGAACTAAATCTTATTTATGTTCATTCTTCTCCTAATGGAGAAATTCATTATCTTATGATGCTACTTTCCTTGATGTTTTTCAAGGAAATTAATCTAAAGTGTTACTTTTTCCTTGGATCAAATCTAAGGAGGTAAATACTTTAGACATCTTACTCATCTACTTACATTTCTTGAATTCTTTGAAACCTTTTGCAAAGTATTCGGACTTGTGTTTATTCAAAATAAACTATAGTCCAACCGAGAGTGATCTTCGGTGAATGTCATACAACATGAGTAGTATTATGTTGTGGACAAGTGCCACTAACATCTAAGTGAATCAACCTCAACAACTTTGTGATTCTTTCTTCTTTCCAAAAGAATAAAGATTCAAACATTTCACCTCTATACAATTTTAACAAGAAGGTATTGGATCCGGATCTAACGATCCAAAGCATCCATCTATGACCAACTCGTAACTTATGTTTTAGAGGTATCACAACTCAGTTGGGATTAGTCACTACCTTGCAACCTTTTGGGTTTTAAGCATCATCGTATTCTAAACAGTTAAACTACCACATCATCTCTACTATAGAGATAACCAATTAAATTACGATAATCTAATTATTGATTAATAAAGAACAATGTTTTGTCAAACAAAACATTCATCCATCTCTACTATAGTGACGGATTTAAGTTCCTTAAAATTGGAATGTAAAGACAATCTTTAGTATTTTCCAATTTCTTTGGTAGTTCATATGAGGAAGTAAGTACAATCCGCTTTCGCAGAGATCTATATTCGATTCACGTTTGGAATGTGAAGTACTTTCTCTTCTCTCATTAATCTTCTACTTCTTATTAGCACATTTTTACAACAATTGTAAAACATAGTTACTAATACGGAATCAAGCATTCAAGTAGAAGAACCAACTATTTTGAACTATTTCAAGAACATATTACAACACCTTCGAAAGATGTGTTCTTGACACTTGCAAGACATTTCTTGTAAATACCCCTTCCAATGTCCATCCTTTCATAAAGAAAGTTTGTTCCCTTGGAGTTATTTTGCCTTCTTCATTTGACTTCCCTTTTGACTACAATAGTCATGGTCCCTAAACTCCCACTATCTCTCTTGAAACTCATTTCAAATGTGTTATACACATCAAACGATTTGGAGAGCGTGCAGTTATTGTTCACTATATAGTTTACAATAAACTTAGTGAACCATTAGGATAGGGACACAAAGGTAAAGTCCTTGCCTAGTTTCCGTCTCGTTTAAGTGGTTTAACACTTCAACACTCAATGATTCAAAATCATCATAAGTCCATATAAATGGACTATTTTTGTCAACCAACCATTATGTTCTAAACATAACAACAAACTTTCAAGAGTTGTTCAAGGCAACTCTCATTTCTTCATACAACAATTTGTAAGTGAAGAATCATGGCACATAAAGTGTCCATGCCCTTGTGCTTACTTCTCAAGTTCTTTGTTCGTGTAACAAAGAGACAAGCACTAGAGTTTGCATTGTCCTCTACATGGTAGACTTATCTAACATGTTCTTCCATTGATACATTATCAATAGGAAGATTGTGAGGATGAGACTACTTAGTTACATCTACAAGCCATTAAAGACAATCTATGGGATTGTAGAACTAAGTCCGGAAATTAAAGCGTTCGGTTTTTCTTTGTCAAGTTTTGGATAGCGTTTGCAAATATATTGGTAAACAAATACATAACTAATATAAATTGATTGATTTTAAACTATTTGATTCGGGTCTTTAAATCAATTAGCACCACCCACTATTTTTGGCAAATTCCATATCCCTCATCGGAATTCGAGAGTTTTGGAGGAAACTCTTAGTAGGGTATGGGAGGCTCACCATTACCAAGCCCACCTCACGATGATACGATGTTGGTTAGCAAAAATAATGATGAGAGAATAACGCTTTACTCATTTACAACGTTTGTAATTACCCATCTTGTTTGGCCTCTAGAGAATATTGCCTCACGATGATACGATGTTGGCACTATTGCACTTAGTTAAGTTATTCCCACCATGCTTAGTTTATGTAGGGGTTCAAGAATAACCTCACGATGATACGATGTTGGCTATCCTCGTTGCCTACACTCACCTCATCATATGCGTATAGACTCCTCCTGAGTGTAAGCATGCACTTTGTACTCCCCCATAATAGGGTGAAGCCGGTGTACAAGTCACAAACGATTGAAGCCTACCACGGTGGAAGGCCACGAAGAGATATTCAAAGCATCTCTCGCTTATCAACTTAATATTGATTTGTTGAGGGTTTTAGGTCTCATCACATATAAACATACATTTTAATCCAATTAAAACATTTTGGTCCTATTACAACTATTGGTCCATTTGATTGATTTAATTGTATATAATACTCCCACTAAGCTTTTAAAACGGTTTTTAAAGCAAGAGTATATGATACTACTAACATAAGGTTTGCATTCATTGATGGACTATATAGTTGCCTTAGGGCCTTAGGATGACTATGAACCTTTGATTCGATTCAAACACGAGCCTAGTGTTGAATCTCGGTCTAGGGATGGTGATTGATTTTAGTTACGCGTTTAATCACATTAAGGCGTGTTGTCTTATTGGGCGTTGGACCCAACTACTCCAATTTCATGCATATCGAATAAAACAAGAAAGGAGTACTTCAAAGTAAATAAGAGCTTATGCTCTTTTACAACAATTGATCAAATCAAATTACTTTAAAGTAAAGAAGAGCTTATGCTCTTTTACAACAATTGATCATATCAAATTACAACCAAAATTTAATCTACACATTCCCATGGTTCAAACAAATTTGAAACGGCCTTTCACATAGCTCAATTATCGTAGGCTAAGGTTCATAATCACCCTTTCTTTAATTAATCAACGCTTTAACTAATTAAACTTGAATGCAACATTTTCATTTGGTTTTTGTATCCATAGAATTGATTTAAATGGAACTAAATATAATGAAAATCCAATTCTCATTAAAGAGACAAAACAATTTTTGTTCTCATTCTATTTGGGCCATTTTGCAAAAACACAAACTTTTGGGTCAAAATAAAAATACACAAAAGTATCAAAACTTTATTTAATTGCACAAAAGCACCCCACTATAGGGGTGGCCGGCCATAGGATAGTAACATAGAGTTTTTTGATAAAAAGAATTTTGTAAGTGGATTTTGGTGGGTGAGATTAAAGATGGTGGGGATGGTTTGAAAAGAAAAAATACCTTTGATATAATTAAAAACATTTAATTATTTCTTACCAACAAACATCATCCATCAACTAATATTCAAAATTATATCTTTGACATAATCATCACCCATTAACTAATAATCAAAATTATATCTTTGACATAATCATCACCCATCAACTAATAATCAAAACTTTATGTAAAACATAAAACTTTTGAATCAAAACTTCAAAACTTTTTGTTCTTGATAAGAACTTCAAGAAATATGAAGAACATACATGAAAACTCATAATAGCTCCATGGATGTTTTCTTTCATCAAAAACTCAAATTTTCACAACTCAAAAGAGGGTTAATATCCTAGGGTACTTAGGGGTTCCAAAAAGCACTTTAAAACCATTTTAACAAGCCTAACATGAACCCAAAAAATCACCCTTTGGATTTGGCCGAATTTCCCAAAACACTTGGCACCAACTTTTAGTTCCATTATTCATGCTCATATGAACTACATCTACAACATTTGAGATGGCAAATTTTCTAACAAAATTTACATTCAAAGAAGCAAGAATAAAGCTTGTAACAATTACAACATTCAAATCACAAACTATGAACTACAAAACCCAAAAGGATTCACCAACTACTAGACTTAGGCTCTTGATACCACTTGAAGGAAAATTTGTGAAAAACATGTTCATTTAAGCAACATCAATAGCATGCAATTAACATATTAAAGGCGGAATCATGCTTGTATGCACTTAAAACAAAACATTTACCCATGAAATTCAAAGCCTAGTAGATAGGTGAATCAAGACTCAACTCAAAAACAAAGTGAGTTGAGAAATCAATACCTTTGTAGATTCCTCTTTGCATAAGCAAAGGCTAATCACCCAAAGAGAGGGCCTTCATTCCTTGCATCTTGGATCCATGGATTTGGATGGATGAAAAGGTTTCTCCAAGTTCCCAAAATTGAGAACCTCTAAGTCTCCACACCAAGGTATATTGAAAGAAGAAATGAGTGACCTAGAGGAAGTAAGATTGCTAGATTTTCCCCTCTAGATTAGCCGAATTCTTTGAGAGCAAAGGGAGGTTTGTGTTCTCATCTTTTACTCCCTAGAAAACCCTAAGGATGAAATGGCTATAAAGATGGCTTTATACCACCTCACAATGGAGTGGCAAACTTGCAATTAAGCCAAGTTCACTACCCTCCTCTAAATGGCCGGCCTTCAGGGGATTTATTGGGCTATTTGGGCCTTTGTGAATCATTATTCATTAAGTTGTCATACAACTTAAGTCAATGGACTTGACGTTCGAAGCCCATTGGGCCTTAAGGTCCAAAACTATCCCGAGGTCTTCAACGAACTTATTCGTTTGATTAATAATCATATTAATTAATCCTTGCCATAAATAATTAAACCATTTAATTATTCTTACTCATCTCCGTTGAATCTTCAAACTCTACCTTACACAGTGTACGATCCATTAGGTTCCTTTTAGCGAGGCAGTGGGCGATTCAAACTCTTTCAAATCGATTGTGAATTGAAACTTACTTTCAATTCTCCCGTTAGTGATAATACACTTTTAGGGCTTCCACAAACCATGAGTGACACCTAGCAGCATATCATGGTTACCCAAGCTAATCAGAAGAGGTGGAGAACCTATTCAGTTTAGGATTACAAATGCAATACGGTCTTTCTCTAATACAATACTCTTGACCACATTGTTTGGTTTGATAGTTTATTCATGTCTACTATCCAATGTGAATCTTGTGCTTATATGATTACCTTGAATGTGATCTGGAACGCATTCCAACATTTCATTCATACTCTGGCCAGAGATTCCAAATCATATCATAGAGTATTCTCCCTCAAACAGTTTGAAGGTTAGAGATCCCTTGTTGCGCATTCACTTGCCTCCATGGCTAAGTGGCTTAACCCCAACGATGCCGTGGACACCCTGATAGAGTGACGTTGACATAATCAAAGATTAAGGACCTAACCACAAGACAACTGTGATGCCTCAGGTCAAAAGACTAATTTGCATTATCCCAACCATGAGTTCTCATGTGACATGAATATGAGAACTCTTCGTTGATCGTGTTCAGTGAACTCATTCTCTATTGAGCACCTACGTACTTGTCTTGATGTCACACACACCAATGACTCGAGACTAGTCACTCTCCCTGAGAGAAGACATAGCACGTACTGATCTTAACGGACTGTCAATGCCCAATTGACAATCCTATGATCAGGAACGTTTAGGATGTGTCAACGAAAGAATGGTCTCATGAATCTAACTTCTTTAGATCGCATTCTTCCAATCACATATTCCTTGGACTTATCGTTTAAGCATATAACATTTATATGAGACGGCTCAAACAATAATGTTTGCCCTTTAAACTACATTAGTTTGAAATGTCCGTAAAGTATCATCATATGATTGGTTTTAGGGCACATTTCCAACAGGAACATACGCCACAAGGAGCTACGGTTTTGACTTTTGGACCTTCCACCACCTGAGAAAGCAACATAGTAAGGTTAGCCATTTGATTTTGAAGTTCGGTTATGGCACTTACTTCGTTGACTTGTTGTTGCCGTGGGGGGTCTTTTTGTCCAACACCTTCGTATTGTTGTGCATTATGTGCTGGGTTGGCAATTAGAACTTTTGCAGCCCACGGAGTTTTATCCACTAACGCACCTCCCGCCGAGGCATCAAGCATTTGGCGTTCCATTGGAAGGAGTCCTTCGTAGAAGTATTGAATGAGCAGCTCCTCCTTCATTTGATGCTGTGGACAAGAAGCAACAAGTGATTTAAAACGTTCATAATAAGAAGGAAACGATTCACCTTGATTTTGTTGGATACCACTAATTCGTTTCCTCAAGAGAATGATTCTTGAAGTTGGGAAAAACTTCTCCAAGAAAGCTCTTTTCATACTATCCCAAGATGTAACCGTTCCTGGTGCTAATTCGAACAACCAATCCTTCGCTTTTTCCAAAAGTGAGAATGGAAAAGCCTTCATCATCAGAATGTTCCCGTCGACATTTATGGGTGTCATGCTCGAACAAACAACCTCGAACTCCTTGAGATGCTTGTTGGGATCTTCCATGGAAAGCCCATGGTATTTCAGAATGTGGTGCAACAAGCTTGACTTCAACTCGAATTCATCGGTCTTGCCTTGGGCAGCCACGGGGTATTGAATGCATAATGGGGCAGCATTGGCCAATCCCGAAGCGGAAAGCTCCTTGATTGTTCGATTGTCTGCTGCCATGTCTTCTTCACCCACTGTTGTCTTGGGTTCTTCTTCGGATTCAGAAACGGACTCGGAACTTTCACTTGATTCGCTAGGTTCTGAGTTCTTTCTCTTTCGTCTCAATTCTCGCTCCAAAATCAGCGTTAAAGCTCGAGATATGTTCACGAATCAAATGAGAACTCCGAGTCATAAACTAGTACCTAAAACAAGGAACAAAACAAGATTAAAAATTTGGAATAATATAAAAACAAAAGAAAATAAAAAAACAATCCAAGAGATTAGCAAAGTTGCTAATCCCCGGCAACGGCGCCAAAATTTGATGCGTGAATTATACGCGCACAAATTAAACCCTCTTTTTGTCAATTGTAGTAAGTACGTAAGTAGGGATCGTTCTGGACCGGGGATTAGGAGGGATTGTTAATCTCTTGGATTTGACTTCAAAAACGTAAAAACAAGTTTAAAACACTAATTAATGCGAAGAATGCAAATTTTGTGAATGATGGCAGGTTGTGTGATGGTTTTGTTGTTGGTTAAAGCTTGTGAAAGCATGTGCAATGTGTGGTGGATGAATGAGATTGCATGTGGCTTTATGGTTGAATGATTAAAGGGTGCATGTGGGTGGATATGTGGCTGAAATGATGAATTGGACAACCTGGAAATGGCAAGGGAAATGCACGGCATGGGACTTGTTGTTTGTGTGAAGTGTGTGTGAATGCATGTGAGTGGCTGATTTGGTGTTGGGAAATCATGTGAATTAAAGGGATGAAGGTGGGTTATGCATGGCATGGGTAGGAATGGAATGATAGCTAGGTTATGATGATGAATGCATGTGGAATTGCAAAGAGGAAAGGTGCAGAAAATGGAAGGGGATGCACGGCATGGGTAGTGTTGTTGGTGTGTGAATGCATGTGTTGAATTGGTGGTGCAATGATGAAAGAATAAGTGCATGTGTGTGTGAATGGTGGTAGCTAGGGTGAATCATAATGAATGCATGTGGAATAAAGATGGAGAAGGTGGTGTAATGATGCATGGTTGTAGTTTAGGGTGTTGAATATGGATTTGCATGGCTTTTGAAGTGATTGTGGGTTTTGGAATTGGAAGGAAATGCATGGCCTTGGGGTTGGTTTAAGAGAGAATGGGCTAGGCCCTTTGTTTTATGTCCAAAGTGAATACAAGGCCTTCAAATTCGTCCAACACTTTGGCTCCAATCATATGCTATCCATTCCAAGCCCAATTTTGCTCCAAAATGCTCCAAAATGCATCTTTTTGCTCCCTTAGCCATATGAACCTAAAAACACACGAAAATGGCTTAAACTACTAAAACAACTATGAATTAACAACATAGATGCATGAAAACAACCTAAGTCGCCCAAATATGCTCCTATCACCTATTCTACCATTGATGTATCCCCCAAAGAAGATACCAAATGCCTGGAGTACGAATGAGGCAAGAGGAAACGGTGGATCGAAGCATGTGGAGACAAGCGCAACAAATATATGTGCTGATTCATTCGCTGCCTCTTCGAAAGCAAAGGTATCTCATATCATCAAGGGCGAAAGCAAAGGTATCTCATATCATGCTCTTTCCCTATCTTTTCCTTTGTCCTTGATATTACTTGCATGGCAAAGTGAAAGAAGCAATCAGCCGGCACTTGGAGTCTACCTGGACTCTATTCCCTAGTTGCTTACCTAGCGTTGCTCTCGAGTAGTCATCTTCAACGGTTGATACACTTCCAGAGAAGGGACCACTTCTGCAAAGGGGAGCAAGTAAGGCAAAGGAAAATGATACATTAAAGCATGAGGAGACAAGCATATGCTGAGCTATCCTCTAACCCTCTTCAATACGAATTGGAGAGATTGAACAAAGAAACAGATAAAAGGAGTAAGCTCAGACCTTCGGAGGAGACCAAAAGAATCCTGCTGCCCAATTCAAGAGTAGCACAAAGGAAAATCAACGATTGGAGGAAACCAAAAGAATCTTCAGCCCAGTTCAAGAGCAAGCTTGTGGAATCACCAAGATCATGCCCATGCATTCAACAAAGGAAGGCCGAGAAAGCACTCCAATTCCAGATTTGCATCCCTAAACTCTTCTCTTTGTTAGATACATTCTGCCATGTTTAGTATGTTTAGTTGCTGTTTATGTGGTGTGTTTTAAGCTTAAAACATTGAGGACAATGTTTGATTTAAGTGTGGGGGGGGGGGGGGTAACTAAGTATATTTGATGCAAATTCGTGGGATTTTATCACCCATAACTTCAAATGATGTTCCTTGCTGTTTTAAGGTATTTTTAAGTTGTTTTAGAGTGTTTTAGTATGTTTTGTTTTGATAACTCCGAAAATCACATAAAAATTTGAAAAACATGTTTTGAAAAGCCTAAAAAGAGTGTTTTGAGTCGTAGGTACCTTCCAACACTTGCCTCAGAATTTGGTTTGTAATTGCATGACTGTTAAAAAGAGTTATAAACATGGAGAAAAGTTTGATTTACTCTTGGTATATGCTTGGTTATGGTTATAATGTATGACTTCACATGCAATCATAAAAGAAAAATTGGGTTTTGTAACATGCTTGAAGGAAGGAACTCAAACAAACGCTACAACCTTGTGAGACTTGAGCCTAAACGTTATTTGGAGAGTTAAAATCTGTGCATTATTGTTTTCCAAAGTCGTTGCATGATCTCATTATTCTTTGCTTGGTTACTACTTAGAAGGCGTTTCATCATATAGTTCCAAATGCTAGAACTCATGCCCATTTCATTCAAAGCATGTTATTGATTTGCATAACACATATTCAAGAAGAAGTTGTGTAGTGACCACCACCAAAGCCAAATTGCCATATTTCCCTATTTTATTTGTTTTGTAGGATTTAACCCCATTGAGCCTTGTGTAGCCTACTTTCTTTGTTAACCCACAATTATCCTCACCTAGCCTAGACTAGGACCACCCATACATTTGTTCTTGAAGCATAGTAAAAGCATAACTCAAGATGAATTCCTTTTGATCATTGCATTGCAGAAAACAAGTGTGGGGGAAGGATTCTTGATATATGGGTACGCCAAAAGTCTTGAATGAGGCACGGCAAAGAAAAGAAAGAAAAAAAAAAAGAAAAAAAAAAGAGGAGTTGAAAAGATGTGAAAAAGTATTCTCAAGTGTTGTTTGTTGAAGGAAGGGTCCAAAACGTTGAATTCGGCCCTAATTGATTGCTTGAAACTTCCCTTTGAGATTAAAAGTTGATTTCTGCATTCAAAAGTGAATTCTAAGTCGATTCGAATGCTTTGCTCACTATTTCTTTAAGAACCTTTGTTTTCCATATCCCTTCTTTGTTAGCCAAACACCCGAAGCCCCATTACAACCCTTGTCTTCTATCTTGAGTGTTGTGCATTTCAATTTGTAGAGTTTGAACTTGGTATGAGCATATGGTGTCACTGGTTCTCGCATCTAAGTGGTAGCATTCCATTCATGAGATCATATCTAAACATGCTTATTAACTCCAGAAATTGCGTTCTTTGTGATACATATATGTGAGTGTTCGTTTTCATGTTTACATCAATCTTCTCACATATGACTAGATTAGGGTGTGTAGTCTAATGCGAAAATAGTTAAGCACACAAATTAACCCTCTTGTTGTCAAATTGTAGTAAGGATGCAAGTAGGGATCGTTCTAGACCGGGGATTAGGAGGGCTTGCTAAAACCTCTAAATTGACTCAAAAACATAAAAACAAAGTTAAAAACATTCACAAAGACTCAAAGGACTCAAAACAGGTTCAAAAGACTCAAAACTGCCTAAAAACACTAACTAGGCAGTTTCTGACCTTAAACACAAATTTGGACGAATTTAAGATTATAGGTTCATTCAAAACACTTTAAAACACAAATTAAACAGATTCTAAACACTATAGAACAAGAAAGTAAAGGGGGGTTTTGATTTGACGAAAATTGAAATAACAAAACAAAGTAACAAACTAGGCAGATTGTAAAACGAATTCCTTGAAAACAAGATGATGGATGGATTAGTTAGAGGTTCATTCTCCACACAAGACACATTTGTATATGAATCGATTCTCCAATTGCTTTTCATTAACTATGATGCTCAACACCCCAAGTTAACCGTGATGCACTAATTAACCTTCAAATTTTCCTTATGTCAATGAATTGGATGATGCATGCGACAATTCAAAGTATTCTCCAACGGTCCTCAACATGAATGCATAGAAGAGATACAGTGAGAGATCATTATGCTCTATGAAAATTATAAGTGTTGACGAGGCAATTGTAACTATGAATGCATGATACTCTTGCCAAGAATTCAATTAACGCGGTTGTGACTAGCAACCTTCACTACTCATGTTTATAAACTTGTGACGATTAGGTGAAACTCGTTTATAAACTAGCATCAAGTTCATGCATGAAAACTAAGTATGCATCCTTAATCAACATACAAGAACAAGTTATGAATAAAACAGATAATTGAATTGCAATCATAACTTAACAAATCACAATTGGAAGAAATCAATTCATATCTCAAACATGTTCATGGCTTCAAACTTTCCCCTAACTAATTAGGGGTTTAGCCACTCATGATTACAGCAAACTTAGAAGATAATAACAAAGTAAACATTGAAAACAAGAATTGAAGTACACCTAAAAATTCCATCAACTCAATCTTGAATTGTATGAACGTTTAAGCCTCTTCTCCTCTAGTTGCTGCGGCACAAGGGGTTTTGGTGAGTTTTGGGGGTTATGGATGATGTAGAATGATGTGTTTAGGGTAGGGATGGATGTAGGGGAAGGCAAGGAGTGTTTTTGGGCAGAAAATATGAAGAATGGTGAAGTATGGCTGTGTTAGAGAGAGGGAATGAATTTCTGGCGTGAATGAATGTGTATGAGAGGTGGTGAATGCAATGGATGCTTATTTATAGGTGAATGAAGGAAGAAAAGAGGGAATATGACAGCTAGGTTGTGATGATGAATGCATGTGCAAAGTTGGTTGAATGATTATGAGTGCATGCGGCTGATTTATGAAGGGAATGCATGTGGATTAAAGTGGAATGACAGCTAGGTTAAATGATGAATGCATGTGCAAAGTTGGTTGAATGATTATGAAGCATGTGGGTGGAAATGCATGTGGAATGGCTGATTGTTTATGATGATGTGCACGGCAAGGGGAGTGTTGGGTGATGGGTGCATGTGTTGATGGTTTATGGAGATGCATGTGGATTAAAGGAATGCATGTGCAATGACAGCTAGGTTAAATGATTAAAGGGTGCATGTGGGTTGGAAATGCATGTGGAATAGCTGTTTTATTTGTTGGGAAAGCATGTGAATTAAAGCTAGGGTGAATGATGATGAATGCATGTGGGAGTGTGGCTGAAATGAAGGAGTGGAATGCTAGAATTAGGCACAGCACAAAAGGAATTTTCTGTGGTTAATGGGTGCATGTGTTGAATTGGTGGTGAATGTGAACTCTTTGTTCTTCATTTTCATTTCTTCATCTCTTTATTTATTCCTAGCCTCCTTTGGTCTTCAATTTCATCCATCTACTTGGCTTTAAGCATATGATTTCATTCCAATCTCTAATTTGCTCCAAAAGGCTCCAAAATGCATCCTTTTGCATACATTGCCCTTAGAACCTGAAAACACACAAAAGAAGCATAAAGGACTAAAAAAACTAAAGAAACATAACGTAAATGCACGAGAACAAGCCATTTAAGTCGCATGAATATGCTCCTATCAAATTCCCCCACACTTAGCTTTTGCTAGTCCTCGAGCAAAACAGAAAAACAAAACAAAACGAAACGAACAAAACAAACCAAAGACAATCTTAAACCTTCCAACGTTGCCTCAAGGATTTCCAATGCACATGACATGTTAAAATTCATTATCTCCACAGATTTTGGTTATCTTTACACTTAAGTACATACTTAATCATAGTCACCACATACTAGTTCACAATTAAGCATTTAAAACCATGTTTTGAATGTAGTAACATGCCTTAGAGAATTTGCTCAATTCCTTACAAGATATGCACTCAATTTTCACTCAGATTTTCTAACTACACACCCTAATCTAGTTACATGTGAGAAGATTGATGTAAACATGAAAACGAACACTCACATATATGTATCATAAAGAGAGCAATTTCTGGAGTTAACAAGCATGTTTAGGTATGACCTCATGAATGGAATGCTACTACTTAGATGCGAGAACCAGTGACACCATAAGCTCATACCAAGTTCAAACTCCACAAATTGAAACACATAACACTCAAGATTGAAGTCACGGGTTGTAATGGGGCTTGGGGAATGTGGATAACAAAGAAGGGATATGGAAAACAAAGGTTCTTAAAGAAATAGTGAGCAAAGCACTTGAATCAACTTAGAATTCACTTTTGAATGAAAACTCAACTTTTGAACAAAAAGGGACAATTTAGACAATTTAGGGCCAGAATTGGTGTTTTGGACCCTTTCTTCAATCACTCATTCTTTCATTTTTTTCAAGCTTTTTTTTTTTCTTTCTTTCTTTCTTCTCTTTTCTGTTTTTCTTTTCTTTTGAATCTCAAAACATACTTAAGAACAAGCATTCCTTCCCCCACACTCATTTTCTTGCATAATGTAATTCAAAAGGAATTCATTTAAGTCATGCTCACTATCTTTTAAGAACAAGGGTGTGGACTGTCCTAAACTAGGCTAGGTGAGGATAATGAGGGTTAACAAGGAATAAAGGCTTAACAAGGCTCAACGGGGTTAACTTACACAAATAATGAAGTAGGATACATGGCAATTTGGCTTTGGTGATGGTCACTACGCAACTTCATCTTGAATATGTGTTATGCAAATCAATAACATGCTTTGAATGAAATGGGCATGAGTTCTAGCATTTGGAACTATATGATGAAACGCCTTTTAAGTAGTAACCAAGCAAAGAATAATGAGATCCTGCAACGACTTTAGAAACAATAATGCACAGATTTTAACTCTCCAAATAACGTTTAGGCTCAAGTCTCACAGGGTTGTAGCGCTTGTGTGAGCTCCTTCCTTCAAGCATGTTACAAAAACGAATTTTTCTTTTATGATTGCATGTGAAGTCATACATTATAACCATAACCAAGCATATACCAAGAGTAAATCAAACTTTTCTCTATGTTTATAACTCTTTTTAACAGTCATGCAATTACAAACCAAATCCTTATCATTGTGTTGGAAGGTACCCTAAGACACAAACACACAAAAACAACTCAAAACACTCTTTTTAGGCTTTTCAAAACATGTTTTTCAAATTTTTATGTGATTTTCGGAGTTATAAAAACAAAACATACTAAAACACTCTAAAACATCTTAAAAACACCTTAAAACAACAAAGAACAACATTTGAAGTTATGGATGATAAAATCCCACGAATTTGCATCAAATATACTTAGTTACCCCCCCCCACACGTAAATCAAACATTGTCCTCAATGTTTCAAGCATAGACTCACACAAATAACAAACAAACAAACAAAACAACATCTAACAACCTAACATGGCATAAACAAAATCAACAACAAAGAGAAGAGTTTAGGAACGCAAATCTGGAATTGGAGTGCTTTCTCGGCCTTCCTTTGTTGAATGCATGGGCATGATCTTGGTGATTCCACAGGCTTACTCTTGAACTGGGTTGCAGGATTCTTTTGGCTTCCCCCGAAGGTCTGAGCTTACTCCTTTTTTCTATTTCTTTGTTCAATCTCTCCAATTCGTATTGAAGAGGGTTAGAGGATAGCTCAGCATATGCAGTTGTAGCTTGTCTCCACATGCTTCAATATATCATTTTCACTTGCCTTACTTGCTCCCCTTTGCAGAAGTGGTCCCTTCTCTGGAAGTGTATCAACCGTTGAAGATGACTACTTGAGAGCAATGCTAGGTAAGCAATCAGGGAAGGGATTCCAGGCAGTCGGAACCAGATCGAAAGTCTGACTCCAAGTGCCGGCTGATTGCTTCTTTCACTTTGCCATGCGAGTAAGAACAAGGACAAAGAAAAGGACAGGGAAAGAGCATGATATGAGATACTTTTGCTTTTGACCTTGATGATATGAGATACCTTTGCTTTTGAAGAAGCGGTGAATGAATCAGCACATGTATTTGTTGTGCTTGTCTCCACATGCTTCAATCTACCGTTTCCTCCTGGGTCATCTGTACTCCAGGCATCTGGTATCATCTTTGGGGAAGAAGAAAAAGTTGAGTATTTCGAAAGGCTTTGCTGGGAGTGCGCCCTCATAGGAGAGGAAAAGTTGGGCATTATCTTCAGGTTTGCCTTGCCATAAAAGATGAAAGTCGACATATATAGGGATTTCTCAATATCAAGTGGTGGTACTGTTCTTTTACCGTTGTCGACAAACATTTTGATCCCGCAAATCCGGCTTTTTGAAATAGTGACGACTCTTCGATCTTTGAATGCGCCTCTTCGATTTCTGAGCAGGCGCCCCTTCGATTTCTGAATGACGCCCCTTCGCTTTCTGAACGACACGTAGTAGTGCGGATGCGGCTCTGTCAGAGATCTTTTGACAAAGTTGCACGCGTTTTCTGAAAAGCAGAGAAAGCGTCGCCAAACTTTGCGCTTGTCGGCAAAAGTGTGTAGTTGCGATGATGGCCTCCACGTGTTTTCAACTTTGTCGGAGATCTTTTGACAAAGTTGAACGCGTTTTCTGAAAAGCCGAGAGATCGTCGCCGAACTTTACGCTGGAAAAATCCGGCTCTTCGAATCGGTGGTCGTGTTGCCTTGGCTTTTTATAGAGGTGTCGATCACCACCAACACACACACTCTGAAGATTGCCCATTCTTGAAAATCGTCTCCGGCCCTTTGAAAATTTACTCCATCCAACCCTTCTCTTTGAACACCTTTGAAAAATGACTAACTCATCGAACCTGTGCTTAGATTTGAGTCTCAGCAGCGATCCGGTTGCGCCCCGTCAAGGTAATGTATGGCGCCCTTCTTTCTTATCTTCTAACGGTCCTCTTTCAGGTGAAGACTCCATGATGACGGATGCAACAACAGCTACGATAGTAGCTCGGAACCTCCTCACTCCCAAAGATAGTCAGCTGCTTTCAGGACGGTCCGATGAGTTGGCAGTTCAAGAGTCCCTGGCTCTCAGTGTTCAGTGCGCTGGCTCTGTGTCCAACATGGGCCAACGCCTACTTGCTCGCTCCCGTCAGGTTGAATCATTGATGGTGGAGGTGGAAAATCTTAAGTAGGAGATTAAACAGCTTAAGTACGAGAATAGAAGTTTGCATGTGCTTGCAAATAACTATTCGTCGGGCATGAAGAAGAAGCTTGATGAGATGCAAGAATCTCAAGGTCAAATGCAAAGTGACCGTCAACGGCTTGCGTCTTTCTTCCAGAGGCACCTTTTTCCTGGGTCATCCAGCATTCCGCCAAGTTTTGAGGCCTCGAATGCTCTATCTCTGATGCCTTCCGCTCCGATGCCTCCTGCTCTGATGCCTTCTGCTCCGATGCCTTCCGCTCCGATGCCTTCCGCTCCGATGCCTTCTGCTCCGATGCCTTCCGCTTCTAGAGTTTTGCCTCGTGGTGGGTCTTCACGCAAACAACCTTTGTGAAGACTCCATCTTTCTCTTTGTTGTTGATACATTTGTAATTTCTCGAAAATCAATGAACAAGCTTTGTTTTATTCACTGTATTGGGTTGCCTCCCAAGTAGCGCTTTCTTTTACGTCTTGCAGCCGGACGAGACCTTCTTAGGCTTAATTGGAACCCATAGCATGGAATTTATCTTTGAATGGGGGGTGATACTTGAGATGATCCGGTAATGGTTTAAATTCTAAAGTGGGTGCCTGAATCATTAACAACATATTAGTATAAACCAAAATTGAAATTCGGGGAGGTGGCTTACCTGTGTGCTCCAACATAAACTCAAGAATAAACACCCCTTCGAAAGTTGTAAGACTAGAAATTTCAGCTAGATTTGGTGTTTTGAGCGTTATGCCTTGTCCTGTGTCATGAAATCCAATTTCTTTGCGAATTGTTGTCTCAAGTATATCCTCTTTGATGAATTCTAGACATTCCCCAGTCACATCTTGCTCTTGATTCTTTGGAAAGGATTCGAAGATGCCTTTCTCACCCTCTTCTTCCTTGGATTGCATGATCCTGCAAGGAATAGGGACATTGGGTGGAATGGGGTTAGAAAGAATTAAAATTTGAACAACCTTACCTGAATTGGATGGCGTAGGTGCAATAGGTGCCTGCGGCAAAGGTGTTTCCTCCCTTGCCGTGTGTTGGGTGTGTTCCTCTTCCTCAAATTGCAATCTTTCATCCTCCTTGTGATTTGATTTTGATGGTTGAGGGTCCGTTCCAACCTCCTTGCCACTTCTCAAGATGATTTCCTTGGAAGTTTCAAATCCTTCCTTCGATTTGCCATGGTTGAAATAGGGAGTTTGCCTTGGTCTTGAAATTGTCCTACGAACTCCGCTATCTGCCCAATTTGCTTTTCCAAGTGGTCCAACCTTTTGTCTTGATTTTGCCTTGCTTTGTTTTGATCTTCTTGCCCCTGAGATAAATTGGTGAGTAACTTACTAACCATATCATTATACAAAGACTCACTTGAATTTGTTTGGGCAGGTTGTGGTGGTGATGCGAAAATTATACGCACACAAATTAAACCCTCTTTTTGTCAATTGTAGTAAGTATGTAAGTAGGGATCGTTCTGGACCGGGGATTAGGAGGGATTGTTAACCACTTGGATTTGACTTCAAAAACGTAAAAACAAGTTTAAAACACTATACTAAACTCGAAGAATGCAAAACTAAAAGTAAGAAAGATTAAGACTAAAACTTAAACAAAATATGGGGGGGGGGGGATTTAGGTTTGGACGAGATTAAACTAAAGTGGATAGATTGCAAAGAAAACAAATTGTAAATACGAAATTGACGGAAATGAATGGATGGGAAAGCTAGCTAAGGGGTTCATCTCCACACATGTTATACTTGCATACAAACCGATTTCTAATTGCTTTTCAATAAACCATGAATTCTCAACGCCCCGGGTTAATTAGGTCCGCTTAAATTAACCGTCAAGTTTTCCTTAAGTTAATGAATTGGATGATTGCATACGACAATCCAAAGCATTCCTCACAAGTTCCCTACATGAATTGCATAATAGAGATACAAGCAAGAATCATTAAGCATCATGAAAACTATAAGTGTTGACGAGGCATTCGTTACTATGATTGCATGAAACTTATGCCAAGAATATGTTTAACGCGATTGTTTATAAGCAACCTCCACTACTTGTGAATATAAGTTCATAACTATTACGTGAAACTCACTTATATTCTAGCGTCAAATTCATGCATGAAAATTAAGCGTTCATTCTTAATAAACATACATAAATAGGTTATCAATCAAACAGTTAAACAAATTGAATTCATAACTTATGAAACGTAATTAAAAGTAATCAAATCATATTACAAACATAAACATAGTTTCGAATCACCCCCTAGCTAAAGGGGGTTTAGTTCCTCATAACTTTGAAATCAAAGAAACACCTAAACATTCCAACAACTCAAAACTTGAATTGTATGAACGTTTAAGCACTCTTTTCTTCCATTTCTCATACGTACAAAACAAAGAGAATTAAAATAAAACTTTGAAATCAAAGAAACACCTAAACATTCCAACAACTCAAAACTTGAATTGTATGAACGTTTAGGCACTCTTCTCTTCCTCGTTGTTGTAGCACAAGGTTTAAGGATAGGTTGGTTGGGGGGATGGAAGTGTTGGGGAATTATGGAAATGGATGAGGATTGGTGGAAATGGAAGATGGTTTTTGGATTCTAAGGTAGAAAGGAATGTGTTTGTGGTGTGTTGTTGTGTTGTGAATGAGATGATTTTTGAATGAATGAATGCAAGGGTATTTATAGGAGGAGTGGAGATGTATATGGCTATTTGTTTAAGGTGTTTGTGGTTGCAATGATGAAGAATTGCATGTGGAAATAAAAGGGAAAATGTGGTGAAATGATGAAGTAGGAAGGTGGAAATGCATGTGAGATGTTGGAAAGGAAATGGGAATATGAGTAGGCCATGGCATGGGAGTTGTTTTGTTGGTGTAAATGTGCCATGGTTGCAATGATGAAGAATAAAGGGTGCATGTGGGGTGGAATTGAATGAATGCAAAGTGAATGAATAATGAAATGAGTTAAAGAGGGAGAATGTGGTGAAATGATGAAGTAGGAAGGTGGAAATGCATGTGACTTGTTTGTGGAATAAAGAATGAATGGTGGAAATGTGAGTGAATGATGTGCATGTGTGTGAATGCATGTGTTGATTTAAAGAATAGGTATGCATGTGAATTAGTTTGGAAAGAGGTGGGTGTGCATGTGAGATGAAATGCATATGTTTGAAATGTGTAGATGATTATGAGTATGATAAGTGATAAATGAATGATATGTGGTGAGTGATAAGTGAATGGAAATGATAAGTGATAAGTGAATGGAAGTGATAAGTGAAAGGTTTGATAAGTGATAAATGAATGATATGTGGTGATAAATGAATGATATGTGGTGAGTGATAAGTGAATGGAAGTGATAAGTGATAAATGGACTAGTTTAAAGGGCTAGGGTTTAAGTACATAGAATGGGCCTAAAATAGGTTGGTTTGCATGGCATAATATGTTTGATTGGGCTAGAGGTTTTCCATGGCTCAAAGGATTTGTTTGATTGGGCTAGGCCCTTTGTTTGATGTCCCCAAAGAGCATACAAGGCTTCAATTTCGTCCATCCTCTTTGCTCCATGATTAAGCTATCCAATCCATGCCCAAAAGTGCCCCAAATAGCCTCAAAATGCACTTTCTTGCTCCCTAGGCCCTTAGAACCTGAAAACACACAAAAGAAGCATAAAGGACTAAAATAACTATGAATTACCAACATAGATGCACAAAAACAAGCTAAGTAAGTCGCCTAAATATGCTCCTATCAGGTGGCTGCATAGGTGTTGTATAGAACTCCTCATATGATTGCCAATATTCTCCTTGTTGAGCCTCCTCGAGTTGGTTTTGTGAGCCCTGCACCAAAGAAATTAATTCATTAAGAGCTTGATTATAATCTATTGACAAACCTGAGTTTGGTTGGGCATATTGTATATGAGGTTGTGGTGGATGCATAGACGTTGAATAGAACTCCTCATAGGGCTGCCAATATCCTTCTTGTTGAATATGTTGAGCTTCCCACCATATAGAGTTTGAATGATCACTCCAATCTGAATTGTAAGTATTGGAAAACACGTTATTCGTTGATTGAAGATCAAATATATCAACGCTTTGCATTTGGGACCTTTCCATGAGCTGTGACAATAGAAAAGCATTATCAAGTGCCATGTTGTGCTTCTCTAGTACTTGAATTCAACAAACAAAACACAAATAAAAAAAAGTAAAACTAAAATACACAACAAAAACGAACAATCCAAGGGATTAGCAACGGCAACGGCGCCAAAATTTGATGCGAAAATAGTTAAGCACACAAATTAACCCTCTTGTTGTCAAATTGTAGTAAGGATGCAAGTAGGGATCGTTCTAGACCGGGGATTAGGAGGGCTTGCTAAAACCTCTAAATTGACTCAAAAACATAAAAACAAAGTTAAAAACGTTCACAAAGACTCAAAGGACTCAAAACAGGTTCAAAAGACTCAAAACTGCCTAAAAACACTAACTAGGCAGTTTCTGACCTTAAACACAAATTTGGACGAATTTAAGATTGATAGGAGCATATTTAGGCGACTTACTTAGCTTGTTTTCGTGCATCTATGTTGTTAATTCATAGTTGTTTTAGTAGTTTAAGCCATTTTCGTGTGTTTTTAGGTTCATATGGCTAAGGAAGCAAAAAGATGCATTTTGGAGCATTTTGGAGCAAAATTGGGCTTGGAATGGATAGCATATGATTGGAGCCAAAGTGTTGGACGAATTTGAAGGCCTTGTATTCATTTTGGACATAAAACAAAGGGCCTAGCCCATTCTCTCTTAAACCAACCCAAGGCCATGCATTTCCTTCTCATTTCCAAAGCCCACAATCACTTCAAAAGCCATGCAAAGAACCATCCATTCCATAAAAAACAATCCATCAATTCACATGCAAAACCACCATTAACACACATGCACCCAAACAAAGCCAACCTAGCTAACCCTACATGCATTCTTTATGCAACTCTTAATCATTCCACCATTCATTCTTTATTCCACAAACAAGTCACATGCATTCACACACCAACAAAACAACTCCTTTACTCATATTCCCATTTCCTTTCCAACATCTCACATGCATTTCCACCTTCCTACTTCATGATTTCACCACATTCTCCCTCTTTAATTCATTTCATTATTCATTCACTTTGCATTCATTCAATTCCACCCCACATGCACCCTTTATTCTTCATCATTGCAACCATGGCACATTTACACCAACAAAACAACTCCTTTACTCATATTCCCATTTCCTTTCCAACATCTCACATGCATTTCCACATTCCTACTTCATCATTTCACCACATTCTCCCTCTTTAACTCACATGCATTCATCATAATACACAAACACATTAAACAAATAGCCATATACACCTCCACTCCTCCTATAAATACCCTTGCATTCATTCATTCAAGCATCATCTCATTTCATACACAACACACCACAAACACTTCCATCTTCTCCCTAGCTGTAAGTTTCTCTCCATTTCCCTTCCATTTCTCCTCCATTTCTTCCATTTCCATAATCCCCCAATCCATTCAACACACCAACAACATCCCTTAGTCCTTGTGCCACAATAAAGAGGAAGATAAGAGGGCCTAAACGTTCATACAATTCACGTTTGAGTTGTTGGAATGTTTACGCGTTTCTTTGATTTCAATGTTTAAATTCAATTCTCTTTGTTTTGTAATATGAGGAATGGAAGAGAAGAGTGCCTAAACGTTCATACAATTCACGTTTGAGTTGTTGGAATGTTTAGGTGTTTCTTTGATTTCAAAGTTATGAGGAACTAAACCCTTTTTGGCTAGGGGTGATTTCAATACCATGATTATTTATGTAATATGAATTGATGAATTCCAGTTATGAACTCTTGATTCGTGAATGCAATTGGCTTAACTATTTGATGATTAACTTATTTGTGTTTGTTGATTGAGGGTCGACACTTAATTAGCATGCATGAATATGTGGCTAAAGTTTAAGAAGGTTTCACATAATCGTTACTAACTTATACTTGAAAGTAGTGAAGGTCGCTTGTCACGATCGCGTTAAGTTTAATTCTTAGCATGAGTAACATGATGTCATAGTTGCAAATGCTTTGTCAATGCTTATGGTTTTCATTATTCTTAATGATCTTCAATTGTATCTCTATTATGATGACATGTAGGGAACTTTTGAGAATATTTTGGGTTGTCGAATGATGCCATCCAATCCAATAATATAAGGAAAATCTGAGGGTTAACTAGTGATGTCACGGTTAATTTGGGGCATTGTCGTTCATAATTCAATGAAGGAATAACTGGAAATTGATTCATATGCATAAATATCATGTGTGGAGAAAGAACCTCTAGCTAATTTACCAACCATCTTATTTCATCAATTACATTCTGTCTAGTTATTAACTTGTTTCGTTATTTCAATTTTCGTCAAACCTCAATCCCCCTTTTGCTTTAATGTTCAATATAGTTAGAAATCAATTTAGTTTGTGTTTTTAAAGCATTTTGATTCTTTTGGTTTGTTTTAGTGTTTTAACGTTTAGTTTCACATTCTTTGAGTCTAGTTTAACGTTTTATATTGTTTTTTGCATTTTAGTTTAAATTCGTCCAAATCCAATTCCCCCCTATTTCGTTGAAGTCTTAGTCTTAATCTTTCTTATTTTTAGTTTTGCTTTCTTCGAGCATTAAATAGTGTTTTATATTGAGTTTTTATGTTTTTAAGTCAATTTAGAAGGTTTTAGCAAGCCCTCCTAATCCCCGGTCTAGAACGATCCCTCACTTATCCATTCTACTACAATTGTCAAACGAGGGTTTAATTTGAGTGTCAAGTAATTTTCGCATCAAATTTTGGCGCCGTTGCCGGGGATTAGCAACTTTGCTAATCCCTTATCTTTATCTTTATTTATTTATTTATTTTTTTTTTTTTTTTTTTTTTTTTTTTTTTGTTCGTGCATTTTTATTTCAGATTCTTAGTTTGTTTGTTTTCTTGTTTTTCAGGTACTATGTATGACTCGTAGCTCTCGGCCTATTATAGAGAACATCTCTGCCTTTGACGGTGATTTTGAACGCACTTTGAGGAGAACGAGGAGTCAACAAGAACCACCACAACCTGGGCTTGAAGAAGACGAAATAGGTGTAGAAGAAAAGCCCACGGATCAGATTTTTGAAGAAGAACAAGCCATAGCAGCAGATAATAGAACCATCAAGGAGCTTTCGGCCTCGGGTTTGGATAATGCATTGCCTCTTTGTATCCAATACCCCACGGCTGCAGAGGGGAAGACTGAGGTGTTTGAACTCAAATCCAGTTTGTTACACCATATTCCGAAGTTCCATGGCTTGTCTATGGAAGACCCCAACAAACACTTGAAGGAGTTCGAGGTGGTTTGTTCGAGCATGACCCCCGTCACTGTGGATGGGAGTATAATGATGATGAAGGCCTTTCCATTTTCACTTATGGACAAGGCCAAAGATTGGCTCTACGAACTAGCCCCGGGAACTGTGACTTCGTGGGAGAGTATGAAGCGTGCCTTCTTGGAGAAATTCTTCCCTACTTCGAGAGTGATTCTCCTACGGAAGAAAATTAGTGGTATTCTACAGAATCATGGTGAGACATTCCCGGCTTATTATGAGCGCTTCAAGGGCCTTGTAGCTTCATGTCCTCAACATCAAATGAAGGAGGAACTTCTCCTTCAATATTTCTATGAGGGCCTCCTTCCTATCGAACGTCAAATGCTTGATGCATCAGCGGGAGGAGCATTGGTGGACAAAACACCAAGGGATGCCAAGATTCTCATAGCCAACCGAGCGCCCAACGCTCAACAATATGAAGGAGTGGGCCAAAGGGAAGCCCCACGGCAACAAAGTGTAAATGAGGTTAGTGCTATTTCTGAAATTCAATCACAACTTGCTAATCTTACTTTTCTTGTTTCTCAGGTTGTGATTGGTCCAAAAGCACAAGAACACCAAGTTTGTGGCGTGTGCTCAATTCAAGGGCATCCATCCGACAAGTGCCCTCAACTAATCGAGAATGGTGGGTGGGAATCTGCCAATGCAATTGGTTTCCAAGGACAAAATCAAAACAACCCATACTCGAACACTTACAATGCCGGATGGAGGGACCATCCAAACTTCAAATGGAGGGAACCACAACAAGTTGCCCAACAAGGAGGATTTAGGCCAAACCCCCCTGGTTTTTATTCCAAGCCGTATGCACCCCAACAATCCCAACAACCTTCGGCATCATCTCATTCAGGTACGTCCTTGGAAAGTAATCAAGCTATGCAATTACTAACCTCTATTTCACAGGGGTTGCAAAATCAAAACAACCGGATAGAAAATAACGAGAAGGAGATGATGCTCCTATCATAGTCAGAAAATCTGAGTGAAAATTGAGTGCATATCTTGTGAGGAATTGAGCAAATTCTCTAAGGCATGTTACTACATTCAAAACATGGTTTTAAATGCTTAATCGTGAAATAGTATGTGGTGACTATGATTAAGAATGTACTTAAGTGTGAAGATGACTAAAATCTGTGGAATGATGATTTTTAACATGTCATGTGCATTGGAAATCCCTAAGATGATTGTTGGAAGGTTTAGGTTGTGTTTTACTTGTTTTGTTTCGTTTCGTTTTGTTTTGTTTTGTTTTTTTTTCTCTGTTTTGCTCGAGGACTAGCAAAAGCTAAGTGTGGGGGAATTTGATAGGAGCATATTCATGCGACTTAAATGGCTTGTTCTCGTGCATTTACGTTATGTTTCTTTAGTTATTTTAGTCCTTTATGCTTCTTTTGTGTGTTTTCAGGTTCTAAGGGCAAAGTATGCAGAAGGATGCCTTTTGGAGCCTTTTGGAGCAAATTAGAGATTGGAATGGATTGCATATGCTTAAAGCCAAGTAGATGGACGAAATTGAAGATCAAACCATTCACTTATCACTTATCAAACCATTCACTTATCACTTATCACTTCCTTTCACTTATCACTTATCAAAACCATAACCATACTTTCCCCCTTTAATCCACATGCACTCCCATCCATTTCATCATTGCAACCATTGCACATTTACACCAACAAACATCCCATGCCGTGCATTCCCTTTCATTTCAGCCAAGTCACATGCATTCCCTTCATAAATAAGTCACATGCATTCCCCTTAGATTTTCAGCAACTTCTCTTCATCATTGCACCACAAATCACCCACATGCACTCTTAATCATTCATCCATTTCACCACAAATCCTTCTTTGCCGTGCACATGGTCTTCCCTTCACATTCACCCACATGCACATCATTCACTCACATTTCCTAGCCGTGCATCACTTTAATCCACATGCATCACCATTCACACACCAACAACACTACCCATGCCATGCATAACCCACCTTCATCCCTTTAATTCACATGCTTTCCCAACACACAAATCAGCCACTCACATGCATTCACACACACTTCACACAAACAACAAGTCTAATCCGTGCATTTCCCTTGCATTTCCAGGTTGTCCACTTCATCATTTCAGCCACATATCCACCCACATGCCCCTTTAATCATTCAAACATGCAGCCACATATTCATTCACTTAATCATTAAGCCACACATTCACACACATGCACCCAAAACACATCCATGCCGTGGCCTACCTTCCATTTCCAGTTTTTCCCTTTACATTTCACATGCATTCCATACTTCTCCTAGCTGTTTTCCATCATTATTTCAGCCACCATTCACTCTTTAATCCACATGCATTCACACACACTTCGCACAAACAACATTCACATGCAAAAACATGCTTTCCCAACACACAAATCAGCCAACACATGCACCAAAACAAGTGATGCCGTGGGTTCCCTTGCCTTTCCAGCATTCCCCTTGTGCAATTCCAGCTTTCCACCCACTTTTCTAGCTGTTTTTCACATGCATTGCAGCCACATTCTCACCCATTCTCTCCCTATAAAAACCCCTGCATTCCCATTCATTCAACACATCTCATTTTCATACAAAACATTTCATTATACATACCACAACACCATCTTCACATCCTGAAATTCCCAACCTTTGGCCGTGAGTTTTCCCTTCCAATTCCACCACACCATCCTTCCATTTCCATAATTCCCCAATCCATTCAACACACCAACAACATCCCTTAGACCTTGTGCCACAATAAAGAGGAAGAGAAGAGGGCCTAAACGCTCATACAATTCAAGTTTGAGTTGTTGGAATGTTTAGGCGTTTCTTTGATTTCAATGTTTAATTTCAATTCTCTTTGTTTTGTACGTATGAGGAACTAAACCCCCCCTTGGCTAGGGGGGGATTCGAAATATATGTGTATGCTTGCATTTTGATTTGATTACTTCTAATTGCGTTTCATAAGTTGTGGATTCAATTTGTTTAACTATTTGATTGATAACCTATTTATGTATGTTTATTGAGAGTTCACGCTTAATTTTCATGCATGAATATGACGCTAGAATATAAGTGAGTTTCACGTAATAGTTATGAACTTATATTCACAAGTAGTGGAGGTTGCTTATAAACAATCGCGTTAAACAAATTCTTGGCATAAGTTTCATGCAATCATAGTAACGAATGCCTCGTCAACACTTATAATTTTCAAAGAACTTAATGATTCTTGCTTGTATCTCTATTATGCAATTCATGTAGGGAACTTGTGGGGAATGCTTTGGGTTGTCGTATGCAATCATCCAATTCATTAACTTAAGGAAAACTTGACGGTTAATTTAAGCGGACCTAATTAACCCGGGGTGTTGAGAATTCATGGTTTATTGAAAAGCAATTAGAAATCGTTTTGTATGCAAGTATAACATGTGTGGAGATGAACCCCTTAGCTAGCTTCCCATCCATTCATTTCCGTCAAATTCATATTTACAATTTGTTTTCTTTGCATTCTATCCATTTTAGTTTAAATCTCGTCCAAACCTCAATCCCCCCCCCCCCATATTTGTTTAGTCTTAGTCTTAATCTATCTTATTTTTAGTTTTGCATTCTTCGCATCAAATAGTGTTTTAAACTTGTGTTTACGTTTTTGAAGTCAAATCCAAGTGGTTAACAATCCCTCCTAATCCCCGGTCCAGAACGATCCCTACTTACATACTTACTACAATTGACAAAAAGAGGGTTTAATTTGTGTGCGTATAATTCTCGCATCATTGCCTCCCACATAGCGCTTGCTTTAACGTCGTACAGCCGGACGAAGAACACCTTCACTCCAATTTGGAACCCACGGCATGCAAGGGAATCTCTTCCACAACATGCTCCTCAACACTTCCATAATATGGCTCAATGAATGGAAGGGGATAGTGATCCTCCCTGATGGTGGTGTTTTGGTTCCGAAAGTCCATGTAAATGCTCCCACCACCTTTAAATCGGTTGGGCACCTGCGCCAAAGAAGGTAACAACCTATTAGTTGAAATGGGAATTGAAATTGGGATTGAAGACTTACAAACATAGTGATAGGAGCATATTCATGCGACTTAATTAGCTTGTTCTCGTGCATTTATGTTGTGTTTCCTTAGTTATTTTAGTGTTTAAAGTCACTTTTGTGTATTTTCAGATTATAAGGCCAAAGTGTGCAAGAAGATGCAAATTGGAGCCTTTTGGAGCAAAAGAGGAATGAATGAGTTGAAGACTTGAAGAAACGATGAATTCCTACTCCAACGATGAATTCCTACCAAAACGAGGATTCCTACTCAAGCAAGGATTCCTACTTGAAGTAGGAAAGTTAACCCTAGGTTTCCCGTTTTGGTAACCTTTCCTAATCTTAAACGTCCGTATTTTCTAGCCACTTTGAAGGCCTTGTAGGCACTTTAGGACACAAAACAAAGGCCCTAGGCCGCTTAAACCCCTTTGCCGTGGCTTTTCCCTTCTCCCCTTCCCTTGCCGTGCAAGGAGGAGTAGTTTTGTCCTAGGTTAGGCAATTAAACACATGCTCCTCTCCTAATTTAAAACCCTAGCCCACCTTGCAGCCATTCCCTCTTTAATTTCTGATTTTATTTCCTAATTCTAAAAGCCTTTATTTTTAATTTTAATTAACCAAAATAAGCTAGGGTTTTGTTTTCTTAAACGATATATATTTTAAACCCTAGCCGCACCCTAGGTTCTTGATAGGAGCATATTCATGCTACTTAAATGGCTAGTTCTCGTGCATTTACGTTATGTTTCTTTAGTTATTTTAGTCCTTTATGCTCTTTTGTGTGTTTTCAGGTTCTAAGGGCAAAGTATGCAAAAGGATGCCTTTTGGAGCCTTTTGGAGCAAATTAGAGATTGGAATGGATTGCATATGCTTAAAGCCAAGTAGATGGACGAAATTGAAGACCAAACCATTCACTTATCACTTATCAAACCATTCACTTATCACTTATCATAACCATTCACTTATCACTTATCATAACCATAACCATACCTTCCCCCTTTAATCCACATGCAGTCCCATCCATTTCATCATTGCAACCATTGCAGAAAAACACCATCTAAGCCGTGCATTACTCCTTCATTTCCAGTCATTGCACATGCATTCATCATCATCACTCTAGCTTTAATTCAAACATGCACCCATAATCATTCAACAACAACCCATGTCGTGCTTCCCCCTTTGTTCCAGCCACCCCACATGTCCCTTTAATCATTCAAACATGCACTCCCATTAATTAAACCATTCAGCCACATTTACACCAACAACAAGCCCATGCCGTGCACTTTCATACCCTTTTCTAGCTTTTTACAACCAATTCCAGGTTGTCCACTTCATCCTTGCAGCCATTCCACATGCATCTGCAATTAAATTAGCCACATGCATTCATATTCCCCTTGTGCCGTGCATCCACCATCCCAGAAATCCACCCATCCCATCATCATTCACACAAACACATCCCATTGCCGTGCCTTTCCAGATTTCCAGCATCCCATAATCATTCACACCCTTTTAATCCACATGCAGCCACATATTCATTCCACATGCACATTCACCCCTTTCTCCACACCAAAACAGTGCACATACATTTCCCTTGTGCAATTCCAGCTTTCCACAACATATCTAGCTGTCATTGCACATGCTTTCACATTCATTTCCAGCACCAAACATCCCATGCCGTGCATTCCCTTTCATTTCAGCCAAGTCACATGCATTCCCTGCATAAATCAGCCACATGCATTCCCCTTTGATTTTCCAGCTTTCCACCAAGTTCCTAGCTGTCATATTCCCTCTTTTTCACCTATAAATAAGCATCCATTGCAGCCACAATTCATTCACTCTTCCATTTTCAGAAAATCATCCACAAACACCAACCATTTCCTTGTTGCCGTGTACTCCCTATTAATCCAAACACCACCAGAAATCATTCCTTGTGTCGTGGCTTTCCCCTTCCATTTTCACCACTCCCCAAACCATTCACACCATCAAACTATCCTTAGACCTTGTGCTACAACAAAGAGGAAGAGAAGCGGGCCTACACGTTCATACAATTCAAGTTTGAGTTGTTGGAATGTTTAGGTGTTTCTTTTCCTTTGAATTCAATTTTTAATTTCAATTCTCTTTGTTTTGTACGTATGAGGAACTAAAACCCCCCTTGGCTAGGGGGGGATTCGAAATATATGTTTATGGTTGCACTATGATTTGATTACTTCCAATTGCGTTTCATAAGTTGTGAATTCAATTTGTTTAACTGTTTGATTGATAACTTATTTATGAATGTTTATTGAGAGTGCACGCTTAATTTTCATGCATGAATATGACGCTAGAATATAAGTGAGTTTCACCTAATAGTTATGAACTTATATTCACAAGTAGTGGAGGTTGCTTATAAACAATCGCGTTAAATGAATTCTTGGCAAGAGTATCATGCATTCATAGTTACAATTGCCTCGTCAACACTTATAATTTTCATAGAGCCTAATGATCTCTCATTGTATCTCTTCTATGCATTCAAGTTAAGAACCATTGGAGAATGATTTGAATTGTCGCATGCATCATCCAATTCAATAACATAAGGAAAATTTGAGAGTTAATTAGTGCATCACGGTTAACTTGGGGTGTTAAGCATCATGGTTTATTGAAAAGCAATTGGAAATCGTTTTATATGCAAGTGTAACATGTGTGGAGATGAACCCCTTAGCTAGCTTCACATCCATTCATTTCCGTCAAATTCGTATTTACAATTTGTTTTCTTTACAATTTGTGCATTTTAGTTTAAATTCGTCCAAACTAAATTCCCCCCCCCCCCTCATACTTTGTTTAGTCTTAGTCTTAATCTATCTTATTTTGAGTTTGGTATTCTTTGAGTCTAGTATAGTGTTTGAAACTTTATTTTACGTTTTTGAGTCAAATCTAAGTGATTAACAATCCCTCCTAATCCCCGGTCCAGAACGATCCCTACTTACATACTTACTACAATTGACAAAAAGAGGGTTTAATTTGTGTGCGTATAATTCTCGCATCAATTCTCTTCCTTCATTCATTTTATTTCTCTCATCATTCAGCCACCATCAACCTAATTCTCTTCCTAAGCCGCAGCCACCATTCATCATTCCACCTTCAATCCGCAACTTCCATCCAATTCCAGCCACCATTCCCAACCTCCATACACCTTCCCACCTCCTTGCCGCACCACCATATCCCCATAAACCCATCCCTAAACCAGAAAATCATCCAAACTCACCATAAATCTTTTCTGCCGTGATAGGAGCATATTCATGCAACTTAAATGGCTTGTTCTCGTGCATTTACGTTATGTTTCTTTAGTTATTTTAGTACTTTAAGCTATTTTCGTGTGTTTGTAGGTCCAAAGGGCTAAAGGAGCAAAAAGATGCATTTTGGAGACTTTTGGAGCACTTTTGGGCTAAGGATGGATAGCTTATGCTTGGAGCCAAAGTGTTGGACGAAATTGAAGACCTAATTGAAGACCAAAGTGTTGGAACCTTGTTCCCTTTAGTTCTAGGACATTTAAACCTTTCCTATATCCATTGCACATGCATTCCTTTAATCCACATGCATCTCCATAAATTATCCAACACACTTTCTCTCCCAAAAACCGTACACACCATTCAACCTAGATTCTAATCAGCCATTCACCAAAACCATTTCCCTTTGTGCTATGCACATGCATACACACTTCATTTCAGCCACATGCAACCATTAAACATTCAATCATTTCACTCCACTTAATGTCGTGAGTTCCCATCAGATTTCCAACCTATTTCACATGCATTCCATCCTTTAATTCACCCACATGCACTCATAATAATTCACACCTTGCATTCACATGCATTTCCAACCTAATCACTCACCCACACAATCTGCCATCATTCACACAAACACCATCACTGCCGTGCATCCCATTCCATCTCCCTTTTCCGATTACATTCCCTTCATTCCAGCCAAGTCACATGCACGCCCTTTAATTAATTCATCCTAGCTGTCAAAGCACATGCACATTCACCCTAATCATTCACATAGCTTTAATTCACATGCAAACACATTGCATTACCATTCACCACCAGAAAATCACCATCATTGCCGTGAGTTTCATACACTTTCCAGCCATTCCACATGCCATTGTCATTCCACTTCATTTCACCTTGCATTTTCAGATTATTCCTTCATCATTGCACCACACATGCAGCCACATATTCATTGCACATGCTTTCACATTCAATTTCAGCACAATTCCACCCTTTTGCCGTGCAAAACATCTCCATTTCAGCACACTCCACATGCAATTCCAGCTTTCCAACCTAGCCACATTCACATACATTCACTCATAATCATTCACCAAACTTGCAGCCACATTTCCACCCACCTCCTAGCTGTCATGTTCCTTCCACTACTCCTATAAATACCCTTGCATTCATTCATTCATGGAGCATCTCATTTTCATACACAACACCACACCACAAACACATCCACTTCTTCCTAGCCGTGAGTCCCCATTCCCTTATAATCCAAACACCATTCCTCCTTCCATTTTCACCACTCCCCCAAACCATTCACACCATCAAACTATCCTTAGACCTTGTGCTACAACGAAGAGGAAGATAAGAGGGCCTAAACGTTCATACAATTCAAGTTTGAGTTGTTGGAATGTTTAGGTGTTTCTTTGATTTCAATGTTTAATTTCAATACTCATTGTTTTGTACGAATGAGGAATGGAAGAGAAGAGGACCTAAACGTTCATACAATTCAAGTTTGAGTTGTTGGAATGTTTAGGCGTTTCTTTGATTCTCTTTGTTTTGTATCATGAGGAACTAAACCCCCCCTTAGCGAGGGGGGGATTCGAAATATATGTTTATGCTTGCATTTTGATTTGATTACTTCTAATTGCGTTTCATAAGTTGTGGATTCAATTTGTTTAACTGTTTGATTGATAACCTATTTATGTATGTTTATTGAGAGTGCACGCTTAATTTTCATGCATGAATTTGCGCTAGAATATAAGTGAGTTTCACGTAATAGTTATGAACTTATATTCACAAGTAGTGGAGGTTGCTTATAAACAATCGCGTTAAACAAATTCTTGGCATAAGTTTCATGCAATCATAGTAACGAATGCCTCGTCAACACTTATAGTTTTCATGATGCTTAATGATTCTTGCTTGTATCTCTATTATGCAATTCATGTAGGGAACTTGTGAGGAATGCTTTGGGTTGTCGTATGCAATCATCCAATTCATTAACTTAAGGAAAACTTGACGGTTAATTTAAGCGGACCTAATTAACCTGGGGCGTTGAGAATTCATGGTTTATTGAAAAGCAATTAGAAATCTTTTTATTATGCAAGTGTAACATGTGTGGAGATGAACCCCTTAGCTAATCCATCCATCATCTTGTTTTCAAGGAATTCGTTTTACAATCTGCCTAGTTTGTTACTTTGTTTTGTTATTTCAATTTTCGTCCAAAACAAATCCCCCTTTAATTTGAAGTCTTAGATTAGTTAGAAAGTGTTTTGATTTGTGTTTCTAAGTATTTTGATTCAAGTTTTCATCCAATTTCGTCCAAATTAGTGTAGGTGCTCAAAACTGCCCAGAAAGTGGTTTTTAGGCAGTTTGGAGTCTTCTAGTTGCTGTTTTGGGTTTTAGGTTTGTTTAAGTGTTTTAACTTTTAGTTTTGCATTCTTTGAGTCAAGTTTAGTGTTTTAAACTTTGTTTTTGAGTTTTTAAGTCAATTTCCAAGTGTTTAGCAATCCCTCCTAATCCCCGGTTAAGAACGATCCCTACTTATATCTATACTACAACTGTCAAAAAGAGGGTTCAATTTGTGTGCGTATAATTCTCGCATCAAATTTTGGCGCCGTTGCCGGGGATTAGCAACTTTGCTAATCCCTTGGATTGTTTTATTTTCGTTTGTTTTTATTTTTCCAGATTCTTATATTTGTTTTGTTTCTTGTTTTAGGTACTAGTTCATGACTCGGAGTTCTCATCCGATTCGTGAACATATCCTGGAGTGATTGGGTTCTTCGTCCGGCTGCAAGACGTAAAAGAAAGCGCTACTTGGGAGGCAACCCAATGCACTAAATAAAACAAAGCATGTTCATAAAAAAAAAAATAAAAAAAAAAAAAAAAAAAAAAAAAAAGATACTAAACATGGAGAAAGATGGAGCCTTCACAAAGGATGTTTACATGAAGCCCCACTACGAGGTGATAGGAGCATATTCATGCGACTTAAATGGCTTGTTCTCATGCATTTACGTTATGTTTCTCTAGTTATTTTAGTCCTTTATGCTTCTTTTGTGTGTTTTCAGGTTCTAAGGGCAAGGTATGCAAAAGGATGCCTTTTGGAGCCTTTTGGAGCAAATTAGAGATTGGAATGGATATCATATGCTTGGAGCCAAGAGGATGGACGAAATTAAAGACTTGAAGTAGGAAAGTTAAATCCTAAAAGACCTCATGTTTAAGCATCATTGAAAACTCCTACGCATTTTAGAACACAAAAACAACATTCCTTGCAACCTTAGGACATTGTCGTGTGTTTCCTTGTGTCTCCGTTCCTTGCCATGCAAGGAAGGGTTTTGTTCCCTATTTTTAAACACTTAAAGCATTCACTTATCATATCATTCACTTAACATATCATTCAATTATCATATCATACATTTATCACTTATCACTTCCATTCACTTATCACTCACCACATATCATTCATTTATCACCACATATCATTCATTTATCACTTATCAAACCATTCACTTATCATAACATACACTTATCACTTATCACTTCTATTCACTTATCACTCACCACATATCATTCATTTATCACTTAACATATCATTCACCATTCACTTATCATAACCATACATTTATCACTTATCATACTCATAATTATCTACACATTTCAACCATTTAAACATATGCATTCCAACATCTCACATGCATTTCCACCTTCCTACTTCATCATTTCACCACATTCTCCCTCTTTAATTCCACATGCATTCACTTCATCATTCCACCATTCATTCTTTATTCCACAAACAAGTCACATGCATTTCCACCTTCCTACTTCATCATTTCACCACATTCTCCCTCTTTAACTCATTTCATTATTCATTCACTTTGCATTCATCACTTCCACCCCACATGCACCCTTTATTCTTCATCATTGCAACCATGGCACATTTACACCAACAAAACAACTCACATGCCATGGCCTACTCATATTCCCATTTCCTTTCCAACATCTCACATGCATTTCCACCTTCCTACTTCATCATTTCACCACATTTTCCCTTTTATTTCCACATGCAATTCTTCATCATTGCAACCACAAACACCTTAAACAAATAGCCATATACATCTCCACTCCTCCTATAAATACTCTTGCATTCATTCATTCAAATATCATCTCATTCACAACACAACAACACACCACAAACACATTCCTTTCTCCCTTAGAATCCAAAAACCATCTTCCATTTCCACCAATCCTCATCCATTTCCATAATTCCCCAACACTTCCATCCCCCCAACCAACCTATCCTTAAACCTTGTGTTACAACAACGAGGAAGAGAAGAGTGCCTAAACGTTCATACAATTCAAGTTTTGAGTTGTTGGAATGTTTAGGTGTTTCTTTGATTTCAAAGTTTCATTTTAATTCTCTTTGTTTTGTACGTATGAGAAATGGAAGAAAAGAGTGCTTAAACGTTCATACAATTCAAAGTTTTGAGTTGTTGGAATGTTTAGGTGTTTCTTTGATTTCAAAGTTATGAGGAACTAAACCCCCTTTAGCTAGGGGGTAATTCGAAACTATGTTTATGTTTGTAATATGATTTGATTACTTTTAATTACGTTTCATAAGTTGTGAATTCAATTTGTTTAACTGTTTGATTGATAACCTATTTATGTATGTTTATTAAGAATGAACGCTTAATTTTCATGCATGAATTTGACGCTAGAATATAAGTGAGTTTCACGTAATAGTTATGAACTTATATTCACAAGTAGTGGAGGTTGCTTATAAACAATCGTGTTAAACATATTCTTGGCATAAGTTTCATGCAATCATAGTAACGAATGCCTCGTCAACACTTATAGTTTTCATGATGCTTAATGATTCTTGCTTGTATCTCTATTATGCAATTCATGTAGGGAACTTGTGAGGAATGCTTTGGATTGTCGTATGCAATCATCCAATTCATTAACTTAAGGAAAACTTGACGGTTAATTTAAGCGGACCTAATTAACCCGGGGCGTTGAGAATTCATGGTTTATTGAAAAGCAATTAGACATCGTTTTGTATGCAAGTATAACATATGTGGAGATGAACCCCTTAGCTAGCTTCCCATCCATTCATTTCCGTCAAATCCATATTTACAATTTGTTTTATTTCCAAGTATCCATTTTAGTTTAAAGTCGTCCAAATCCAATCCCCCTTTACTTTATTGTTCAATTTAGTTAGAAATCAATTTAGTTTGTGTTTTTAAAGCATTTTGAGTCTTTTGGTTTGTCTTAGTGTTTTAACGTTTAGTTTCACATTCTTTGAGTCTAGTTTAGTGTTTTATCTTGTTTTTACGTTTTTGAGTCAGTTTCCAAGGTTTTAGCAATCCCTCCTAATCCCCGGTCCAGAACGATCCCTACTTATACTTATACTACAATTGACAAAAAGAGGGTTTAATTTGTGTGCGCATAATTCTCGCATCAAATTTTGGCGCCGTTGCCGGGGATTAGCAACTTTGCTAATCCCTTGGATTGTTTTATTTTCGTTTGTTTTTATTTTTCCATATTCTTAAATTTGTTTTGTTTCTTGTTTTAGGTACTAGTTCATGACTCGGAGTTCTCATCCGATTCGTGAACATATCCTGGAGTGATTGGGTTCTTCGTCCGGCTGCAAGACGTAAAAGAAAGCGCTACTCGGGAGGCAACCCAATACAGTAAATAAAACTTTTGCTTGTTCATTGTTTTTTTTCGATAAATTACAATTGTATCTAAACATGGCAGAAAGATGGAGCCTTTACAAAGGTTGTGTACGTGAGGCCCCACTACGTGGCAACACTCTCGGAGCAAGAGGCATCGGAACAGGAGGTCTCGGAGCAGAAGGCATTGGAGCAAGAGGCATCGGAGCGGAAGGCATAGGAGCGGGAGGCACCGAAGATAGATCATTCAAGGCCCCAAACCTTGGTGGAACACTGGATGACCCAGGAAATAGGTGCCTCTGGAAGAAAGCTGCAAGCCTTTGACGGTCATCAAGCTCGTCAAGTTTCCTCTTCATGCTTGACGAATAATTGTTGGCAAGCACGTGCAAACTTCGGTTCTCGTACTTAAGCTGTTTGATCTCCTACTTAAGACTCTCCACCTCCGCCATCAAGGATTCAACCTGACGAGAGCGAGCAAGAAGGCGTTGGCCCATGTTGGACACAGAGCCAGCGCACTGAACACTCAGAGCCAGGGATTCTTGAACGGCCAACTCATCGGACCGTCCTGAAAGTAGCTGACTGTCTTTGGGAGTGAGGAGGTTCCGAGCCACTATCGTAGCCGTTGTGGGATCCGTCATCACAGAGTCCTCATCTGTAAGAGGGCCATGGGAAGATAAGAAAGACGGGCACCATACCTTACCCTGACGAGACGCGACCGGATCACTGCTTAGACTCAAATCTAAGCAAAGGTTCGATGGGTTGGAAGAGCTAGCCATTGTTCACGAAGTTAAAAGAGAAGGGGTGGACGGAGTAGATTTTCAAAGGGCCAGAGACGAGTTTCAAGAATGGAAAATCTTCAGAGTGTGTAAGTTGGCGGTGATCGATAGCTCTATAAAAAGCCAAGGCAACGCGTCCACCGATTCAAAAAGCCGACAAGCGCAAAGTTCGGCGACGCTTTATCTGCTTTTCAGAAAACGCGTTCAACACGTGGAGGCCATCATCGCAACTACACGTCTTTAGCCGACAAGCGCAAAGTTCGGCGACGCTTTATCTGCTTTTCAGAAAACGTGTGCAGCTTTATCGAAGAGGCGTTTTCAAAGATCGAAGAGGCGTTTTCAAAGATCGAAGAGGCGTCTTCAAAGATCGAAGAGTCGTCACTATTCCAAAAAGCCGGATTTGCGGGATCGAAATGTTTGTCGACAACGGTAAAAGAACAGTATCATCACTTGCTATTGAATTCCCTATACATGTCGACCTTCATCTTTTATGGCAAGACAGAACTGAAGAAAATGCCCAACTCTTCCTCACCTCTGAGGGCGCACTCCCAGCAAAGCCTTTCGAAATACTCCATTCTTTCTTCTTCCCCAAAGATGATACCAGATGCCTGGAGTACAGATGACCCAGGAGGAAACAGCACCACAAATACATGTGTTGATTCATTCACCGCTTCTTCAAAAGCAAAGGTATCTCATATCATCAAGGGCAAAAACAAAGGTATCTCATATCATGCTCTTTCCCTGTCTTTTCCTTTGTCCTTGATATTACTTGCATGGCAAAGTGAAAGAAGCAATCAGCCGGCACTTGGAGTCTATCTGGACTCTATTCCCTGGTTGCTTACCTAGCTTTGCTGAGCTATCCTCTAACCCTCTTCAATACGAATTGGAGAGATTGAACAAAGAAACAGATAAGAGGAGGAAGCTCAGACCTTCGGGGGAGACCAAAGGAAGCCTGCTGCCCAGTTCAAGAGTAGCACAAAGGAAAATCAACGATGGGAGCAGCGCAGTTCAAGAGTAAGCCTGTGGAATCATAAAGATCCAAGCCTCACTGCAATCACCAAGGAGAAGATGGAACGAAAACTCCATAACCAGATTTGCATCTCTAAACTTTTCTCTTTGTTAGATACATTCTGCCATGTTTAGTATGTTTAATTGCTGTTTATATGTTTGTTTGTGTTTAGTGTGGTTTTTAACATTGAGGACAATGTTTGATTTAAGTGTGGGGGAGTTACTAAAGTGTTTTAATGCAAATTCGTAGGATTTTATCCACCATAACTTCAAATGTTGTTTCTTGCTGTTTTTAAGTGTGTTTAGTGTGTTTTGACTTCAAAATTTGAAAATCACATAAAAATTTGAAAAACATGTTTTGAAAAGCCTAAAAAGAGTGTTTTGAGTCGTTTTTGTGTCGTAGGTCACCTTCCAACACAATGATAAGGATTTGGTTTCTAATTGCATGACTGTTAAAAAGAGTTATAAACATAGAGAAAAGTTTGATTTACTCTTGGTATATGCTTGGTTATGGTTATAATGTATGACTTCACATGCAATCATAAAAGAAAAATTCGTTTTTGTAACATGCCTGAAGGAAGGAACTCAAACAAACGCTACAGCCCTGAAAGACTTGAGCCTATAACGTTCTTTGGAGAGTTAAAATCTGTGCATTATTGTTTTCCAAAGTCGTTGCATGATCTCATTATTCTTTGCTTGGTTACTACTTAGAAAGCGTTTCATCATATAGTTCCAAATGCTAGAACTCATGCCCATTTCATTCAAAGCATGTTATTGATTTGCATAACACATATTCAAGAAGAAGTTGTGTAGTGACCACCACCAAAGCCAAATTGCCATATTTCCCAATTTTATTTGTTTTGTAGGATTTAACCCCGTTGAGCATTGTGTAGCCTATTTTCTTTGTTAACCCGCAATTATCCTCACCTAGCCTAGAATATGACCATCCTGACCCTTGTTCTTGAAGCATAATAAGCAATGATTTCCTTTTGATTAAGGTATTGCAAAAAATAAGTGTGGGGGAAAGAGTGTTTATGTGAGTTGATGTGCCATAGGCACGGCCAAAAAGAAAAAAAAAAAAAAAAAAAAGTTGAAAAGTATTGTTTGTTGAAGTAAGGGCCCAAAACAATAAATTAGGCCCTAAGAGTTGTTGAATCTCCCCCTTATGTCTAAAAGTTGATTTCTGCATACCAAGTGAATTCTAAGCCTTAATTTCATTACTTTGCTTGCTATTGTTTAAAGAACTTTTGTTTATCCCTACCTTTCCTTGTGAGCCAATACCCCAAACCCCGTTACAACCCTTGACTTCTATCTTGAGTGTTGTGCATTTCAATTGTGGAGTTTGAATTTGGTATGAGCATATGGTGTCACTGGTTCTCGCGTCTAAGTAGTAGCATTCCATTCATGAGATCATATCTAAACATGCTTATTAACTCCAGAAATTGCGTTCTTTGTGATACATATATGTGAGTGTTCGTTTTCATGTTTACATCAATCTTCTCACATATGACTAGATTAGGGTATGTTGTTAGAAATTCTGAGTGAAAATCGAGTGCATATCTTGTAAGGAATTGAGCAAATTTTCTAAGGCATGTTACTACATTCAAAACATGGTTTTAAATGCTTAATTGTGAACTAGTATATGGTGACTATGATTAAGAATGTACTTAAGTGTGAAGATGACTAAAATCTGTGAGAATGATGATTTTTAACATGTCATGTGCATTGGAAATCCCTAAGACAGTTGTTGGAAGGTTTAGGTTGTGTTTTACTTGTTTTGTTTCGTTTCGTGTTGTTTTGTTTTTCTTTCTGTTTTGCTCGAGGACTAGCAAAAGATAAGTGCAGGGGTATTTGATAGGAGCATATTCATGCGACTTAAATGGCTTGTTCTCGTGCATTTACGTTATGTTTCTCTAGTTATTTTAGTCCTTTATGCTTCTTTTGTGTGTTTTCAGGTTCTAAGGGCAAGGTATGCAAAAGGATGCCTTTTGGAGCCTTTTGGAGCAAATTAGAGATTGGAATGGATATCATATGCTTGGAGCCAAGAGGATGGACGAAATTAAAGACTTGAAGTAGGAAAGTTAAATCCTAAAAGACCTCATGTTTAAGCATCATTGAAAACTCCTACGCATTTTAGAACACAAAAACAATTCCTTGCAACCTTAGGACATTGTCGTGTGTTTCCTTGTGTCTCCGTTCCTTGCCATGCAAGGAAGGGTTTTGTTCCCTATTTTTAAACACTTAAAGCATTCACTTATCATATCATTCACTTAACATATCATTCAATTATCATATCATACATTTATCACTTATCACTTCCATTCACTTATCACTCACCACATATCATTCATTTATCACCACATATCATTCATTTATCACTTATCAAACCATTCACTTATCATAACATACACTTATCACTTATCACTTCTATTCACTTATCACTCACCACATATCATTCATTTATCACTTAACATATCATTCACCATTCACTTATCATAACCATACATTTATCACTTATCATACTCATAATTATCTACACATTTCAACCATTTAAACATATGCATTCCAACATCTCACATGCATTTCCACCTTCCTACTTCATCATTTCACCACATTCTCCCTCTTTAATTCCACATGCATTCACTTCATCATTCCACCATTCATTCTTTATTCCACAAACAAGTCACATGCATTTCCACCTTCCTACTTCATCATTTCACCACATTCTCCCTCTTTAGCTCATTTCATTATTCATTCACTTTGCATTCATCACTTCCACCCCACATGCACCCTTTATTCTTCATCATTGCAACCATGGCACATTTACACCAACAAAACAACTCACATGCCATGGCCTACTCATATTCCCATTTCCTTTCCAACATCTCACATGCATTTCCACCTTCCTACTTCATCATTTCACCACATTTTCCCTTTTATTTCCACATGCAATTCTTCATCATTGCAACCACAAACACCTTAAACAAATAGCCATATACATCTCCACTCCTCCTATAAATACCCTTGCATTCATTCATTCAAATATCATCTCATTCACAACACAACAACACACCACAAACACATTCCTTTCTCCCTTAAAATCCAAAAACCATCTTCCATTTCCACCAATCCTCATCCATTTCCATAATTCCCCAACACTTCCATCCCCCCAACCAACCTATCCTTAAACCTTGTGTTACAACAACGAGGAAGAGAAGAGTGCCTAAACGTTCATACAATTCAAGTTTTGAGTTGTTGGAATGTTTAGGTGTTTCTTTGATTTCAAAGTTTCATTTTAATTCTCTTTGTTTTGTACGTATGAGAAATGGAAGAAAAGAGTGCTTAAACGTTCATACAATTCAAAGTTTTGAGTTGTTGGAATGTTTAGGTGTTTCTTTGATTTCAAAGTTATGAGGAACTAAACCCCCTTTAGCTAGGGGGTAATTCGAAACTATGTTTATGTTTGTAATATGATTTGATTACTTTTAATTACGTTTCATAAGTTGTGAATTCAATTTGTTTAACTGTTTGATTGATAACCTATTTATGTATGTTTATTAAGAATGAACGCTTAATTTTCATGCATGAATTTGACGCTAGAATATAAGTGAGTTTCACGTAATAGTTATGAACTTATATTCACAAGTAGTGGAGGTTGCTTATAAACAATCGTGTTAAACATATTCTTGGCATAAGTTTCATGCAATCATAGTAACGAATGCCTCGTCAACACTTATAGTTTTCATGATGCTTAATGATTCTTGCTTGTATCTCTATTATGCAATTCATGTAGGGAACTTGTGAGGAATGCTTTGGATTGTCGTATGCAATCATCCAATTCATTAACTTAAGGAAAACTTGACGGTTAATTTAAGCGGACCTAATTAACCCGGGGCGTTGAGAATTCATGGTTTATTGAAAAGCAATTAGACATCGTTTTGTATGCAAGTATAACATATGTGGAGATGAACCCCTTAGCTAGCTTCGCATCCATTCATTTCCGTCAAATCCATATTTACAATTTATTTTATTTCCAAGTATCCATTTTAGTTTAAAGTCGTCCAAATCCAATCCCCCTTTACTTTATTGTTCAATTTAGTTAGAAATCAATTTAGTTTGTGTTTTTAAAGCATTTTGAGTCTTTTGGTTTGTCTTAGTGTTTTAACGTTTAGTTTCACATTCTTTGAGTCTAGTTTAGTGTTTTATCTTGTTTTTACGTTTTTGAGTCAGTTTCCAAGGTTTTAGCAATCCCTCCTAATCCCCGGTCCAGAACGATCCCTACTTATACTTATACTACAATTGACAAAAAGAGGGTTTAATTTGTGTGCGCATAATTCTCGCATCACGAGGCGTCGGAGCAGAAGGCATCGGAACGGAAGGCATCGGAGCGGAAGGCATCAGAGCAGGAGGCATCGGAGCTAGAGCATTCCAGGCCTCAATACTGGGTGGAACGCTAGATGACCCAGGAAAAAGGTGACTCTGGAAGAAAGACGCAAGCCTTTGACGGTCACTTTGAACGCAACCTTGAGATTCTTGCAGCTCATCAAGCTTCCTCTTCATGCCCGACGAATAGTTATTTGCAAGCACATGCAAACTTCTATTTTCCACCTCTGCCTTCAATGATTCCACTTGATGGGACAGAGCAAGCAAGCGTTGGCCCATGTTGGACACAGAGCTCGCACACTGAACACTAAGTGCGAGGGATTCTTGAACGGCCAACTCATCGGATCGTCCTGAAAGCAGCTGACTATCTTTGGGAGTGAGGAGGTTCCTAGCTACTATTGTAGCTGTTGTGGCATCCTGCATCACGGAGTCATCACCTGTAAGAGAACCGTTAAAAGATAAGAAAGAAGGGCGTCATACGTTACCTTGACACGGCGTGCCCGTATCACTGCTGAGACTCAATTCCAAGCTAAGGTTCGATGGGTTTGCCATTTTTCAAAGGTGTTCAAGAGAAGGGGTGGATGAAGTTAAATTTCAAAGGGCCGGAGACAATTTTCAAAAATGGGCAGTCTTCAGAGTGTGTATGTTTGAGGTGATCGGTAGCTCTATAAAAAGCCAAGGCGACGCGTCCACCAATTCAAAAAGCCGGAATTTCCTGCACAAAGTTCGACGACGATCTCTCGGCTTTTCAGAAAACGCGTTAACTTTTTCAAAAGATCTCTGACAAAGTGAAAACACGTGGAGGCCATCATCGCAACTACACATCTTTAGCCGACAAACGCAAAGTTCGACGACGCTTTCTCTACTTTTCAGAAAACGCATGCAGCTTTGTCAAAAGAGCTGCATCCGCACTACTACGTGTCGTTCAGAAAGCGAATGGGCGTCGCTCAGAAATCGAAGGGGCGCCTGCTCAGAAATCGAAGAGGTGTCGTTCAGAAATCGAAGAGGCGTCACTATTTCAAAAAGCCGGATTTGCGGGATCAAAACGTTGTCGACAAGGGTAAAAGAACAATATCACCACTTGTTATTGGGAAATCCCTATATATGTCGACCTTCATCTTTTATGGCAAGGCAAACCTGAAGAAAATGCCCAACTCTTCCTCACTTTTGAGGGCGCACTCCCAGCAAAGCCTTTCGAAATACTCAATTCTTTCTTCTTCCCCAAAGATGATACCAGATGCCTGGAGTACAGATGACCCAGGAGGAAACAGCACAACAAATACATGTGCTGATTCATTCACCGCTTCTTCAAAAGCAAAGGTATCTCATATCATCAAGGTCAAAAGCAAAAGTATCTCATATCATGCTCTTTCCCTGTCTTTTCCTTTGTCTTTGTTATTACTCGCATAGCAAAAGTATCTCATATCATGCTCTTTCCCTGTCTTTTCCTTTGTCTTTTTATTACTCGCATAGCAAAGTAAAAGAAGCAATCAGCCGGCACTTAGAGTCAGTCTTCCGACGGCCAGGAATCCCTTTCCTGATTGCTTACCTAGCGTTGCTCTCGAGTAGTCATCTTCAACGGTTGATACACTTCCAGAGAAGGGACCACTTCTGCAAAGGGGAGCAAGTAAGGCAAGTGAAAATGACACATTGAAGCATGTGGAGACAAGCAAAAACTGCATATGCTGAGCTATCCTCTAACCCTCTTCAATACGAATTGGAGAGATTGAACAAAGAAACAGATAAAAGGAGGAAGCTCAGACCTTCAGGGGAGACCAAAGGAAGCCTGCTGCCCAGTTCAAGAGTAGCACAAAGGAAAATCAACGATGGGAGCAGCGCAGTTCAAGAGTAAGCCTGTGGAATCACAAAGATCCAAGCCTCAATGCAATTACCAAGGAGAAGATGGAATTTACACTCTATAACTAGATTTGCGTCTCTAAACTCTTCTCTTTGTTAACTACATTCTGCCATGTTTAGTATGTTTAGTTGCTTTTTGTGTGTTTACTTATGTTTTGTGTGAATCTATGCTTAAAACATTGAGGACAATGTTTGATTTAAGTGTGGGGGGGGGGGGGGGGGGGTAACTAAGTATATTTATGCAAATTCGTGGGATTTTATCACCCATAACTTCAAATGTTGTTCCTTGCTGTTTTAAGGTGTTTTTAAGTTGTTTTAAAGTGTTTTAGTATGTTTTGTTTTTTATAACTCCGAAAATCACATAAAAATTTGAAAAACTTGTTTTAAAAAGCCTAAAAAGAGTGTTTTGAGTCATTTTTGTGTGTTTGTGTCTTAGGGTACCTTCCAACACAATGATGAGGATTCGGTTTGTAATTACATGGCTGTTAAAGAGAGTGATTAACATGGATGAAAGTTTGATCTACTCTTTGTTTATGCTTAGTTGTGGTTATAACTTATGAATTCACATGCAATCATAAAAAATAAAAAAATAAAAAAAATAAAAAAAATCAGTTTTTGTAACATGCTTGAAGGAAGGAACTCAAACTAACGCTACAACCTTGTGAGACTTGAGCCTAAACGTTTATTTGGAGAGTTAAAATCTGTGCATTCTTTGTTTTCTAAAGTCGTTGCATGATCTCATTATTCTTTGCTTGGTTGCTACTTAAAAGGCGTTTCATCATTTAGTTCCAAATGCTAGAACTCATGCCCATTTCATTCAAAGCATGTTATTGATTTACATAACACACATTCAAGATGAAGTTGTGTAGTGACCACCACCTTAGCCAAAAAGCCATGTGCCCTATGTCATTATGTTTTGTAGGTTTTTAACCCCAATGAGCCTTGTTAGCCTTCATTATTTGTTAACTCATGTTTTCCTCACCTAGCCTAGATTAGGACTATCCATACCCTTGTTCTTGAAGCATAGCAAAGCATGATTCAAATTGAAGTCCTTTTGATTTATGTTGGCAGAAAACAAGTGTGGGGGAAGTGTTTTTCATGAGGAATTGTGTGCTATAGGCATGTAAAAAAAAAAAAAAAAAAAAAAAAAAAAAAAAAAAGGAAAAAAAGGAAAAAAAAAATTCGTGGAAAAAGAAAAAAAAATGAAGAAAAAGTTGAAAAGTTGAGAAAAAGAGTTCCAAAGTATTGTTTGTTGAAGTAAGGGTCCAAAACAATGAATTCGGCCCTAAGGAGTTGTCTAAATCTTTCCCTTATGTTTTAAAGTTAATTTCTGCAATCTAAGTGAATTCTAAGTCTCAATTTCATTGCTTTGCTTACTATTGCTTGAAGAACGTTTGTTTTCCCTATCCTTTCCTTGTTAACCAACACCCCAAACCCCATTACAACCCTTAACTTCTATCTTGAGTGTTATGTGTTTCAATTTGTGGAGTTTGAATTTGGTATGAGCATATGGTGTCACTAGTTCTCGCATCTAAGTAGTAGCATTCCATTCATGAGATCATATCTAAACATGCTTCTTAACTCTAGAAATTGCATTCGTTGTGAAACATATATGTGAGCATTCGTTTTCATATCTACATCAATCTTCTCACATATGACTAGTATAGGGTGTGGAGTTAGAAAATCTGAGTGAAAATAGAGTGTATATCTTGTAAGGAATTAAGGGAATTCTCTAAGGCATGTTACTACATTCAAAGCATTGTTTTAATTGATTACTTGTGAACAAGTGAGTAGTGGCTTTAATTAAGTATGTGCTTGTGTAAAGAGGACTCAAAGATGTGGGGATAACGATCTTTAACATGTCATGTGCATTGGAAATCCCTGAGGCAAACGTTGGAAGGTTTAGGTTTTGTTTTGGTTAGTTTGTTTCGTTTTGTTTTCTTTCTTTTGTTTATTTTGCTCGAGGACTAGCAAAAGATAAGTGTGGGGGTATTTGATAGGAGCATATTCATGCAACTTAAATGGCTTGTTCTCGTGCATTTACATTATGTTTCTTTAGTTATTTTAGTACTTTAAGCTATTTTCGTGTGTTTGTAGGTCCAAAGGGCTAAAGGAGCAAAAAGATGCATTTTGGAGACTTTTGGAGCACTTTTGGGCTAAGGATGGATAGCTTATGCTTGGAGCCAAAGTGTTGGACGAAATTGAAGACCTAATTGAAGACCAAAGTGTTGGAACCTTGTTCCCTTTAGTTCTAGGACATTTAAACCTTTCCTATATCCATTGCACATGCATTCCTTTAATCCACATGCATCTCCATAAATCATCCAACACACTTTCTCTCCCAAAAACCGTACACACCATTCAACCTAGATTCTAATCAACCATTCACCAAAACCATTTCCCTTTGTGTCGTGCACATGCATACACACTTCATTTCAACCACATGCAACCATTAAACATTCAGTCATTTCACTCCACTTAATGCCGTGAGTTCCCATCAGATTTCCAACCTATTTCACATGCATTCCATCCTTTAATTCACCCACATGCACTCATAATCATTCACACCTTGCATTCACATGCATTTCCAACCTAATCACTCACCCACACAATCTGCCATCATTCACACAAACACCATCATTGCCGTGCATCCCATTCCATCTCCCTTTTCAGATTGCATTCCCTTCATTCCAGCCAAGTCACATGCACTTCCTTTAATTAATTCATCCTAGCTGTCAAAGCACATGCACATTCACCCTAATCATTCACATAGCTTTAATTCACATGCAAACACATTGCATTACCATTCACCACCAGAAAATCACCATCATTGCCGTGAGTTTCATACACTTTCCAGCCATTCCACATGCCATTGTCATTCCACTTCGTTTCACCTTGCATTTTCAGATTATTCCTTCATCATTGCACCACACATGCAGCCACATATTCATTGCACATGCTTTCACATTCAATTTCAGCACAATTCCACCCTTTTGCCGTGCAAAACATCTCCATTTCAGCACACTCCACATGCAATTCCAGCTTTCCAACCTAGCCACATTCACATGCATTCACTCATAATCATTCACCAAACTTGCAGCCACATTTCCACCCACCTCCTAGCTGTCATGTTCCCTCCACTACTCCTATAAATACCCTTGCATTCATTCATTCATGGAGCATCTCATTTTCATACACAACACCACACCACAAACACATCCACTTCTTCCTAGCCATGAGTCCCCATTCCCTTATAATCCAAACACCATTCCTCCTTCCATTTTCACCACTCCCCCAAACCATTCACACCATCAAACTATCCTTAGACCTTGTGCTACAACGAAGAGGAAGATAAGAGGGCCTAAACGTTCATACAATTCAAGTTTGAGTTGTTGGAATGTTTAGGTGTTTCTTTGATTTCAATGTTTAATTTCAATACTCTTTGTTTTGTACGAATGAGGAATGGAAGAGAAGAGGACCTAAACGTTCATACAATTCAAGTTTGAGTTGTTGGAATGTTTAGGTGTTTCTTTGATTCTCTTTGTTTTGTATCATGAGGAACTAAACCCCCCCCTTAGCTAGGGGGGGTTTCGAAATATATGTTTATGCTTGCATTTTGATTTGATTACTTCTAATTGCGTTTCATAAGTTGTGGATTCAATTTGTTTAACTGTTTGATTGATAACCTATTTATGTATGTTTATTGAGAGTGCACGCTTAATTTTCATGCATGAATTTGACGCTAGAATATAAGTGAGTTTCACGTAATAGTTATGAACTTATATTCACAAGTAGTGGAGGTTGCTTATAAACAATCGCGTTAAACAAATTCTTGGCATAAGTTTCATGCAATCATAGTAACGAATGCCTCGTCAACACTTATAGTTTTCATGATGCTTAATGATTCTTGCTTGTATCTCTATTATGCAATTCATGTAGGGAACTTGTGAGGAATGCTTTGGGTTGTCGTATGCAATCATCCAATTCATTAACTTAAGGAAAACTTGACGGTTAATTTAAGCGGACCTAATTAACCCGGGGCGTTGAGAATTCATGGTTTATTGAAAAGCAATTAGAAATCTTTTTATTATGCAAGTGTAACATGTGTGGAGATGAACCCCTTAGCTAATCCATCCATCATCTTGTTTTCAAGGAATTCGTTTTACAATCTGCCTAGTTTGTTACTTTGTTTTGTTATTTCAATTTTCGTCCAAAACAAATCCCCCTTTAATTTGAAGTCTTAGATTAGTTAGAAAGTGTTTTGATTTGTGTTTCTAAGTATTTTGATTCAAGTTTTCATCCAATTTCGTCCAAATTAGTGTAGGTGCTCAAAACTGCCTAGAAAGTGGTTTTTAGGCAGTTTGGAGTCTTCTAGTTGCTGTTTTGGGTTTTAGGTTTGTTTAAGTGTTTTAACTTTTAGTTTTGCATTCTTTGAGTCAAGTTTAGTGTTTTAAACTTTGTTTTTGAGTTTTTAAGTCAGTTTCCAAGTGTTTAGCAATCCCTCCTAATCCCCGGTTAAGAACGATCCCTACTTATATCTATACTACAACTGTCAAAAAGAGGGTTTAATTTGTGTGCGTATAATTCTCGCGTCATGCCGCAACAAGAAGAAAGGAGAAAGAGGAGCTTGAAACATGCAGAAATTCAAAGTGGATTCGTTGGGCGTTTTAGGTGTAATCAATCTTTTGTTCTCTATGTTTAAATTCAATTTTATTTCTCTTTCTGTGAACGTGTGAGGCTAAATCCCTAGTTAGCTAGGGGGTGATTCGAAACCATTGATGCGAGAATTATGTATGGATGATTTTCTGAAATGGAAGAGTGAATTGTGTATGAAAATGAATGCAATGGATGCTTATTTATAGGTGAATGAAGGAAGAAAAGAGGGAATATGACAGCTAGGTTGTAGGTGGAAAGCTGGAAATGGGATAGGAGTGCATGTGCAATGAATATGTGGTTGCATGTGGATTAAAGGGGTGTGAATGATTATGGGATGCTGGAAATCTGGAGTGGGAGTGCACGGCAATGTGTAGGAATGGGCTGGAATGTGTGGTGGATGAATGAGATTGTATGTGGCTTTATGGTTGAATGATTAAAGGGTGCATGTGGGTGAATGTGTGGCTGATTTGTGGTTTAATGAATGAAAGAATAAAGGGTGCATGTTTGAATGATTAAAGGGATATGTGGCTGATTTATGAAGGGAATGCATGTGGATTAAAGTGGAATGACAGCTAAGTTATGATGATGAATGCATGTGCAAAGTTGGTTGAATGATTATGGGTGCATATGGCTGAAATAGCATGTGGAATGGCTGAATTATTTGTTGGGAAAGCATGTGATTAAAGAGTGGAAGTGCATGTGGCTTGGTTGGATGCACGGCAAAGGGGAGTGTTGGTGTGAATTTCTGGTACAAAGGGCCTCCTTTGGTCTTCAATTTCGTCCATCTACTTGGCTTCAAGTATATGCAATCCATTTAACGCCCCAAACTACTCCAAAATGCACCATTTTGCATACTTTGCCCTTAGAACCTGAAAACACACAAAAGAAGCATAAAGGACTAAAATAACTAAAGAAACATAACGTAAATGCACAAGAACAAGCCATTTAAGTCGCATGAATATGCTCCTATCAACCATGTTTATGCTTGCAATATGAATTGATTACCTTTGGTTGGAATTTCATGAGTTATGGATTCAATTTGTTTAACTGCTTGATTGATAACTTATTTGTGTATGTTGATAGGAGCATATTTATGCGACTTAATTGGCTTGTTCTCATGCATTTACGTTGTGTTTCTTTAGTTATTTTAGTCCTTTATGCCATTTTCGTGTGTTTCTAGGTTCATATGACTAAGGAAGCAAAAAGGTGCATTTTGGAGCATTTTGGAGCAAAATTGGGCTTGGAATGGATAGCATATGCTTGGAGCAAAAGGAATGGAAGAAATTGAAGACCTAAAGATCTTATGTTTGAGCAATATCAAGGACTCCTACCTATTCTAGGTCACAAAACAATGGCCCTAGCCCAATTACACTACCTTGCCGTGGGCTTAACCCTATTTCCCTTCCCTTGCCGTTGATAGGAGCATATTTACGCACCTTAGTTATCTTGTTCTTGTGCATTTATAGTGTTTTTCCTTAGTAAAGTAGTCTTTTAAGCTAGTTCTATGTGTTTTCAGGTTTTAAGGGAAAAGTATGCAAAAGGATGCATTTTGGAGCCTTTTGGAGCAAAGTAGAGCTTGGAATGGACATCATATGCTTGGAGCCAAGAGGATGGATGAAATTGAAGATTTGAAGATGATGTTTCCTACTTGAACAAGGTTTTAGTGTCAAAGTATGCAAAAAGAAGCAATTTGGAGCATTCTAGAGCATTTTTGGGCCAAGATTGGATAGTGCAAGCATGGTGGCATGAGGATGGACGAATTTGAAGGCTTGAATTCAGTTAGGGAGCTGTAAGGGGGCCTAAAAACCTTATTTCTAGAAGGCTTTATCTATTCACACATGGTGCCTAATTTCTGCCTAATTTCTGTATTGGAAGAATAAGCCGTCCTACCTTGTCTCCTAGCCGTCCTACCTTGTCTCCTAGCCGTCCTAGCTTGTCACAAGCCGTCCTACCTTGTCTCCTAGCCGTCCTAGCTTGTCACAAGCCGTCCTACCTTATCTCCTTACCTGCCGCACCTAGGAAGCATTATCCCTTTTTATTTCTGATTTCTAAGCCTATTTCCTTATGGATTTGGGTTATTCAAGCCCATATCTGATTACCCTAGGGTTTTAAGTGCCTATATATACTCATATTAACCCCTAGATCAGGGCAGGACCTCTCATACACATTCATTCATTCCAGAAATTCGTCCAACCCTCTCCACACCCTTGCCGCAGCCACCAAACACCTTTCTCCTTAGTTTTAAGCTTTGCCGCACCATCCCCTTCCCCTAAACACTACTACATCCCTCCATAACCATGCATCCATACACCTAAGGCCCTAAACCTGTCCCTAGACCTTTGCCGCACCAAGGAGGAGGAGAAGGAAGCTCGGAAGTTCATGCAATTCGAGTTCGCGTCGCTGGAATTTCTAGGTGTTTCTTTTCCTTTGATTTCAATGTTTAATTTCAATTCTCTTTGTTTTGTGCGTATGAGGAACTAAACCCCCCCTTGGCTAGGGGGGATTCGAAATACATGTTTATGCTTGCGATATGATTTGATTACTTCTAATTGCGTTTCATAAGTTGTGAATTCAATTTACTTATCTATGTGAATTACATTGATTTGTGTGTGTTGGTTGAGAGTGCACGCTTAATTATCATGCATAAATTGGATGCTAGGATATAAGGAAATTTCACCTAATCGTTATGGAATTATATTCACAAGTAGTAAAGGTTGATGATCTCAATCGCGTTAAGTAAATTCTTGGCATAAGTTTCATGCAATCATAGTAACAAGTGCTTCGTCAATGCTTATGGTTTTCATAGAACTTAATGATTCTTGCTTGTATCTCTATTATGTAATCATGTAGGGGACTTGTGGGGAATGTTTTGGGTTGTCGTATGCAATCATCCAATTCAATAACGTTAGGAAAATCTGAGGGTTAATTAGTGCAATTCACGGTTAATCTGGGGCGTTGAGAATTCATGGTTTATTGAAAAGCAATTAGAAATCGTTTTGTGTGCAAGTATAACATGTGTGGAGATGAACCCCTTAGCTAGCTTCCCATCCATTCAATTCCATCAAATTCGTTTTTACAATCTGTTCTAATTCAAAAAGTTTGTTTTGTTTTTAAATTCGTCCAAAACCAATCCCCCTTTACTTTGTTAAGTCATAGTAGTTAGAAATCACTTTAGTTTGTGTTTTTAAGTGTCTTAGGTCAAGTTAAAACCAATTTTCGTCCAAAGTTGTGTCTAGCGTTCAAAACTGCCCAGATACTGTTTTTAAGGCAGTTTTGAGTGTTTTGGTGCTGTTTTGAGTCTTTTGGTTTGTTTTCGTGTTTTAAAGTTTAGTTTGGCATTCTTTGAGTCTAGTATAGTGTTTTAGACTTGTTTTTACATATTTGAGTCAGTTTTCAAGTGATTTTACAATCCCTCCTAATCCCCGGCCTAGAACGATCCCTACTTACATACTTACTACAATTGATAAAAAGAGGGTTAATTTGTGTGCTTATAAATCTCACATCAGCCGTGCAAGGGGGAGCATTTTGGGTCCATTTTATGCACTTAAACCCTAGCCCTTTAACCTTTGCAGCCCTATTATGATTTATTCACTTTCATTCATATTTTATTTCACCCTAATTCACCCTAGCAGCCACCATAACATTATTACAGCCCTAGCCGTGCCTAACCATTCATTTCCAGCTTTCCCCCTTCATTATTGCAGCCACCATTCACTCTTTAATCCACATGCATTCATCATCATCCACACTAATACACAACCTACCATCATTCACACCATTTTCCCCTTTGAAGCCGTGCATCACACACCCATTCAACATTTCCAGCTTTTCTTCATCATTGCAGCCACACTCTCACATGCATTCCCTCTTTAATCATTCTTTTCCTAGCTGTTTTTCCATCATTATTTGAGCCACATGCATTCTTAAACAAACAGCCACATATTCTCCCATTCCCCCTATAAAAACCCATGCATTCATACACCAAAGGGGAGTAAAAACCATTATTCATACACACTTCACACAAACATCCCTTTGTGCCGTGCCTTCCCTACCATTCCAGCATCCACAATCACTTCAAAGCCGTGCAAAACCATCCATTCCATTCCACACCTCCATTCCTCACAGAAATTCTTCCACAATCTCCAACACACAAACCAAACCCGTGCATTCATACACATTCCAGCCATCAAACCTGTGCTTAAACCTTGTGCTGCAACAAAGAGGAGGAGAAGAGTGCTTAAACGTTCATACAATTGAAGTTTGAGTTGTTGGAATTTTTAGGTGCTTTCCTCTCCTTGATTTCAATGGTTAAAATTACTTATCTTTGTTTTGTACGTATGAGGAACTAAACCCCCCTTGGCTAGGGGGGAATTCGAAATACATGTTTATGTTTGCGATATGATTTGATTACTTCTAATTGCGTTTCATAAGTTGTGAATTCAATTTACTTATCTATGTGAATTACATTGATTAGTGTGTGTTGGTTAAGAGTGCACGATTAATCATCATGCGTAAATCTAATGCTAGGATATAAGGAAATTTCACCTAATCGCTATGGAATTATATTCACAAGTAGTAAAGGTTGATGATCTCAATCGCGTTAAGTAAATTCTTGGCATAAGTTTCATGCAATTATAGTAACAAGTGCTTCGTCAATACTTATGGTTTTCAAAGAACTTAATGATTCTTGCTTGTATCTCTATTATGCAATCATGTAGGGGACTTGTGGGGAATGTTTTGGGTTGTCGTATGCAATCATCCAATTCAATAACGTTAGGAAAATCTGAGGGTTAATTAGTGCAATTCACGATTAATCTAGGGCGTTGAGAATTCATGGTTTATTGAAAAGCAATTAGAAATCGTTTTGTGTTCAAGTATAACATGTGTGGAGATGAACCCCTTAGCTAGCTTCCCATCCATTAAATTCCATCAAATTCAAAATCTGTTCGTTTTACAAAGTAATAAGATTTGTTTCCAAATTCGTCAAAATCAAAATCCCCCTTTACTTGGAGTGTCAAATTAGTTAGAAATCAATTTAGTTTGTGTTTTTAGAGTATCTTGAGTCAAGTTATAACTATTTTCGTCCAAATTCTTCTCTAGTGCTTAAAACTGCTCAGAAAGTAGTTTTAAGGCAGTTTTGAATGTTTTCTTGCTGTTTTGAGTCTTTTGGTTTGTCTTAGTGTTTTAAACTTTAGTTTTGCATTCTTTGGGTCTAGTTTGGTGTCTTATATTGTGTTTTTACGTTTTTGAGTCAAATCCAAGTGATTAACAATCCCTCCTAATCCCCGGTCCAGAACGATCCCTACTTACATACTTATACTACAATTGTCAAAAGAGGGTTAATTTGTGTGCGTATAATTCTCACATCATATGTTTATTGAGAGAGTGCACGCTTAGTTTTCATGCATGAATATGATGCTAGAATATAAGTGAGTTTCACCTAATAGTTACAAACTTATATTCACAAGTAGTGGAGGTTGCTTATAAACAATCGCGTTAAATGAATTCTTGGCACTAGTTTCATGCTCATCATAGTAACGAATGCCTCGTCAACACTTATAGTTTTCATGTTGCTTAATGATCTTTGATTGTATCTTTATTGTGCTTTTCACGTAAAGGACTTTTGGAGAACCTTTTGAATTGTGTATGCGCTGTCCCATCCGATTCATTAACTTAAGGAGAACTTGAAGGTTAATTGAAGCGAACCTAATTAACCCGGGGTGTTGAGTTTCATGATTCATCGAAAGACCAACTGAAAATCATCTTATATGCAAGTGTGACATGTGTGGAGAAGAACCTTCTAGTTAGCATTCATCCATATTTTCATAAACTTCATATTTACAATCTGTTTGAATTACATTCTGTGCATTTTGTTTAATTTCGTCAAAAATTCAATCCCCCTTTACTTTAGTGTTCAATTTAGTTAGAAAGTGCCTTAGTTTGTGTTTCTAAGTGTTTTGATTCAAGTTATAACCCAAATTCGTCCAAATTAGGTTAGGTGCTCAAAACTGCCCAGAAAGTGTTTTTCAGGCAGTTTTGAGTGTTTTGGGTGCTGTTTTGAGTCTCTTGGTTTGTTTTAGTGTTTTAAGTGCTTAGTTTTGCATCCTTTGAGTCTAGTTTAGTGTTTTAACCTTTATTTTACATTTTTGAGTCAGTTTTCAAGTGATTTAGCAATCCCTCCTAATCCCCGGTTAAGAACGATCCCTACTTATACATGTACTACAATTGTGAAGAGAGAGTTTTAATTTGTGTGCTTATATATTTCGCATCATCCCACGAAGCGCTTGCTTTAACGTCTTGAGCCGGACGATGGTATGCTCATTCCCCAAAACACTAAACTGGACTCAAAGAATGCAAAACTAAACACTAGAACACTAAAACAAACCAAAAGACTCAAAACAGCACCAAAACACTCAAAACTGCCTTAAAAACACAATCTGGGCAGTTTTGAACACCTAACACTAATTTGGACGAAAATAGGTTGGGTTTTGACTCAAAAGACTCTAAAACACACTTTTGGATAGATTTGGAACAAGTAGGAAAAGGGGATTTGTTTTTGGACGAATTTAAAAGAAAACAAGTAACTTAAAACTTAAAACAGATTTTTGGATGAATTTGAATAAAACCAATGGATGATGGACTAGCGAAGGGATACTTCTCCACACATGATACATTCAAACATAAGTTAATTTCCAGTTGCTTTTCGATAAACAATGAACCTCAACACCCCAGATTAACCGTGACATCACTAATTAACCCTCAGATTTCCCTTAAGTTATTGGATTGGATGACATCATACGACAACCCAAAGCATTCTTCAAAAGTCCCCTACATGACGTCATAATAGAGATACAATCAAAGATCATTACGTTCAATGGAAATCATAAGTATTGACAAAGCACTTGTAACTATGACATCATGATACGCATGCTAGGAAATTACTTAACATGATTGTGAAAACAACCTTAAATACTTGTGAATATAAGGTTGAAACGATTATGTGTGATAGGAGCATATTTATACAACTTAGTTAGCTTGTTTTCTTGCATTTAATTAGCTAAACTATGTTAATTATAGTGTTTAAAGTTATTTTCGTGCAATTTCAGGTTTTAGTGTCAAAGTATGCAAAAAGAAGCAATTTGGAGCATTCTAGAGCATTTTTGGGCCAAGATTGGATAGTGCAAGCATGGAGGCATGAGGATGGACGAATTTGAAGGCTTGAATTCAGTTAGGGAGCTGCAAGGGGGCCTAAAAAGCTTATTTCTAGAAGGCTTTATCTATTCACACATGGTGCCTAATTCCTACCTTGTCTCCTAGCCGCCCTACCTTGTCTCCTAGCCGTCCTACCTTGTCTCCTAGCCGCCCTACCTTGTCTCCTAGCCGCCCTACCTTGTCTCCTAGCCGTCCTACCTTCTCCTAGCCGTCCTACCTTCTCCTAGCCGTCCTACCTTTTCCTAGCCGTCCTACTTTGTCTCCTAGCCGTCCTACCTTGTCTCCTAGCCGTCCTACTTTGTCTCCTACCTTTCCTAGCCCTATAAATAAGGCTTTGCAGCAAGGCACTAAGGGGGATCACTCATTCACCCAATTTTCGTCCATTCATCTAGCCACACCATTCTACACATCCTAAAATCCCAGAAACACAATTCCAGCCACTTTTACCACCTTTGCCGCAACCTTCCATCCAAGCAACCATTCATCCACCATAGCCACACCTTCCCACCACCATAACCACCTTGTGCCGCCACCATTGAAGGAGAGGAGGAGTAGTGCCATGCAGTCCAAAGGAAGGAAGAAACCTTGCACATGCAATCTGCAACTATTGGAGTGTTTGGAGTTCTTTCTTCTATTGTTTCTGTTTTCATGTTTAATTTAACTTGTTATTCAATTATGTTAAACATGTGGAACTAATTTCTTTTTAGTTAGAGGCGAATTTGAAGCCATGGACATATGTTGGTTATGATTTGATTTACTCCAGTTATGAATTCATGAACTTTAGATGTGGTTTACTTTTCTGTTTTGATTAAGAACTTGTTTATGTATGTGGGTTGAGGGTCGACACTTAATTTGCATGCCTAAACTTGATGCTAGGATATAAGGGAATTTCACCTAATCGTTATGAACTTATATTCATGAGTAGTAAAAATCGCTAGTCACGATTGTGTTTAGTAAACCCTAGGCTGGATTAACATGCGTATTCCATAGTTATGAATGCCTAGTCGATGTTTATGATTTCCGTTGAACTTAATGATCTTTGTTGAATGTCTCTATCATGCGTATACCATAGTTAGGGACTTTGATTAGGAATAATTTGGTTGTAATGCGTATTCCATTCAATCCAATGAATCTAGGGAAATCTGAAAGTTAATTTAAGCGAACCTAATTAACTTGGAGCATTGTCATTCATCGTTTGTTGAAGTCATAAATGGGAATCAAATTATATGCATATGGTCATGTGTGGATAAGGAACCCTCTAACTAGTTTCTCATCCTTCTATTTCATCAAATTGGTTTTAGAATCTGTTTTGTTTCCAAGTTTCTATTTTAATTTTAAATTCGTCAAAACCAATCCCCCATTTATTTTAAAGTGTTAGATTAGTTAGAAATACATTTAGTTTGTGTTTTTAAGAGTCTTGAGTCAAGTTACAACTTAATTTCGTCCAAATTTGTGTTTGTACTCAAAACTGCCCAGAAAGTGGTTTTTAGGCAGATTTGAGTGTGTTTGTTGTAGTATCCCACATCGTCCGTGAGGGCGTGGTCTTTGGGCCTTATATATCCATTGCCAGCATGTACCTTTCAGTGAGGCCTTTTGGAGCTGCGGCTTGCAAAAACAAAACCGTGAGGTAGCCCTCTGCTGCGACGTAGTCCAGAGGGGGAATGCCAAAGCGGACAATATCACTGCGAGGGAAGGCTGGGATGTGACAATTTGGTATCAGAGCCAGACTCACGGTTGTGGTGTGCCGACGAGGACGTCGGGCTCCCTAAGGGGGGTGGATTGTAGTATCCTACATCGCCCGTGAGGGCGTGGTCTTTGGGCCTTATATATCCATTGCCAGCATGTACCTTTCGGTGAGGCCTTTTGGAGCTGCGGCTTGCAAAAACAAAACCGTGAGGTAGCCCTCTGCTGCGACCTAGTCCAGAGGGGGAATGCCAAAGCGGACAATATCACTGCGAGGGAAGGCTGGGATGTGACAATTAGTTGCTCGTGAGTTCCCAAAAACAAAACCGTGCGGGAATGGTAAGCCCAAAGCGGACAATATCGTGCTACAGTGGTGGAAGCGGGCCCGGGAAGTGATCCGCCCGGGCCGGGATGTGACATTTGTGCTGTTTTGAGTCTTTTAGTTTGTTTGAGTGTTTTAAATTTTAGGTTTGCATTCATTAAGTCTAGTTTAGTGTTTTAAACTTTGTTTTTATGTTTCTAAGTCATTTTAGAGGTTTTAGCAAGCCCTCCTAATCCCCGGTCTAGAACGATCCCTACTTGCATCCTTACTACAATTTGACAACAAGAGGGTTTAATTTGTGTGTCAAGTAATTCTCACATCAAATTTTGACGCCGTTGCCGGGGATTAGCAAAGTTGCTAATCCCTTGTCTTGAGTCTTGTTTAATTTGTTTAGTTTCTGTTTTGTTTTATATTTTTGCACCGTGTGTGTGTGTTTGTTTTTGTGCCGTGTATAGGCCTATTGTTTTCTTACTTGTGCCGAGTCTTTTAAGTGTGTTACTTATCTTGTTTGCACTTATGTGCAGGTACTAGTTTATGACTCGTAGCTCACAACCTGTTCGTGAGAATATCTTCGACTTTAACGACGATTTTGAGAGGACTTTGAGGAGAGAAAGGAAACTACAAGCATCTAATCCTTCTAGTTCCGAACCTGAAATCGAAGAGCAAGAAGTGGAGGTTAAAGAAGAGCCCACGGCAAGGTGTGAAGAAGAAGTACCAACCATGGCAGTAGACAACAGAACCATCAAGGAGCTTTCCGCCTCGGGTTTGGACAATGCAGCCCCTCTTTGCATCCAATACCCTAGGGCAGCCCCTGAGAAGACCGATGAATTTGAATTGAAGTCCAGTTTGCTACATCATATACCCAAGTTCCATGGGTTATCAATGGAGGACCCTAATAAGCATTTGAAGGAGTTTGAAGTCGTATGCTCAAGTATGACACCGGTGAATGTGGATAGCAACATATTGAAGATGAAGGCTTTTCCTTTTTCTTTGTTGGAAAAGGCCAAGGATTGGTTGTACGAGTTGGCTCCTGGCACTGTCACATCATGGGAAAGTATGAAGCGAGCTTTCTTAGAGAAGTTCTTTCCAACATCACGAATCATTCTTCTTCGCAAGAAGATTAGTGGAATTCAGCAAAACCAAGGTGAATCTTTCCCAACTTATTATGAACGTTTTAAAACCCTTGTTGCTTCATGTCCACAGCACCAATTGAAGGAGGAGCTTCTTCTTCAATATTTCTACGAAGGGCTCTTACCAATTGAACGTCAAATGTTGGATGCATCCGCGGGAGGAGCTCTAGTGGATAAGACACCCATGGATGCCAAAATTCTCATTGCTAATCGCGCACTCAACGCACAACAATATGAAGGAGTTGGGCAAAGAGATGCCCCACAGCCACATCATGTCAATGAGGTAAGTTCTATTTCTGAGTTACAATCCCAAATGGTTAACCTTACGTCCATGTTGTCACAGTTTGTTGAAGGCCCCAAACCGCAAGGAACTACAATGTGTGGTGTATGTTCCATTCAAGGACACCAATCTGATCAATGCCCTCAATTAATTGAAAATGGAGGGTGGGAATCTGCCCATGCCGTGGGTTATGGGAATCCAAACCAACCAAGGGGTGATTCTTTCTCTAACACATACAATCCGGGATGGCGTGACCACCCCAATTTCAGATGGAGGGATGCACAACAACCTGCCCAACAAAGTGGATTCCGACAACCCCCGGGTTTCTTCCCGAGGCCAATGGCACCACAACCACCTCCTCAAGCACAATCATCCCAAACCAACTCAAGTATGTCCATGAATGATGATAAAACGTATCAATTATTAACCACAATGGCGCAGGGAATGCAGAATCAAGCAAAGGAGGTGAATGAGCTCAATAAGCAAATGGGCCAAATGGCCGAATTTTTGGGACAATTTCGTGAGAGTGGTAAGTTACCAAGCACTACGGAGATCAATCCAAAGGGTGGTTTTGAATCTGCAAAAGCCATCATTTTACGAAGTGGAAAAGAAGTGGGAAGCAAAGCACATGCATCTGCCCCAAACAAGGAAGATGAGAAGTTACAATTGGAAGAAGAGGAGCAATCCCACCCCATGGCAAAGATGGCACCAACCATGCCGCAGCAATCTACACCTTCCAAACCGTCCACCTCAGGTAATGTTGTTCCAAATGTTGTGATTTCAAACACTAATCTGCCCAATGTTCCTTTTCCTCGCAGATTTGCACAATCAAAGAAGGAAGAAGGTGAAAAGGACATTTTGGAGACCTTTCGCAAAGTTCAAGTAAACATTCCTTTACTTGATGCTATTAAGCAAGTGCCCAGGTATGCAAAGTTTTTAAAAGAGTTATGCACAACTAGGAAAAGAATTTCAAACAAAGAAGTTGTGAAAGTAAGTGAAAATGTGTCCGCGGTCTTGCAACGCAAGTTACCTCCAAAGTGTAAGGATTGATGCAAACTAAGTAAGCACACAAATTAAAACCCTCTTGTGACAATTGTAGTATTTAAATAAGTAGGGATCGTTCTTAACCGGGGATTAGGAGGGATTGCAAAATCACTTGGAAACTGACTCAAAAACGTAAAATAAAGTTTGAAACACTAAACTAGACTCAAAGAATGCAAAACTAACAATAAAAACACTCAAACAAATCAAAAGACTCAAAGAATACAAAACACTTATAAACACAAATTAAGACACTTTCTAACTAAATTAGACACTAAGGTAAAGGGGGATTGGTTTTGGACGAGATTAAACTAAATGCACAAATTGTAATTTAAAGGCAGAATATAAATATGAATGTGATGAAATATGGAATGAATGCTAGCTAGAAGGTTCTTCTCCACACATGTCACACTTGCATACAAGATGATTTTCAGTTGGTCTTTCGATAAATTATGAAACTCAACACCCCGGGTTAATTAGGTCCGCTTAAATTAACCGTCAAGTTTTCCTTAAGTTAATGAATTGGATGGGTTAGCGCAACGCAATTCAAAACATTCTCCAAAAGTCCTTTACGTGAAAAGCACAATAAAGATACAATCAAAGATCATTAAGCAACATGAAAATTATAAGTGTTGACGAGGCATTCGTTACTATGATGAGCATGAAACTAGTGCCAAGAATTCATTTAACGCGATTGTTTATAAGCAACCTCCACTACTTGTGATTATAAGATTGTAACTATTAGGTGAAACTCCCTCATAATCTAGCGTCATATTCATGCATGAAAATTAAGCGTGCACTCTCAATCAACATACATAAATAAGTTATCGATCAAGCAGTTAAACAAATTGAATTCACCATTCATGAAATTCAAACCAAATATAATCAATTCATATTGCAAGCATAAACATGGTTTCGAATCACCCCCTAGCTAACTAGGGGGATTTAGCCTCTCATGTTCGCAAAAAGAGAAATACAATTGAATTTAAACATTAAGCATAAAGGATGGATTACACCTAGAACGCCCAACGAATCCACTTGAATTTCTGCGCATCTAAGTCCTCTTTCCTCTTCTCCTTGCTGCGGCAGTGAGATTAAATGGATGATTTGGATGTTATTTTGGGTTGGGGATGGATTTAGGGAGGATTGGTGGTGCGGCAAGGTGGTGGAGTGATGGGGGAAAGCTGGAATGGTGGCTGGAAGGTGGAGGAAAAGCTGCGGCAGGTTGGAAAATCTGGGAGATGGCTTGCGGCTGGAATGGTTTTGGGACAGAATGATGGCTGCGGCAATTTTGTTGAATGGGATGAAAAATGGCTGAATGCGGCTTAGGGAATATGTGGAAGTGGCTGCATAATTTTTTAGGGTTTAAAATAGGTTATGGAATGCACGGGTTATGCCCAGGAATGGTGGGATTAATGGGCTATGGTGGCTTGCGGCTAAAAGCCAAAGGAAAGGATAATGGGCTGCATGGTAAATAGAATTAGGGAGAATGGCTGAATGATTAATAGAATGAGAGGTATATGGTGCGGCTGATATGGGATTTAGAATGCTTAGGGTGAAAAATGTATGGGGACTTGCGGCTAAGTTGTAAAATATGTAGGGTTTCAGAAAATAAACCCTAGCTTATTTAAAATTAAATCAAAGGCTTACGAAAATAGGAAATTAAAACATAAATATAAAGGTGCGGCTAGGAAGGGAAATAGGGCTAGGGCCTTGGTTTTGTGTCCTAAAGTGCCTATAAGGCCGTCAAAGTGGCTAGAAAATACGGACGTTTAAGTTTAGGAAAGGTTACCAAAACGGGAAACTTAGGGTTAACTTTCCTAAAATAGGAAACCTTGTTTGAGTAGGATTCCTCGTTTTGGTAAGAATGCATCGTTGGAGTAGGATTTCGTCGTTTCTTCAAGTCTTCAACTCATTCGTTCCTCTTTCGCTCCAAAAGACTCCAATTTGCATCTTCTTGCACACTTTGGCCTTATAATCTGAAAATACACAAAAGTGGCCTTAAACACTAAAATAGCTAAATAAACACAACATAAATGCACGAGAACAAGCTAATTAAGTCGCCTGAATATGCTCCTATCAAGGATCCAGGGAGTTTTACTATCCCATGCATAATTGGAAACACTAGATTTGAACAATGCATGTTAGATTTAGGTGCATCCATCAATGTAATGCCATATTCCATTTATGCATCAATGAACCTTGGTGAGTTAAAACAAGATGGCGTTATAATTCAATTGGCCGATCGTTCTAACGCTTATCCCAAGGGAGTCCTTGAGGATGTTTTAGTGCAGGTCAATCACCTTATTTTCCCCGCAGATTTCTATGTTTTAGACATGGAGGATTCAAGCCATGCTCCATCATTGCCAATCTTGCTAGGCTGTCCCTTCATGAAAACAGCAAGAACAAAGATTGATGTGTATACGGGAACATTGACCATGGAGTTTGATGGGGACATTATTCATTTTAATCTTTCTGAAACCATTAAACATCCAATTGAGGACCATTCTTGTTTTGCTATTGACATTGTTGATTCGTTGACACAGGTGCATTTGGATCAAATGAACGAAGATGCACTTGAGGTAGCCTTAGTCCACAGCATAGGAACAAGAAATAAGTGTGAGGGAGTCTTGGCAACCCACGGCATGCAATCTGACCATATTGCCGTACCCCCTTGTGATGAAGTACTTGAAATGGTCGCTGCCCTCGAGTCATTGCCCTCCCACTCTGGTAAGTCTCCAATCTCACTTTTAGATTCGGTTTTGACTAACAAGTTACTTCCATCAACTGTGCAGCCACCTATACTTGAGTTAAAGCCATTACCTAGTCACTTGAAGTATGTGTTCTTGGGCCAAGATCAAACGCTACCCGTCATCATTTCAAGCTTACTCACGGCTCAAGAAGAAGACAAGTTGATAAGGGTGTTAAAAGAGCACAAATCTGCCATTGGATGGACTTTGGCGGATATCAAAGGCATTAGTCCCACCACGTCCATGCATCGCATCCTTTTGGAAGAGGAAGCCAAGCCATCTCGTGAAGCTCAACGTCGCCTTAATCCACCTATGTTGGAAGTAGTGAAAAAGGAGGTTATAAAATTACTTGATTGTGGTGTTATATATCCTATTTCTGATAGTCGTTGGGTGTCACCTGTGCAGGTTGTTCCAAAGAAGTCTGGCGTCATAGTGGTGAAGAATGAAGAACAAGAGCTTGTCCCCACTCGTGTTGTGACTGGTTGGCGTGTTTGCATTGATTACAGGAAGTTAAATTCCATGACAAGGAAGGATCACTTTCCATTACCATTCCTCGACCAAATGTTGGAAAGGTTAGCCGGTTATGAATTTTATTGCTTTCTTGATGGATATTCCAGATATAACCAGATTGTGATCGCTCCGGAGGACCAAGAGAAGACAACATTTACGTGCCCCTTTGGCACTTTTGCATATAGACGCATGCCATTTGGCTTGTGCAATGCTCCGGCGACGTTTCAACGATGCATGGTGAGTATATTCTCTGATTATGTGGAGAAGATTATTGAGATATTCATGGATGATTTTAGCGTGTTTGGCAATTCATTTGATCATTGCTTGAATAATCTGACTTTAATCTTGAAACGTTGTGTTGAAACGAATCTTGTACTTAATTGGGAAAAATGCCACTTCATGGTTAAGCAAGGTATTGTTCTAGGCCATATCATTTCTGAAAAAGGCATTGAAGTAGATAAATCTAAGGTAGACCTTGTTCGCCACTTACCCTCTCCAACTTCGGTTAGAGAGGTTCGTTCGTTTCTTGGCCACGCAGGTTTTTATAGGCGTTTCATTAAGGATTTCTCCAAGATTGCACAGCCACTATGCCGGTTGCTTCAAAAAGAGGTGGTTTTCGAGTTTGATGAAGCATGCTCCACGGCATTCAAGCACTTGAAGGAAGCTCTCACTTCGGCTCCTATTATCACACCTCCAGATTGGAGCCTTCCATTCGAGTTAATGTGTGATGCGTCGGACTATGCCATTGGTGCTGTTTTGGGACAGCGAAAGAACAAGCAACCCCACGTTATCTATTATGCTTCTAGGACACTAAATGATGCTCAATTAAATTATTCAACCACTGAGAAAGAATTACTTGCTGTGGTTTTTGCATTAGATAAGTTCCGATCTTACTTACTTGGTACTAAAGTTGTTATTTTTACTGATCATGCAGCTCTCAAATATTTGCTCACGAAAAAGGAGGCCAAGCCTAGATTGATTCGATGGATGTTGCTTCTACAAGAGTTTGACATTAAGATTCGGGATAAGAAGGGCGTGGAGAATGTGGTGGCTGACCACCTAAGCCGAATGGTGCATGAGGAAGCAATGCCAATTTCTGAAACCTTTCCCGATGAACAATTAATGTCTATCCAGGTAAGTGAGCCTTGGTACGTAGATTTGGTGAACTTTTTGGTGTCTAAACATACCCCTAGCACACTTAATAGGAATCAATGTGATAAGCTTAGAAAGGATGCTAGGTTTTATGTTTGGGATGACCCATACCTTTGGAAATTTTGTCCCGATCAGATTGTCCGACGTTGTGTGAATGAATCTGAGTTTCAATCTATTTTAACATTTTGTCATTCATATGCATGTGGGGGACATTTTGGCACCCAACGCACTGCCCTTAAAGTCTTAGAATGTGGGTTTTATTGGCCAACCATCTTTAGGGATGCTAGGACGTTTTGCCTTACATGTGATCGGTGTCAAAGAATGGGTAATATAAGTGCTAAGGATCAAATGCCACAAACCCCTATACTTTCTGTTGAAATATTTGATGTGTGGGGCATTGATTTTATGGGTCCTTTTCCTTCATCACATGGTTTTCTCTATATCTTGTTGGCGGTGGATTATGTTTCCAAATGGGTGGAAGCAAAAGCCACCCGTACTAACGATTCCAAGGTAGTTGCAGATTTTGTGAAGTCTAACATTTTTGCTAGGTTCGGAATGCCTCGATTCCAAATCTAGCTGAAATTTCTAGTCTTACAACTTTCGAAGGGGTGTTTATTCTTGAGTTTATGTCGGAGCACACAGGTAAGCCACCTCCCCGAATTTCAATTTTGGTTTATACTAATATGTTGTTAATGATTCAGGCACCCACTTTAGAATTTAAACCATTACCGGATCATCTCAAGTATCACCCCCCATTCAAAGATAAATTCCATGCCGTGGGTTCCAATTGAGCCTAAGAAGGTCTCGTCCGGCTGCAAGACGTAAAAGAAAGCGTTACTTGGGAGGCAACCCAATACAGTGAATAAAACAATGCTTGTTCATTGATTTTCGAGAAATTACAAATGTATCAACAACAAAGAGAAAGATGGAGTCTTCATAAAGGTTGTTTGCGTGAAGACCCACCACGAGGCAAAACTCTAGAAGCGGAAGGCATCGGAGCAGAAGGCATCGGAGCGGAAGGCATCGGAGCAGAAGGCATCAGAGCAGGAGGCATCGGAGTGGAAGGCATCGGAGATAGAGCATTCGAGGCCTCAAAACTTGGTGGAACGCTGGATGACCCAGGAAAAAGGTGCCTCTGGAAGAAAGACGCAAGCCGTTGACGGTCACTTTGCATTCGACCTTGAGATTCTTGCATCTCATCAAGCTTCCTCTTCATGCCCGACGAATAGTTATTTGCAAGCACATGCAAACTTCTATTCTCGTACTTAAGTTGTTTGATCTCCTGCTTAAGATTTTCCACCTCCGCCATCAATGATTCAACCTGACGGGAGCGAGCAAGTAGGCGTTGGCCCATGTTGGACACAGAGCCAGCACACTGAACACTGAGAGCCAGGGACTCTTGAACGGCCAACTCATTGATGCGAAATAGATAAGCACACAAATTAAACCCTCTTGTTGTCAAATTGTAGTAAGGATGCAAGTAGGGATCGTTCTAGACCGGGGATTAGGAGGGCTTGCTAAAACCTCTAAATTGACTCAAAAACATAAAAACAAAGTTAAAAACGTTCACAAAGACTCAAAGGACTCAAAACAGGTTCAAAAGACTCAAAACTGCCTAAAAACACTAACTAGGCAGTTTCTGACCTTAAACACAAATTTGGACGAATTTAAGATTATAGGTTGATTCAAAACACTTTAAAACACGAATTAAGACACTTTAACACTAAACTAGACTCAAAGAATGCAAAACTAAAAGTTAAAACACTTAAACAAACCTAAAACCCAAAACAGCAACTAGAAGACTCCAAACTGCCTAAAAACCACTTTCTGGGCAGTTTTGAGCACCTACACTAATTTGGACGAAATTGGATGAAAACTTGAATCAAAATATTTAGAAACACAAATCAAAACACTTTCTAACTAATCTAAGACTTCAAATTAAAGGGGGATTTGTTTTGGACGAAAATTGAAATAACAAAACAAAGTAACAAACTAGGCAGATTGTAAAACGAATTCCTTGAAAACAAGATGATGGATGGATTAGCTAAGGGGTTCATCTCCACACATGTTACACTTGCATACAAAACAATTTCTAATTGCTTATCAATAAACCATGAATTCTCAACGCCCCGGGTTAATTAGGTCCGCTTAAATTAACCGTCAAGTTTTCCTTAAGTTAATGAATTGGATGATTGCATACGACAACCCAAAGCATTCCTCACAAGTTCCCTACATGAATTGCATAATAGAGATACAAGCAAGAATCATTAAGCATCATGAAAACTATAAGTGTTGACGAGGCATTCGTTACTATGATTGCATGAAACTTATGCCAAGAATTTGTTTAACGCGATTGTTTATAAGCAACCTCCACTACTTATGAATATAAGTTCATAACTATTACGTGAAACTCACTTATATTCTAGCGTCAAATTCATGCATGAAAATTAAGCGTGCACTCTCAATAAACATACATAAATAGGTTATCAATCAAACAGTTAAACAAATTGAATTCACAACTTATGAAACGTAATTAGAAGTAATCAAATCATATTGCAAGCATAAACATATATTTCGAATCCCCCCCTAGCTAAGGGGGGGTTTAGTTCCTCATGATACAAAATAAAGAGAATCAAAGAAACACCTAAACATTCCAACAACTCAAACTTGAATTGTATGAACGTTTAGGCCCTCTTATCTTCCTCTTCGTTGTAGCACAAGGTCTAAGGATAGTTTGATGGTGTGAATGGTTTGGGGGAGTGGTGAAAATGGAAGGAGGAATGGTGTTTGGATTATAAGGGAATGGGGACTCACGGCTAGGAAGAAGTGGATGTGTTTGTGGTGTGGTGTTGTGTATGAAAATGAGATGAGAATGAGTGGGAATGAATGCTTATTTATAGGCGAAATGGGGGGGAACATGACAGCTAGGAGGGAATGTGGCTGCATGTTTTGGTGTGGAGAAAGGAATAATCTGAAATGGGAGAGCATGTGGGTGGAAATGCATGTGGGTTAAAGTGGAATGATGATGGGAGATGCATGTGGCTGATTTATGCATGTGATTAAAGGGAGTGCATGTTTGAATGATTAAAGGGACATGTGAGGGTGCAATGATGAAGGAATAATCTGAAATGGGAGAGCATGTGTGTGGAAATGCATGTGGGTTAAAGTGGAATGATGATGGGAGATGCATGTGGCTGATTTAAAGGATGGAATGCATGTGCAATGGTTAAAGGAAAGGTTTAAATGTCCTAGAACTAAAGGGAACAAGGTTCCAACACTTTGGTCTTCAATTAGGTCTTCAATTTCGTCCAACACTTTGGCTCCAAGCATAAGCTATCCATCCTTAGCCCAAAAGTGCTCCAAAAGTCTCCAAAATGCATCTTTTTGCTCCTTTATCCCTTTGGACCTACAAACACACGAAAATAGCTTAAGGTACTAAAATAACTAAAGAAACATAACGTAAATGCACGAGAACAAGCCATTTAAGTCGCATGAATATGCTCCTACCAAATACCCCCACACTTATCTTTTGCTAGTCCTCGAGCAAAACAAAACAAAAACAAATAAACAAAATGACACTAAACACGTAAAACACAACCTAAACCTTCCAACAACCGTCTGAGGGATTTCCAATGCACATGACATGTTAAAAATCATCATTCTCACAGATTTTAGTCATCTTCACACTTAAGTACATTCTTAATCATAGTCACCACATACTATTTCACAATTAAGCATTTAAAACCATGTTTTGAATGTAGTAACATGCCTTAGAGAATTTGCTCAATTCCTTACAAGATATGCACTCGATTTTCACTCAGATTTGCTAACTACACACCCTAATCTAGTCATATGTGAGAAGATTAATGAAAACGAACACTCACATATATATATCACAAAGAGAGCAATTTCCGGAGTTAATAAGCATGTTTAGATATGATCTCATGAATGGAATGCTACTACTTAGATGCGAGAACTAGTGACACCATATGCTCATACCAAATTCAAACTCCTACAAATTGAAACACATAACACTCAAGATAGAAGTTAAGGGTTGTAATGGGGCTTGGGGTGTTGGTTAACTAGGAAAGGATAGGGAAAACAAACGTTCTTCAAGCAATAGTAAGCAAAGCAATGAAATTGAGACTTAGAATTCACTTAGATTGAAGAAATTAACTTTAAAACACAAGGGAAAGATTTAGACAACTCCTTAGGGCCGAATTCATTGTTTTGGACCCTTACTTCAACAAACAATACTTTGGAACTCTTTTTCTCAACTTTTCAACTTTTTCTTCATTCATTTTTTTTTTCTTTTTCCACGAAATTTTTTTTTTTTTCGTGCCTATAGCACACAATTCCTCATGAAAAACACTTCCCCCACACTTGTTTTCTACCAACATAAATCAAAAGGACTTCAATTTGAATCATGCTTTGCTATGCTTCAAGAACAAGGGTATGGATAGTCCTAATCTAGGCTAGGTGAGGAAAATATGAGTTAACAAATAATGACGGCTAACAAGGCTCAACGGGGTTAAAAACCTACAAAACATAATGACACAGGGCACACGACTTTTAGGCTAAGGTGGTGGTCACTACACAACTTCATCTTGAATGTGTGTTATGCAAATCAATAACATGCTTTGAATGAAATGGATATAAGTTCTAGCATTTAGTTCTATCATGATACAATTGAATTCTAAGTAGCAACCAAGCAAGGAATAATGAGATCATGCAACAACTTTAGAAAACAAAGAATCACAGAAAATAACTCTCCAAAGAACATTTAGGCTCAAGTCTCACAAGGTTGTAGCGTTTGTTTGAGTTCCTTCCTTCAAGCATGTTACAAAAACAATTTTTTCTTTTATGATTGCATGTGAAGTCATACATTATAACCATAACCAAGCATATACCAAGAGTAAATCAAACTTTTCTCTATGTTCATAACTCTTTTTAACAGTCATGCAATTACAAACCAAATCCTTATCATTGTGTTGGAAGGTACCCTAAGACACAAACACACAAAAACGACTCAAAACACTCTTTTTAGGCTTTTCAAAACATGTTTTTCAAATTTTTATGTGATTTTCGGAGTTATTAAAACAAAACATATTAAAACACTCTAAAACATCTTAAAAACACCTTAAAACAGCAAGGAACAACATTTGAAGTTATGGGTGATAAAATCCCACGAATTTGCATCAAATATACTTAGTTACCCCCCCCCCCCCCCCCCACACTTAAATCAAACATTGTCCTCAATGTTTTAAGCATAGATTCACACAAAACATAAGTAAACGCACAAAAAGCAACTAAACATACTAAACATGGCAGAATGTAGTTAACAAAGAGAAGAGTTTAGAGACGCAAATCTGGTTATAGAGTGTAAATTCCATCTTCTCCTTGGTAATTGCATTGAGGCTTGGATCTTTGTGATTCCACATGCTTACTCTTGAACTGCGTGATAGGAGCATATTTAGGCGACTTACTTAGCTTGTTTTCGTGCATCTATGTTGGTAATTCATAGTTATTTTAGTCCTTTATGCTTCTTTTGTGTGTTTTCAGGTTCTAAGGGCTTAGGGAGCAAGAAAGTGCATTTTGAGGCTATTTAGGGCACTTTTGGGCATGGATTGGATAGCTTAATCATGGAGCAAAGAGGATGGACGAAATTAAGCCTTGTATGCTCTTTGGGGACATCAAACAAAGGGCCTAGCCCAATCAAACAAATCCTTTGAGCCATGGAAAACCTCTAGCCCAATCAAACATATTATGCCATGCAAACCAACCTATTTTAGGCCCATTCTATGTACTTAAACCCTAGCCCTTTAAACTAGCCTTATTATCACTTATCACTTCCATTCACTTATCACTCACCACATATCATTCATTTATCACTTATCATATCATTCATTCATCTCCTTATCATAACCATACACCTATCACTTATCACTTATCACAACAACAATCTTCCACATGCACTCCCATCCTTTTTCCCTTAAACATTTCCAACCACATTCTTCCACTTCCTACTTCATCATTACACCACCATTCATTCTTTATTCCACATACACTCATCATCACACAACCTAGGTAACCCTACATGCATTATTTATTAACTCTTCATCATGCATAAACATTTTAAATCATCAAAAACCAACCAAAACCGTGCATACACACTTCATTCCATTCATTCATCATTCCATCTCATGCATCACCATTTATTCCACCCTAGAGCCTCATTATTCAATCCATCATTCCACCATCTTCCACCACCTTTAATCTTTTAACCCACATACATTCACACACACTTCACATGCAAAACAACAATGCCGTGCATTACTACCATCACTTTCCAACATTTCTCATTTCATTATTCATTCACTTTGCATTCATTCAATTCCACCCCACATGCACCCTTTATTCTTCATCATTGCAACCATGGCACATTTACACCAACAAAACAACTCACATGCCATGGCCTACTCATATTCCCATTTCCTTTCCAACATCTCACATGCATTTCCACCTTCCTACTTCATCATTTCACCACATTTTCCCTTTTATTTCCACATGCAATTCTTCATCATTGCAACCACAAACACCTTAAACAAATAGCCATATACATCTCCACTCCTCCTATAAATACCCTTGCATTCATTCATTCAAAAATCATCTCATTTCATAAACAACACACCACAAACACTTCCATCTTCTCCCTAGCCGTGAGTTCCTCTTCATTTTCTGCACCATTCCCTTCCATTTCTCCTCCATTTCTTCCATTTCCATAATCCCCCAATCCATTCAACACACCAACAACATCCCTTAGTCCTTGTGCCACAATAAAGAGGAAGATAAGAGGGCCTAAACGTTCATACAATTCACGTTTGAGTTGTTGGAATGTTTACGCGTTTCTTTGATTTCAATGTTTAAATTCAATTATCTTTGTTTTGTAATATGAGGAATGGAAGAGAAGAGTGCCTAAACGTTCATACAATTCACGTTTGAGTTGTTGGAATGTTTAGGTGTTTCTTTGATTTCAAAGTTATGAGGAACTAAACCCTTTTTGGCTAGGGGTGATTTCAATACCATGATTATTTATGTAATATGAATTGATGAATTCCGGTTATGAACTCTTGATTTGTGAATGCAATTGGCTTAACTATTTGATGATTAACTTATTTGTGTTTGTTGATTGAGGGTCGACACTTAATTAGCATGCATGAATACGTGGCTAAAGTTTAAGAAGGTTTCACATAATCGTTACTAACTTATACTTGAAAGTAGTGAAGGTCGCTTGTCACGATCGCGTTAAGTTTAATTCTTAGCATGAGTAACATGATGCCATAGTTGCAAATGCTTTGTCAATGCTTATGGTTTTCATTATTCTTAATGATCTTCGATTGTATCTCTATTATGATGACATGTAGGGAACTTTTGAGAATGTTTTGGGTTGTCGAATGATGCCATCCAATCCAATAATATAAGGAAAATCTGAGGGTTAACTAGTGATGTCACGGTTAATTTGGAGCATTGTCGTTCATAATTCAATGAAGGAATAACTGGAAATTGATTCTGTAGACATCGAAATTTCAGTAAAACAAATGTTCACCAATGCATTAAAGTTTTGACGTGTCAAGGCATACATGGCATACGCCACGTGTTGTACAAATTGTACACATGGTGTGTGACTCAACAAAATAGGAAGAAATACCCTTGAAGGATTAAACAAGTTTTTCTTCTCATTTTGGGCAATGACAAGGCAAGTACATTTCAATCCATTGAGGATCAAAACAAGTTTTTCTCATTTGGGCAATCACAAAGCATACACATTTGAAGTTTAATATGGTGTTAAGTGGGAAATTAGGCCATAAGTTACACCACTTCAAGGTTTAAAATGGTGTTAAGTGGGAAATTAGGCCATAAGTTACACCACTTCAAGTTTAAAATGGTATTAAGTGGGAAATTAGGCCATAAGTTACACCACTTCAATTTCAATATTGCATTAAGTAGGAAAATTAGGCAATGGTGCTTGGAAAGGAAAAAAATATTTTTGTGGTGGTGATTCATTCTCAAAGCCTATAAATAGGCTTCTCCATCAAGGTATCAAGCATCAAGGAATTCACAAATACATTTCTCTACTCCAAAATTAGAAGAGGAATTCCCCAAATCCTTGAAGCTTTGAAACTCCAAAGCTTCCAACCATCCAAATTCCCAAGAATTCCGAAGGATCAAGAAAGCTCTCTTCGTTCTTCGTTAAATCCTCTTTCAAGATCAAGCCCCGACGGGCCTTGAAGAAAGTGTTCATCCGTTCATCCTAAGCTCAAGCCCCAACGGCCCTTTGGATCAACAACCTCAACAAATCCACACATCCAATAGTTCTTCAAGATTAAGCCCAAAAGCCCTTGAAGATCCGCTCATCCATCAACCTTCAAGATCAAGCCCAAAAGCCCTTGAAGAAATCCACACAACCATTATTCAAGATCAAGCCCCAACGGCCCTTGAAGAAAGCGTTCATCATTCATCATCCGTTCATCCTAAGATCAAGCCCCAACGGCCCTTTGGATCAACAACCTCAACAAATCCACACATCCAATAGTTCTTCAAGATTAAGCCCAAAAGCCCTTGAAGATCCGCTCATCCATCAACCTTCAAGATCAAGCCCAAAAGCCCTTGAAGAAATCCACACAACCATTATTCAAGATCAAGCCCCAACGGCCCTTGAAGAAAGCGTTCATCATTCATCATCCGTTCATCCTAAGATCAAGCCCCAACGGCCTTTTGGATCAACAACCTCAACAAACCCATACACCCATTCTTCAAGATCAAGCCCAAAAGCCCTTGAAGAAAACCAACTGTTCATTCAAGATCAAGCGTCAACGGCCCTTGAAGAAAACCAACCGTTCTTCAAGATCAAGCCCAAAAGCCCTTGAAGATCCGCTCATCCATCAACATTCAAGATCAAGCCCCGAAGGCCCTTGAAGAAACTTCCATCAACCTTCAAGATCAAAGCCACGAAGGCCCTTGAAGAAACTTACAACTGTTCATCCAAGATCAAGCCTCGACGGCCCTTGGATCAACAAATCTACATCTTACGGAGATAGAATCAAAGGATCAAATTACAAAGAGATCGTAACCCCAAAATCATCAAACCAAAAAATATTATTTTGTACACGTTATTCTCGTGTTCTTGTTTCAAGAACTTTCGTGTTCACAAATTTGGCACGCTCGGTGGGACAATCTCTACCTCTCATCTCTGTCTCCGTTCAAGATATTCAAGCACACTCCATGGCTTCAAACAAAGAACAAGTCATGACCATCGGCACTACCTCCATTGAAAAACAGCTGGTTCAGATGAAGGAAACAATTGCAAGGCTGATAAAGACTGCAGATGAGAAAAACTTGCAAACTGCCAGACTCATCAACCGTCTGGAGGCGCAACATGGTGTCATAGTGAAACCAAGCTCTCTTCCAACTAAGAGGACCGAAGAAGGCTTCAACCCAAATGCCTACGAACTCATGTCAAAGGCTAGGCATGACTTTGCTTCCTCTTCAAATCTTGGAAAGAAGGTTTCAAACACCGTCAACGACAAAGATCGTGACCTCACCAAAACTCAAAAGAAGTTGAAGGAGCATGGTTACGGAATTGACAACAACAAAGATGGACTTGGCTTCACACCAAATGCACCTGTGATGATTTCAAACAAAGCCAAAAACACTAGCGCTCAATACGTCAGCGTGAGCATTGAACAAGACCAAGAAGAGCCTAAACCCGCCCCTCGGACGTCGGTCTTCGATAGGATAAGCCATTCAAGCTCCAGAATTTCAGTGCTTAATCGCATTGGTAGTTAAGACCAAACCTCTGTCTTCAAGAGGCTTAACGCGCCAATATCCCAAAGCTTTGTTTTTGAAAGGTTGTTAAAGCCTAAGAAACAAAGCAACACAGCTATCTCTCCTCTGCGACGATCAGCTTCGGAAAGATTTGAAGATAATGAGAAGCCTTTTGGAAAGAGGAAGACAACACCAAAGGAAGAAAAGTTCGATGGGTTAGCAGAAAAAGGCGACGTTCGAAGCTTGATTCCTTCAAGGATGAAGCGCCAAGCAATCCTAGAGATCGACACAAAAGGACCACTGAAGGTAAGGAGGCGCATCATCGTCCACACTGGCAAATCTTCATGCCAACAAACCCAAGAGGACGGCACTGAAGATGAAATCCCTAAGAAAGATGTCACTTCTGGCTCTTTCGACTCAAAGTCTTCACCTCGACTGTTGGGGGCATGCTCCAAGTCAAGTGAAATTGAAGGATGGACTCATGTCACTTCGAAGAAACTGCACGAGAAACATATGTCTTCTCCACAAGTGCACCAATCAGAAAGGGGGGAAAGCAGCTTTCGCCAACCTCCAAAGCAATGTGAAAATGTTGAAGATAAGAAAATTTCAACACAAAGATCGTTCATGCGGGATCTTTTCTTCCTCGAAGACTTATTCAATTTCTCGATCAAGGCTCCTTGCTATGAAGATTGTGAGGAATGCCTTTCGAAGATCACTTCGAAGAAATTGGACAAGCAGCAACCATCTTGTCCACAAGTTTATCAATCGAAAAGGGAGCAAAACAGCTCTTGTCAACCTCCAGAACAATGTGAAAGTGTTGGAGATAATGAAATTTCGACACAAAGATCGTCCATCCCCATCACAATGTGCGACCTCTTCCCAGAAGACTTCTTTAATTACTCGGTCAAGGCTCCTTCCTATGAAGATTGCGAGGAACGCCTCTCCCAGATCGCTTGACAAATCCACAACAACAACCAAAGCTCCTCGTTCGCACGAGCCTAAAAGGCGACAACCAAAGCTCCTCGTTCGCACGAGCCTAAAAGGTGACAACCAAACGCTCCTTGCTTGCATGAGCTGAAACTGCAAACAGCAACCAAACGCTCCTTGCCTGCACGAGCTGAAACTGCAAACGGCACCAAACGCTCCTTGCCTGCACGAGCTGAAATTGCAAACGGCACCAAACGCTCATTGCCTACACGAGCTGAAACTGCAAACAGCACCAAACGCTCCTTGCCGATCATCCAATCCCGGCTGATTGGAAAATCTCAGACGACTTACCTGACGAGAAGGTGTTCTACATCGACATCTTCCTAACATGGACGATGTTCTTCGACGGATCTGCACGAGCAGAAGGAGTGGGGGCATGAGTAGTATTCATGTCGCCACAAAGGCAAATACTACCTTACTCCTTCCAACTGAATGAGCTATGCTCCAACAATGTTGCTGAGTACCAAGCATTGATCATCGGGCTCCAAATGGCGATCAACATGGAAATCACAGCTCTTGAGGTATATGGCGATTCCAAGCTCATAATCAATCAACTCTTAACTGAATATGAGGTGAGGAAAGATGATCTCGTCCCATACTTCCGGCTAGCGACCCAACTGCTACAAAAGTTCGAAGCTGTGACACTGGAACATGTGCCAAGAAAGGAAAATCAAATGGCAGACACTCTCGCCAATCTAGCTGATAGGAGCATATTCATGCGACTTAATTAGCTTGTTCTCGTGCATTTATGTTGTGTTTACTTAGTTGTTTTAGTGTTTAAGGCCACTTTTGTGTATTTTCAGATTATAAGGCCAAAGTGTGCAAGAAGATGCAAATTGGAGTCTTTTGGAGCGAAAGAGGAATGAATGAGTTGAAGACTTGAAGAAACGACGAATTCCTACGCCAACGATGAATTCTTACCAAAACGAAGAATCCTACTCAATCAAGGCTTCCTATTTTAGGAAAGTTGACCCTAAGTTTCCCGTTTTGGTAACCTTTCCTAATTCTAAACGTCCATATTTTCTAGCCACTTTATAGGCCTCGTAGGCACTTTAGGACACAAAACCAAGGCCCTAGCCCTATTTCCCTTCCTAGCCGCACCTTTATATTTATGTTTTAATTTCCTATTTTTGTAAGCCATTCAATCCATTCATTCCCATAATTCATTCCCTAAGCCGTAGCCACTAGATTTTTATATTTTCTTCTCAGCCATGACTTCCCAAAAAGACTCTCCCAAATTCTCCCATAAATCCCATGCATGCCATTTCTTATTTCAGCCACCATTTATTATTTTTCTCCCAAAAGCCGTGGCTTCCCCCCATTTAATTATTCACCATAATCCTAATTTTCTATCATTGCCGCAATCATTCTCTCCAATGTTTATTCCCTATGCCGTGGCCCCCCCCATGGAATGATCCCATTTATGCCATTGATTATGCAGCCCATTATCCCATTAATCTAACCTAAGCCGCAAAAATCCCATTCATATTGCATATTCTAATCAGCCACCAATTCACTCAAAACCTAATCCCATAATCCATCCATTCTTCCAGCCACTTTATTTTCATAACAGCCGCAAATCCCATAATTCCCATAAAAACCGTGCATCCCAAATACAACCTAATCCGGCAGCACCTTCACACCTTATTCACCCTAACAGCCGCATATTATTCTCCCATTCATGCATTCCTTTAGCCGCATTTTCCATAACCCTAAGCTAATTTTATTCAGCCATATTTTATTCCAAAAACTGTCCAGCCGTGCAGCCACTTTCTTCCCATTATTCCTTGCCATCAATCCATTTTTAAAACCTAATTATCCCATCACCCAAAACCTAATTTAGCCGCAGCACCATATATATTATTCCTTCTCTGCCGTGTTTGTCCCCTTCCATTCCCAACCTGCCCGTGCATTCCACCTTCATAACATATTCCAATATCAACCAGCCGTCCTTCCCAAAAACCTGTCAGCCGCATATTTTCCCCATCCAGCCGCACCTTCACCCAGTTTTTACAATCTGCCGCATCCCTTCCATAACCCTTCAATCCGTGCAAAAAAATCCCTAAGCTATTCAGCCACCATCCCATAATTCCCAGATGCCGTGCCTTTCACCATTCAAAAACTTACCTAGACTTTCACTGCCGTAGCAAGGAGAAGAAGAAGGAGGGCTTAGACGTGCAGAAATTCAAGTGGATTCGTTGGGCGTTCTAGGTGTAATCCATCCTTTGTGCTTTATGTTTAAATTCATTTGTAATTCTCTTTTTGTGACCATGAGAGGCTAAATCCCCCTAGTTAGCTAGGGGGTGATTCGAAACCATGTTTATGCTTGCAATATGAATTGATTATTTTTGGTTGGAATTTCATGAATGGTGAATTCAATTTGTTTAACTGCTTGTTCGATAACTTATTTATGTATGTTGATTGAGAGTGCACGCTTAATTTTCATGCATGAATATGATGCTAGAGTATAAGTGAATTTCACCTAATAGTTTTGAACTTATATTCACAAGTAGTGGAGGTTGCTTATAAACAATCGCGTTAAATGAATTCTTGGCACTAGTTTCATGCTCATCATAGTAACGAATGCCTCGTCAACACTTATAGTTTTCATGATGCTTAATGATCTTTGATTGTTTCTTTATTGTGCTTTTCACGTAAAGGACTTTTGGGGAATGTTTTGAATTGCGTTGCGCTAACCCATCCAATTCATTAACTTAAGGAAAACTTGACGGTTAATTTAAGCGGACCTAATTAACCCGGGGTGTTGAGTTTCATAATTTATCGAAAGACCAACTGAAAATCAAATTGTATGCAAGTGTGACATGTGTGGAGAAGAACCTTCTAGCTAGCATTCATTCCATATTTCATCACATTCATATTTACATTCTGCCTTTAAATTAAAATCGTTGCATTTAGTTTAATTTCGTCAAAACTACAATCCCCCTTTACTTTAGTGTCTAATTTAGTTAGAAAGTGTCTTAATTTGTGTTTATAAGTATTTTGTATTCTTTGAGTCTTTTGGTTTGTTTTAGTGTTTTATTGTTTAGTTTTGCATTCTTTGAGTCTAGTTTAGTGTTTTTAACGTTTGTTTTACGTTTTTGAGTCAGTGTCCAAGTGATTTAGTAATCCCTCCTAATCCCCGGTCTAGAACGATCCCTACTTGCATCTTTACTACAATTGTCACAAGAGGGTTTTAATTTGTGTGCTTACTTAGTTTGCATCAAATTTTTGGCGCCGTTGCCGGGGATTAGCAACTTTGCTAATCTCTTGGATTGTTTTATTTTCATTTGTGTGTATATATTTATAGTTTTATTTTAGACGCAAGACATGGCATTTGATTGTGCTTCTCTTTTGTCACAGCTTAAGGAAGAGTACCAAACGCAAAGAGTTGGTACATTTGATCATAATCAATCAAGGAACGACGTGTTTTACAATACTTACAATTCGGATTGGAGTGATCATTCAAACTCCATATGGTGGGAACCTCAACATATTCAACAAGACGGATATTGGCAGCCTTATGAGGAGTTCTATTCAACGTCTATGCATCCACCACAACCTCATATTCAATATGCCCAACCAAACTCAAGTTCGTCAATAGATTATAATCAAAAGCTTAATGAATTACTTTGTTTGGTGCAGGGCTCACAAAACCAAGTCGAGGAGGCTCAACAAGGAGAAAATTGGCAACCACATGAGGAGTTCTATACAACGCCTATGCAGCCATCACAACCTGCCCAAAGCAATGTAAGTACTTCAAGTGATAATGATAAGATTTTTCAATTACTTACTACTTTGACGCAGGAAGTCCAAACTCAAAGCAAAGAAAGGCAAATTCAAGATAAGAGGGTGGACAACTTGGAGAAGCAAATTGGGCAGATAGCGGAGTTCGTAGGACAATTTCAAGATCAAGGCAAACTCCCTATTTCAACCATTGCAAATCCGGAGGGAGAATTTGAAACTGCCAAGGAAATCATGTTGAGAAATGACAAGGAGGTTGGAACGGACCCTAAACCATCAAAATCAAATCACAAGGGAGAGGGATACACCCAACCCACGGCGAGAGTGGAAACACCTTTGCCGGAGGCACCTATTGCTCCCACGCCATCTAATTCAAGTAAGGTTGTTCCAAATTTAATTAGTTATAACCCCATTCCACTGAATGTCCCTATTCCTTGCAGGATCATGCAATCCAAGGAAGAAGAGGGTGAGAAAGGCATCTTCGAATCCTTTCCAAAGAATCAAGAGCAAGATGTGACTGGGGAATGTCTAGAATTCATCAAAGAGGATATACTTGAGGCAAACAACCCCAAAGAAGTTGAACGTTATGACACAGGACAAGGACCAATCATCACACCAAATCTGGGCGAGTGCAAAGTCCCTGAAACGTTCAAAGAAGATGTATTTATCCTTGAGTTCTTGTCGGAGCACACAGGTAAGCCGCCTCCCCGAATTTCAATTTTCTTTTATACTAATATGTTGTTAATGATCCAGGCACCCACTCTAGAATTTAAACCAATGCCGGTTCACTTCAAGTATCACCTTCCATTCAAGGATCAATTTGGGACCTAGGGAAGTTTGAATGGAGCATCGTCCGGCTGGAAGACGTTAAAGCAAGCGCTTCTTGGGAGGCAACCCATGCAATCAACAAAGGAAGAACTTGGGAATCGCTCCACACTCAGATTTGCGTCCCTAAACCCTTTCCTTTGTTGCTTACTTTATGTTTTGTGTATTGTGTTTTTAATTGTGTCTAAAACATTGAGGACAATGTTTAGTTTAAGTGTGGGGGGGTAACATTTTGTTTTGAGATATTTGTGCATGAAATTCGTAGGGTATTACCACCTAACATGTCTAAACTGGTTTCCCACTGTTTTTATGTGTTTTTAAGCTATTTTAGAGTGTTTTAGTGTGTGTTGACTTAAAAATCCGAAAATACCATAAAAATTTGAAAAATTGTTTTGAAAAACCCAAAAAGAGTTGTTTTTGTGTGTTTGTTTGTGTCGTAGGGTACCTTCCAACACAATGATGAGGATTTGGTTTTTAATTGCATGATGGTTAAAGAAAGTTACAAACATGGTTGGACGTTGGATATACTCTTTGGTTTATGCTTGGTTGTAGTTATAGTTTACGAATTCAAATGTAATCACAAAAGAAAAAATTAGTTTTTGTAACATGCTTGAAGGAAGGAACTTAAACAAACGCTACATCCCTGTGAGACTTGAGCCTAAACGTTATTTGGAGAGTTATAATCTATGCATCATTGTTTTCTAAGTCGTTGTATGATCTCATTATTCATTGCTTGGTTACTACTTAGAAGGCGTTTCATCACTTAGTTCCAAATGCTAGAACTCATGCCCATTTCATTCAAAGCATGTCATTGATTTGCATACCACATATTCAAGATGAAGTTGTGTAGTGACCACCACCATAGCCAAATTGCCATATTTCCCTTTTCATTTGTTTGTAGGATTTAACCCTGTTGAGCCTTGTTTAGCCTACTTTCTTTGTTAACCCGCATTATCCTCACCTAGCCTAGATTAGGACCATCCTTACCCTTGTTCTTGAAGCATAGTAAGCATGAATGAATTCCCTTTGATTAATGTGTGCAGAAAATAAGTGTGGGGGAAAGTGTATTCATGTGAGTTTTTGTGCCATAGGCACGGTTAGAAAAAAAAAAAAAAAAAAAAAAAGAAAAGAAAAAAAAAATGGAAAAAGAGTTGAAAATAGTTGAAAAGTATTGGTAGTTGAAGTAAGGGCCCAAAACAATGAGTTAGGCCCTAAGAGTTGTTTGAGTTTCCCCTACTGTCTAAAAGTTGATTTTTGCATTCGAAGGGAATTCTAGGTCTTAATTTCATTACTTTACTTGCTATTGCTTAAAGAACTTTTGTTTATCCCTACCTTTCCTTGTTAGCCAACACCCCAAGCCCCGTTACAACCCTTAACTTCTATCTTGAGTGTTGTGCATTTCAATTGTGGAGTTTGAATTTGGTATGAGCATATGGTGTCACTGGTTCTCGCATCTAAGTAGTAGCATTCCATTCATGAGATCATATCTAAACACGTTTAATTACTCCAGAAATTGCGATTCTTTGTTATAACATATGTGAGTACTAGTCTTTCATGTTTAAATCAATCTTCTCACATATAACTAGTATAGGGTGTGTAGTCAGAAAATCTGAGTGAAAATTGAGTGCATAACTAGTGAGGAATTGAGGGAATTCTCTAAGGCATGTTACTACATTCAAAATGTGTTTTATTTGATTAAATGCGAACTAGTGAATGGTGACTATGATTAAGTTTGTGCTTGAGGGGAAGGAAGACTAAAAGCTATGTGAGTAATGATCTTTGACATGTCATGTTGCATTAGAAATCCCTGAGGCAAACGTTGGAAGGTTTAGGTTATGTTTTGTTTGTTTTGTTTCATTTTGTTTATTTTAGTTGTTTTGTTTTGCTCGAGGACTAGCAAAAGTTAAGTGTGGGGGAATTTGATAGGAGCATATTCATGCGACTTAATTAGCTTGTTCTCGTGCATTTATGTTGTGTTTACTTAGTTGTTTTAGTGTTTAAGGCCACTTTTGTGTATTTTCAGATTATAAGGCCAAAGTGTGCAAGAAGATGCAAATTGGAGTCTTTTGGAGCGAAAGAGGAATGAATGAGTTGAAGACTTGAAGAAACGACGAATTCCTACGCCAACGATGAATTCTTACCAAAACGAAGAATCCTACTCAATCAAGGCTTCCTATTTTAGGAAAGTTGACCCTAAGTTTCCCGTTTTGGTAACCTTTCCTAATTCTAAACGTCCATATTTTCTAGCCACTTTATAGGCCTCGTAGGCACTTTAGGACACAAAACCAAGGCCCTAGCCCTATTTCCCTTCCTAGCCGCACCTTTATATTTATGTTTTAATTTCCTATTTTTGTAAGCCATTCAATCCATTCATTCCCATAATTCATTCCCTAAGCCGTAGCCACTAGATTTTTATATTTTCTTCTCAGCCATGACTTCCCAAAAAGACTCTCCCAAATTCTCCCATAAATCCCATGCATGCCATTTCTTATTTCAGCCACCATTTATTATTTTTCTCCCAAAAGCCGTGGCTTCCCCCCATTTAATTATTCACCATAATCCTAATTTTCTATCATTGCCGCAATCATTCTCTCCAATGTTTATTCCCTATGCCGTGGCCCCCCCCATGGAATGATCCCATTTATGCCATTGATTATGCAGCCCATTATCCCATTAATCTAACCTAAGCCGCAAAAATCCCATTCATATTGCATATTCTAATCAGCCACCAATTCACTCAAAACCTAATCCCATAATCCATCCATTCTTCCAGCCACTTTATTTTCATAACAGCCGCAAATCCCATAATTCCCATAAAAACCGTGCATCCCAAATACAACCTAATCCGGCAGCACCTTCACACCTTATTCACCCTAACAGCCGCATATTATTCTCCCATTCATGCATTCCTTTAGCCGCATTTTCCATAACCCTAAGCTAATTTTATTCAGCCATATTTTATTCCAAAAACTGTCCAGCCGTGCAGCCACTTTCTTCCCATTATTCCTTGCCATCAATCCATTTTTAAAACCTAATTATCCCATCACCCAAAACCTAATTTAGCCGCAGCACCATATATATTATTCCTTCTCTGCCGTGTTTGTCCCCTTCCATTCCCAACCTGCCCGTGCATTCCACCTTCATAACATATTCCAATATCAACCAGCCGTCCTTCCCAAAAACCTGTCAGCCGCATATTTTCCCCATCCAGCCGCACCTTCACCCAGTTTTTACAATCTGCCGCATCCCTTCCATAACCCTTCAATCCGTGCAAAAAAATCCCTAAGCTATTCAGCCACCATCCCATAATTCCCAGATGCCGTGCCTTTCACCATTCAAAAACTTACCTAGACTTTCACTGCCGTAGCAAGGAGAAGAAGAAGGAGGGCTTAGACGTGCAGAAATTCAAGTGGATTCGTTGGGCGTTCTAGGTGTAATCCATCCTTTGTGCTTTATGTTTAAATTCATTTGTAATTCTCTTTTTGTGACCATGAGAGGCTAAATCCCCCTAGTTAGCTAGGGGGTGATTCGAAACCATGTTTATGCTTGCAATATGAATTGATTATTTTTGGTTGGAATTTCATGAATGGTGAATTCAATTTGTTTAACTGCTTGTTCGATAACTTATTTATGTATGTTGATTGAGAGTGCACGCTTAATTTTCATGCATGAATATGATGCTAGAGTATAAGTGAATTTCACCTAATAGTTTTGAACTTATATTCACAAGTAGTGGAGGTTGCTTATAAACAATCGCGTTAAATGAATTCTTGGCACTAGTTTCATGCTCATCATAGTAACGAATGCCTCGTCAACACTTATAGTTTTCATGATGCTTAATGATCTTTGATTGTTTCTTTATTGTGCTTTTCACGTAAAGGACTTTTGGGGAATGTTTTGAATTGCGTTGCGCTAACCCATCCAATTCATTAACTTAAGGAAAACTTGACGGTTAATTTAAGCGGACCTAATTAACCCGGGGTGTTGAGTTTCATAATTTATCGAAAGACCAACTGAAAATCAAATTGTATGCAAGTGTGACATGTGTGGAGAAGAACCTTCTAGCTAGCATTCATTCCATATTTCATCACATTCATATTTACATTCTGCCTTTAAATTAAAATCGTTGCATTTAGTTTAATTTCGTCAAAACTACAATCCCCCTTTACTTTAGTGTCTAATTTAGTTAGAAAGTGTCTTAATTTGTGTTTATAAGTATTTTGTATTCTTTGAGTCTTTTGGTTTGTTTTAGTGTTTTATTGTTTAGTTTTGCATTCTTTGAGTCTAGTTTAGTGTTTTTAACGTTTGTTTTACGTTTTTGAGTCAGTGTCCAAGTGATTTAGTAATCCCTCCTAATCCCCGGTCTAGAACGATCCCTACTTGCATCTTTACTACAATTGTCACAAGAGGGTTTTAATTTGTGTGCTTACTTAGTTTGCATCACTAGCCTCGAGTATGACACTAGGAAAAGATGAAGTTGCAGACGTGCCAGTTTTCCAAAGATGGGTGATTCCGCTCGTTAATGAAATGTCACTAGATGATACAAATGTCATCTCAGTACTTCCAGTCGATGCTGAAGAGTAGAGACAGCCGCTGATCGACTACTTAGAGCACGGAAAGCTTCCAGATGATCTCAGACACCGTTCCGAAATACGTCGACGAGCACCTCGCTTCCTTTACTACAAAGGAACACTCTATCAACGCTCTTTTGAAGGAGTGTTCCTGAGATGCCTAGGTGAGGAAGAAGTTAATCTAGCCATGGAAGAAGCACATTCAGGTGTGTGTGGGGCACATCAGTCTGGACCAAAGCTACATTTCCGGCTTAAAAGAATGGGTTACTACTGGCCGAGCATGGTGAAGGACTGCCTGGAACACACCAAAAGGTGCCAAGCCTGCCAATTCCACGCCAACTTCATACATCAACCGCCTGAACCATTACACCCTACAGTTGCTTCATGGTCGTTCGACACATGGGGATTGGACGTTGTAGGACCAATTACGCCAAAGTCATCTGCAGGGGAAGCTTACATCCTAGCTGCAATAGATTACTTCTCCAAGTGGGCTGAAGCCATCCCTTTAAGGGAAGTAAAAAAGGAAATTGTTGTTCGTTTCATCAAGGAGCATATCATCCACCGATATGGGGTGCCTTGCTACATTATCACTGACAACGGAAAGCAGTTTTCCAACCGACTCGTGGACAAGCTTTGCGACAAATACAAGTTCAAGCAGCATAAGTCTTCCATGTATCACACTCCTGGCCCGCAAGAGCATAAACTGTGTACGGCAAAATCATCATCAAAACCATCACTCATTTGAACTACGTCATGACTTGATCCCTCCTCAACCAAGGGTACGTAGGCAATTTGAAACTTCAAAACTTCAAGTACAGTCACATCATCAAAATAAAATAAAAAAAAAAAAAAAAAAAAAAGGGAAATAACACATCTTGGTGATGTATATGTTTTATCTGTATTTAGCACAATACACTGATAAAATAAAGCATGTTCATTGATCTCCGAGAAATTACAAGTGCGTATAAAAAAATAAAAAAAAAAGATGAAGCTTTCACAAAGGTTGTTCACGTGAAGACCCACTACGTGGCAAAACTCTAGAAGCGGAAGGCATCGGAGCAGAAGGCATCAGAGCGGGAGGCATTGAAGATAGAGGATTCGAGGCCTCAATACTGGGTGGAACGCTAGATGACCCAGGAAAAAGGTGCCTCTGGAGATAAGTCGCAAGCCTTTGACGGTCACTTTGAATTCGACCTTCAGATTCTTGCAGCTCATCAAGCTTCCTCTTCATGCCCGTTGAATAGTTATTTGCAAGCACATGCAAACTTCTATTCTCATACTTAAGCTGTTTGATCTCTTGCTTAAGATCTTCCACCTCTGCCATCAATGATTCCACTTGACGAGACCGAGCAAGCAGGCGTTGGCCCATGTTGGACACAGAGTTCACACACTGAACACTGAGAGCGAGGGACTCTTGAACGGCCAACTCATCGGACCGTCCTGAAAGCAGCCTACTATCTTTTGGTGTGAGGAGGTTCCTAGCTACTATTGTAGCTGTTGTTGCATTCTGCATCACTGAGTCTTCACCTGTAAGAGGACCGTTAGAAGATAAGAAAGACGGGCACCATACATTACCTTGACGCGGCAGAACCGGATCACTGCTGAGACTCAATTCTAAGCTAAGGTTCGATGGGTTAGCCATTTTTCAAAGGTGTTAAAAGAGATGGGTGGATGGAGTTAAAACTCAAAAGGCCGGAGATGATTTTCAGGAATGAGCAAACTTCAAAGTGTGCATGTTAGAGGTGATCAATACCTCTATAAAAAGGAAGAGGCGCTTGCTCAGAAATCGAAGGGCTGCTTATTCAAAAGTGAAGAGACATCGCTCTGCAAATCTCAAAAGCTGGATTTTCCGGCATAAGTTGGCGACGCTTTCTCTGCTTTTCAGAAAACGCGTGCAGCTTTGTCAAAAGAGGCGCTCGTTCAGAAATCGAAGAGGCGTCGTTCAGAAATCAAAGAGGCGTATTCAAAGATCGAAGAGTCGTCACTATTTCAAAAAACCGGATTTGCGGGATCAAAACGTTTGTCGACAAGGGTAAAAGAACAGTACCACCACTTGCTATTGGGAAATCCCTATATATGTCGACCTTCATCTTTTATGGCAAGGCAGACCTGCAAACAAAAAAAAAAAAAAAAAAAAAAATGCCCAACTCTTCCTCACCTCCGAGAGTGCACTCCCAGCCCTGCTCTCAAGTACTCATCTTCAACTATTGATGTACCCCCAAAGAAGATACCAGATGCCTGGAATACAGATGAGGCAGGAGGAAACGGTAAATCAAAGCATGTGGAGACAAGCACAACAAATATATGTGTTGATTGATTCGCTGCTTCTTCAAAAGCAAAAGTATCTCATATCATCAAGGGCGAAAGCAAAGGTATCTCATATCATGCTTTTTCCCTGTCTTTTCCTTTGCCCTTGTTCTCACCTGCCAAGACAAGGACAGAGAGAGCAATATGTCGGAACCTCCACTCAAACTTGCGCTGCCACCAAGAAGTGATGGTCCATTCAAATGCAAGGTTTGCATTCCACTCCTGTATCAGAAGACAAATACTACAAGAGAAGATGCCAAACCTGCATAAGGAAATACCACTTCTGCAAAGGGGAGCAAGTAAGGCAAGTGAAAATGATACATTGAAGCATGTGGAGACAAGCTACAACTGCATATGCTGAGCTATCCTCTAACGCTCTTCAATACGAATTGGAGAGATTGAACAAAGAAACAGAAAAAAAGAGTAAGCTCAGACCTTCGGGGGAGACTAAAAGAATCCTGCTACCCAGTTCAAGAGTAGCACAAAGGAAAATCAACGAGTGGAGGAGACCAAAAGAATCCTACACCCAATTCAAGATCAAGCCTCGATGGCCCTTGAAGAAATCACAAGCCCGATTCGAAATCAAGTGTTCTCCACCCTTGAATCAAAATCAACTCCAGATAAAAGGAGTAAGTTCAGACCTTCGGGGGAGACCAAAAGAATCCTCCAGCCCAATTCAAGATCAAGCCTCGATGGCCCTTAAAGAAATCACAAGCCCGATTCGAAATCAAGTGTTCTCCACCCTTGAATCAAATTCAACTCCAGATAAAAGGAGTAAGTTCAGGCCTTCGGGGGAGACCAAAAGAATCTTCCAGCCCAGTTCAAGAGTAAGCCTGTGGAAAATCAACGATTGGAGGAAACCAGAAAATCTTCCAGTCGAACTCAAGATCAAGCCTCAATGGCCCTTGAAGAAATTTCCAGCCCAGTTCAAGACTAAGCCTGTGGAAAATCAACGATTGGAGGAAACCAGAAAATCTTCCAGTCGAACTCAAGATCAAGCCTCAATGGCCCTTGAAGAAATTTCCAGCCCAATTCAAGATCAAGCCTCGACGGCCCTTGGGTTGACATCTACATTAAGGGACTTCAAAACGCATCTTTTACAAGTGTCAAGCACATGTCTACGACGCGCCTTGAAGTGGGGGCATTTGTAGACATCGAAATTTCAGTAAAACAAATGTTCACCAATGCATTAAAGTTTTGACGTGTCAAGGCATACATGGCATACGCCACGTGTTGTACAAATTGTACACATGGTGTGTGACTCAACAAAATAGGAAGAAATACCCTTGAAGGATTAAACAAGTTTTTCTTCTCATTTTGGGCAATGACAAGGCAAGTACATTTCAATCCATTGAGGATCAAAACAAGTTTTTCTCATTTGGGCAATGACAAAGCATACACATTTCAAGTTTAAAATGGTGTTAAGTGGGAAATTAGGCCATAAGTTACACCACTTCAAGGTTTAAAATGGTGTTAAGTGGGAAATTAGGCCATAAGTTACACCACTTCAATTTCAATATTGCATTAAGTGGGAAAATTAGGCAATGGTGCTTGGAAAGGAAAAAAATATTTTTGTGGTGGTGATTCATTCTCAAAGCCTATAAATAGGCTTCTCCATCAAGGTATCAAGCATCAAGGAATTCACAAATACATTTCTCTACTCCAAAATTAGAAGAGGAATTCCCCAAATCCTTGAAGCTTTGAAACTCCAAAGCTTCCAACCATCCAAATTCTCAAGAATTCCGAAGGATCAAGAAAGCTCTCTTCGTTCTTTGTTAAATCTTCTTTCAAGATCAAGCCCCGACGGGCCTTGAAGAAAGTGTTCATCCGTTCATCCTAAGCTCAAGCCCCAACGGCCCTTTGGATCAACAACCTCAACAAATCCACACATCCAATAGTTCTTCAAGATTAAGCCCAAAAGCCCTTGAAGATCCGCTCATCCATCAACCTTCAAGATCAAGCCCAAAAGCCCTTAAAGAAATCCACACAACCATTATTCAAGATCAAGCCCCAACGGCCCTTGAAGAAAGCGTTCATCATTCATCATCCGTTCATCCTAAGATCAAGCCCCAACGGCCCTTTGGATCAACAACCTCAACAAATCCACACATCCAATAGTTCTTTAAGATTAAGCCCAAAAGCCCTTGAAGATCCGCTCATCCATCAACCTTCAAGATCAAGCCCAAAAGCCCTTGAAGAAATCCACACAACCATTATTCAAGATCAAGCCCCAACGGCCCTTGAAGAAAGCGTTCATCATTCATCATCCGTTCATCCTAAGATCAAGCCCCAACGGCCCTTTGGATCAACAACCTCAACAAACCCATACACCCATTCTTCAAGATCAAGCCCAAAAGCCCTTGAAGAAAACCAACTGTTCATTCAAGATCAAGCGTCAATGGCCCTTGAAGAAAACCAACCGTTCTTCAAGATCAAGCCCAAAAGCCCTTGAAGATCCGCTCATCCATCAACATTCAAGATCAAGCCCCGAAGGCCCTTGAAGAAACTTCCATCAACCTTCAAGATCAAAGCCACGAAGGCCCTTGAAGAAACTTACAACTGTTAATCCAAGATCTAGCCTCGACGGCCCTTGGATCAACAAATCTACATCTTACGGAGATAGAATCAGAGGATCAAATTACAAAGAGATCGTAACCCCAAAATCATCAAACCAAAAAATATTATTTTGTACACGTTATTCTCGTGTTCTTGTTTCAAGAACTTTCGTGTTCACAGATTCATATGCATAAATATCATGTGTGGAGAAAGAACCTCTAGCTAATTCACCAACCATCTTATTTCATCAATTACATTCTGTCTAGTTATTAACTTGTTTCGTTATTTCAATTTTCATCAAACCTCAATCCCCCTTTTGCTTTAATGTTCAATATAGTTAGAAATCAATTTAGTTTGTGTTTTTAAAGCATTTTGATTCTTTTGGTTTGTCTTAGTGTTTTAACGTTTAGTTTCACATTCTTTGAGTCTAGTTTAACGTTTTATATTGTTTTTACGTTTTAGTTTAAATTCGTCCAAATCCAATTCCCCCCTATTTCGTTGAAGTCTTAGTCTTAATCTTTCTTATTTTTAGTTTTTCTTTCTTCGAGCATTAAATAGTGTTTTATATTGTGTTTTTATGTTTTTAAGTCAATTTAGAAGGTTTTAGCAAGCCCTCCTAATCCCCGGTCTAGAACGATCCCTCACTTATCCATTCTACTACAATTGTCAAACGAGGGTTTAATTTGAGTGTCAAGTAATTCTCGCATCACTGCGCTGCTCCCATCGTTGATTTTCCTTTGTGCTACTCTTGAACTGGGCAGCAGGCTTCCTTTGGTCTCCCCCGAAGGTCTGAGCTTCCTCCCTTTTTTCTGTTTCTTTGTTCAATCTCTCCAATTCGTATTGAAGAGGGTTAGAGGATAGCTCAGCATATGCAGTTGTAGCTTGTCTCCACATGCTTCAATATATCATTTTCACTTGCCTTACTTGCTCCCCTTTGCAGAAGTGGTCCCTTCTCTAGAAGTGTATCAACCGTTGAAGATGACTACAAGAGAGCAACGCTAGGTAAGCAATCAGGGAAGGGATTCCATGCAGTTGGTTCCAGATCGGAAGACTGACTCCAAGTGCCGGCTGATTGCTTCTTTCACTTTGCCATGCGAGTAAGAACAAGGACAAAGAAAAGGACAGGGAAAGAGCATGATATGAGATACTTTTGCTTTTGACCTTGATGATATGAGATACCTTTGCTTTTGAAGAAACGGTGAATGAATCAGCACATGCTTCCATCTACCGTTTCCTCCTGGGTCATCTGTACTCCAGGCATCTGGTATCATCTTTGTGGAAGAAGAAAAAATTGAGTATTTCGAAAGGCTTTGCTGGGAGTGCGCCCTCAGAGGTGAGGAAGAGTTGGGCATTTTCTTCAGGTCTGCCTTGCCATAAAAGATGAAGGTCGACATATATAGGAAATTCAATAGCAAGTGGTGGTACTGTTCTTTTACCGTTGTCGACAAACGTTTTGATCCCGCAAATCCGGCTTTTTGAAATAGTGACGACTCTTCGATCTTTGAATGCGCCTCTTCGATTTCTGAGTAAGCGCCCCTTCGATTTCTGAACGATGCCCCTTCGCTTTCTGAACGACACGTAGTAGTGCGGATGCGACTCTGTCAGAGATCTTTTGACAAGTGGCACACGTTTTCTGAAAAGCAGAGAAAGCGTCGCCGAACTTTGCGCTTGTCGGCTAAAGATGTGTAGTTGCGATGATGGCCTCCACGTGTTTTCTGAAAAGCCGGGAGCTTTTGACAAAGTTATACGCTTTATTTGAAAAGCCGGGATTTCGTCTGAAGAGCTGGCGATCTTTACGCCGGAAAATCCAGCTTTGAATCGGTGGACGCGTCGCCTTGGCTTTTTATAAAGCTATCGATCACCCCCAACACACACATTTTGAAGATTGCCCATTCTTGAAAATCATCTCCGGCCCTTTGAAATTTTTCTCCATCCAACCCTTCTCTTTGAACTTCTTGAAAAATGGCTAGCTTATCTAACCCATCGAACATTTGCTTAGATTTGAGTCTAAGCAGTGATCCGGTTGCGCCGCGTCAAGATAAGGTATGGTGCCCTTCTTTTTTATCTTCTAACGGTCCTCTTACAGGTGAAGACTCCATGATGACGGATGCAACAACATCTACGATAGTAGCTCAGAACCTCCTCACTCCCAAAGATAGTCAGCTGCTTTCAGGACGGTCCGATGAGTTGGCCGTTCAAGAGTCCCTGGCTCTCCGTGTTCAGTGCGCTGGATCTGTATCCAACATGGGCCAACGCCTACTTGCTCGCTCCCGTTAGGTTGAATCATTGATGGTGGAGGTGGAGAGTCTTAAGCAAGAAATCAAACAGCTTAAGTACGAGAATCGAAGTTTGCACGTGCTTGCCAACAATTATTCGACAGGCATGAAGAGGAAGCTTGATGAGCTTGATGACCGTCAAAGGCTTGCGGCTTTCTTCCAAATGCACCTCTTTCCTAGGTCATCCAGCGTTTCACCAAGGTTTGGGGCCTTGAATGATCTATCTTCGGTGACTCCCGCTCCTATGCCTTCTGCTCCGATGCCTCCTGCTCCCATGCCTTCCGCTCCCATGCCTTCCGCTCCGAGAGTTTCGCCACGTAGTGGGTCTTCATGTAAACTACCTTTGTGAAGGCTACATTCTTTTATTTTTCTTTTTTTTTCTTTTTTTTTTTTTTTTATTTGAATCAAACGGCATGGAATTGATCTTTGAATGGAAGGTGATACTTGAAATGATCCGGTAATGGTTTAAATTCAAGATTGGATGCCTGAATCATTAACAACATGTTAGTATAAAAGAAAATTGAAATTGGAGGAGGTGGCTTACTTATGTGATCCAATAAGAACTCAAGAATAAACACCCCTTCTTTGAACGTTTCAGGGACTTTGCACTTGGTTAGATTTGATGTGAGGATTGGTCCTTGTCTTGTGTCATAAAATTCAACTTCTTTGGGATTGTTTATCTCAAGAACGTCCTCTTTGATGAATTCATGATATTCCCTACTTTTCACCTTTGGAAGGGCTTCCAAGGTGTCTTTTTCACTTTCTTCTTCCTTGGAATTCATGAACCTGCAAGGAATAGGGATATTAGGTGGAATGGGGTTAGAACTAATTAAATTTGGAACAACCTTACTTGAATTAGATGGCGTAGGAGCAATAGGTGCCTCCGGCAAAGGTGTTTCCACTCTTGCCGTGGGTTGGGTGTATTCCTCTTCCTTGTGATTTGATTTTGATGGTTGAGGGTCCGTTCCAACCTTCTTGCTACTTCTCAAGGCAGTTTCAAATCCTTCCTTCGGATTTGCAATGGTTGAAATAGGGAGTTTGCCTTGGTCTTGAACTTGTCCTACGAACTCCGCGATCTGCCCAATTTGCTTTTCCAAGTAGTCCAACCTTTTGTCTTGATTTTGCCTTGCTTTTTTAGATCTTCTTGCCCCTGAGACAAATTGGTGAGTAACTTACTAACCGTATCATTATACAAAGACTCACTTGAATTTGTTTGGGCAGGTTGTGGTGGCTGCATAGGTGTTGTATAGAACTCCTCATATGGTTGCCAATATCCTTCTTGTTGAATATGTTGAGGTTCCCACCACATAGAGTTTGAATGATCACTCTAATCCGAATTGTAAGTATTGGAAAACACATCGTTCCTTGATTGATTATGATCAAATGTACCAACTCTTTGCATTTGGTACTCTTCCATAAGCTGTGACAAAAGAGAAGCACTATCAAGTGCCATGTCTTGATTCTAAAATCAACAAAATAAAACTAAAAATATATACACACTAACGAAAATAAAACAATCCAAGAGATTAGCAAAGTTGCTAATCCCCAGCAACGGCGCCAAAATTTGATGCGAAATAGATAAGCACACAAATTAAACCCTCTTGTTGTCAAATTGTAGTAAGGATGCAAGTAGGGATCGTTCTAGACCGGGGATTAGGAGGGCTTGCTAAAACCTCTAAATTGACTCAAAAACATAAAAACAAAGTTAAAAACGTTCACAAAGACTCAAAGGACTCAAAACAGGTTCAAAAGACTCAAAACTGCCTAAAAACACTAACTAGGCAGTTTCTGACCTTAAACACAAATTTGGACGAATTTAAGATTATAGGTTGATTCAAAACACTTTAAAACACGAATTAAGACACTTTAACACTAAACTAGACTCAAAGAATGCAAAACTAAAAGTTAAAACACTTAAACAAACCTAAAACCCAAAACAGCAACTAGAAGACTCCAAACTGCCTAAAAACCACTTTCTGGGCAGTTTTGAGCACCTACACTAATTTGGACGAAATTGGATGAAAACTTGAATCAAAATATTTAGAAACACAAATCAAAACACTTTCTAACTAATCTAAGACTTCAAATTAAAGGGGGATTTGTTTTGGACGAAAATTGAAATAACAAAACAAAGTAACAAACTAGGCAGATTGTAAAACGAATTCCTTGAAAACAAGATGATGGATGGATTAGCTAAGGGGTTCATCTCCACACATGTTACACTTGCATACAAAACGATTTCTAATTGCTTTTCAATAAACCATGAATTCTCAACGCCCCGGGTTAATTAGGTCCGCTTAAATTAACCGTCAAGTTTTCCTTAAGTTAATGAATTAGATGATTGCATACGACAACCCAAAGCATTCCTCACAAGTTCCCTACATGAATTGCATAATAGAGATACAAGCAAGAATCATTAAGCATCATGAAAACTATAAGTGTTGACGAGGCATTCGTTACTATGATTGCATGAATCTTATGCCAAGAATTTGTTTAACGCGATTGTTTATAAGCAACCTCCACTACTTATGAATATAAGTTCATAACTATTACGTGAAACTCACTTATATTCTAGCGTCAAATTCATGCATGAAAATTAAGCATGCACTCTCAATAAACATACATATGAAACGTAATTAGAAGTAATCAAATCATATTGCAAGCATAAACATATATTTCGAATCCCCCCCTAGCTAAGGGGGGGGGGGGGTTTAGTTCCTCAGGCTACAAAACAAGGAGAATCAAAGAAACACCTAAACATTCCAACAACTCAAACTTGAATTGTATGAACGTTAAGGCCCTCTTATCTTCCTCTTCGTTGTAGCACAAGGTCTAAGGATAGTTTTATGGTGTGAATGGTTTGGGGGAGTGGTGAAAATGGAAGGAGGAATGGTGTTTGGATTATAAGGGAATGGGGACTCACGGCTAGGAAGAAGTGGATGTGTTTGTGGTGTGGTGTTGTGTATGAAAATGAGATGAGAATGAGTGGGAATGAATGCTTATTTATAGGCGAAATGGGGGGGAACATGACAGCTAGGAGGGAATGTGGCTGCATGTTTTGGTGTGGAGAAAGGAATAATCTGAAATGGGAGAGCATGTGGGTGGAAATGCATGTGGGTTAAAGTGGAATGATGATGGGAGATGCATGTGGCTGATTTATGCATGTGATTAAAGGGAGTGCATGTTTGAATGATTAAAGGGAAATGTAAGGGTGCAATGATGAAGGAATAATCTGAAATGGGAGAGCATGTGGGTGGAAATGCATGTGGGTTAAAGTGGAATGATGATGGGAGATGCATGTGGCTGATTTAAAGGATGGAATGCATGTGCAATGGTTAAAGGAAAGGTTTAAATGTCCTAGAACTAAAGGGAACAAGGTTCCAACACTTTGGTCTTCAATTAGGTCTTCAATTTCGTCCAACACTTTGGCTCCAAGCATAAGTGATAGGAGCATATTCATGCGACTTAATTGGCTTGTTCTCGTGCATTTACGTTATGTTTCTTTAGTTATTTTAGTACTTTAAGCTATTTTCGTGTGTTTGTAGGTCCAAAGGGCTAAAGGAGCAAAAAGATGCATTTTGGAGACTTTTGGAGCACTTTTGGGCTAAGGATGGATAGCCTATGCTTGGAGCCAAAGTGTTGGACGAAATTGAAGACCTAATTGAAGACCAAAGTGTTGGAACCTTGTTCCCTTTAGTTTTAGGACATTTAAACCTTTCCTATATCCTTAGCCGTGCATAACATTCCAACATTCCACTCCTTCATTTCAGCCACACTCCCACATATCATTACTTATCATCACCACTTATCACTTATCATAATCACATATCATACACTTATCATCACCACTTATCACTTATCATAATCAACCATAATCATTCACTTAAATCAGCCACATGCATTCACCCTTTAATCCATGGCAGCCACCAACCAACCTAGCTGTCATGTTTCCCCTTTCATCATTCCCTCACATTCTTTAATTCAGCCAACACATGCTTACACATGCATTTTCAGCACCAAAGAATCATTGCACATGCATTTCCAACCCACATGCATCATTTAATCATTCAAACATGCAGCCACATTCACTTTACCTAGCTGTCATGTTCCCTCTCCCATCCATTTCATCATTGCACCACCAATTCAACACATGCATTCATCATAATTCACAACATAAAACAGCCAGCCATACTTCCACATGCATTTCATATTTAATCATTCCCTCCTAGCTGCAATTCACATGCTCTTCCATCCATTCTCTCCCTATAAAAAGCATACACACTTCACACAACATTCATTCATTCTCCCATACACATTTCAGTCACAAACACCAACCATTCACACCATCCAACTATCCTTAGACCTTGTGCTACAACGAAGAGGAAGATAAGAGGGCCTAAACGTTCATACAATTCAAGTTTGAGTTGTTGGAATGTTTAGGTGTTTCTTTGATTTCAATATTTAAGTTCAATACTCTTTGTTTTGTACGAATGAGGAATGGAAGAGAAGAGGGCCTAAACGTTCATACAATTCAAGTTTGAGTTGTTGGAATGTTGGTGCGAGAATTATACGCACACAAATTAAACCCTCTTTTTATCAATTGTAGTATAAGTATAAGTGGGGATCGTTCTTAACCGGGGATTAGGAGGGATTGCAAAATCACTTGGAAACTGACTCAAAAACGTAAAATAAAGTTTAAAACACTAAACTAGACTCAAAGAATGCAAAACTAAACTTTAAAACACTAAAACAAACCAAAAGACTCAAAACAGCACCAAAACACTCAAAACTGCCTTAAAAACACTTTCTGGGCAGTTTTGAGTACTTTGAGTACTTTGGACGAATTTGTGTAACAAATTGAATCAAAACACTTATAAACACAAACCAAAACACTTTCTAACTAATTTGAACAATACAAAGACTCAAAGGACTCAAAACAAGTTCAAAAGACTCAAAACTGCCTAAAAACACTAACTAGGCAGTTTCTGACCTTAAACCCAAATTTGGACGAAATTAAGTTGTAACTCGACTCAAGACTCTTAAAAACACAAACTAAATTGATTTCTAACTAATTTGGACATTAAAGTAAGGGGGGATTGAGTTTTGGATGAAATTAAACTAATTGCACAGATTCTAATTAAAAACAGAATGTAAATATGAATGTGATGGATTTGAATGGATGGGATGACTAGCTAAGGGGTTCATCTCCACATATGTTACACTTGCATAATAAAAAGATTTCCAATTGCATTTCAATAAACCATGAATTCTCAACACCCCAAGTTAATTAGGTCCGCTAAAATTAACCTTCAAATCTTCCTAACGTTATTGAATTGGATGATTGCATACGACAACCCAAAACATTCCCCACAAGTCCCCTACATGATTGCATAATAGAGATACAAGCAAGAATCATTACGCTCTATGAAAATTATAAGTGTTATCGAGGCATTCGTTACTATGATTGCATGAAACTTATGCCAAGAATTCGTTTAACGCGATTGTTTATAAGCAACCTCCACTACTTGTGAATATAAGTTCATAACTATTACGTGAAACTCCATTATATTCTAGCGTCATATTCATGCATGAAAATTAAGTGTGCACTCTCAATAAACATACATAAATAGGTTATCAATCAAATAGTTAAACAAATTGAATTCACAACTTATGAAACGCAATTAGAAGTAATCAAATCAAAATGCAAGCATAAACATATATTTCAAATCCCCCCCTAACCAGGGGGGGTTTAGTTCCTCATGATACAAAACAAAGAGAATCAAAGAAACGCCTAAACATTCCAACAACTCAAACTTGAATTGTATGAACGTTTAGGCACTCTTCTCCTCCTCTTCGTTGTAGCACAAGGTCTAAGGATAGGTTTGGAGGGATGGGGAGTTATGGATGGTGTAGAATGATGTGTTTAGGATAGGGATGGATGTAGAGGACCTCAAGGCTTCTTTTTGGGCAGAAAATATGAAGAATGGTGAAGTATGGATGTGTTATAGAGAGGGGATGAATTTCTGGCGTGAATGGTGAATCAATTGTGTATGAATGGGAATTTATAGGCGAAATGGGGGGGAACATGACAGCTAGGAGGGAATGTGGCTGCATGTTTTGGTGTGGAGAAAGGAATAATCTGAAATGGGAGAGCATGTGGGTGGAAATGCATGTGGGTTAAAGTGGAATGATGATGGGAGATGCATGTGGCTGATTTATGCATGTGATTAAAGGGAGTGCATGTTTGAATGATTAAAGGGACATGTGAGGGTGCAATGATGAAGGAATAATCTGAAATGGGAGAGCATGTGGGTGGAAATGCATGTGGGTTAAAGTGGAATGATGATGGGAGATGCATGTGGCTGATTTAAAGGATGGAATGCATGTGCAATGGTTAAAGGAAAGGTTTAAATGTCCTAGAACTAAAGGGAACAAGGTTCCAACACTTTGGTCTTCAATTAGGTCTTCAATTTCGTCCAACACTTTGGCTCCAAGCATAAGCTATCCATCCTTAGCCCAAAAGTGCTCCAAAAGTCTCCAAAATGCATCTTTTTGCTCCTTTAGCCCTTTGGACCTACAAACACACGAAAATAGCTTAAAGTACTAAAATAACTAAAGAAGCATAACGTAAATGCACGAGAACAAGCCATTTAAGTCGCATGAATATGCTCCTATCAAATACCCCCACACTTATCTTTTGCTAGTCCTCGAGCAAAACAAAACAAAAACAAATAAACAAAACGACACTAAACACGTAAAACACAACCTAAACCTTCCAACAACCATCTTAGGGATTTCCAATGCACATGACATGTTAAAAATCATCATTCTCACAGATTTTAGTCATCTTCACACTTAAGTACATTCTTAATCATAGTCACCACATACTATTTCACAATTAAGCATTTAAAACCATGTTTTGAATGTAGTAACATGCCTTAGAGAATTTGCTCAATTCCTTACAAGATATGCACTCGATTTTCACTCAGATTTTCTAACTACACACCCTAATCTAGTCATATGTGAGAAGATTAATGAAAACGAACACTCACATATATATATATATCACAAAGAGAGCAATTTCCGGAGTTAATAAGCATGTTTAGATATGATCTCATGAATGGAATGCTACTACTTAGATGCGAGAACCAGTGACCCCATATGCTCATACCAAATTCAAACTCCACAAATTGAAACACATAACACTCAAGATAGAAGTTAAGGGTTGTAATGGGGCTTGGGGTGTTGGTTAACAAGGAAAGGATAGGGAAAACAAACGTTCTTCAAGCAATAGTAAGCAAAGCAATGAAATTGAGACTTAGAATTCACTTAGATTGCAGAAATTAACTTTAAAACACAAGGGAAAGATTTAGACAACTCCTTAGGGGCGAATTCATTGTTTTGGACCCTTACTTCAACAAACAATACTTTGGAACTCTTTTTCTCAACTTTTCAACTTTTTCTTCATTCATTTTTTTTTTCTTTTTCCACGAATTTTTTTTTTTTTCGTGCCTATAGCACACAATTCCTCATGAAAAACACTTCCCCCACACTTGTTTTCTACCAACATAAATCAAAAGGACTTCAATTTGAATCATGCTTTGCTATGCTTCAAGAACAAGGGTATGGATAGTCCTAATCTTGGCTAGGTGAGGAAAACATGAGTTAACAAATAATGACGGCTAACAAGGCTCAATGGGGTTAAAAACCTACAAAACATAATGACACAGGGCACACGGCTTTTAGGCTAAGGTGGTGGTCACTACACAACTTCATCTTGAATGTGTGTTATGCAAATCAATAACATGCTTTGAATGAAATGGATATAAGTTCTAGCATTTAGTTCTATCATGATACAATTGCATTCTAAGTAGCAACCAAGCAAGGAATAATGAGATCATGCAACAACTTTAGAAAACAAAGAATCACAGAAAATAACTCTCCAAAGAACATTTAGGCTCAAGTCTCACAAGGTTGTAGCGTTTGTTTGAGTTCCTTCCTTCGAGCATGTTACAAAAACAATTTTTTTCTTTTATGATTGCATGTGAAGTCATACATTATAACCATAACCAAGCATATACCAAGAGTAAATCAAACTTTTCTCTATGTTCATAACTCTTTTTAACAGTCATGCAATTACAAACCAAATCCTTATCATTGTGTTGGAAGGTACCCTAAGACACAAACACACAAAAACGACTCAAAACACTCTTTTTAGGCTTTTCAAAACATGTTTTTCAAATTTTTATGTGATTTTCGGAGTTATAAAAACAAAACATATTAAAACACTCTAAAACATCTTAAAAACACCTTAAAACAGCAAGGAACAACATTTGAAGTTATGGGTGATAAAATCCCACGAATTTGCATCAAATATACTTAGTTACCCCCCCCCCCCCCCACACTTAAATCAAACATTGTTCGCAATGTTTTAAGCATAGATTCACACAAAACATAAGTAAACGCACAAAAAGCAACTATACATACTAAACATGGCAGAATGTAACTAACAAAGAGAAGAGTTTAGGGACGCAAATCTGGAATTGGAGTGCTTTCTCGGTCTTCCTTTGTTGAATGCATGGATTGATCTTGGTGATTCCACAGGCTTACTCTTGAACTGGGCTGGAGGATTCTTTTTGGTCTCCTCCACTCGTTGATTTTCCTTTGTGCTACTCTTGAACTGAGCAGCAGGATTCTTTTGGTCTCCCCCGAAGGTCTGAGCTTCCTCCTTTTATCTGTTTCTTTGTTGAATCTCTCCAATTCGTATTGAAGAGGGTTAGAGGATAGCTCAGCATATGCAGTTGTAGCTTGTCTCCACATGCTTCAATGTATCATTTTCACTTGCCTTACTTGCTCCCCTTTGCAGAAGTGGTCCCTTCTCTGGAAGTGTATCAACCGTTGAAGATGACTACTCGAGAGCAACGCTAGGTAAGCAATCAGGGAAGGGATTCCAGGCAGTTGGTTCCAGATCGGAAGGCTGACTCCAAGTGCCGGCTGATTGCTTCTTTCACTTTGCCATGCGAGTAAGAACAAGGACAAAGAAAAGGACAGGGAAAGAGCATGATATGAGATACTTTTTCTTTTGACCTTGATGATATGAGATACCTTTGCTTTTGAAGAAGCGGTGAATGAATCAGCACATGCTTCCATCTACCGTTTCCTCCTGGGTCATCTGTACTCCAGGCATCTGGTATCATCTTTGGGGAAGAAGAAAAAATTGAGTATTTCGAAAGGCTTTGCTGGGAGTGCGCCCTCAGAGGTGAGGAAGAGTTGGGCATTTTCTTCAGGTCTGCCTTGCCATAAAAGATGAAGGTCGATATATATAGGGATTTCCCAATAGCAAGTGTTGTTCTTTTACCCTTGTCGACAAACGTTTTGATCCCGCAAATCCGGCTTTTTGAAATAGTGACGACTCTTCGATCTTTGAATACGCCTATTTGCTTTCTGAACGACGCCTCTTCGATTTCTGAGCAGGCGCCCCTTCGATTTCTGAACGACGCCCCTTCGCTTTCTGAACGACACGTGGTAGTGCGGATGCGGCTCTTGTGACAAAGCTGCACGCGTTTTTTGAAAAGCAGAGAAAGCGTCGCCGAACTTTGCACTTGTCGGCTAAAGATGTGTAGTTGCGATGATAGCCTCCACGTGTCTTCAACTTTGTCAGAGATCTTTTGACAAAGTTGAACGCATTTTCTGAAAAGCCGAGAGAGCGTCGCCGAAATTTATGCAGGAAATTCTGGCTTTTTGACTCGGTGGACGCGTCGCCTTGGCTTTTTATAGAGCTATCGATCACCACCAACATACACATTCTGAAGACTGCCCATCTGTGAAAATCATCTCCGGCCCTTTGAAATTTAACTCCATCCAGCCCTTCTCTTTGAACACTTTTGAAAAATGGCAAACCCATCGAACCTTAGCTTAGAATTGAGTCTCAGCAGTGATACGGGCGCGCCGCGTCAAGGTAACGTATGGCGCCCTTCTTTCTTATCTTCTAACGGTCCTCTTAAAGGTGAAGACTCAGTGATGCAGGATGCAACAGCTGCTACAATAGTAGCTAGGAACCTCCTCACTCCCAAAGATAGTCAGCTGCTTTCAGGACGGTCCGATGAGTTGGCCGTTCAAGAGTCCCTCGCTCTCAGTGTTCAGTGTGCGGGCTCTGTGTCCAACATGGGCCAACGCCTGCTTGCTCGGTCCCGCCAAGTGGAATCGTTGATGGCAGAGGTGGAAAATCTTAAGCAAGAGATCAACCAGCTTAAGTACGAGAATAGAAGTTTGCACGTGCTTGCAAATAACTATTCGTCGGGCATGAAGAGGAAGCTTGATGAGCTGCAAGAATCTCAAGGTCGAATGCAAAGTGACCGTCAAAGGCTTGCGTCTTTCTTCCAGAGGCACCTTTTTCCTGGGTCATCCAGCGTTCCACCCAGTATTGAGGCCTGGAATGCTCTAGCTCCGATGCCTCCCGCTCCGATGTCTCCTGCTTCGATGCCTTCCGCTCCAATGTCTTCCGCTCCGAGAGTTTCACCACGTAGTGGGTCTTCACGTACACAACCTTTGTGAAGGCTACATTCTTTTATTTTATTTTATTTTTTTCTTCTTTTTTTTTTTTTTTTTTTTTTAAATCAAACGGCATGGACTTGATCTTTGAATGGAAGGTGATACTTGAAATGATCCGATAATGGTTTAAATTCTAAAGTGGGTGCCTGAATCATTAACAACATATTAGTATAAATCAAAATTGAAATTCGGGGAGGTGGCTTACCTGTGTGCTCCGACATAAACTCAAGAATAAACACCCCTTCGAAAGTTGTAAGACTAGAAATTTCAGCTAGATTTGGTGTTTTGAGCGTTATGACTTGTCCTGTGTCATGAAATCCAATTTCCTTGCGAATTGTTGTCTCAAGTATATCCTCTTGGATGAATTCTAGACATTCCCCAATCACATCTTGCTCTTGATTCTTTGGAAAGGATTCGAAGATGCCTTTCTCACCCTCTTCTTCCTTGGATTGCATGAGCCTGCAAGGAATAGGGACATTCAGTGGAACGGGGTTAGAAATAATTAACTTTGGAACAACCATACCTGAATTGGATGGCGTAGGTGCAATAGGTGCCTGCGGCAAAGGTGTTTCCTCCCTTGCCGTGGCTTGGGTGTGTTCCTCTTCCTCAAATTGCAGTCCTTCATCCTCCTTCGGATTTGCCATGGTTGAAATAGGGAGTTTGCCTTGGTCTTGAAATTGTCCTATGAACTCCGCTATCTGCCCAATTTGCTTTTCCAAGTGGTCCAACCTTTTGTCTTGATTTTGCCTTGATTTGTTTTGATCTTCTTGCCCCTGAGACAAATTGGTGAGTAACTTACTAACCGTATCATTATAAAAAGACTCACTTGAATTTGTTTGGGTAGGTTGTGGTGGCTGCATAGTGTTGTATAGAACTCCTCATATGGTTGCCAATATTCTCCTTGTTGAGCCTCCTCGAGTTGATTTTGTGAGCCATGCACCAAACAAATTAATTCATTAAGCTTTTCATTATAATCTATTGACGAACTTGAGTTTGGTTGGGCATATTGAATATGAGGTGGCTGCCAATATCCTTCTTGTTGAACATTTTGAGGTTCCCACCACATAGAAGTTGAATGATCACTCCAATCCGAATTGTAAGTATTGGAAAACACCTTATTCCTTGATTGAAGATCGAATATATCAACGCTTTGCATTTGGGACCTTTCCATGAGCTGTGACAAAAGAGAAGCATTATCAAGTGCCATGTTGTGTTTCTCTAGTACTTGAAATCAACAAACAAAACACAAATCAAAAACTAAAACTAAAATACATAACAGAAACGAACAATCCAAGGGATTAGCAAAGTTGCTAATCCCCGGCAACGGCGCCAAAATTTGGTGCGAGAATTATACGCACACAAATTAAACCCTCTTTTTATCAATTGTAGTATAAGTATAAGTAGGGATCGTTCTTAACCGGGGATTAGGAGGGATTGCAAAATCACTTGGAAACTGACTCAAAAACGTAAAATAAAGTTTAAAACACTAAACTAGACTCAAAGAATGCAAAACTAAACTTTAAAACACTAAAACAAACCAAAAGACTCAAAACAGCACCAAAACACTCAAAACTGCCTTAAAAACACTTTCTGGGCAGTTTTTAGCACTTTGAGTACTTTGGACGAATTTGGGTAACAGATTGAATCAAAACACTTATAAACACAAACCAAAACACTTTCTAACTAATTTGAACAATACAAAGACTCAAAGGACTCAAAACAAGTTCAAAAGACTCAAAACTGCCTAAAAACACTAACTAGGCAGTTTCTGACCTTAAACCCAAATTTGGATGAAATTAAGTTATAACTTGACTCAAGACTCTTAAAAACACAAACTAAATTGATTTCTAACTAATTTGGACATTAAAGTAAGGGGGGATTGAGTTTTGGACGAAATTAAACTAATTGCACAGATTCTAATTAAAAACAGAATGTAAATATGAATGTGATGGATTTGAATGGATGGGATGACTAGCTAAGGGGTTCATCTCCACACATGTTACACTTGCATAATAAAAAGATTTCCAATTGCATTTCAATAAACCATGAATTCTCAACACCCCAAGTTAATTAGGTCCGCTTAAATTAACCTTCAAATCTTCCTAACGTTATTGAATTGGATGATTGCATACGACAACCCAAAACATTCCCCACAAGTCCCCTACATGATTGCATAATAGAGATACAAGCAAGAATCATTGCGCTCTACGAAAATTATAAGTGTTAACGAGGCATTCGTTACTATGATTGCATGAAACTTATGCCAAGAATTCGTTTAACGCGATTGTTTATAAGCAACCTCCACTACTTGTGAATATAAGTTCATAACTATTACGTGAAACTCCCTTATATTCTAGCGTCATGTTCATGCATGAAAATTAAGTGTGCACTCTCAATAAACATACATAAATAGGTTATCAATCAAATAGTTAAACAAATTGAATTCACAACTTATGAAACGCAATTAGAAGTAATCAAATCAAAATGCAAGCATAAACATATATTTCAAATCCCCCCCTAACCAAGGGGGGTTTAGTTCCTCATGATACAAAACAAAGAGAATCAAAGAAACGCCTAAACATTCCAACAACTCAAACTTGAATTGTATGAACGTTTAGGCACTCTTCTCCTCCTCTTCATTGTAGCATAAGGTCTAAGGATAAGTTTGGAGGGATGGGGAGTTATGGATGGGGTAGAATGATGTGTTTAGGATAGGGATGGATGTAGGAAACCTCAAGGCTTCTTTTTGAGCAGAAAATATGAAGAATGGTGAAGTATGGATGTGTTATAGAGAGGGGATGAATTTCTGGCGTGAATGGTGAATGAATTGTGTATGAATGGGAATTTATAGGCGAAATGGGGGGGAACATGACAGCTAGGAGGGAATGTGGCTGCATGTTTTGGTGTGGAGAAAGGAATAATCTGAAATGGGAGAGCATGTGGGTGGAAATGCATGTGGGTTAAAGTGGAATGATGATGGGTGATGCATGTGGCTGATTTATGCATGTGATTAAAGGGAGTGCATGTTTGAATGATTAAAGGGACATGTGAGGGTGCAATGATGAAGGAATAATCTGAAATGGGAGAGCATGCGGGTTAAAGTGGAATGATGATGGGAGATGCATGTGGCTGATTTAAAGGATGGAATGCATGTGCAATGGTTAAAGGAAAGGTTTAAATGTCCTAGAACTAAAGGGAACAAGGTTCCAACACTTTGGTCTTCAATTAGGTCTTCAATTTCGTCCAACACTTTGGCTCCAAGCATAAGCTATCCATCCTTAGCCCTTTGGACCTACAAACACACGAAAATAGCTTAAAGTACTAAAATAACTAAAGAAGCATAACGTAAATGCACGAGAACAAGCCATTTAAGTCGCATGAATATGCTCCTATCAAATACCCCCACACTTATCTTTTGCTAGTCCTCGAGCAAAACAAAACAAAAACAAATAAACAAAACGACACTAAACACGTAAAACACAACCTAAACCTTCCAACAACCATCTTAGGGATTTCCAATGCACATGACATGTTAAAAATCATCATTCTCACAGATTTTAGTCATCTTCACACTTAAGTACATTCTTAATCATAGTCACCACATACTATTTCACAATTAAGCATTTAAAACCATGTTTTGAATGTAGTAACATGCCTTAGAGAATTTGCTCAATTCCTTACAAGATATGCACTCGATTTTCACTCAGATTTTCTAACTACACACCCTAATCTAGTCATATGTGAGAAGATTAATGAAAACGAACACTCACATATATATATATCACAAAGAGAGCAATTTCCGGTGTTAATAAGCATGTTTAGATATGATCTCATGAATGGAATGCTACTACTTAGATGCGAGAACCAGTGACCCCATATGCTCATACCAAATTCAAACTCCACAAATTGAAACACATAACACTCAAGATAGAAGTTAAGGGTTGTAATGGGGCTTGGGGTGTTGGTTAACAAGGAAAGGATAGGGAAAACAAACGTTCTTCAAGCAATAGTAAGCAAAGCAATGAAATTGAGACTTAGAATTCACTTAGATTGCAGAAATTAACTTTAAAACACAAGGGAAAGATTTAGACAACTCCTTAGGGGCGAATTCATTGTTTTGGACCCTTACTTCAACAAACAATACTTTGGAACTCTTTTTCTCAACTTTTCAACTTTTTCTTCATTCATTTTTTTTTTCTTTTTCCACGAATTTTTTTTTTTTCGTGCCTATAGCACACAATTCCTCATGAAAAACACTTCCCCCACACTTGTTTTCTACCAACATAAATCAAAAGGACTTCAATTTGAATCATGCTTTGCTATGCTTCAAGAACAAGGGTATGGATAGTCCTAATCTTGGCTAGGTGAGGAAAACATGAGTTAACAAATAATGACGGCTAACAAGGCTCAATGGGGTTAAAAACCTACAAAACATAATGACACAGGGCACACGGCTTTTAGGCTAAGGTGGTGGTCACTACACAACTTCATCTTGAATGTGTGTTATGCAAATCAATAACATGCTTTGAATGAAATGGATATAAGTTCTAGCATTTAGTTCTATCATGATACAATTGCATTATAAGTAGCAACCAAGCAAGGAATAATGAGATCATGCAACAACTTTAGAAAACAAAGAATCACAGAAAATAACTCTCCAAAGAACATTTAGGCTCAAGTCTCACAAGGTTGTAGCGTTTGTTTGAGTTCCTTCCTTCAAGCATTTATAGGCGAAATGGGGGGGAACATGACAGCTAGGAGGGAATGTGGCTGCATGTTTTGGTGTGGAGAAAGGAATAATCTGAAATGGGAGAGCATGTGGGTGGAAATGCATGTGGGTTAAAGTGGAATGATGATGGGTGATGCATGTGGCTGATTTATGCATGTGATTAAAGGGAGTGCATGTTTGAATGATTAAAGGGACATGTGAGGGTGCAATGATGAAGGAATAATCTGAAATGGGAGAGCATGCGGGTTAAAGTGGAATGATGATGGGAGATGCATGTGGCTGATTTAAAGGATGGAATGCATGTGCAATGGTTAAAGGAAAGGTTTAAATGTCCTAGAACTAAAGGGAACAAGGTTCCAACACTTTGGTCTTCAATTAGGTCTTCAATTTCGTCCAACACTTTGGCTCCAAGCATAAGCTATCCATCCTTAGCCCAAAAGTGCTCCAAAAGTCTTCAAAATGCATCTTTTTGCTCCTTTAGCCCTTTGGACCTATAAACACACGAAAATAGCTTAAAGTACTAAAATAACTAAAGAAACATAACGTAAATGCACGAGAACAAGCCATTTAAGTCGCATGAATATGCTCCTATCAAATGTTTAGGTGTTTCTTTGATTCTCTTTGTTTTGTATCATGAGGAACTAAACCCCCCCTTGGCTAGGGGGGGATTCGAAATATATGTTTATGCTTGCATTTTGATTTGATTACTTCTAATTGCGTTTCATAAGTTGTGAATTCAATTTGTTTAACTATTTGATTGATAACCTATTTATGTATGTTTATTGAGAGTGCACACTTAATTTTCATGCATGAATATGACGCTAGAATATAAGGGAGTTTCACGTAATAGTTATGAACTTATATTCACAAGTAGTGGAGGTTGCTTATAAACAATCGCGTTAAACGAATTCTTGGCATAAGTTTCATGCAATCATAGTAACGAATGCCTCGTTAACACTTATAATTTTCTTAGAGCGTAATGATTCTTGCTTGTATCTCTATTATGCAATCATGTAGGGGACTTGTGGGGAATGTTTTGGGTTGTCGTTGTTGATGTATATTTCCTTCCTAATGCTAGAATATATTTAGTATAATGGCACAAGCAAGGGTGTCGAATCCACAGGGACTAATTGGACCTATGTAATTACTTGTTTTGCAAGAACTCTAAGAAATGAATCAAACTAATCAAACTAAGAAATGAACCAAACTAATCAAATTAGGCAGATTTGTTGTTGTAACTTGAAAGCATAAGAAAATGAAGTAAACACAAATCAATGAATCAACAACTAATATAATGGGATAGTATCAATGGAAATGAAGCTAGGGATTCGATTTCACCATTGCTCAACTAAATCCAAGTTTGTTAAGTTAGTTTGTACTCATTCATCTACCTATTTCTTGAGTTTGTTTCACTTGGACATGATCAACCATATGATGTGTGGATTTGATCAAATGTCTCTAATCATGAACCTAATTGTGATGTGCAACTTTGGTTCATAATCTAGAGTATGTAATGCACAAGAAACTTTCATAAAACCAAAGGGAATAACTCGGCAGGATGTTTGCTAAACATTCCCTTCATTCATTCACATATCTACCAAGATTATGCATGATGTGTATTTTAATCTTGGCTACATAACTTTGTGATTAATTCAAATGATGATCAAACATTAAAATCTGATGCGAGAATTATACGCACACAAATTAAACCCTCTTTTTGACAATTGTAGTATGGATGTAAGTAGGGATCGTTCTGGACCGGGGATTAGGAGGGACTCAAAAACGTAAAAACACAATATAAAACACTAAACTAGACTCAAAGAATGTGAAACTAAACGTTAAAACACTAAGACAAACCAAAAGACTCAAAATGCTTTAAAACCACAAACTAAATTGATTTCTAACTATATTGAACATTAAAGCAAAAGGGGGATTGAGTTTTGGACGGAATTAAACTAAATGAACAAATTGCAATTAAAACATAATGTAAATATGAAATTGATGAAATGGAATGAATGGATGCTAGCCAAGGGGTTCATCTCCACACATGTTACACTTGCATAATAAAACGATTTCCAATTGCTTTTCAATAAACCATGAATTCTCAACGCCCCGGGTTAATTAGGTCCGCTTAAATTAACCGTCAAGTTTTCCTTAAGCTAATGAATTGGATGATTGCATACGACAATCCAAAGCATTCCTCACAAGTTCCCTACATGAATTGCATAATAGAGATACAAGCAAGAATCATTAAGCAATATGAAAACTATAAGTGTTGACGAGGCATTCGTTACTATGATTGCATGAAACTTATGCCAAGAATTTGTTTAACGCGATTGTTTATAAGCAACCTCCACTACTTGTGAATATAAGTTCATAACTATTACGTGAAACTCACTTATATTCTAGCGTCAAATTCATGCATGAAAATTAAGCGTCGACTCTCAATAAACATACATAAATAGGTTATTAATCAAATAGTTAAACAAATTGAATTCACAACTTATGAAACGTAATTAGAAGTACTCAAATCATATTGCAAGCATAAACATATATTTCGAATCACCCCCTAGCTAAAGGGGGGGTTTAGTTCCTCATACGTACAAAACAAAGAGAATTGAAATTAAACATTGAAATCGAAGAAACGCCTAAACATTCCAACAACTCAAACTTGAATTGTATGAACGTTTAGGCCCTCTTCTCTTCCTCTTCGTTGTAGCATAAGGTCTAGGGATAGTTGGGTTGGGGGAATGGAAGTGTGGAATGAAGTGAGGAGTGATGGAAGTGGAAGATGGTTTTTGGATTCTAAGGGAGAGAAACTCACGGCTAGGGAAGTGTTTGTGGTGTGTTGTGTTGTGAATGAGATGATGCAAATGAATGAAGTGTGTGTGGTTTATATAGGGAGAGGATGGATGGGAGAGCATGTGAATGATAGCTAGGAGAATGATTAAAGGGGTGTGAATGGTTGGAAATGCATGTGGGTGAATTGGTGGTGCAATGATGAAAGAATAAGTGCATGTGTGTGTTTTGTGTTGGAATGAATGTGGATGCATGATGAAGAGTTAATAAATAATGCATGTAGGGTTAGGAAATAAAATCATAACTTAAAGGGGGGATGATTATAGGGTGTGGCTAGGTTGGAAAGGTGTGGAAGATGGATGGAATTAGGGGGAATGCATGGCAATGATGGGGAGTTCTTTGGTGATGAATGCAATGATGAAGAGTGAATAAATAATGCATGTAGGGTTAGCTAGGTTGGCTTTGTTTGGGTGCATGTGAGTTAAAGAGGGAGAATGTGGTGAAATGATGAAGTAGGAAGGTGGAAATGCATGTGAATGCATGTGAGTGCATGTGTGTGTGAATGGGTGTTTCTTGATGGTTTTGGGGTTGTGATGCATGTGAATGCATGTGGCTAAGGCTTGTTGATTGGGCTAGAGGTTTTGCATGGCTCAAAGGATTGTTTGATTGGGCTAGGCCCTTTGTTTTTATGTCCAAAGTGCATACAAGGCTTTCAAATTCGTCCAACACTTTGGCTCCAAAAATATGCTATCCATTCCAAGCCCAATTTTGCTCCAAAATGCTCCAAAATGCATCTTTTTGCTTCCTTAGCAATATGAACCTAAAAACACACGAAAATGGCTTAAACTACTAAAACAACTATGAATTAACAACATAGATGCACGAAAACAAGCTAAGTAAGTCGCCTAAATATGCTCCTATCAAATTCCCCCACACTTAGTTTTTGCTAGTCCTCGAGCAAAACAAAATAATAACAAACAAACAAAACGACACTTAACAAGTAAAACACAACCTAAACCTTCCAACAACCGTCTTAGGGATTTCCAATGCACATGACATGTTAAAAATCATCATACCCACAGATTTTAGTCATCTTCACACTTAAGTACATTCTTGATCATAGTCACCACATACTATTTCACTATTAAGCATTTAAAACCATGTTTTGAATGTAGTAACATGCCTTAGAGAATTTGCTCAATTCCTTACAAGATATGCACTCGATTTTCACTCAGATTTTCTAACTACACACCCTAATCTAGTCATATGTGAGAAGATTGATGTAAACATGAAAACGAACACTCACATATATGTATCACAAAGAACGCAATTTCTGGAGTTAATAAGCATGTTTAGATATGATCTCATGAATGGAATGCTACTACTTAGACGCGAGAACCAGTGACACCATATGCTCATACCAAATTCAAACTCCACAATTGAAATGCACAACACTCAAGATAGAAGTCAAGGGTTGTAACGGGGCTTGGGATATTGGCTCACAAGGAAAGGTAGGGATAAACAAAAGTTCTTTAAACAATAGCAAGCAAAGTAATGAAATTAAGGCTTAGAATTCACTTGGCATGCAGAAATCAACTTTTAGACATAAGGGGGAGATTCAACAACTCTTAGGGCCTAAAGTATTGATTTGTGTTTTTTTTTTTTTTTTTTTTTTCTTTTTTCTTTCTTTCTTTTTGGCCGTGCCTATGGCACATCAACTCACATAAACACTCTTTCCCCCACACTTATTTTCTGCAATACCTTAATCAAAAGGAATTCATTGCTTACTATGCTTCAAGAACAAGGTTAAGGACGGTCATATTCTAGGTTAGGTGAGGATAAAGTGGGTTAACAAAGAACATGGGCTAACACGGCTCAATGGGGTTAAACTTAAACACAAAATGAGTTAAGGGCACATGGCTTTTTGGCTTTGATGGTGGTCACCACATAACTTCATCTTGAATATGTGTTATGCAAATCAATAATATGCTTTGAATGAAATGGGCATGAGTTCTAGCATTTGGAACTATATGATGAAACGCCTTCTAAGTAGTAACCAAGCAAAGAATAATGAGATCATGCAACGACTTTAGAAAACAAGAAATCACAGATTATACTCTCCAAAGAACGTTATAGGCTCAAGTCTCTCAGGGTTGTAGCGTTTGTTTGAGTTCCTTCCTTCAAGCATGTTACAAAAACGAATTTTTCTTTTATGATTGCATGTGAAGTCATACATTATAACCATAACCAAGCATATACCAAGATTAAATCAAACTTTTCTCTATGTTTATAACTCTTTTTAACAGTCATGCACTTACAAACCAAATCCTTATCATTGTGTTGGAAGGTACCCTAAAACACAAACACACACACAAAAACAACTTTAAAACAACTCTTTTTGGGTTTTTCAAAACAATTTTTCAAATTTTTTTATGGGATTTTCGAATTTTTAAGTCAAAACACGCTAAACACACTTAACAGCAAGAAACAACATTTGAAGTTATGGTGGATAAAACCCTACGAATTTGCATCAAAACACTTTAGTAACTAAATTCCCCCACACTTAAATCAAACATTGTCCTCAATGTTTTAAGCTTAAAACCACACTAAACACAAGCAAACATATAAACAGCAACATACTAAATATGGCAGAATGTATCTAACAAAGAGAAGAGTTTAGAAATGCAAATCTGGAATTGGAGTGCTTTCTCGGCCTTCCTTTGTTGAATGCATAGGCATGATCTTGGTGATTCCACAGGCTTACTCTTGAACTGGGCTGAGGTTTCCTCCGATTGTTGATTTTCCTTTGTGCTACTCTTGAACTGGGCAGCAGGATTCTTTTGGTCTCCCCCGAAGGTCTGAGCTTCCTCCTCTTCTCTGTTTCTTTGTTCAATCTCTCCAATTCGTATTGAAGAGGGTTAGAGGATAGCTCAGCAAAGCTAGGTAAGCAACCAGGGAATAGAGTCCAGATAGACTCCAAGTGCCGGCTGATTGCTTCTTTCACTTTGCCATACAAGTAATATCAAGGACAAAGGAAAAGACAGGGAAAGAGCATGATATGAAATACCTTTGCTTTCGCCCTTGATGATATGAGATACCTTTGCTTTTGAAGAGGCAACGAATGAATCCACATGCTTCGATCCACCGTTTCCTCTTGCCTCCATTGTACTCCAGGCATTTGGTATCTTCTTTGGGGGATACATCCATGGTTGAAAGTGTGCTCTCAAGAGAAGGAGAAAACTGAGCATGTTTGAGAGGGTTGGTTGCATTTACATTCTCGGCCGAGAAGGAAAGTTATGCACTTCTAGGTGTATGCCTTGCCATGAATGTTGATGTATATAGGAATTGTAATGGCAAATGGCAGTGCGGATGCAGCAATGTCTTCCACGCGTCTTCTGAAAAGCCGGGAGCTTTTGACAAAGTGGCACGCGTCTTCTGAAAAGCTGAGAGCTTTTGACAAAGTTGCACTCGCTTTCTGGAAAGCTGGGAGCTTTCGGCTTTGTCACCCACGTTTGTCGGCTAAAGTTTGCAGCTGATTTCTCGCCTTCCACGCGTATTCTGAAAAGCTGGGAGCTTTTGACAAAGTTACACACGCTTTCTGAAAAGCCGGGATTACGTCTGACGAGCTGGCGATCTTTACGCCGGAAATTCCGGTTTTGAAGAGCGGTGTCTCTTCAATTCTGAATTGGTGATTGTGTCGCCTATCCTTTAATAGAGGTGATCGATCACCTCTATCTGCACACTTTGAAGACTTCCCAAAAATCATCTTCGGCCCGTCGAGATTTTCCTCCATCCAACCCTTCTCTTTTAACTTCTTGAACAATGGCTAGCTCATCCAACCCATCGAACATTTGCTTAGATTTAAGTCTAAGCAGTGACCCTGTCGCGCCTCGTCAGGATAAGGTATGGTGCCCGTCTTTCTTATCTTCTCATGGCCCTCTTACAGATGAGGACTCTGTGATGACGGATCCAACAACGGCTACAATAGTGGCTCGAAACCTCCTCACTCCCAAAGACAGTCAGCTGCTTTCAGGACGGTCCGATGAGTTGGCCGTTCAAGAATCCCTGGCTCTGAGTGTTCAGTGTGCTGGCTCTGTGTCCAACATGGGCCAACGCCTTCTTGCTCGCTCCCGTCAGGTTGAATCCTTGATGGCGGAGGTGGAGAGTCTTAAGCAGGAGATCAAACAGCTTAAGTACGAGAACCGAAGTTTGCACGTGCTTGCCAACAATTATTCATCAGGCATGAAGAGGAAGCTTGATGAGCTTGATGACCGTCAAAAGCTTGCGGCTTTCTTCCAGAGGCACCTCTTTCCTGGGTCATCCAGCGTTCCACCAAGGTTTGGGGCCTTGAATGATCTATCTTCGGCGCCTCCTGCTCCGATGCCTTCCGCTCCGATGCCTCTTGCTCCAATGCCTTCTGCTCCGAGACCTCCTGTTCCGATGCCTCCTTTTCCAATAGTGTTGCCACGTAGTGGGGCCTCACGTACACAACCTTTGTGAAGACTCCATCTTTCTGCCATGTTTAGATACAATTGTAATTTATCGAAAAATCAATGAACAAGCTTTGTTTTATTTACTGTATTGGGTTGCCTCCCAAGTAGCGCTTTCTTTTACGTCTTGCAGCCGGACGAAGAACCCAATCACTCCAGGATATGTTCACGAATCGGATGAGAACTCCGAGTCATGAACTAGTACCTAAAACAAGAAACAAAACAAATTTAAGAATCTGGAAAAATAAAAACAAACGAAAATAAAACAATCCAAGGGATTAGCAAAGTTGCTAATCCCCGGCAACGGTGCCAAAATTTGATGCGAGAATTATACGCACACAAATTAAACCCTCTTTTTGACAATTGTAGTATGGAAGTAAGTTGGGATCGTTCTGGACCGGGGATTAGAAGGGATTGTTAATCTCTTGGAAAATGACTCAAAAACGTAAAAACACAATATAAAACACTAAACTAGACTCAAAGAATGTGAAACTAAACGTTAAAACACTAAGACAAACCAAAAGACTCAAAATGCTTTAAAAAACACAAACTAAATTGATTTCTAACTATATTGAACATTAAAGCAAAAGGGGGATTGAGTTTTGGACGGAATTAAACTAAATGAACAAATTGCAATTAAAACATAATGTAAATATGAAATTGATGAAATGGAATGAATGGATGCTAGCCAAGGGGTTCATCTCCACACATGTTACACTTGCATAATAAAACGATTTCCAATTGCTTTTCAATAAACCATGAATTCTCAACGCCCCGGGTTAATTAGGTCCGCTTAAATTAACCGTCAAGTTTTCCTTAAGTTAATGAATTGGATGATTGCATACGACAATCCAAAGCATTCCTCACAAGTTCCCTACATGAATTGCATAATAGAGATACAAGCAAGAATCATTAAGCAATATGAAAACTATAAGTGTTGACGAGGCATTCGTTACTATGATTGCATGAAACTTATGCCAAGAATTTGTTTAACGCGATTGTTTATAAGCAACCTCCACTACTTGTGAATATAAGTTCATAACTATTACGTGAAACTCACTTATATTCTAGCGTCAAATTCATGCATGAAAATTAAGCGTCGACTCTCAATAAACATACATAAATAGGTTATTAATCAAATAGTTAAACAAATTGAATTCACAACTTATGAAACGTAATTAGAAGTACTCAAATCATATTGCAAGCATAAACATATATTTCGAATCACCCCCTAGCTAAAGGGGGGGTTTAGTTCCTCATACGTACAAAACAAAGAGAATTGAAATTAAACATTGAAATCGAAGAAACGCCTAAACATTCCAACAACTCAAACTTGAATTGTATGAACGTTTAGGCCCTCTTCTCTTCCTCTTCGTTGTAGCATAAGGTCTAGGGATAGTTGGGTTGGGGGAATGGAAGTGTGGAATGAAGTGAGGAGTGATGGAAGTGGAAGATGGTTTTTGGATTCTAAGGGAGAGAAACTCACGGCTAGGGAAGTGTTTGTGGTGTGTTGTGTTGTGAATGAGATGATGCAAATGAATGAAGTGTGTGTGGTTTATATAGGGAGAGGATGGATGGGAGAGCATGTGAATGATAGCTAGGAGAATGATTAAAGGGGTGTGAATGGATTAAAGGGGTGTGAATGGTTGGAAATGCATGTGGGTGAATTGGTGGTGCAATGATGAAAGAATAAGTGCATGTGTGTGTTTTGTGTTGGAATGAATGTGGATGCATGATGAAGAGTTAATAAATAATGCATGTAGGGTTAGGAAATAAAATCATAACTTAAAGGGGGGATGATTATAGGGTGTGGCTAGGTTGGAAAGGTGTGGAAGATGGATGGAATTAGGGTGAATGCATGGCAATGATGGGGAGTTCTTTGGTGATGAATGCAATGATGAAGAGTGAATAAATAATGCATGTAGGGTTAGCTAGGTTGGCTTTCTTTGGGTGCATGTGAGTTAAAGAGGGAGAATGTGGTGAAATGATGAAGTAGTGATAGGAGCATATTTATGCGCCTTAGTTAGCTAGTTCTTATGCATTTTTGTTATGTTTTATTCGTTAAAGTAGTCTTTTAAGCTACTTTCATGTGTTTTCAGGTTTAAAGGACATATTACATGAAATGATGCAATTGGGAGCTTTTGGAGCAAAACTGAGCTGGAATGTGGTGTATGCAAATGGAGCACGAGGAATGAACGAGGTTGAAGGTCAAAGGAGCTTAAGAAATGAAGAAATGAAAGTGAAGAGCAAGGAAGTCGGAATTGGTAACCAAAGTTTCTAAAGTTGGAAGTTTCTATTCTTGGAGGTTTCCATTGTCGTGAGTTTCTATTCTTGGCTTTGGGCTTTTAGATGACCTAAACCCTAACTCTTTGTGGACCCTAAGCCTATGCCACACCTAAACCCTAACCTTAGCCCATTTTAGAGCCATTGCCGTGGGCTTTAGCCCAAGTCCTTTCCCTTGCCATGCAAGGGGGGGCATTTTAGGCCCAAATCCATGCATTAAGCCCTTCACCCTAATTCTTCCTCCTAATTAGTGCATCCCACCATTCCATTCCATAATTTCCATTAGTGCATCCCACCATTCCATTCCATAATTTCCATTAGTGCATCCCACCATTCCATTCACACTTAAATGCCCATTATCCCAATTTTTTTAGCTTTTAATTCCACACCATCCCATTATCCTTTACATCCACTAAACCATGCATCCACATTCACCTAAATAAACCCTAAATTTCATCCACTAAACCGTCCATCCACCATTCCATTACCATCCACACCTTTTCCCTTCCACCAAATACCTTAAACAATCATCCATTCACATCTCCAATCCTCCTATAAATACCCATTCATTCCATTCACCAAGGCATCTCATTTTTCCATTGTAATACACAAACACTTCCCCTTCTCCATCTTCTCCATTTCCACTCCATTCCACACTTCCATCCCCCCAACCAACCTATCCTTAAACCTTGTGCTACAACAACGAGGAAGAGAAGAGTGCCTAAACGTTCATACAATTCAAGTTTGAGTTGTTGGAATGTTTAGGTGTTTCTTTGATTTCAAAGTTTCATTTTAATTCTCTTTGTTTTGTACGTATAAGGAATGGAAGAGAAGAGTGCTTAAACGTTCATACAATTCAAGTTTTGAGTTGTTGGAATGTTTAGGTGTTTCTTTGATTTCAAAGGTATGAGGAACTAAACCCCCTTTAGCTAGGGGGTGATTCGAAACTATGTTTATATTTGCAATATGAATTGATTAACTTTCGTTGGAATTTCATAAGTTGTGGATTCAATTTGTTTAACCGTTTGATTGATAACTTATTTATGAATGTTTATTAAGAATGCGCGCTTAATTTTCATGCATAAATATGACGCTAGAATATAAGTGATTTTCACCTAATCGTTATGAACTTATATTCACAAGTAGTGGAGGTTGCTTATAAACAATCGTGTTAAATGAATTCTTGGCACGAGTTTCATGCTCATCATAGTAACGAATGCCTCGTCAACACTTATAGTTTTCATAATACTTAATGATCTTTGATTGTATCTTTATTGTGCTGTTCACGTAAAGGACTTTTGGAGAATGTTGTGAATTGCGTTGCGCAAACCCATCCAATTCATTAACTTAAGGAAAACTTGACGGTTAATTTAAGCGGACCTAATTAATCCGGAGTGTTGAGTTTCATAATTTATCGAAAGACCAACTGAGAATCAATCTTGTATGCAAGTATAACATGTGTGGAGAAGAACCCCTTAGCTAGCCTTCATTCCATTCATTCCATCACAAATTCATATTTACATTCCGCTTAGTTTGTTACTTTGTTTTGTTATTTCAATTTTCGTCAAATCAAAACTTTTTCCCCCCCCTTTTACTTTCTTGTTCTTTAGTGCTTAGAATCTGTTTAGTTTATGTTTTAAAGTATTTTGAATCAAGCCATAATCTTAAATTCGTCCAAAATTAGTTTTGAGTCTTTTGGTTTGTCTTTAGTTTTGCATTCTTTGAGTCTAGTTTAGTGTTTTATATTATTTTTACGTTCTTAAGTCAATTTAGAAGGTTTTAGCAAGCCCTCCTAATCCCCGGTCTAGAACGATCCCTCACTTATCCATTCTACTACAATTGTCAAACGAGGGTTTAATTTGAGTGTCAAGTAATTATCGCATCAAATTTTGGCGCCGTTGCCGGGGATTAGCAACTTTGCTAATCCTTTGTCTTTATGTTCATTTTTTTTATTTTTTGTTTTTCGTGCATTCTGATTTCAGATTCTTAGTTTGTTTGTTTTCTTGTTTTTCAGGTACTGTGTATGACTCGTAGCTCTCGGCCTATTATAGAGAACATCTCCGACTTTGACGGTGATTTTGAACGCACTTTGAGGAGAACGAGGAGTCAACAAGAGCCACCACAACCTGGGCTTAAAGAGGAAGAAGTAGGTATAGAAGAAAAGCCCACGGATCAGATTTTTGAAGAAGAACAAGCCATGGCAGCAGATAATAGAACCATCAAGGAGCTTTCGGCCTCGGGTTTGGATAATGCATTGCCTCTTTGTATCCAATACCCCACGGCTGCAGAGGGGACAACTGAGGTGTTTGAACTCAAATCCAGTTTGTTACACCATATTCCGAAGTTCCATGGCTTGTCTATGGAAGACCCCAACAAACACTTGAAGGAGTTCGAGGTGGTTTGTTCGAGCATGACCCCCGTCACTGTGGATGGGAGTATATTGAAGATGAAGGCCTTTCCCTTTTCACTTATGGACAAGGCCAAAGATTGGCTCTATGAACTAGCCCCGGGAACTGTGACTTCGTGGGAGAGTATGAAGCGTGCTTTCTTGGAGAAATTCTTCCCTACTTCGAGAGTGATTCTCCTACGGAAGAAAATTAGTGGTATTCAACAAAATCATGGTGAGACATTCCCGGCTTATCATGAGCGCTTCAAGGGCCTTGTAGCTTCATGTCCTCAACATCAAATGAAGGAGGAACTTCTCCTTCAATATTTCTATGAGGGCCTCCTTCCTATCGAACGTCAAATGCTTGATGCCTCAGCGGGAGGAGCATTGGTGGACAAAACACCAAGGGATGCCAAGATTCTCATAGCCAACCGAGCGCTCAACGCTGAACAATATGAAGGAGTGGGCCAAAGGGAAGCCCCACGACAACAAAGTGTAAATGAGGTGAGTGCTATTTCTGAAATTCAATCACAACTTGCTAATCTTACTTCTCTTGTTTCTCAGGTTGTGATTGGTCCAAAAGCACAAGAACACCAAGTTTGTGGCGTGTGCTCAATTCAAGGGCATCCATCTGACAAGTGCCCTCAACTAATTGAGAATGGTGGGTGGGAATCTGCCAATGCAATTGGTTTCCAAGGACAAAATCAAAACAACCCATATTCGAACACTTACAATGCCGGATGGAGGGACCATCCAAACTTCAAATGGAGGGAGCCACAACAAGCTGCCCAACAAGGAGGATTTAGGCCAAACCCCCCTGGTTTTTATTCCAAGCCGTATGCACCCCAACAATCCCAACAACCTTCGACATCATCTCATTCAGGTACGTCCTTGGAAAGTAATCAAGCTATGCAATTACTAACCTCTATTTCGCAGGGGTTGCAAAATCAAAACAACCGGATAGAAAATAACGAGAAGGAGATGATGGATATGAAGAAACAAATAGGGCAGATTTCTGAGTTCCTTGGACAGATTAGAGATAAAGGAAAGCTTCCTAGCTCAACCACAGTCAATCCAAAGGGAGGATTCGAATCCGCCAAGGCCATCACCCTAAGGGGTGGAAAAGAAGTTGGGACCGAGCCAAACAATTCCAAATCTGCCCAGGAAGTAGATGAAGAGACGACACAACCTAAGGAAGTGTCTAGCTCACCCACGGAAAGAGTGAAAAACCCAATGCCGCAGGCCCCCAATCACCCTAACTCGGCCAAATCAGGTAATTTAAGTTCAAATTCATGTACTTCACGTCCTAATCTGCCCAATGTACCTTTTCCTCGCAGGTTCATGTAAGAAAAAAAGGAAGAAAGCGAGAAGGACATTCTTGAAACGTTCCGGAAGGTGCAAGTGAACATACCGCTTCTCGATGCAATCAAACAGGTTCCAAAGTATGCTAAATTCCTCAAGGACCTATGCAATACAAAGAGAAGAAGGGCAAACAAAGAGGTAGTGAAGGTAAGCGAGAATGTGTCCGCTGTTTTGCAACGTAAACTACCTACCAAGTGCAAAGACCCCGGTAGTTTCACGATTCCTTGTTTGATTGGACATAATCGTTTTGAACATGCCATGCTTGATTTAGGTGCATCCATAAATGTCATGCCTTATTCCATTTATGCATCAATGAACCTTGGTGAGTTAAAACAAGATGGCGTTATAATTCAATTGGCCGATCGTTCTAACGCTTATCCCAAGGGAGTCCTTGAGGATGTTTTAGTGCAGGTCAATCACCTTATTTTCCCCGCAGATTTCTATGTTTTAGACATGGAGGATTCAAGCCATGCTCCATCATTGCCAATCTTGCTAGGCCGTCCCTTCATGAAAACAGCAAGAACAAAGATTGATGTGTATACGGGAACATTGACCATGGAGTTTGATGGGGACATTATTCATTTTAATCTTTCTAAAACCATTAAACATCCAATTGAGGACCATTCTTGTTTTGCTATTGATATTGTTGATTCTTTGGCACAGGTGCATTTGGATCAAATGAACGAAGATGCACTTGAGGTAGCCTTAGTCCACGGCATAGGAACAAGAAATAAGTGTGAGGGAGTCTTGGCAACCCACGGTATGCAATCTGACCATATTGCCGTACCCCCTTGTGATGAAGTACTTGAAATGGTCGCTGCCCTCGAGTCATTGCCCTTCCACTCTGGTAAGTCTCCAATCTCACTTTTAGATTCGGTTTTGACTAACAAGTTACTTCCATCAACTGAGCAGCCACCTACACTTGAGTTAAAGCCATTACCTAGTCACTTGAAGTATGTGTTCTTAGGCCAAGATCAAACGCTACCCGTCATCATTTCAAACTTAGTCACGGCTCAAGAAGAAGACAAGTTGATAAGGGTGTTAAAAGAGCACAAATCTGCCATTGGATGGACTTTGGCGGATATCAAAGGCATTAGTCCCACCACATGCATGCATCGCATCCTTTTGGAGGAGGAAGCCAAGCCATCTCGTGAAGCTCAACGTCGCCTTAATCCACCTATGATGGAAGTAGTGAAAAAGGAGGTTATAAAATTACTTGATTGTGGTGTTATATATCCTATTTCTGATAGTCGTTGGGTGTCACCTGTGCAGGTTGTTCCAAAAAAGTCTGGCGTCACAGTGGTGAAGAATGAAGAACAAGAGCTTGTCCCCACTCGTGTTGTGACTGGTTGGCATGTTTGCATTGATTACAGGAAGTTAAATGCCATGACAAGGAAGGATCACTTTCCATTACCATTCCTCGACCAAATGTTGGAAAGGTTAGCCGGTTATGAATTTTATTGCTTTCTTGATGGATATTCCGGATATAACCAGATTGTGATCGCTCCGGAGGACCAAGAGAAGACAACATTTACGTGCCCCTTTGGCACTTTTGCATATAGACGCATGCCATTTGGCTTGTGCAATGCTCCGGCGACGTTTCAACGATGCATGGTGAGTATATTCTCTGATTATGTGGAGAAGATTATTGAGATATTCATGGATGATTTTAGCGTGTTTGGCAATTCATTTGATCATTGCTTGAATAATCTGACTTTAATCTTGAAACGTTGTGTTGAAACGAATCTTGTACTTAATTGGGAAAAATGCCACTTCATGGTTAAGCAAGGTATTGTTCTAGGCCATATCATTTCCGAAAAAGGCATTGAAGTAGATAAATCTAAGGTAGACCTTGTTCGCCACTTACCCTCTCCAACTTCGGTTAGAGAGGTACGTTCGTTTCTTGGCCATGCAGGGTTCTATAGGCGTTTTATCAAGGACTTCTCCAAGATGTCCAACCCTCTTTGCCGATTGCTTCAAAAAGATGTGCCATTCAAGTTTGATGAAGAGTGTAATTCGGCATTTAACCAACTCAAGGAGAAGCTAGTCTCGGCCCCCATTATTGTACCTCCAGATTGGAGCCTTCCGTTCGAGCTCATGTGCGATGCATCCGACTATGCATTAGGAGCTGTTCTAGGACAAAGAAGAGACAAGCGGCCGCATGTCATATACTATGCCTCTCGGACTCTCAATGATGCCCAATTGAACTACTCCACGACTGAAAAAGAACTTCTAGCTGTGGTTTTTGCTTTAGATAAATTCCGTTCATATTTAATTGGTACTAAAGTAATCGTTTATTCTGATCATGCAGCTTTGAGGTACTTGCTCACGAAAAAGGAAGCAAAGCCGAGGCTTATCCGTTGGATTCTTCTTCTTCAAGAATTTGATATTGAAATCAAGGATAAGAAGGGAAGCGAGAATGTAGTGGCTGACCATTTAAGCCGAATGATCCACGAGGAGCATGAACATGCCGTACCTATCCCTGAAACTTTTCCCGATGAACAATTAATGTCTATCCAGGTAAGTGAGCCTTGGTACGCAGATTTGGTGAACTTTTTGGTGTCTAAACATACCCCTAGCACACTTAATAGGAATCAATGTGATAAGCTTAGAAAGGATGCTAGGTTTTATGTTTGGGATGACCCATACCTTTGGAAATTTTGTCCCGATCAGATTGTCCGACGTTGTGTGAATGAATCTGAGTTTCAATCTATTTTAACATTTTGTCATTCATATGCATGTGGGGGACATTTTGGCACCCAACGCACTGCCCTTAAAGTCTTAGAATGTGGGTTTTATTGGCCAACCATCTTTAGGGATGCTAGGACGTTTTGCCTTACATGTGATCGGTGTCAAAGAATGGGTAATATAAGTGCTAAGGATCAAATGCCACAAACCCCTATACTTTCTGTTGAAATATTTGATGTGTGGGGCATTGATTTTATGGGTCCTTTTCCTTCATCACATGGTTTTCTCTATATCTTGTTGGCGGTGGATTATGTTTCCAAATGGGTGGAAGCAAAAGCCACCCGTACTAACGATTCCAAGGTAGTTGCAGATTTTGTGAAGTCTAACATTTTTGCTAGGTTTGGAATGCCTCGAGTTCTTATAAGTGATGGAGGCTCACATTTCTGTAATCGTACAATTGAGGCCTTGCTCAAGAAGTACAACGTTACACATAGGGTGTCCACACCCTATCATCCTCAAACAAGCGGGCAAGCCGAGGTGTCGAATCGGGAGATAAAACAGATTCTTGAGAAGACAGTGGGTCCAACAAGAAAAGATTGGAGCTTAAGGCTAGAAGATGCATTGTGGGCTTATAGGACTGCCTACAAAACACCCATAGGAATGTCCCCCTTTCGGCTTGTTTATGGCAAACCATGTCACTTACCTGTGGAGTTGGAGCACAAGGCTCATTGGGCCGTGAGGAAGTTCAACATGGATGTGGATGCAGCGGGAATTCATCGTAAGCTTCAATTGAATGAACTTGAGGAGATACGGAATGAAGCTTATGAGAATGCTCGCCTTTACAAGCAAAAGACCAAAGCTTTCCATGACAACATGATCCGTGGGAAATCCTTCTCCATTGGGCAGAAAGTGCTATTGTTCAATTCCCGTTTACGTTTGTTTCCCAGTAAGTTACGTTCTAAGTGGATTGGACCGTTTGTTATTACTAATGTTTTTGTTCATGGTGCAGTCCAAATCCAAAGCTTGAAAACGGGACAGGAATTTAAGGTGAACGGGCATCGTTTGAAGGCCTATTATGAGAACTTTGTGGAGCACACCGTGGATGACACCCCCTTGGGTACCGTGGGCTCCAATTTGGAGTAAATGGATTCTTCGTCCGGCTGCAAGACGTAAAAGAAAGCGCTACTTGGGAGGCAACCCAATACAGTGAATAAAACTTGTTTATTGATTTCCGAGTGATTACAAAAAAAAAAAAAAAAAAAAAAAAAAAAAAAAAAAAAAAATTGGCAGAAAGATGGAGTCTTCACAAAGGTTGTGTACTTGAGGCCCCACTACGTGGCAACACTCTCGGAACAGGAGGTATCGGAGCGGAAGGTATCGGAGCGGAAGGCATCGGAGCGGGAGGCACCGAAGATAGATCATTCAAGGCCTCAAACCTTGGTGGAACGCTGGATGACCCAGGAAAGAGGTGCCTCTGGAAGAAAGCTGCAAACCGTTGACGGTCATCAAGCTCATCAAGCTTCCTCTTCATGCCTGTTGAATAATTGTTGGCAAGCACGTGCAAACTTCGGTTCTCGTACTTAAGCTGTTTGATCTCCTGCTTAAGACTCTCCACCTCCGCCATCAAGATTTCAACCTGTCGGGAGCGAGCAAGAAGGCGTTGGCCCATGTTGGACACAGAGCCAGTGCACTGAACACTCAGAGCCAGGGATTCTTGAACGGCCAACTCATCGGACCGTCCTGAAAGCAGCTGACTGTCTTTGGGAGTGAGGAGGTTCCGAGCCACTATCATAGCCGTTGTGGGATCCGTCATCACAGAGTCCTCATCTGTAAGAGGGCCATGGGAAGATAAGAAAGACGGGCACCATACCTTACCCTGACGAGACGCGACCGGATCACTGCTTAGACTCAAATCTAAGCAAAGGTTCGATGGGTTGGATGAGCTAGCCATTGTTCACGAAGTTAAAAGAGAAGGGGTGGACGGAGTAGATTTTCAAAAGGGCCGGAGACGAGTTTCAAGAATGGAAAATCTTCAGAGTGTGTAAGTTGGCGGTGATCGATAGCTCTATAAAAAGCCAAGGCAACGCGTCCACCAATTCAAAAAGCCTCGGCTTTTCAGAAATCGCGTTCAACACGTGGAGGCCATCATCGCAACTACACGTCTTTAGCCGACAAGCGCAAAGTTCGGCGACGCTTTATCTGCTTTTCAGAAAACGCGTGCAGCTTTATCGAAGAGACGTCTTCAAAGATCGAAGAGTCGTCACTATTCCAAAAAGCCGGATTTGCGGGATCAAAATGTTTGTCGACAACGGTAAAAGAACAGTATCACCACTTGCTATTGAATTCCCTATATATGTCCACCTTCATTTTTTTTGGCAAGACAGAACTGAAGAAAATGCCCAACTCTTTCTCACCTTTGAAGGCGCACTCCCAGCAAAGCCTTTCGAAATACTCCATTCTTTTTTCTTCCCCAAAGATGATACCAGATGCCTGGAGTACAGATGACCCAGGAGGAAACAGCACCACAAATACATGTGCTGATTCATTCACCGCTTCTTCAAAAGCAAAGGTATCTCATATCATCAAGGGCAAAAGCAAAGGTATCTCATATCATGTTGTTTCCCTGTTTTTCCTTTGTCCTTGATATTACTTGCATGGCAAAGTGAAAGAAGCAATCAGCCGGCACTTGGAGTCTATCTGGACTCTATTCCCTGGTTGCTTACCTAGCTTTGCTGAGCTATCCTCTAACCCTCTTCAATACGAATTGGAGAGATTGAACAAAGAAACAGATAAAAGGAGGAAGCTCAAACCTTCGGGGGAGACCAAAGGAAGCCTGCTACCCAGTTCAAGAGTAGCACAAAGGAAAATCAACGATGGGAGTAGCGCAGTTCAAGAGTAAGCCTGTGGAATCACTCAAGATGAAGCCTCACTGCAATCACCAAGGAGAAGATGGAATTTACACTCCATAACCAGATTTGCATCTCTAAAACTCTTCTCTTTGTTAGATACATTCTGCCATGTTTAGTATGTTTAGTTGCTGTTTTATTTGTTTTCTTTTGTTTGGTGTGTTTTAAGCTTAAAACATTGAGGACAATGTTTGATTTAAGTGTGGGGGGGTAACTAAGTATGTTGATGCAAAATTTGTTGGATTTTATCACCCATAACTTCAAGTGTTGTTCCTTGCTGTTTTAAAATGTTTTTAAACTGTTTTAGTGTGTTTTGACTTAAAAATTCGAAAATCCCATAAAAATTTGAAAAATTGTTTTGAAAAACCCAAAAGAGTTGTTTTAAAGTTGTTTTTGTGTGTTTGTGTCGTAGGGTACCTTCCAACGCAATGATGAGGATTTGGTTTTTAATTGCATGATGGTTAAAGAAAGTTACAAACATGGAAGGACGTTTGATATACTCTTTGGTTTATGCTTGGTTGTCGTTATAGTTTACGAATTCACATGTAATCACAAATGATAAAAATTAGTTTTTGTAACATGCTTGAAGGAATGAACTTAAACAAACGCTACATCCCTGTGAGACTTGAGCTTAAACGTTATTTGGAGAGTTAACATCTGTGCATTAATGTTTTCTAAAGTCGTTGCATGATCTCATTATTCTTTGCTTGGTTACTACTTAGAAGGCGTTTCATCACTTAGTTCCAAATGCTAGAACTCATGCCCATTTCATTCAAAGCATGTCATTGATTTGCATACCACATATTCAAGATGAAGTTGTGTAGTGACCACCATCAAAGCCAAACAGCCATGTGCCCTTCACTCATTTTGTGTTTAAGTTTAACCCCGTTGAGCCGTGTTAGCCCATGTTCTTTGTTAACCCACATTATCCTCACCTAGCCTAGATTAGGACCATCCTTACCCTTGTTCTCGAAGCATATTAAGCAATGAATTCCTTTTGATTAATATGTTGCAGAAAATAAGTGTGGGGGAAGGATTATTGATGTGAGTTTATGTGCCATAGGCACGGCTAAAAAAGAGTCAAAAAAAAAAAAAAAAAGTTGAAAAGTATTGGTTGTTGAAGTAAGGGCCCAAAACAATGAATTAGGCCCTAAGAGTTGTTTGAGTTTCCCCTATTTGTCTAAAAGTTGATTTTTGCATTCTAAGGGAATTCTAGGTCTTAATTTCATTGCTTTACTTGCTATTGCTTAAAGAACTTTTGTTTATCCCTACCTTTCCTTGTTAGCCAACACCCCAAGCCCCGTTACAACCCTCTACTTCTATCTTGAGTGTTGTGCATTTCAATTGTGGAGTTTGAATTTGGTATGAGCATATGGTGTCACTGGTTCTCGCATCTAAGTAGTAGCATTCTATTCATGAGATCATATCTAAACATGCTTCTTAACTCTAGAAATTGCATTCGTTGTGAAACATATATGTGAGCATTCGTTTTCATATCTACATCAATCTTCTCACATATGACTAGTTTAGGGTGTGGAGTTAGAAAATCCGAGTGAAAATAGAGTGTATATCTTGTAAGGAATTGAGGGAATTCTCTAAGGCATGTTACTACATTCAAAGCATTGTTTTAATTGATTACTTGTGAACAAGTGAGTAGTGGCTTTAATTAAGTATGTGCTTGTGTAAAGAGGACTCAAATCTGTAGGGATAACGATCTTTAACATGTCATGTGCATTGGAAATCCCTGAGGCGAACATTGGAAGGTTTAGTTTTTGGTTTTGGTTAGTTTGTTTCGTTTTGTTTTCTTTCTTTTGTTTGTTTTGCTCGAGGACTAGCAAAAGCTAAGTGTGGGGGAATTTGATAGGAGCATATTCATGCGCCTTAGTTAGCTAGTTCTTATGCATTTTTGTTATGTTTTATTCGTTAAAGTAGTCTTTTAAGCTACTTTCATGTGTTTTCAGGTTTAAAGGACATATTACATGAAATGATGCAATTGGGAGCTTTTGGAGCAAAACTGAGCTGGAATGTGGTGTATGCAAATGGAGCACGAGGAATGAACGAGGTTGAAGGTCAAAGGAGCTTAAGAAATGAAGAAATGAAAGTGAAGAGCAAGGAAGTCGGAATTGGTAACCAAAGTTTCTAAAGTTGGAAGTTTCTATTCTTGGAGGTTTCCATTGTCGTGAGTTTCTATTCTTGGCTTTGGGCTTTTAGATGACCTAAACCCTAACTCTTTGTGGACCCTAAGCCTATGCCACACCTAAACCCTAACCTTAGCCCATTTTAGAGCCATTGCCGTGGGCTTTAGCCCAAGTCCTTTCCCTTGCCATGCAAGGGGGGGCATTTTAGGCCCAAATCCATGCATTAAGCCCTTCACCCTAATTCTTCCTCCTAATTAGTGCATCCCACCATTCCATTCCATAATTTCCATTAGTGCATCCCACCATTCCATTCCATAATTTCCATTAGTGCATCCCACCATTCCATTCACACTTAAATGCCCATTATCCCAATTTTTTTAGCTTTTAATTCCACACCATCCCATTATCCTTTACATCCACTAAACCATGCATCCACATTCACCTAAATAAACCCTAAATTTCATCCACTAAACCGTCCATCCACCATTCCATTACCATCCACACCTTTTCCCTTCCACCAAATACCTTAAACAATCATCCATTCACATCTCCAATCCTCCTATAAATACCCATTCATTCCATTCACCAAGGCATCTCATTTTTCCATTGTAATACACAAACACTTCCCCTTCTCCATCTTCTCCATTTCCACTCCATTCCACACTTCCATCCCCCCAACCAACCTATCCTTAAACCTTGTGCTACAACAACGAGGAAGAGAAGAGTGCCTAAACGTTCATACAATTCAAGTTTGAGTTGTTGGAATGTTTAGGTGTTTCTTTGATTTCAAAGTTTCATTTTAATTCTCTTTGTTTTGTACGTATAAGGAATGGAAGAGAAGAGTGCTTAAACGTTCATACAATTCAAGTTTTGAGTTGTTGGAATGTTTAGGTGTTTCTTTGATTTCAAAGGTATGAGGAACTAAACCCCCTTTAGCTAGGGGGTGATTCGAAACTATGTTTATATTTGCAATATGAATTGATTAACTTTCGTTGGAATTTCATAAGTTGTGGATTCAATTTGTTTAACCGTTTGATTGATAACTTATTTATGAATGTTTATTAAGAATGCGCGCTTAATTTTCATGCATAAATATGACGCTAGAATATAAGTGATTTTCACCTAATCGTTATGAACTTATATTCACAAGTAGTGGAGGTTGCTTATAAACAATCGTGTTAAATGAATTCTTGGCACGAGTTTCATGCTCATCATAGTAACGAATGCCTCGTCAACACTTATAGTTTTCATAATACTTAATGATCTTTGATTGTATCTTTATTGTGCTGTTCACGTAAAGGACTTTTGGAGAATGTTGTGAATTGCGTTGCGCAAACCCATCCAATTCATTAACTTAAGGAAAACTTGACGGTTAATTTAAGCGGACCTAATTAATCCGGAGTGTTGAGTTTCATAATTTATCGAAAGACCAACTGAGAATCAATCTTGTATGCAAGTATAACATGTGTGGAGAAGAACCCCTTAGCTAGCCTTCATTCCATTCATTCCATCACAAATTCATATTTACATTCCGCTTAGTTTGTTACTTTGTTTTGTTATTTCAATTTTCGTCAAATCAAAACTTTTTCCCCCCCCTTTTACTTTCTTGTTCTTTAGTGCTTAGAATCTGTTTAGTTTATGTTTTAAAGTATTTTGAATCAAGCCATAATCTTAAATTCGTCCAAAATTAGTTTTGAGTCTTTTGGTTTGTCTTTAGTTTTGCATTCTTTGAGTCTAGTTTAGTGTTTTATATTATTTTTACGTTCTTAAGTCAATTTAGAAGGTTTTAGCAAGCCCTCCTAATCCCCGGTCTAGAACGATCCCTCACTTATCCATTCTACTACAATTGTCAAACGAGGGTTTAATTTGAGTGTCAAGTAATTATCGCATCAAATTTTGGCGCCGTTGCCGGGGATTAGCAACTTTGCTAATCCTTTGTCTTTATGTTCATTTTTTTTATTTTTTGTTTTTCGTGCATTCTGATTTCAGATTCTTAGTTTGTTTGTTTTCTTGTTTTTCAGGTACTGTGTATGACTCGTAGCTCTCGGCCTATTATAGAGAACATCTCCGACTTTGACGGTGATTTTGAACGCACTTTGAGGAGAACGAGGAGTCAACAAGAGCCACCACAACCTGGGCTTAAAGAGGAAGAAGTAGGTATAGAAGAAAAGCCCACGGATCAGATTTTTGAAGAAGAACAAGCCATGGCAGCAGATAATAGAACCATCAAGGAGCTTTCGGCCTCGGGTTTGGATAATGCATTGCCTCTTTGTATCCAATACCCCACGGCTGCAGAGGGGACAACTGAGGTGTTTGAACTCAAATCCAGTTTGTTACACCATATTCCGAAGTTCCATGGCTTGTCTATGGAAGACCCCAACAAACACTTGAAGGAGTTCGAGGTGGTTTGTTCGAGCATGACCCCCGTCACTGTGGATGGGAGTATATTGAAGATGAAGGCCTTTCCCTTTTCACTTATGGACAAGGCCAAAGATTGGCTCTATGAACTAGCCCCGGGAACTGTGACTTCGTGGGAGAGTATGAAGCGTGCTTTCTTGGAGAAATTCTTCCCTACTTCGAGAGTGATTCTCCTACGGAAGAAAATTAGTGGTATTCAACAAAATCATGGTGAGACATTCCCGGCTTATCATGAGCGCTTCAAGGGCCTTGTAGCTTCATGTCCTCAACATCAAATGAAGGAGGAACTTCTCCTTCAATATTTCTATGAGGGCCTCCTTCCTATCGAACGTCAAATGCTTGATGCCTCAGCGGGAGGAGCATTGGTGGACAAAACACCAAGGGATGCCAAGATTCTCATAGCCAACCGAGCGCTCAACGCTGAACAATATGAAGGAGTGGGCCAAAGGGAAGCCCCACGACAACAAAGTGTAAATGAGGTGAGTGCTATTTCTGAAATTCAATCACAACTTGCTAATCTTACTTCTCTTGTTTCTCAGGTTGTGATTGGTCCAAAAGCACAAGAACACCAAGTTTGTGGCGTGTGCTCAATTCAAGGGCATCCATCTGACAAGTGCCCTCAACTAATTGAGAATGGTGGGTGGGAATCTGCCAATGCAATTGGTTTCCAAGGACAAAATCAAAACAACCCATATTCGAACACTTACAATGCCGGATGGAGGGACCATCCAAACTTCAAATGGAGGGAGCCACAACAAGCTGCCCAACAAGGAGGATTTAGGCCAAACCCCCCTGGTTTTTATTCCAAGCCGTATGCACCCCAACAATCCCAACAACCTTCGACATCATCTCATTCAGGTACGTCCTTGGAAAGTAATCAAGCTATGCAATTACTAACCTCTATTTCGCAGGGGTTGCAAAATCAAAACAACCGGATAGAAAATAACGAGAAGGAGATGATGGATATGAAGAAACAAATAGGGCAGATTTCTGAGTTCCTTGGACAGATTAGAGATAAAGGAAAGCTTCCTAGCTCAACCACAGTCAATCCAAAGGGAGGATTCGAATCCGCCAAGGCCATCACCCTAAGGGGTGGAAAAGAAGTTGGGACCGAGCCAAACAATTCCAAATCTGCCCAGGAAGTAGATGAAGAGACGACACAACCTAAGGAAGTGTCTAGCTCACCCACGGAAAGAGTGAAAAACCCAATGCCGCAGGCCCCCAATCACCCTAACTCGGCCAAATCAGGTAATTTAAGTTCAAATTCATGTACTTCACGTCCTAATCTGCCCAATGTACCTTTTCCTCGCAGGTTCATGTAAGAAAAAAAGGAAGAAAGCGAGAAGGACATTCTTGAAACGTTCCGGAAGGTGCAAGTGAACATACCGCTTCTCGATGCAATCAAACAGGTTCCAAAGTATGCTAAATTCCTCAAGGACCTATGCAATACAAAGAGAAGAAGGGCAAACAAAGAGGTAGTGAAGGTAAGCGAGAATGTGTCCGCTGTTTTGCAACGTAAACTACCTACCAAGTGCAAAGACCCCGGTAGTTTCACGATTCCTTGTTTGATTGGACATAATCGTTTTGAACATGCCATGCTTGATTTAGGTGCATCCATAAATGTCATGCCTTATTCCATTTATGCATCAATGAACCTTGGTGAGTTAAAACAAGATGGCGTTATAATTCAATTGGCCGATCGTTCTAACGCTTATCCCAAGGGAGTCCTTGAGGATGTTTTAGTGCAGGTCAATCACCTTATTTTCCCCGCAGATTTCTATGTTTTAGACATGGAGGATTCAAGCCATGCTCCATCATTGCCAATCTTGCTAGGCCGTCCCTTCATGAAAACAGCAAGAACAAAGATTGATGTGTATACGGGAACATTGACCATGGAGTTTGATGGGGACATTATTCATTTTAATCTTTCTAAAACCATTAAACATCCAATTGAGGACCATTCTTGTTTTGCTATTGATATTGTTGATTCTTTGGCACAGGTGCATTTGGATCAAATGAACGAAGATGCACTTGAGGTAGCCTTAGTCCACGGCATAGGAACAAGAAATAAGTGTGAGGGAGTCTTGGCAACCCACGGTATGCAATCTGACCATATTGCCGTACCCCCTTGTGATGAAGTACTTGAAATGGTCGCTGCCCTCGAGTCATTGCCCTTCCACTCTGGTAAGTCTCCAATCTCACTTTTAGATTCGGTTTTGACTAACAAGTTACTTCCATCAACTGAGCAGCCACCTACACTTGAGTTAAAGCCATTACCTAGTCACTTGAAGTATGTGTTCTTAGGCCAAGATCAAACGCTACCCGTCATCATTTCAAACTTAGTCACGGCTCAAGAAGAAGACAAGTTGATAAGGGTGTTAAAAGAGCACAAATCTGCCATTGGATGGACTTTGGCGGATATCAAAGGCATTAGTCCCACCACATGCATGCATCGCATCCTTTTGGAGGAGGAAGCCAAGCCATCTCGTGAAGCTCAACGTCGCCTTAATCCACCTATGATGGAAGTAGTGAAAAAGGAGGTTATAAAATTACTTGATTGTGGTGTTATATATCCTATTTCTGATAGTCGTTGGGTGTCACCTGTGCAGGTTGTTCCAAAAAAGTCTGGCGTCACAGTGGTGAAGAATGAAGAACAAGAGCTTGTCCCCACTCGTGTTGTGACTGGTTGGCATGTTTGCATTGATTACAGGAAGTTAAATGCCATGACAAGGAAGGATCACTTTCCATTACCATTCCTCGACCAAATGTTGGAAAGGTTAGCCGGTTATGAATTTTATTGCTTTCTTGATGGATATTCCGGATATAACCAGATTGTGATCGCTCCGGAGGACCAAGAGAAGACAACATTTACGTGCCCCTTTGGCACTTTTGCATATAGACGCATGCCATTTGGCTTGTGCAATGCTCCGGCGACGTTTCAACGATGCATGGTGAGTATATTCTCTGATTATGTGGAGAAGATTATTGAGATATTCATGGATGATTTTAGCGTGTTTGGCAATTCATTTGATCATTGCTTGAATAATCTGACTTTAATCTTGAAACGTTGTGTTGAAACGAATCTTGTACTTAATTGGGAAAAATGCCACTTCATGGTTAAGCAAGGTATTGTTCTAGGCCATATCATTTCCGAAAAAGGCATTGAAGTAGATAAATCTAAGGTAGACCTTGTTCGCCACTTACCCTCTCCAACTTCGGTTAGAGAGGTACGTTCGTTTCTTGGCCATGCAGGGTTCTATAGGCGTTTTATCAAGGACTTCTCCAAGATGTCCAACCCTCTTTGCCGATTGCTTCAAAAAGATGTGCCATTCAAGTTTGATGAAGAGTGTAATTCGGCATTTAACCAACTCAAGGAGAAGCTAGTCTCGGCCCCCATTATTGTACCTCCAGATTGGAGCCTTCCGTTCGAGCTCATGTGCGATGCATCCGACTATGCATTAGGAGCTGTTCTAGGACAAAGAAGAGACAAGCGGCCGCATGTCATATACTATGCCTCTCGGACTCTCAATGATGCCCAATTGAACTACTCCACGACTGAAAAAGAACTTCTAGCTGTGGTTTTTGCTTTAGATAAATTCCGTTCATATTTAATTGGTACTAAAGTAATCGTTTATTCTGATCATGCAGCTTTGAGGTACTTGCTCACGAAAAAGGAAGCAAAGCCGAGGCTTATCCGTTGGATTCTTCTTCTTCAAGAATTTGATATTGAAATCAAGGATAAGAAGGGAAGCGAGAATGTAGTGGCTGACCATTTAAGCCGAATGATCCACGAGGAGCATGAACATGCCGTACCTATCCCTGAAACTTTTCCCGATGAACAATTAATGTCTATCCAGGTAAGTGAGCCTTGGTACGCAGATTTGGTGAACTTTTTGGTGTCTAAACATACCCCTAGCACACTTAATAGGAATCAATGTGATAAGCTTAGAAAGGATGCTAGGTTTTATGTTTGGGATGACCCATACCTTTGGAAATTTTGTCCCGATCAGATTGTCCGACGTTGTGTGAATGAATCTGAGTTTCAATCTATTTTAACATTTTGTCATTCATATGCATGTGGGGGACATTTTGGCACCCAACGCACTGCCCTTAAAGTCTTAGAATGTGGGTTTTATTGGCCAACCATCTTTAGGGATGCTAGGACGTTTTGCCTTACATGTGATCGGTGTCAAAGAATGGGTAATATAAGTGCTAAGGATCAAATGCCACAAACCCCTATACTTTCTGTTGAAATATTTGATGTGTGGGGCATTGATTTTATGGGTCCTTTTCCTTCATCACATGGTTTTCTCTATATCTTGTTGGCGGTGGATTATGTTTCCAAATGGGTGGAAGCAAAAGCCACCCGTACTAACGATTCCAAGGTAGTTGCAGATTTTGTGAAGTCTAACATTTTTGCTAGGTTTGGAATGCCTCGAGTTCTTATAAGTGATGGAGGCTCACATTTCTGTAATCGTACAATTGAGGCCTTGCTCAAGAAGTACAACGTTACACATAGGGTGTCCACACCCTATCATCCTCAAACAAGCGGGCAAGCCGAGGTGTCGAATCGGGAGATAAAACAGATTCTTGAGAAGACAGTGGGTCCAACAAGAAAAGATTGGAGCTTAAGGCTAGAAGATGCATTGTGGGCTTATAGGACTGCCTACAAAACACCCATAGGAATGTCCCCCTTTCGGCTTGTTTATGGCAAACCATGTCACTTACCTGTGGAGTTGGAGCACAAGGCTCATTGGGCCGTGAGGAAGTTCAACATGGATGTGGATGCAGCGGGAATTCATCGTAAGCTTCAATTGAATGAACTTGAGGAGATACGGAATGAAGCTTATGAGAATGCTCGCCTTTACAAGCAAAAGACCAAAGCTTTCCATGACAACATGATCCGTGGGAAATCCTTCTCCATTGGGCAGAAAGTGCTATTGTTCAATTCCCGTTTACGTTTGTTTCCCAGTAAGTTACGTTCTAAGTGGATTGGACCGTTTGTTATTACTAATGTTTTTGTTCATGGTGCAGTCCAAATCCAAAGCTTGAAAACGGGACAGGAATTTAAGGTGAACGGGCATCGTTTGAAGGCCTATTATGAGAACTTTGTGGAGCACACCGTGGATGACACCCCCTTGGGTACCGTGGGCTCCAATTTGGAGTAAATGGATTCTTCGTCCGGCTGCAAGACGTAAAAGAAAGCGCTACTTGGGAGGCAACCCAATACAGTGAATAAAACTTGTTTATTGATTTCCGAGTGATTACAAAAAAAAAAAAAAAAAAAAAAAAAAAAAAAAAAAAAAAATTGGCAGAAAGATGGAGTCTTCACAAAGGTTGTGTACTTGAGGCCCCACTACGTGGCAACACTCTCGGAACAGGAGGTATCGGAGCGGAAGGTATCGGAGCGGAAGGCATCGGAGCGGGAGGCACCGAAGATAGATCATTCAAGGCCTCAAACCTTGGTGGAACGCTGGATGACCCAGGAAAGAGGTGCCTCTGGAAGAAAGCTGCAAACCGTTGACGGTCATCAAGCTCATCAAGCTTCCTCTTCATGCCTGTTGAATAATTGTTGGCAAGCACGTGCAAACTTCGGTTCTCGTACTTAAGCTGTTTGATCTCCTGCTTAAGACTCTCCACCTCCGCCATCAAGATTTCAACCTGTCGGGAGCGAGCAAGAAGGCGTTGGCCCATGTTGGACACAGAGCCAGTGCACTGAACACTCAGAGCCAGGGATTCTTGAACGGCCAACTCATCGGACCGTCCTGAAAGCAGCTGACTGTCTTTGGGAGTGAGGAGGTTCCGAGCCACTATCATAGCCGTTGTGGGATCCGTCATCACAGAGTCCTCATCTGTAAGAGGGCCATGGGAAGATAAGAAAGACGGGCACCATACCTTACCCTGACGAGACGCGACCGGATCACTGCTTAGACTCAAATCTAAGCAAAGGTTCGATGGGTTGGATGAGCTAGCCATTGTTCACGAAGTTAAAAGAGAAGGGGTGGACGGAGTAGATTTTCAAAAGGGCCGGAGACGAGTTTCAAGAATGGAAAATCTTCAGAGTGTGTAAGTTGGCGGTGATCGATAGCTCTATAAAAAGCCAAGGCAACGCGTCCACCAATTCAAAAAGCCTCGGCTTTTCAGAAATCGCGTTCAACACGTGGAGGCCATCATCGCAACTACACGTCTTTAGCCGACAAGCGCAAAGTTCGGCGACGCTTTATCTGCTTTTCAGAAAACGCGTGCAGCTTTATCGAAGAGACGTCTTCAAAGATCGAAGAGTCGTCACTATTCCAAAAAGCCGGATTTGCGGGATCAAAATGTTTGTCGACAACGGTAAAAGAACAGTATCACCACTTGCTATTGAATTCCCTATATATGTCCACCTTCATTTTTTTTGGCAAGACAGAACTGAAGAAAATGCCCAACTCTTTCTCACCTTTGAAGGCGCACTCCCAGCAAAGCCTTTCGAAATACTCCATTCTTTTTTCTTCCCCAAAGATGATACCAGATGCCTGGAGTACAGATGACCCAGGAGGAAACAGCACCACAAATACATGTGCTGATTCATTCACCGCTTCTTCAAAAGCAAAGGTATCTCATATCATCAAGGGCAAAAGCAAAGGTATCTCATATCATGTTGTTTCCCTGTTTTTCCTTTGTCCTTGATATTACTTGCATGGCAAAGTGAAAGAAGCAATCAGCCGGCACTTGGAGTCTATCTGGACTCTATTCCCTGGTTGCTTACCTAGCTTTGCTGAGCTATCCTCTAACCCTCTTCAATACGAATTGGAGAGATTGAACAAAGAAACAGATAAAAGGAGGAAGCTCAAACCTTCGGGGGAGACCAAAGGAAGCCTGCTACCCAGTTCAAGAGTAGCACAAAGGAAAATCAACGATGGGAGTAGCGCAGTTCAAGAGTAAGCCTGTGGAATCACTCAAGATGAAGCCTCACTGCAATCACCAAGGAGAAGATGGAATTTACACTCCATAACCAGATTTGCATCTCTAAAACTCTTCTCTTTGTTAGATACATTCTGCCATGTTTAGTATGTTTAGTTGCTGTTTTATTTGTTTTCTTTTGTTTGGTGTGTTTTAAGCTTAAAACATTGAGGACAATGTTTGATTTAAGTGTGGGGGGGTAACTAAGTATGTTGATGCAAAATTTGTTGGATTTTATCACCCATAACTTCAAGTGTTGTTCCTTGCTGTTTTAAAATGTTTTTAAACTGTTTTAGTGTGTTTTGACTTAAAAATTCGAAAATCCCATAAAAATTTGAAAAATTGTTTTGAAAAACCCAAAAGAGTTGTTTTAAAGTTGTTTTTGTGTGTTTGTGTCGTAGGGTACCTTCCAACGCAATGATGAGGATTTGGTTTTTAATTGCATGATGGTTAAAGAAAGTTACAAACATGGAAGGACGTTTGATATACTCTTTGGTTTATGCTTGGTTGTCGTTATAGTTTACGAATTCACATGTAATCACAAATGATAAAAATTAGTTTTTGTAACATGCTTGAAGGAATGAACTTAAACAAACGCTACATCCCTGTGAGACTTGAGCTTAAACGTTATTTGGAGAGTTAACATCTGTGCATTAATGTTTTCTAAAGTCGTTGCATGATCTCATTATTCTTTGCTTGGTTACTACTTAGAAGGCGTTTCATCACTTAGTTCCAAATGCTAGAACTCATGCCCATTTCATTCAAAGCATGTCATTGATTTGCATACCACATATTCAAGATGAAGTTGTGTAGTGACCACCATCAAAGCCAAACAGCCATGTGCCCTTCACTCATTTTGTGTTTAAGTTTAACCCCGTTGAGCCGTGTTAGCCCATGTTCTTTGTTAACCCACATTATCCTCACCTAGCCTAGATTAGGACCATCCTTACCCTTGTTCTCGAAGCATATTAAGCAATGAATTCCTTTTGATTAATATGTTGCAGAAAATAAGTGTGGGGGAAGGATTATTGATGTGAGTTTATGTGCCATAGGCACGGCTAAAAAAGAGTCAAAAAAAAAAAAAAAAGTTGAAAAGTATTGGTTGTTGAAGTAAGGGCCCAAAACAATGAATTAGGCCCTAAGAGTTGTTTGAGTTTCCCCTATTTGTCTAAAAGTTGATTTTTGCATTCTAAGGGAATTCTAGGTCTTAATTTCATTGCTTTACTTGCTATTGCTTAAAGAACTTTTGTTTATCCCTACCTTTCCTTGTTAGCCAACACCCCAAGCCCCGTTACAACCCTCTACTTCTATCTTGAGTGTTGTGCATTTCAATTGTGGAGTTTGAATTTGGTATGAGCATATGGTGTCACTGGTTCTCGCATCTAAGTAGTAGCATTCTATTCATGAGATCATATCTAAACATGCTTCTTAACTCTAGAAATTGCATTCGTTGTGAAACATATATGTGAGCATTCGTTTTCATATCTACATCAATCTTCTCACATATGACTAGTTTAGGGTGTGGAGTTAGAAAATCCGAGTGAAAATAGAGTGTATATCTTGTAAGGAATTGAGGGAATTCTCTAAGGCATGTTACTACATTCAAAGCATTGTTTTAATTGATTACTTGTGAACAAGTGAGTAGTGGCTTTAATTAAGTATGTGCTTGTGTAAAGAGGACTCAAATCTGTAGGGATAACGATCTTTAACATGTCATGTGCATTGGAAATCCCTGAGGCGAACATTGGAAGGTTTAGTTTTTGGTTTTGGTTAGTTTGTTTCGTTTTGTTTTCTTTCTTTTGTTTGTTTTGCTCGAGGACTAGCAAAAGCTAAGTGTGGGGGAATTTGATAGGAGCATATTCATGCGCCTTAGTTAGCTAGTTCTTATGCATTTTTGTTATGTTTTATTCGTTAAAGTAGTCTTTTAAGCTACTTTCATGTGTTTTCAGGTTTAAAGGACATATTACATGAAATGATGCAATTGGGAGCTTTTGGAGCAAAACTGAGCTGGAATGTGGTGTATGCAAATGGAGCACGAGGAATGAACGAGGTTGAAGGTCAAAGGAGCTTAAGAAATGAAGAAATGAAAGTGAAGAGCAAGGAAGTCGGAATTGGTAACCAAAGTTTCTAAAGTTGGAAGTTTCTATTCTTGGAGGTTTCCATTGTCGTGAGTTTCTATTCTTGGCTTTGGGCTTTTAGATGACCTAAACCCTAACTCTTTGTGGACCCTAAGCCTATGCCACACCTAAACCCTAACCTTAGCCCATTTTAGAGCCATTGCCGTGGGCTTTAGCCCAAGTCCTTTCCCTTGCCATGCAAGGGGGGGCATTTTAGGCCCAAATCCATGCATTAAGCCCTTCACCCTAATTCTTCCTCCTAATTAGTGCATCCCACCATTCCATTCCATAATTTCCATTAGTGCATCCCACCATTCCATTCCATAATTTCCATTAGTGCATCCCACCATTCCATTCACACTTAAATGCCCATTATCCCAATTTTTTTAGCTTTTAATTCCACACCATCCCATTATCCTTTACATCCACTAAACCATGCATCCACATTCACCTAAATAAACCCTAAATTTCATCCACTAAACCGTCCATCCACCATTCCATTACCATCCACACCTTTTCCCTTCCACCAAATACCTTAAACAATCATCCATTCACATCTCCAATCCTCCTATAAATACCCATTCATTCCATTCACCAAGGCATCTCATTTTTCCATTGTAATACACAAACACTTCCCCTTCTCCATCTTCTCCATTTCCACTCCATTCCACACTTCCATCCCCCCAACCAACCTATCCTTAAACCTTGTGCTACAACAACGAGGAAGAGAAGAGTGCCTAAACGTTCATACAATTCAAGTTTGAGTTGTTGGAATGTTTAGGTGTTTCTTTGATTTCAAAGTTTCATTTTAATTCTCTTTGTTTTGTACGTATAAGGAATGGAAGAGAAGAGTGCTTAAACGTTCATACAATTCAAGTTTTGAGTTGTTGGAATGTTTAGGTGTTTCTTTGATTTCAAAGGTATGAGGAACTAAACCCCCTTTAGCTAGGGGGTGATTCGAAACTATGTTTATATTTGCAATATGAATTGATTAACTTTCGTTGGAATTTCATAAGTTGTGGATTCAATTTGTTTAACCGTTTGATTGATAACTTATTTATGAATGTTTATTAAGAATGCGCGCTTAATTTTCATGCATAAATATGACGCTAGAATATAAGTGATTTTCACCTAATCGTTATGAACTTATATTCACAAGTAGTGGAGGTTGCTTATAAACAATCGTGTTAAATGAATTCTTGGCACGAGTTTCATGCTCATCATAGTAACGAATGCCTCGTCAACACTTATAGTTTTCATAATACTTAATGATCTTTGATTGTATCTTTATTGTGCTGTTCACGTAAAGGACTTTTGGAGAATGTTGTGAATTGCGTTGCGCAAACCCATCCAATTCATTAACTTAAGGAAAACTTGACGGTTAATTTAAGCGGACCTAATTAATCCGGAGTGTTGAGTTTCATAATTTATCGAAAGACCAACTGAGAATCAATCTTGTATGCAAGTATAACATGTGTGGAGAAGAACCCCTTAGCTAGCCTTCATTCCATTCATTCCATCACAAATTCATATTTACATTCCGCTTAGTTTGTTACTTTGTTTTGTTATTTCAATTTTCGTCAAATCAAAACTTTTCCCCCCCCCCTTTTACTTTCTTGTTCTTTAGTGCTTAGAATCTGTTTAGTTTATGTTTTAAAGTATTTTGAATCAAGCCATAATCTTAAATTCGTCCAAAATTAGTTTTGAGTCTTTTGGTTTGTCTTTAGTTTTGCATTCTTTGAGTCTAGTTTAGTGTTTTATATTATTTTTACGTTCTTAAGTCAATTTAGAAGGTTTTAGCAAGCCCTCCTAATCCCCGGTCTAGAACGATCCCTCACTTATCCATTCTACAACAATTGTCAAACGAGGGTTTAATTTGAGTGTCAAGTAATTATCGCATCAAGTAGGAAGGTGGAAATGCATGTGAATGCATGTGAGTGCATGTGTGTGTGAATGGGTGTTTCTTGATGGTTTTGGGGTTGTGATGCATGTGAATGCATGTGGCTAAGGCTTGTTGATTGGGCTAGAGGTTTTGCATGGCTCAAAGGATTGTTTGATTGGGCTAGGCCCTTTGTTTTATGTCCAAAGTGCATACAAGGCTTTCAAATTCGTCCAACACTTTGGCTCCAAAAATATGCTATCCATTCCAAGCCCAATTTTGCTCCAAAATGCTCCAAAATGCATCCTTTTGCTTCCTTAGCCATATGAACCTAAAAACACACGAAAATGGCTTAAACTACTAAAACAACTATGAATTAACAACATAGATGCACGAAAACAAGCTAAGTAAGTCGCCTAAATATGCTCCTATCAAAATCAACACACTAAGTCACCATTAAATCAGAGAATGAAACAAGAAATAGGTGGACAAACTGAGCATTCTAACTTAATTACATGACAAACTTTGCAAGGTTACATCGAATCCCTAGAGGAAGATTAGTTACACTTCATGTTTACAAAGGTTTAACATAAAAATAAATAACATGAGTGAACATAAGATTAAGAAGGAGAAACCCTTGAAGCAAAACTGATGTTGAAGTCCTTGAAGAGTTCCTTGGTGTTGCTTCTCCAAATGTGGTGCGGATGAAGGTAGAATGGTTATGTTTGAATGGTTTCTGCCCTTGGGACAGAAATGGACAGAGAATGGAGTGAAATGGGTAGAGAATGGAGGGGAAATGGAGTGGCTATCTGTGTGTATAATGGACTGAATCAAGAACAAGAATGCGGAACCCCCTATGTGTGAAGTGAGACTTGTTTTGTAGAAAGGAATGTGGCTCCCCCATTCAGATTGGATCTTGAATATATTTAACTCAGATGGCAGTGCATAATTCAGCAGGAATGATGGGTTTCTGAGGTGGTGGACGCACGGCCCTTAGGGAAATATGCATGCTTTTGGCTATTTTAGTTGAATCATGCATGTGTAGTGGCTGCAAAGCTGAATTGACAGCCTGGAAAGAGTAACAAACTGCACGGCATAGACAAGGAGAAGCTGGAATCACATGGAATGATGGGATGAATGCATTTCTAGATTAATGGATGCAAGGAATGGACATGATCTGCAGGTATATGATTTATTTAATCAAGGATGCATGTGCCCTTGCTGCAACAAGTGAGTGGAATCTGCAAAGGTGAAATAAACCACCAGAAATTGTTTGTACAAATCTGGAAAGGGGAAGAAAACACACGGCTTGAACAAGGAATGAGTGATTTTCTGGAATAATGGGTGAATAATAAAAGGGAAATGTGCAAGCATGTGGATTTCTGCAAAGATGAAACATGAGAAAGATAATGGAATGCACGGAATGGAGGTGAGCATGCATGTGAATGCATGCTTTGGTGTTTAGAAATGCATAATCTGACTTGGAACCACATGGGATTTGCATGACATGATTGTGTTTGTTGGTGGAAATATGGCTTAATGTTTTAGGCTAGGGAGTACACGGCACAAGCCATGTGGAATAACAAGAAATCCGCATGTTTTTGCCTTGTTTAGAACCACCCAATGTGACTCTAATGCACCACTTTCCTAATCACATCTTCTCTTGAACTTCAGCAGCCACATTAGTCCTAGATTCCTCATATTTGGACTTCAAATTAATTCCCAAGAACCCTTTCCACGTTTTGAAGTAATGCTCAGCTACCAAAAGGAATGTTTTTACTTTATTTGCCTTCTCATTGATGCAAATTCACCCTTGGCTGCACACTAACACCAAATAATGTAAAATGCAACTAGTTTAATCCAAAACAATCACAAAGACACCAAATAAGGAAGATATAAATGCATGCAAAATGTGACTTATCAAATACCCCCAAACCTGGTTTTTGCTAGTCCTCGAGCAAACTTAAAACTAAAACACACAAAACACAAACATCTAACTAAACCACTTTCGCTGGCTAAACGATTGCACTGAGCATGTGCAACAAGCCTTTGAAACCCTAGGTGTCCCTAGTTGGAGGAGTTGTGTCTCCTGAGGGTTTACGGTGATGACACCCACAAACATCTACAAACACTGCAAACAATTTGGTTAATACATGCTTTAAACAAACTAATAAGAACCAATGAAGATTTTGTCATTCATTCAACTCAAAAGTTTGCCACTTCAAAGAATCGTATCAATTGTAACGTATAAAGATATTTCTCCATGTCTTACAACTTCAAGGTCACCATACCCAAATGCTTAAGATAGAATTCGCCTCAACTCTACTCCTCACAGTTTCCACTCAAGTTTTCACTCAGATCTTAAGGTTTAGTCTCTCAACAACATATATGAGTGAAATTATGTAAAGGAAATCAAAATTCTCACATATGAAATCTGAAATGGAAGCACAGTTTCTGAGTAGATCTCATGAAATGAATCAAATGCTAAGAATATAGATAACACACACTTACCATCACCCATGAATACATCCTCAATGATCAGCTAGGTCTTTCTCAAGGTTGTAATGCAAGGCTTAGGGTATAGGTTATGAAAGACTTGATATGAAATGCTAGAGTTTGGGGCATACCAAGGTATCTTTGAGGCTCTTCACTGGCATTTGTCTTCTTTTGTTTTTGGCGTCCAGGTCCTATGCTTTATAATGAGGCGATTTGGAATTTGTCTCCACTTTGATCCTCTCTTTTTTTTTTTTTTAGATACATTTTCAACATAGGTGCCCTTGGTACACGCCACAATCTTGCTCTATAACACAATCTGCTCTTAGTCTTCATCACATTGGTATTCCCCAAACTATAAGGTATGGTTTGTAATGGGCTAGAATGGGTAGATTATGGTGTGGGTGATGAAAGAGTTAGGCTAAAGTGTTTGGCTGCAACAAGGGTAAATGGAGCACACAAATGGGTAGGATTTAAGCCTTTTAGTAGTTAAACATGCATAGCCTAACCTCATCTCATTGAGTTCATTCACAAATGATACTAAACACATGGTATCTGCAAAGGAGAATGATTCTTAGTATCCAAACAAAATAGAAGTAATGAGATCATTTAAAGTGAAATTGAAAGAAAAAGATAGGAGTAGAAACACTTTAAACCCTCTCAAAGAAGTAATTAGGCTCAAAATAACTCACTAGGGTAGTCTCCACTATTCTTCTTCCAGAATTTGAGTATGGTACCTCCATGATCATAATTTCAAGAGTTAAAGCTTTATACATGACAATAAGATACAACACTTTTTCATAGCAACCCAATCGTTTGTTTTCAAACATAACCCTCATATACATTTGATGCGAGATTTATATGCACACAAATTAAACCCTCTTTTTGACAATTGTAGTATAGATATAAGTAGGGATCGTTCTTAACCGGGGATTAGGAGGGATTGCAAATCACTTGGAAACTGACTCAAAAACGTAAAATAAAGTTTAAAACACTAAACTAAACTCAAAGAATGCGAAACTAAACGCTTAAAACACTAAAACAAACCAAAAGACTCAAACATCACCCAAAACACTCAAAACTGCCTTAAAATCACTTTCTGGGCAGTTTTGAGCACTTTGGTGAATTTGGACGAATTTGTGTAACAAATTGAATCAAAACACTTATAAACACAAACTAAGACACTTTCTAACTAATTTGGACAATACAAAGACTCAAAGGACTCAAAACAAGTTCAAAAGACTCAAAACTGCCTAAAAACACTAACTAGGCAGTTTCTGACCTTAAACACAAATTTGGACGAATTTAAGATTATAGGTTGATTCAAAACACTTTAAAACACAAATTAAACAGATTCTAAACACTATAGAACAAGAAAGTAAAGGGGGGTTTTGTTTTGACGAAAATTGAAATAACAAAACAAAGTAACAAACTAGGTAGATTGTAAAACGAATTCCTTGAAAACAAGATGATGGATGGATTAGCTAAGGGGTTCATCTCCACACATGTTACACTTGCATAATAAAAAGATTTCCAATTGCATTTCAATAAACCATGAATTCTCAACGCCCCGGGTTAATTAGGTCCGCTTAAATTAACCGTCAAGTTTTCCTTAAGTTAATGAATTGGATGATTGCATACGACAACCCAAAGCATTCCTCACAAGTTCCCTACATGAATTGCATAATAGAGATACAAGCAAGAATCATTAAGCATCATGAAAACTATAAGTGTTGACGAGACATTCGTTACTATGATTGCATGAAACTTATGCCAAGAATTTGTTTAACGCGATTGTTTATAAGCAACCTCCACTACTTGTGAATATAAGTTCATAACTATTACGTGAAACTCACTTATATTCTAGCGTCATATTCATGCATGAAAATTAAGTGTGCACTCTCAATAAACATACATAAGTAAGTTATCAATCAAATAGTTAAACAAATTGAATCCACAACTTATGAAACGCAATTAGAAGTAATCAAATCAAAATGCAAGCATAAACATATATTTCGAATCCCCCCCTAGCCAAGGGGGGGTTTAGTTCCTCATGATACAAAACAAAGAGTATTGAAATTAAACATTGAAATCAAAGAAACACCTAAACATTCCAACAACTCAAACTTGAATTGTACGAACGTTTAGGCCCTCTTATCTTCCTCTTCGTTGTAGCACAAGGTCTAAGGATAGGTTTGGAGGGATGGGGAGTTATGGATGGTGTAGAATGATGTGTTTAGGATAGGGATGGATGTAGGGGACCTCAAGGCTTCTTTTTGGGCAGAAAATATGAAGAATGGTGAAGTATGGATGTGTTATAGAGAGGGGATGAATTTCTGGCATGAATGGTGAATGAATTGTGTATGGAAGAATGACATGAATTGAATGAATGCAATGCATGGTTTTATAGGGAGAGAAGGGATGGGAGAACATGTGAATGGCAGCTAGGAATGATTAAAGAAGGGAATGCATGTGTAATGACAACTAGATTGGTTGGTGGAAATCTGAAAATGGATGGGAGAGGGAACATGACAGCTAGGTAAAGTGAATGTGGCTACATGTTTGAATGATTAAATGATGCATGTGGGTTGGAAATGCATGTGCAATGATTCTTTGGTGCTGAAAATGCATGTGTAAGCATGTGTTGGCTGAATTAAAGAATGTGAGGGAATGATGAAAGGGGAAACATGACAGCTAGGTTGAATTATGAAGAGTGAATGCATATGGCTGATTTATGTGAATGATTATGGGTGATTATGATATGTGATAAGTGGTGATGATAAGTGTATGATATGTGATTATGATAAGTGATAAGTGGTGATGATAAGTGTATGATATGTGATTATGATAAGTGATAAGTGGTGATGATAAGTGATAGGAGCATATTTAGGCGACTTACTTAGCTTGTTTTCGTGCATCTATGTTGGTAATTCATAGTTATTTTAGTCCTTTATGCTTATTTTGTGTGTTTTCAGGTTCTAAGGGCTTAGGGAGCAAGAAAGTGCATTTTGAGGCTATTTGGGGCACTTTTGGGCATGGATTGGATAGCTTAATCATGGAGCAAAGAGGATGGACGAAATTGAAGCCTTGTATGCTCTTTGGGGACATCAAACAAAGGGCCTAGCCCAATCAAACAAATCCTTTGAGCCATGGAAAACCTCTAGCCCAATCAAACATATTATGCCATGCAAACCAACCTATTTTAGGCCCATTCTATGTACTTAAACCCTAGCCCTTTAAACTAGTCCATTTATCACTTATCACTTCCATTCACTTATCACTCACCACATATCATTCATTTATCACTTATCAAACCTTTCACTTATCACTTCCATTCACTTATCACTTATCATTTCCATTCACTTATCACTCACCACATATCATTCATTTATCACTTATCATACTCATAATCATCTACACATTTCAAACATATGCATTTCATCTCACATGCACACCCACCTCTTTCCAAACTAATTCACATGCATACCTATTCTTTAAATCAACACATGCATTCACACACATGCACATCATTCACTCACATTTCCACCATTCATTCTTTATTCCACAAACAAGTCACATGCATTTCCACCTTCCTACTTCATCATTTCACCACATTCTCCCTCTTTAACTCATTTCATTATTCATTCACTTTGCATTCATTCAATTACACCCCACATGCACCCTTTATTCTTCATCATTGCAACCATGGCACATTTACACCAACAAAACAACTCCCATGCCATGGCCTACTCATATTCCCATTTCCTTTCCAACATCTCACATGCATTTCCACCAATCCTCATCCATTTCCATAATTCCCCAACACTTCCATCCCCCCAACCAACCTATCCTTAAACCTTGTGCTACAACAACGAGGAAGAGAAGAGTGCCTAAACGTTCATACAATTCAAGTTTTGAGTTGTTGGAATGTTTAGGTGTTTCTTTGATTTCAAAGTTTCATTTTAATTCTCTTTGTTTTGTACGTATGAGAAATGGAAGAAAAGAGTGCTTAAACGTTCATACAATTCAAAGTTTTGAGTTGTTGGAATGTTTAGGTGTTTCTTTGATTTCAAAGTTATGAGGAACTAAACCCCCTTTAGCTAGGGGGTAATTCGAAACTATGTTTATGTTTGTAATATGATTTGATTACTTTTAATTACGTTTCATAAGTTGTGAATTCAATTTGTTTAACTGTTTGATTGATAACCTATTTATGTATGTTTATTAAGAATGAACGCTTAATTTTCATGCATGAATTTGACGCTAGAATATAAGTGAGTTTCACGTAATAGTTATGAACTTATATTCACAAGTAGTGGAGGTTGCTTATAAACAATCGTGTTAAACATATTCTTGGCATAAGTTTCATGCAATCATAGTAACGAATGCCTCGTCAACACTTATAGTTTTCATGATGCTTAATGATTCTTGCTTGTATCTCTATTATGCAATTCATGTAGGGAACTTGTGAGGAATGCTTTGGATTGTCGTATGCAATCATCCAATTCATTAACTTAAGGAAAACTTGACGGTTAATTTAAGCGGACCTAATTAACCCGGGGCATTGAGAATTCATGGTTTATTGAAAAGCAATTAGACATCGTTTTGTATGCAAGTATAACATATGTGGAGATGAACCCCTTAGCTAGCTTCCCATCCATTCATTTTCGTCAAATCCATATTTACAATTTGTTTTATTTCCAAGTTTCCATTTTTAGTTTAAAGTCGTCCAAATCCAATCCCCCTTTACTTTATTGTTCAATTTAGTTAGAAATCAATTTAGTTCGTGTTTTTAAAGCATTTTGAGTCTTTTGGTTTGTCTTAGTGTTTTAACGTTTAGTTTCACATTCTTTGAGTCTAGTTTAGTGTTTTATCTTGTTTTTACGTTTTTGAGTCAGTTTCCAAGGTTTTAGCAATCCCTCCTAATCCCCGGTCCAGAACGATCCCTACTTATACTTATACTACAATTGACAAAAAGAGGGTTTAATTTGTGTGCGTATAAATCTCGCATCAATAAGTAATGATTTATGATAAGTGATAAGTGGTGATGATAAATAATGATATGTGATTATGATAAGTGATAAGTGGTGATGATAAGTAATGATATGTGGGAGTGTGGCTGAAATGAAGGAGTGGAATGTTGGAATGTTATGCACGGCTAAGGATATAGGAAAGGTTTAAATGTCCTAAAACTAAAGGGAACAAGGTTCCAACACTTTGGTCTTCAATTAGGTCTTCAATTTCGTCCAACACTTTGGCTCCAAGCATAGGCTATCCATCCTTAGCCCAAAAGTGCTCCAAAAGTCTCCAAAATGCATCTTTTTGCTCCTTTAGCCCTTTGGACCTACAAACACACGAAAATAGCTTAAAGTACTAAAATAACTAAAGAAACATAACATAAATGCACGAGAACAAGCCATTTAAGTCGCATGAATATGCTCCTATCAACATTCATATTAGTAAGCAAAACACACTTAACTAACACAAACCCACACAAATTGAACAAAATGAAAGCAAAACACTCTTAACCAAACTAACACATAAAACAAATACAAACACAAACTTTCCATCCCACACCCCCAAACCTAACCTAAGCATTGTCCTCGATGCTTAAAATTGTATGCAAAGTAAATAGGCAAAGAATATGGAATGGAAATAACATAAACACAAAATAAAGAAAGAACACAAACCACACTAGGTTGCCTCCTAGCAAGCGCTTTATTTAATGTCTAGGCAAGACATGGTAGCTTGTTCATGGTGTTGTAAACTCAAGAAAATCTACAACTTGATACACTGGCTCCTCCTCTACTTTCTCCAAATATGGTTTCAATCGCTGCCGATTGACTTTAAAAGAGGTGCCATTCTTCATGTTCTCTATCTCCACAGCTCCATGGGGAAATGTTTGCAGTACTTTGAATGGTCCCACCCACCTAGACTTCAGTTTTCCTGGAAAAAGTCTCAAACGTGAGTCATACAAAAGTACTTTCATACCTTGGTGAAATTCCTTCCTTAGGATGGCCTTGTCATGATAGAGCTTAGTCCGTTCCTTGTAGATTTTGGCATTCTCATATGCCTCATTTCTAAGTTCTTCCAACTCATTAAGTTGGAGCTTCCTTGCTATTCCAGCATCCTTGTAATCAAAGTTGAACTTCTTGATGGCCCAATATGCACGGTGTTCAAGCTCCATTGGCAAATGACAAGCTTTCCCAAACACAAGGCGATAAGGACTCATGCCAATGGGGGTCTTGTATGCTGTTCTATATGCCCATAGTGCATCATTCAACCTTAGTGACCAATCCTTCCTTGTAGGGCTCACAGTCTTCATCAAGATGTTCTTGATCTCCCTGTTGCTAATCTCCACTTGTCCTGAGGTTTGAGGATGGTATGGGGTTGCCACTTTGTGGTTGATGTTGTACTTCTTCATCAAGGATTCAAAGGGTTTGTTGCAGAAATGGCTACCACCATCACTAATAATAGCTCTTGGAGTTCCAAACCTACAAAAAATCACATCTTTAAGAAAATTCAACACAACCTTATGATCATTAGTTCTTGTAGCAATGGCTTCAACCCATTTGGATACGTAATCCACTGCCACTAATATGTATAAGTAGCCAAAAGAGGATGGAAATGGTCCCATAAAATCTATTCCCCAAACATCAAAGAGCTGCACCACCAAAATGTTGTTCAATGGCATTTCATTTCTTCGGCTAATGTTCCCCATTTTCTGGCACCTATCACACTTAGAACAAAAGTCAAAAGCATCTTTGAATAAAGTGGGCCAAAAGAAACCAGATTGTAAAACCTTTAGAGATGTCTTTTTGGCACCAAAATGTCCTCCACATGCCAATGTATGGCTGAATGTTAAAATGCTTTGTTGCTCACTCTCTGGGACACATCTCCTAATGATTTGGTCAGGGCAATATTTAAACAAATATGGTTCGTCCCAAACATAGTGCTTTACCATGGCCAGGAACTTCTTTCTTTCCTGAAAAGAAAGGTCATTTCTCATTACACCACAAGCCAGATAATTAACAAAATCAGCATACCATGGTTCTTGTTCTTGAACAACAAGGAGTTGTTCATCTGGAAATGATTCATTTAGAGGCAAGGGTTGCCCCACTCCATGGTTTTCATTAAGTCTGGACAAATGGTCAGCCACAACATTATCACTGCCCTTCTTATCTCGAATTTCTAAGTCAAACTCTTGTAGTAAGAGTATCCATCTAATCAAGCGTGGTTTAGCATCCTTCTTTGTCATCAAGTACCTAAGGGCTGCATGATCAGAAAACACAATAACTTTAGATCCCACAAGATATGACCTAAACTTTTCCAAGGCAAAAACAACAGCAAGCAACTCCTTTTCAGTTGTGGAATAGTTAAGTTGAGCATCATGCAGAGTCCGGCTTGCATAGTAGATCACATGTGGACGCTTGTTCACCCTTTGCCCTAAAACTGCACCAACAGCATAGTCAGAGGTATCACACATTAATTCAAATGGTAAAGACCAATCTGGTGCCATAATAATAGGGGCCGAGGTTAGTTCATTTTTCAAAGTATTGAATGCATCCATACAAGCCTTATCAAAATGAAATGCAACATCTTTAGCTAACAAATTGCATAATGGACGAGTGATCATTGAAAAGTTCTTAATGAAACGACGATAAAAACCCGCATGACCCAAAAAACTTCTTACTCCCTTCACAGTGGTGGGGGCTACCATATTGGTGATGACGTCAATTTTGGCTTTGTCTACCTCCTTTCCTTTGCTAGAGATTACATGCCCCAACACAATTCCTTGTTTCACCATAAATTGGCACTTTTCCCAATTGAGAACCAAATTTGTTTCCTGACATCTTTGAAGTACTAAAGATAGATGATTAAGACATTCATCAAAAGAGGAACCAAACACTGAGAAGTCATCCATAAATACCTCAATGAACCTTTCTACCATGTCAGAAAAGATGGCCAACATGCATCTTTGGAATGTTGCTGGAGCATTGCAAAGTCCAAAAGGCATTCTCCTATATGCAAATGTGCCAAAGGGGCAAGTAAAGGTTGTTTTCTCTTGATCCTCCGGAGTGATTGCAATTTGATTGTAACCTGAGTAACCGTCCAGAAAACAATAATGTGAGCACCCTGCCAATCTCTCAAGCATTTGATCTATGAAAGGCATAGGAAAGTAATCTTTTCTAGTGCTAAAATTCAACTTCCTGTAATCGGTGCAAACACGCCAACTAGCTGTGGGCTTTGTGGGCACAAGCTCATTGTTTTCATTCCTCATCACAGTGATTCCCACTTCTTAGGTACCACTTGAATGGCACTCACCCATTTGCTATCAGAAATGGGATATATGATCCCCACATCTAACAGTTTCAACACTTCATTCCTAACAACTTCCTTCATGTGTGCGTTAAGTCTTCTTTGTGGCTCACGGGTTGACTTTGCCCCTTCCTCCAAAAGAATCCTATGCATGCACATGGTAGGGCTTATTCCCTTGATATCTGCAATAGACCAACCAAACACTGATTTGAACTCTTTTAACACCCTAATTAGTTTATCTTCTTCATTTGGGGTGAGATCAGAAGCTATGATAATTGGAAGAGTTTCAAATTCAGCTAGATATGCATATTTTAGATGTGGTGGAAGTGGTTTAAGTTCAAGTTTTGGTGCCTTAACAGTAGAAGGAGTTAAATGTGACATTGATGATTCTAAAGGCTTTAACAGAGGTGAAACATTTAAAGGATACAATGCTAATGCTTCCAAAGCAGCTACTTCTTCCATGAGTGCATCTTCTTCATCAAACTCATCTTGAGATTGACTCAAAACAGTTTGTAATGGTTCATTCGATTGTGCCTGCAAGAACATAGAGAATACAAGTGAATCAAGCACATCAATGGCATAACAATCAAGAGATGAAGAAGGATGAGCAAGAGATTCAAACACTTTGAATTGAACTGTCTCTCCTAACACTGTCATAGTGAGGAGTCCATTTTGCACATCAGTGATGGTCTTGGCCGTGGCCATGAAGGGTCTTCCAAGCAATATAGGCAACTCACGATCATGTATAGGAGCTTCTTCCATGTCCAACACTACAAAATCTGCAGGCAAGATTAGTTTATCAACTTGAACTAGGATATTTTCTACTATACCTCTTGGATATTTAACTGATCTGTCTGCAAGTTGTAATGAAATGGTGGTGGCTTTCAAATCTCCCAAACCTAGTTGATGATACACTGAATAAGGCATTAAGTTGATGTTAGCACCCAAATCAAGCATTTCCTTCTCTACTTTCTTGTCCCCTATGGTGATGTTGATAGAGAAACTTCCTGGATCCTTGAGCTTTGGTGGAAGTTTTCTTTGCAAAACTGCACTCACATTCTCAGACACCACTACCTTCTCATGTGGTCCATACTTCCTTTTGTAGCTGTTTAACTCCTTGAAGAACTTCCCATATGCTGGCATGTTCCTAATGACATCAAGCAAAGGTAAGTTAACATTCACTTTGCTTAGTATATCAAAAATCTCCTTAAATGACTTATCCTGCTTGCTCTTGGCAAGTCTTCCAGGGAATGGTATTGGTGGAGTGTATGGTTTCTCAGCCTTGTGAAGATTTGGTGCTTCAAGCGAGGAAGTAGCATGGCTTGGTTCCTCGTTTGGTTTCTCATTGTCTCCTTGAGTAACACCTGCATTCACATAATCATATTCATTAGTAACTTCATTGCCAACCCTATTATCAATAACCTTACCACTTCTAAGTGTAGTGATTGCTTTGGCTTGCTCTTGGTTCCTTTGGAGTATCACGGGTTGGCTTGGAAACTTTCCAACTTCTCTTTGGTTCAAAGCATCTGCAATCTGCCCCAATTGTGTTTCCATTTTGGTTAGGGCTGCTGAATGTTGTTGGAGGGTGCTATTGGTGGAATGTTGGAATTGCAAGGTGTTTTGGGCTAACAATTTAACCGTGTCCTCAAGGCTAGTGGCAGGTTTTGGTTGGAAATTTCGGAATTGATTGTTGTTCTTCCATGAAAGGTTGGGATGATCTCTCCAACTTGAGTTATATGTATTGGAATACACATCATTCCTTGGCCTTTGATTGTAAGAATTCATGAGGTTCACTTGTTCTTGAACATACTCGGGGTAAGCCTCCCTAGATGGACATTGGTGAGTAGGATGGCTTGGTATGTTGCAAATGGCCCACACTTCATTAGCTTTTGGCACCATGTTGAGCACGGATTCAAGCTTCCTTTCTAGGTTAGCTACCTGCAACAAAAGCTCATGATTAGAACTTGTTTCATAGACTCCAACTTTCCTACCCCTCAAATCTTTGTGTTGAGCATTAGACCCCAACATCTCATAAATGTTATATGACTCTTGAGCATTCTTTTTCTTCAATGCTCCACCTGCTGCATTATCAACAGTTGATTGACAATTTTGGGTTAGTCCATCATAGAAAATTTGCATTTGTAAGTGAAAAGGTAACCCATGGTGTGGACATTGCAACAAGAGGCCTTTAAAACGCTCCCAACACTCATTGAAAGGTTCTCCATCATCTTGCTTGAAGTTGAAGATTTGTCCCCTTAATGTGGCTGTCTTTTGAGTGGAAAAGAACTTCTCCAAGAACTTCTTAGCCACGGCATCCCATGTGGTGAGGGAACCTGGTGTTAGAGTCATCAACCAACTCTTGGCCTTATCTTTCAAGGTGTAAGGAAACACTCTCATCCTCAAATTTGCTTCACTTACTCCCTGCAAAGGTAAACCACTCACAACATTGTAAAACTCTTTAATATGAGCTAAAGGGTCTTCATTAGGTAAGCCATAAAATGAGGGAAACATATGGAAATGTGAAGATTTGAGATCATAGTTTCTAGCTTCTGTGGGCAGCAAGATGCATGAAGGTGAATTTGGTATGATTGGTTGAGCAAAGTCCTCCAAAGCTCGAAGTTCATCTTGGTTGCCCGCCATCTCTTCCTCTCTTTCCCAATTAAATTGCTCAGACCCTTTACTTGTTGAACTAGGTGAATTCCTTTCCTCTTCCTCACGGCTAATGGATGAACTTGATGGCACAAAGTTGTCCAAAGTGTGGCCCTTTAACCGTTCAATTCTTTGGCCTAACTCAACAAGTCTATTTGACATATACTACCTGAAATAAAATAACACAAGTGTGAATGAAAATCAAGAAGCAAACAACAATGAAAAGAACAAAAATAAACTTAAAAACGTTTGAAAAGACTCAAGGGACTCAAAACAGATTCACAAGACTCAAAACAAGCTAAAAACTCTCAAAACTGCCTAAAAACACAAACTGGGCAGTTTTGACACTAAACTCAACTTTGGACGAAAATTAGGTTTGGACTTGACTCAAAATGCTTCAAAACACAAGATAAGACAGATTCTAAGCCTAAGACTTAACAAAATATGGGGGGGATTTGTATTTGGACGAAATTCAATTAAATGGACAGATTGTAAAGAAAACAGATTGTAAAGCAAATTGATGTAAACCAATGGATAATGGAATGGCTAAGGGATTCTTTTCCACACATGAAATATATGCAACTTAAATCAACTTCCAGTTATCAATTCGACAAGTTATGAACCTCGACACTAATCAAAATAGCAAACAAGCAAATAAGCAATTACAAGGGACTGAAATTAGTCCCCGGCAACGGCGCCATTTTTTGTTGATGTATATTTCCTTCCTAATGCTAGAATATATTTAGTATAATGGCACAAGCAATGGTGTCGAATCCACAGGGACTAATTGGACCTATGTAATTACTTGTTTTGCAAGAACTCTAAGAAATGAATCAAACTAATCAAACTAAGAAATGAACCAAACTAATCAAATTAGGCAGATTTGTTGTTGTAACTTGAAAGCATAAGAAAATGAAGTAAACACAAATCAATGAATCAACAACTAATATAATGGGATAGTATCAATGGAAATGAAGCTAGGGATTCGATTTCACCATTGCTCAACTAAATCCATGTTTGTTAAGTTAGTTTGTACCCATTCATCTACCTATTTCTTGAGTTTGTTTCACGTGGACATGATCAACCATATGATGTGTGGATTTGATCAAATGTCTCTAATCATGAACCTAATTGTGATGTGCAACTTTGGTTCATAATCTAGAGTATGTAATGCACAAGAAACTTTCATAAAACCAAAGGGAATAACTCGGCAGGATGTTTGCTAAACATTCCCTTCATTCATTCACATATCTACCAAGATTATGCATGATGTGTGTTTTAATCTTGGCTACATAACTTTGTGATTAATTCAAATGATGATCAAACATTAAAATCAACACACTAAGTCACCATTAAATCAGAGAATGAAACAAGAAATAGGTGGACAAACTGAGCATTCTAACTTAATTACATGACAAACTTTGCAAGGTTACATCGAATCCCTAGAGGAAGATTAGTTACACTTCATGTTTACAAAGGTTTAACATAAAAATAAATAAGATGAGTGAACATAAGATTAAGAAGGAGAAACCCTTGAAGCAAAACTGATGTTGAAGTCCTTGAAGAGTTCCTTGGTGTTGCTTCTCCAAATGTGGTGCGGATGAAGGTAGAATGGTTATGTTTGAATGGTTTCTGCCCTTGGGACAGAAATGGACAGAGAATGGAGTGAAATGGGCAGAAAATGGAGGGGAAATGGAGTGGCTAACCCCCTATGTGTGAAGTGAGACTTGTTTTGTCGAAAGGAATGTGGCTCCCCCATTCAGATTGGATCTTGAATATATTTAACTCAGATGGCAGTGCATAATTCAGCAGGAATGATGGGTTTCTGAGGTGGTGGACGCACGGCCCTTAGGGAAATATGCATGCTTTTGGCTATTTTAGTTGAATCATGCATGTGTAGTGGCTGCAAAGCTGAATTGACAGCCTGGAAAGAGTAACAAACTGCACGGCATAGACACGGAGAAGCTGGAATCACATGGAATGATGGGATGAATGCATTTCTGGATTAATGGATGCAAGGAATGGACATGATCTGCAAGTATATGGTTTATTTAATCAAGGATGCATGTGCCCTTGCTGCAACAAGTGAGTGGAATCTACAAAGGTGAAATAAACCACCAGAAATTGTTTGTACAAATCTGGAAAGGGGAAGAAAACACACGGCTTGAACAAGGAATGAGTGATTTTCTGGAATAATGGGTGAATAACAAAAGGGAAATGTGCAAGAATGTGGATTTCTGCAAAGATGAAACATGAGAAAGATAATGGAATGCACGGAATGGATGTGAGCATGCATGTGAATGCATGCTTTGGTGTTTAGAAATGCAGAATCTGACTTGGAACCACATGGGATTTGCATGACATGATTGTGTTTGTTGGTGGAAATATGGCTTAATGTTTTAGGCTAGGGAGTACACGGCACAAGCCATGTGGAATAACAAGAAATCCGCATGTTTTTGCCTTGTTTAGAACCACCCAATGTGACTCTAATGCACCACTTTCCTAATCACATCTTCTCTTGAATTTCAGCAGCCACATTAGTCCTAGATTCCTCATATTTGGACTTCAAATTAATTCCCAAGAACCCTTTCCACGTTTGGAAGTAATGCTCAGCTACCAAAAGGAATGTTTTTACTTTATTTGCCTTCTCATTGATGCAAATTCACTCTTGGCTGCACACTAACACCAAATAATGTAAAATGCAACTAGTTTAATCCAAAACAATCACAAAGACACCAAATAAGGAAGATATAAATGCATGCAAAATGTGACTTATCAGTCGTATGCAATCATCCAATTCAATAACGTTAGGAAGATTTGAAGGTTAATTTAAGCGGACCTAATTAACTTGGGGTGTTGAGAATTCATGGTTTATTGAAATGCAATTGGAAATCTTTTATTTATGCAAGTGTAACATGTGTGGAGATGAACCCCTTGGCTAGCATCCATTCATTCCATTTCATCAATTTCATATTTACATTTTGTTTTAATTGCAATTTGTTCATTTAGTTTTATTTCGTCAAATCAAAACCCCCCCCCCCCCCGTTTACTTTCTTGTTCTATAGTGTTTAGAATCTGTTTAATTTGTGTTTTAAAGTGTTTTGAATCAACCTATAATCTTAAATTCGTCCAAATTTGTGTTTAAGGTCAGAAACTGCCTAGTTAGTGTTTTTAGGCAGTTTTGAGTCTTTTGAACTTGTTTTGAGTCCTTTGAGTCTTTGTATTGTCTTAGATTAGTTAGAAAGTGTTTTGATTTGTGTTTCTAAGTATTTTGATTCAAGTTTTCATCCAATTTCGTCCAAATTAGTGTAGGTGCTCAAAACTGCCCAGAAAGTGGTTTTTAGGCAGTTTTGAGTCTTCTAGTTGCTGTTTTGGGTTTTAAGTTTGTTTAAGTGTTTTAACTTTTAGTTTTGCATTCTTTGAGTCGAGTTTAGCGTTTTAAACTTTGTTTTTGAGTTTTTAAGTCAGTTTCCAAGTGTTTAGCAATCCCTCCTAATCCCCGGTCTAGAACGATCCCTACTTAAATCTTTACTACAATTTGACAAAAAGAGGGTTTAATTTGTGTGCGTATAATTCTCGCATCAAATTTTGGCGCCGTTGCCGGGGATTAGCAACTTTGCTAATCCCTTGGATTGTTTTATTTTCGTTTGTTTTTATTTTTCCAGATTCTTAATTTTGTTTTGTTTCTTGTTTTAGGTACTAGTTCATGACTCCGAGTTCTCATCCGATTCGTGAACATATCCTGGAGTGATTGGGTTCTTCGTCTGGCTGCAAGACGTAAAAGAAAGCGCTACTTGGGAGGCAACCCAATGCACTGAATAAAACAAAGCATGTTCAAAAAAAAAAAAAAAAAAAAAAAAAAAAAGATACTAAACATGGAGAAATATGGAGCCTTCACAAAGGATGTTTACGTGAAGCCCCACTACAAGGCATCGGAGCTGAAGGCATTGGAGCAGAAGGCATCAGAGCAGGAGGCATCGGAGCGGAAGGCATCAGAGATAGAGTATTCGAGGCCTCAAAACTTGGCGGAACGCTGGATGACCCAGGAAAAAGGTGCCTCTGGAAGAAAGACGCAAGCCGCTGACGGTCACTTTGCATTCGACCTTGAGATTCTTGCAGCTCATCAAGCTTCCTCTTCATGCCCGACGAATAGTTATTTGCAAGCACATGCAAACTTCTATTCTCGTACTTAAGCTGTTTAATCTCCTGCTTAAGATTTTCCGCCTCCGCCATCAATGATTCAACCTGACGGGAGCGCGCAAGTAGGCGTTGGCCCATGTTGGACACAGAGCCCACGCACTGAACACTGCGAGCCAGGGACTCTTGAACGGCCAACTCATCGGCCCGTCCTGAAAGCAGCTGACTATCTTTGGGAGTGAGGAGGTTCCGAGCTACTATCGTAGCTGTTGTGGCGTCCTGCATCACGGAGTCTTCACCTGTAAGAGGACCGTTAGAAGATAAGAAAGAAGGGCGCCATACGTTACCTTGACGCGGCACGCCCATATCACTGCTAAGACTCAATTCTAAGCTAAGGTTCGATGGGTTTGCCATTTTTCAAAAGTGTTCAAAGAGAAGGGGTGGATGGAGTAAATTTTCAAAGGGCCGAAGACGATTTTCAAGAATGGGAAATCTTCAGAGTGTGTATGTTGGCGGTGATCGATAGCTCTATAAAAAGCCAAGGCAACGCGTCCACCGATTCAAAAAGCCAGAAATTCATGCGTAAAGTTCGGCGACGCTCCCTCGACTTTTCAGAAAACGCGTTCAACTTTGTCAAAAGATATCCGACAAAGCTGAAAACACGTGGAGGCCATCATCGCAACTACACGTCTTTAGCCGACAAGCGCAAAGTTCGGCGACGCTTTCTCTGCTTTTCAGAAAACGCGTGCAGTTTTGTCAAAAGAGCCGCATCCGCACTACTACGTGTCGTTCAGAAAGCGAAGGGGCGTCTTTCAGAAATCGAAGGGGCGCCTGCTCAGAAATCGAAGAGGCGTCGTTCAGAAAGCAAATAGGCGTATTCAAAGATCGAAGAGTCGTCACTATTTCAAAAAGCCGGATTTGCGGGATCAAAACGTTTGTCGGCAAGGGTAAAAGAACAGTACCTCCACTTGCTATTGGGAAATCCCTATATATGTCGACCTTCATTTTTTATGGCAAGGCAGACCTGAAGAAAATGCCCAACTTTTCCTCACCTTTGAGGGCGCACTCCGAGCAAAGCCTTTCGAAATACTCAATTCTTTCTTCTTCCCCGAAGATGATACCATATGCCTGGAGTACAGATGACCCAGGAGGAAACAGCACAACAAATACATGTGCTGATTCATTCACCGCTTCTTCAAAAGCAAAGGTATCTCATATCATCAAGGTCAAAAGCAAAAGTATCTCATATCATGCTCTTTCCCTGTCTTTTCCTTTGTCTTTGTTATTACTCGCATAGCAAAGTAAAAGAAGCAATCAGCCGGCACTTGGAGTCAGTCTTACGACTGCCTGGAATCCCTTTCCTGATTGCTTACCTAGCGTTGCTCTCGAGTAGTCATCTTCAACGGTTGATACACTTCCAGAGAAGGGACCACTTCTGCAAAGGGGAGCAAGTAAGGCAAGTGAAAATGACACATTGAAGCATGTGGAGACAAGGAACAACTGCATATGCTGAGCTATCCTCTAACCCTCTTCAATACGAATTGGAGAGATTGAACAAAGAAACAGATAAAAAGAGTAAGCTCAGACCTGATGCTGTCTAAGTAAGCACACAAATTAAAACCCTCTTGTGACAATTGTAGTAAAGATGCAAGTAGGGATCGTTCTAGACCGGGGATTAGGAGGGATTACTAAATCACTTGGAAACTGACTCAAAAACATAAAACAAACGTTAAAAACACTAAACTAGACTCAAAGAATGTAAAACTAAACAATAAAATACTAAAACAAATCAAAAGACTCAAAGAATACAAAACACTTATAAACACAAATTAAGACACTTTCTAACTAAATTAGACACTAAGGTAAAGGGGGATTGAGATTTTGACGAAAATAAATTAAATGCACAAATTGTAATTTAAATGCAGAATTTAAATATGAATGTGATGAAATATGGAATGAATGCTAACTAGAAGGTTCTTCTCCACACATGTTACACTTGCATACAAAATGATTTTCAGTTGGTCTTTCGATAAATTATGAAACTCAACACCCCGGGTTAATTAGGTCCGCTTAAATTAACCGTCAAGTTTTCCTTAAGTTAATGAATTGGATGATTGCATGCGACAACCCAAAGCATTCCCCACAAGTTCCCTACATGAATTGCATAATAGAGATACAAGCAAGAATCATTAAGCATCATGAAAACTATAAGTATTGACGAGGCATTCGTTACTATGATTGCATGAAACTTATGCCAAGAATTTATTTAACGCGATTGTTTATAAGCAACCTCCACTACTCATGAAAATAAGTTCATAACTATTAGGTGAAATTCACTTATATTCTAGCGTCATATTCATGCATGAAAATTAAGCGTGCACTCTCAATCAACATACATAAATAAGTTATCGATCAAGCAGTTAAACAAATTGAATCCACAACTTATGAAATTCCAACCAAAAGTAATCAATTCATATTGCAAGCATAAACATGGTTTCGAATCACCCCCTAGCTAACTAGGGGGATTTAGCCTCTCATGGTCACAAAAAGAGAATTACAATTGAATTTAAACATAAAGCACAAAGGAACGATTACACCTAGAACGCCCAACGAATCCACGTGAATTGGTGCGCGTCGAAGCTCCTCTTTCCTCTTCTCCTTCTGCGGCAGATTGGTTGTGGAAGGTGTAGGATGGTGTGGAATGGTGTTGGTGTGGTGGAGATGGCGGCTGGAATTGAAGGGGATATGCACGGGTTTTTTAGCTAGAATGGGAGAATGGATCCTCGGATTGAATGAATAATGGGATATATTGGCTGCCGCGGATTTTCTTTTTGGTTTATTAGGTTATATGGATGCTACGGATGTGGGGGGAATTGAGGGAATAAAAGAAAATGGTTGAATGAATTACCACGGCTGGAATGATTAGGGTTTATGGATGCTTGCGGCTAAAAGCCAAAAAAATGGGATAATGGGCTTTGCGGATAGGTTCTTTTTTTTTAAAGTCTATGGTGCGGCTTATGAGAAGAATAATGGGAAAGAATGGAGTGAATGGCCTAGGTTTTTTAGGGTGAATAATCAAATGGTTTATTAGGGTCCAATCTTAATGGGAGGCCACGGCTAGAAAGGCAAAATAGGTTTTGTGGCTGCATGATGTGAGAAAAAGGATGGGGTTTTGCGGCTAGGGTTAGGAAAATGTATGATTTCAGAAAACTAACCCTAGCTTATTTAAAATTAAATCAAAGGCTTACGAAAATAGGAAATTAAAACATAAATATAAAGGTGCGGCTAGGAAGGGAAATAGGGCTAGGGCCTTGGTTTTGTGTCCTAAAGTGCCTATAAGGCCGTCAAAGTGGCTAGAAAATACGGACGTTTAAGTTTAGGAAAGGTTACCAAAACGGGAAACTTAGGGTTAACTTTCCTAAAATAGGAAACCTTGTTTGAGTAGGATTCCTCGTTTTGGTAAGAATTCATCGTTGGAGTAGGATTTCGTCGTTTCTTCAAGTCTTCAACTCATTCGTTCCTCTTTCGCTCCAAAAGACTCCAATTTGCATCTTCTTGCACACTTTGGCCTTATAATCTGAAAATACACAAAAGTGGCCTTAAACACTAAAACAACTAAGTAAACACAACGTAAATGCACGAGAACAAGCTAATTAAGTCGCATGAATATGCTCCTATCAAGACCTTCGGGGGAGACCAAAAGAATCCTGCTGCCCAGTTCAAGAGTAGCACAAAGGAAAATCAACGAGTGGAGGAGACCAAAAGAATCCTGCACCCAGTTCAAGAGTAGCCTGTGGAATCACCAAGATCAAAGCCTCAATGCAATTACCAAGGAGAAGATGGAATTTACACTCCATAACCAGATTTGCGTCCCTAAACTCTTCTCTTTGTTAGTTACATTCTGCCATGTTTAGTATGTTTAGTTGCTTTTTGTGTGTTTACTTATGTTTTGTGTGAATCTATGCTTAAAACATTGAGGACAATGTTTGATTTAAGTGTGGGGGGGGGGGGGGGGGGGGGTAATTAAGTATTTTTAATGCAAATTCGTGGGATTTTATCACCCATAACTTCAAATGTTGTTCCTTGCTGTTTTAAGGTGTTTTTAAGATGTTTTAGAGTGTTTTAATATGTTTTATTTTTATAACTCCGAAAATCACATAAAATTTTGAAAAACATGTTTTGAAAAAGCCTAAAAAGAGTGTTTTGAGTCATTTTTGTGTGTTTGTGTCTTAGGGTACCTTCCAACACAATGATAAGGATTTGGTTTGTAATTGCATGACTGTTAAAAAAAAGTTATAAACATAGATGAAAGTTTGATTTACTCTTGGTATATGCTTGGTTATGGTTATAATGTATGACTTCACATGCAATCATAAAAGAAAAAAAAAATTGTTTTTGTAACATGCTTGAAGGAAGGAACTCAAACAAACGCTACAACCTTGTGAGACTTGAGCCTAAATGTTCTTTGGAGAGTTATTTTCTGTGATTCTTTGTTTTCTAAAGTTGTTGCATGATCTCATTATTCCTTGCTTGGTTGCTACTTAGAATGCAATTGTATCATGATAGAACTAAATGCTAGAACTTATATCAGTTTCATTCAAAGCATGATATTGATTGCATAACATACAATAAGATGAAGTTGTTAGTCAAGCCAAAGCCAAAAAGCCTATCCCTTTTCACATGTATTGTAAGATTACCCCTTTTGAGCCTTTTCAAGCTTATTTTCTTTGTTAACCACATTATCCACACCTAGCCTAGATTAGGACTTTCCATACCCTTTGTTCTTAAAGGATAGTGAAGCATGACTTAGAATGAACTCCTTTTGATCAATATATTGCAGAAAATAAGTGTGGGGGAAGATAATAGGGCACGGCCAAAGAATGAAATAAAGAAAAAAAAAAAAAAGAAAAAAAATTCGTGGAAAATAAGAAGAAAATAGAAAAGTGTTGAAAAGAAAGAAAAAGAGTTGAAAAATAAGTGAGAATGATCTCACAAGTATTGGTTATTGAAGGAAGGGTCCAAAAGAGTGAATTTAACCCTAGTTGTTGCATGAATCTTCCCTTGTGTTTAAAAGTTGATTTCTGCCATTAAAAGTGAGTTTAAGTGTCAATTTCATTACTTCGCTTCCTATTACTTTAAGAACCTTTGTTTTACTTTACCTTTCTTTGTTAAACCATTACCCTTAGCCCCGTTACAACCCTCAACTTCTATCTTGATGTTATGTGTTCAATTTGGGGAGTTTGAATTTGGTATGAGCTTATGGAATCACTGGTTCTCATTCTAAGTAGTAGCATTCCATTCATGAGATCATATTCATGTCATTATCGTAAATCCAGAAAATGCTTTCTTTGTTATAACATATGTGAGATACTAGTCTTTCATGTTTACATCAATCTCTCACATATAACTAGTGTAGGGTGTGTAGTTAGAAAATCTGTGTGAAAATAGAGTGCATTCTAGTAAGGAATTGAGGAAATTCTCTAAGGCATGTTACTAAATTCAAATCATGGTTTTAAATGCCTAATTGTGAACTAGTATGCGGTGACTATGATTAAGAATGTACTTAAGTGTAAAGATGGCTAAAATCTGTGGGAATAATGATTTTTAACTTGTCATGTGCATTGGAAATCCCTGAGACGATTGTTGGAAGGTTTAGGTTGTGTTTTTCTTGTTCAGTGTCGTTTTGTTTTTGGTTTCTTTTGTTTTGTTTTGCTCGAGGACTAGCAAAAGCTAAGTGTGGGGGTATTTGATAGGAGCATATTCATGCGACTTAATTGGCTTGTTCTCGTGCATTTACGTTATGTTTCTTTAGTTATTTTAGTACTTTAAGCTATTTTCGTGTGTTTGTAGGTCCAAAGGGCTAAAGGAGCAAAAAGATGCATTTTGGAGACTTTTGGAGCACTTTTGGGCTAAGGATGGATAGCCGATGCTTGGAGCCAAAGTGTTAATCGAAATTGAAGACCTAATTGAAGACCAAAGTGTTGGAACCTTGTTCCCTTTAGTTTTAGGACATTTAAACCTTTCCTATATCCTTAGCCGTGCATAACATTCCAACATTCCACTCCTTCATTTCAGCCACACTCCCACATATCATTACTTATCATCACCACTTATCACTTATCATAATCACATATCATACACTTATCATCACCACTTATCACTTATCATAATCAACCATAATCATTCACTTAAATCAGCCACATGCATTCACCCTTTAATCCATGGCAGCCACCAACCAACCTAGCTGTCATATTTCCCCTTTCATCATTCCCTCACATTCTTTAATTCAGCCAACACATGCTTACACATGCATTTTCAGCACCAAAGAATCATTGCACATGCATTTCCAACCCACATGCATCATTTAATCATTCAAACATGCAGCCACATTCACTTTACCTAGCTGTCATGTTCCCTCTCCCATCCATTTCATCATTGCACCACCAATTCAACACATGCATTCATCATAATTCACAACATAAAACAGCCAGCCATACTTCCACATGCATTTCATATTTAATCATTCCCTCCTAGCTGCAATTCACATGCTCTTCCATCCATTCTCTCCCTATAAAAACCATACACACTTCACACAACATTCATTCATTCTCCCATACACATTTCAGTCACAAACACCAACCATTCACACCATCCAACTATCCTTAGACCTTGTGCTACAACGAAGAGGAAGATAAGAGGGCCTAAACGTTCATACAATTCAAGTTTGAGTTGTTGGAATGTTTAGGTGTTTCTTTGATTTCAATATTTAAGTTCAATACTCTTTGTTTTGTACGAATGAGGAATGGAAGAGAAGAGGGCCTAAACGTTCATACAATTCAAGTTTGAGTTGTTGGAATGTTTAGGTGTTTCTTTGATTCTCTTTGTTTTGTATCATGAGGAACTAAACCCCCCCTTGGCTAGGGGGGATTCGAAATATATGTTTATGCTTGCATTTTGATTTGATTACTTCTAATTGCGTTTCATAAGTTGTGAATTCAATTTGTTTAACTATTTGATTGATAACCTATTTATGTATGTTTATTGAGAGTGCACACTTAATTTTCATGCATGAATATGACGTTAGAATATAAGGGAGTTTCACATAATAGTTATGAACTTATATTCACAAGTAGTGGAGGTTGCTTATAAACAATCGCGTTAAACGAATTCTTGGCATAAGTTTCATGCAATCATAGTAACGAATGCCTCGTTAACACTTATAATTTTCATAGAGCGTAATGATTCTTGCTTGTATCTCTATTATGCAATCATGTAGGGGACTTGTGGGGAATGTTTTGGGTTGTCGTATGCAATCATCCAATTCAATAACGTTAGGAAGATTTGAAGGTTAATTTAAGCGGACCTAATTAACTTGGGGTGTTGAGAATTCATGGTTTATTGAAATGCAATTGGAAATCTTTTATTTATGCAAGTGTAACATGTGTGGAGATGAACCCCTTGGCTAGCATCCATTCATTCCATTTCATCAATTTCATATTTACATTCTGTTTTAATTGCAATTTGTTCATTTAGTTTTATTTCGTCAAATCAAACCCCCATCCCCCTTTACTTTCTTGTTCTATAGTGTTTAGAATCTGTTTAATTTGTGTTTTAAAGTGTTTTGAATCAACCTATAATCTTAAATTCGTCCAAATTTGTGTTTAAGGTCAGAAACTGCCTAGTTAGTGTTTTTAGGCAGTTTTGAGTCTTTTGAACTTGTTTTGAGTCCTTTGAGTCTTTGTATTGTCTTAGATTAGTTAGAAAGTGTTTTGATTTGTGTTTCTAAGTATTTTGATTCAAGTTTTCATCCAATTTCGTCCAAATTAGTGTAGGTGCTCAAAACTACCCAGAAAGTGGTTTTTAGGCAGTTTTGAGTCTTCTAGTTGCTGTTTTGGGTTTTAGGTTTGTTTAAGTGTTTTAACTTTTAGTTTTGCATTCTTTGAGTCGAGTTTAGTGTTTTAAACTTTGTTTTTGAGTTTTTAAGTCAGTTTCCAAGTGTTTAGCAATCCCTCCTAATCCCCGGTCTAGAACGATCCCTACTTACATCTTTACTACAATTTGACAACAAGAGGGTTTAATTTGTGTGCGTATAATTCTCGCATCAATAAGCTATCCATCCTTAGCCCAAAAGTGCTCCAAAAGTCTCCAAAATGCATCCTTTTGCTCCTTTAGCCCTTTGGACCTACAAACACACGAAAATAGCTTAAGGTACTAAAATAACTAAAGAAACATAACGTAAATGCACGAGAACAAGCCATTTAAGTCGCATGAATATGCTCCTATCACTCATCGGACCGTCCTGAAAGCAGCTGACTATCTTTGGGAGTAAGGAGGTTCCGAGCTACTATCGTGGCTGTTGTTGCATCCGTCATCATGGAGTCTTCACCTAAAAGAGGACCGTTAGAAGTTAAGAAAGAAGGGCGTCATACATTACCTTGACGGGGCGCAACCGGATCGCTGCTGAGACTCAAATCTAAGCACAGGTTCGATGAGTTAGTCATTTTTCAAAGGTGTTCAAAGAGAAGGGTTGGATGGAGTAAATTTTTAAAGGGCCGGAGACGATTTTCAAGAATGGGCAATCTTCAGAGTGTGTATGTTGGTGGTGATCGACACCTCTATAAAAAGCCAAGGCAACACGACCACCGATTCGAAGAGCCGGATTCTTCCTGCGTAAAGTTCGGCGACGATCTCTCGGCTTTTCAGAAAATGTGTTCAACTTTGTCAAAAGATCTCCGACAAAGTTGAAAACACGTGGATGCCATCATCGCAACTACACACTTTTGCCGACAAGCGCAAAGTTCGGCGACGCTTTCTCTACTTTTCAGAAAAAGCGTGCAACTTTGTCAAAAGATCTCTGATAGAGCCGCATCCGCACTACTACGTGTCGTTCAGAAAGCGAAGGGGTGTCGTTTAGAAATCGAAGGGGCGCCTGCTCAGAAATTGAAGAGGCGCATTCAAAGATCGAAGAGTCGTCACTATTTCAAAAAGCCGGATTTGCAGGATCAAAACGTTTGTCGACAACGGTAAAAGAACAGTACCACCACTTGCTATTGAGAAATCCCTATATATGTCGACTTTCATCTTTTATGGCAAGGCAAACCTGAAGATAATGCCCAACTCTTCCTCTCCTATGAGGGCGCACTCCCAGCAAAGCCTTTCGAAATACTCAACTTTTTCTTCTTCCCCAAAGATGATACTAGATGCCTGGAGTACAGATGACCTAGGAGGAAACGGTAGATTGAAGCATGTGGAGATAAGCACAACAAATACATGTGCTGATTCATTCACCGCTTCTTCAAAAGCAAAGGTATCTCATATCATCAAGGTCAAAAGAAAAAGTATCTCATATCATGCTCTTTCCCTGTCCTTTTCTTTGTCCTTGTTCTTACTCGCATGGCAAAGTGAAAGAAGCAATCAGCCGGCACTTGGAGTCAGTCTTCCGATCTGGTTCCGACTGCCTGGAATCCCTTTCCTGATTGCTTACCTAGCGTTGCTCTCGAGTAGTCATCTTCAACGGTTGATACACTTCCAGAGAAGGGACCACTTCTGCAAAGGGGAGCAAGTAAGGCAAGTGAAAATGATATATTGAAGCATGTGGAAACAAGCTACAACTGCATATGCTGAGCAATCCTCTAACCCTCTTCAATACGAACTGGAGAGATTGAACAAAGAAACAGAAAAAAGGAGTAAGCTCAGACCTTCGGGGGAGACCAAAAGAATCCTGCTGCCCAGTTCAAGAGTAGCACAAAGGAAAATCAACGAGTGGAGGAGACCAAAAGAATCCTCCAGCCCAGTTCAAGAGTAAGCCTGTGAAATCACCAAGATCATGCCCATGCATTCAACAAAGGAAGGCCGAGAAAACACTCCAATTCCAGATTTGCGTTCCTAAACTCTTCTCTTTGTTGTTGATTTTGTTTATGCCATGTTAGGTTGTTAGATGTTTTGTTTGTTTGTTTGTTATTTGTGTGAGTCTATGCTTGAAACATTGAGGACAATGTTTGATTTAAGTGTGGGGGGGTAACTAAGTATATTTGATGCAAATTCGTGGGATTTTATCACCCATAACTTCAAATGTTGTTCTTTGTTGTTTTAAGGTGTTTTTAAGATGTTTTAGAGTGTTTTAGTATGTTTTGTTTTTATAACTCCGAAAATCACATAAAAATTTGAAAAACATGTTTTGAAAAGCCTAAAAAGAGTGTTTTGAGTTGTTTTTGTGTGTTTGTGTCTTAGGGTACCTTCCAACACAATGATAAGGATTTGGTTTGTAATTGCATGACTGTTAAAAAGAGTTATAAACATAGAGAAAAGTTTGATTTACTCTTGGTATATGCTTGGTTATGGTTATAATGTATGACTTCACATGCAATCATAAAAGAAAATTTTGTTTTTGTAACATGCTTGAAGGAAGGAACTCAAACAAGCACTACAACCCTGTCAGACTTGAGCCTAAACGTTATTTGGAGAAAATTTGTGCATTATTGTTTCTAAAGTCGTTGCATGATCTCATTATTCTTTGCTTGGTTACTACTTAGAAGGCGTTTCATCATATAGTTCCAAATGCTAAAACTCATGCCCATTTCATTCAAAGCATGTTATTGATTTGCATAACACATATTCAAGATGAAGTTGCGTAGTGACCATCACCAAAGCCAAATTGCCATGTATCCTACTTCATTATTTGTGTAAGTTAACCCCGTTGAGCCTTGTTAAGCCTTTATTCCTTGTTAACCCTCATTATCCTCACCTAGACTAGTTTAGGACAGTCCACACCCTTGTTCTTAAAAGATAGCGAGCGTGACTTAAATGAATTCCTTTTGAATTACATTATGCAAGAAAATGAGTGTGGGGGAAGGAATGCTTGTTCTTAAGTATGTTTTGAGATTCAAAAGAAAAGAAAAACAGAAAAGAAAAGAAAGAAAGAAAGAAAAAAAAAAGCTTGAAAAAAATGAAAGAATGAGTGATAGAAGAAAGGGTCCAAAACACCAATTCTGGCCCTAAATTGTCTAAATTCTCCCTTTTTGTTCAAAAGTTGAGTTTTCATTCAAAAGTGAATTCTAAGTTGATTCAAGTGCTTTGCTCACTATTTCTTTAAGAACCTTTGTTTTCCATATCCCTTCTTTGTTATCCACATGCCCCAAGCCCCATTACAACCCGTGACTTCAATCTTGAGTGTGATGTGTTTCAATTTGTGGAGTTTGAACTTGGTATGAGCTTATGGTGTCACTGGTTCTCGCGTCTAAGTAGTAGCATTCCATTCATGAGGTCATACCTAAACATGCTTGTTAACTCCAGAAATTGCTCTCTTTATGATACATATATGTGAGTGTTCGTTTTCATGTTTACATCAATCTTCTCACATATGACTAGATTAGGGTGTGTAGTTAGAAAATCTGAGTGAAAATTGAGTGCATATCTTGTAAGGAATTGAGCAAATTCTCTAAGGCATGTTACTACATTCAAAACATGGTTTTAAATGCTTAATTGTGAACTAGTATGTGGTGACTATGATTAAGTATGTACTTAAGTGTAAAGATAACCAAAATCTGTGGAGATAATGAATTTTAACATGTCATGTGCATTGGAAATCCTTGAGGCAACGTTGGAAGGTTTAAGATTGTCTTTGGTTTGTTTTGTTCGTTTCGTTTTGTTTTGTTTTTCTGTTTTGCTCGAGGACTAGCAAAAGCTAGTGTGGGGGAATTTGATAGGAGCATATTCATGCGACTTAAATGGCTTGTTCTCGTGCATTTATGTTATGTTTCTTTAGTTATTTTAGTCCTTTATGCTTCTTTTGTGTGTTTTCAGGTTCTAAGGGCAATGAATGCAAAAGGATGCATTTTGGAGCCTTTTGGAGCAAATTAGAGATTGGAATGAATATCATATGCTTAAAGCCAAGTAGATGGACGAAATTGAAGACCAAAGGAGGCTAGGAATAAATAAAGAGATGAAGAAATGAAAATGAAGAACAAAGAGTTCACATTCACCACCAATTCAACACAAGCACCCATTCACCACAGAAAATTCCTTTTGTGCCGTGCCTAATTCTAGCATTCCACTCCTTCATTTCAGCCACACTCCCACATGCATTCATCATCATTCACCCTAGCTTTAATTCACATGCTTTCCCAACAAATAAAACAGCCATTCCACATGCATTTCCAACCCACATGCACCCTTTAATCATTTAACCTAGCTGTCATTGCACATGCATTCCTTTAATCCACATGCATCTCCATGAACCATCAACACATGCACCCATCACCCAACACTCCCCTTGCCGTGCACATCATTGATGCGAGAATTATACGCACACAAATTAAACCCTCTTTTTGTCAAATTGTAGTAAAGATGTAAGTAGGGATCGTTCTAGACCGGGGATTAGGAGGGATTGCTAAACACTTGGAAACGGACTTAAAAACTCAAAAACAAAGTTTAAAACACTAAACTCGACTCAAAGAATGCAAAACTAAAAGTTAAAACACTTAAACAAACCTAAAACCCAAAACAGCAACTAGAAGACTCAAAACTGCCTAAAAACCACTTTCTGGGCAGTTTTGAGCACCTACACTAATTTGGACGAAATTGGATGAAAACTTGAATCAAAATACTTAGAAACACAAATCAAAACACTTTCTAACTAATCTAAGACAATACAAAGACTCAAAGGACTCAAAACAAGTTCAAAAGACTCAAAACTGCCTAAAAACACTAACTAGGCAGTTTCTGACCTTAAACACAAATTTGGACGAATTTAAGATTATAGGTTGATTTAAAACACTTTAAAACACAAATTAAACAGATTCTAAACACTATAGAACAAGAAAAGTAAAGGGGGGGGGGGTTTGATTTGACGAAATAAAACTAAATGAACAAATTGTAATTAAAAACAGATTGTAAAGATGAATGTGATGGAATTGAATGGATGGGATGGCTAGCTAAGGGGTTCATCTCCACACATGTTACACTTGCATAATAAAAAGATTTCCAATTGCATTTCAATAAACCATGAATTCTCAACACCCCAAGTTAATTAGGTCCGCTTAAATTAACCTTCAAATCTTCCTAACGTTATTGAATTGGATGATTGCATACGACAACCCAAAACATTCCCCACAAGTCCCCTACATGATTGCATAATAGAGATACAAGCAAGAATCATTACGCTCTATGAAAATTATAAGTGTTAACGAGGCATTTGTTACTATGATTGCATGAAACTTATGCCAAGAATTCGTTTAACGCGATTGTTTATAAGCAACCTCCACTACTTGTGAATATAAGTTCATAACTATTACGTGAAACTCCCTTATATTCTAGCGTCAAATATGACAGCTAGGTTGTGATGATGAATGCATGTGCAAAGTTGGTTGAATGATTATGGGTGCATGTGGCTGATTTATATGAAGGGAATGGGAGAGGGAACATGACAGCTAGGTAAAGTGAATGTGGCTGCATGTTTGAATGATTAAATGATGCATGTGGGTTGGAAATGCATGTGCAATGATTCTTTGGAGCTGAAAATGCATGTGTAAGCATGTGTTGGCTGATTTAAAGAATGTGAGGGAATGATGAAAGGGGAAACATGACAGCTAGGTTGGTTGGTGGCTGCCATGGATTAAAGGGTGAATGCATGTGGCTGATTTAAGTGAATGATTATGGGTGATTATGATAAGTGATAAGTGGTGATGATAAGTGTATGATATGTGATTATGATAAGTGATAAGTGGTGATGATAAGTAATGATATGTGATTATGATAAGTGATAAGTGGTGATGATAAGTAATGATATGTGGGAGTGTGGCTGAAATGAAGGAGTGGAATGTTGGAATGTTATGCACGGCTAAGGATATAGGAAAGGTTTAAATGTCCTAAAACTAAAGGGAACAAGGTTCCAACACTTTGGTCTTCAATTAGGTCTTCAATTTCGTCCAACACTTTGGCTCCAAGCATAGGCTATCCATCCTTAGCCCAAAAGTGCTCCAAAAGTCTCCAAAATGCATCTTTTTGCTCCTTTAGCCCTTTGGACCTACAAACCCACGAAAATAGCTTAAAGTACTAAAATAACTAAAGAAACATAACGTAAATGCATGAGAACAAGCCATTTAAGTCGCATGAATATGCTCCTATCAAATACCCCCACACTTAGCTTTTGCTAGTCCTCGAGCAAAACAAAACAAAAGAAACCAAAAACAAAACGACACTGGACAAGAAAAACACAACCTAAACCTTCCAACAATCGTCTCAGGGATTTCCAATGTACATGACAAGTTAAAAATCATTATTCCCACAGATTTTAGCCATCTTTACACTTAAGTACACTTTTAATCATAGTCACCACATACTAGTTCACAATTAAGCATTTAAAACCATGATTTGAATGTAGTAACATGCCTTAGAGAATTTCCTCAATTCCTTACTAGAATGCACTCTATTTTCATACAGATTTTCTGACTACACACCCTACACTAGTTATATGTGAGAGATTGATGTAAACATGAAAGACTAGTACCTCACATATGTTATAACAAAGAAAGCATTTTCTGGATTTACGATAATGACATGAATATGATCTCATGAATGGAATGCTACTACTTAAAATGAGAACCAGTGATTCCATAAGCTCATATCAATTCCAAACTCCACATTTTGAAACACATAACACTCAAGATAGAAGTCAAAGGGTTGTAACGGGGCTAGGGTATTGGCTAACAATGAAAGGTGAAGGATAAACAAACATTCTTAAAGCAATAGTGAGCAAAGTATTGAATTAGGTACTTAGAATTCCCTTAAGAACACAGAAGTCAACTTTGAACACCCCAGGGAAAGTCACACAAAACTTACGGCCATATTCAACTTTTTGGACCCTTTCTTCAACCATCAACGCTCGTGAGTTCATTCTTACTTATTTTCACTCTTTTTTTTTTTTTTCTTCTTCTTTTCTTTTTTTGAATCTCAAAACATACATATAAACGTAAGAACAAACTTTTACTCCCCCACACTCATTTTCTTGCATAATGTAACTCAAAAGGAATTCATTTAAGTCATGCTCACTATACTTTAAGAACAAGGGTATAGGAAAGTCCTACTCTAGGCTAGGTGAGGAAAATGTCGGTAAACAAAGAATAAAGGCTAAACAAGGCTCAACGGGGTTAAAACTTACAACATATACGAAATATGGGAAGTAAGGCTATTTGGCTATGGTGGTGGTTACACAACTTCATCTTGATATATGTTATGCAATTCAATGTCATGCTTTGAATGAAACGGATATAAGTTCTAGCATTTAGTTCTATTATGATATAATTGCATTCTAAGTAGCAACCAAGCAAGGAATAATGAGATCATGCAACAACTTTAGAAAACAAAGAATCACATATTATAACTCTCCAAAGAAGGTAATGGCTCGAGTCTCACAGGGTTGTAGCGTTTGTTTGAGTTCCTGATAGGAGCATATTTAGGCGACTTACTTAGCTTGTTTTCGTGCATCTATGTTGTTAATTCATAGTTGTTTTAGTAGTTTAAGCCATTTTCGTGTGTTTTTAGGTTCATATGGCTAAGGAAGCAAAAAGATGCATTTTGGAGCATTTTGGAGCAAAATTGGGCTTGGAATGGATAGCATATGATTGGAGCCAAAGTGTTGGACGAATTTGAAGGCCTTGTATACATTTTGGACATAAAACAAAGGGCCTAGCCCATTCTCTCTTAAACCAACCCCAAGGCCATGCATTTCCTTCCAATTCCAAAGCCCACAATCACTTCAAAAGCCATGCAAAGAACCATCCATTCCATCAAAAACAATCCATCAATTCACATGCAAAACCACCATTAACACACATGCACCCAAACAAAGCCAACCTAGCTAACCCTACATGTATTCTTTATGCAACTCTTCATCATTCCACCATTCATTCTTTATTCCACAAACAAGTCACATGCATTTCCACCTTCCTACTTCATCATTTCACCACATTCTCCCTCTTTAACTCATTTCATTATTCATTCACTTTGCATTCATTCAATTCCACCCCACATGCACCCTTTATTCTTCATCATTGCAACCATGGCACATTTACACCAACAAAACAACTCCCATGCCATGGCCTACTCATATTCCCATTTCCTTTCCAACATCTCACATGCATTTCCACCTTCCTACTTCATCATTTCACCACATTTTCCCTTTTATTTCCACATGCAATTCTTCATCATTGCAGCCACAAACACCTTAAACAAATAGCCATATACATCTCCACTCCTCCTATAAATACCCTTGCATTCATTCATTCACAAATCATCTCATTTCATACACAACACACCACAAACACTTCCATCTTCTCCCTAGCGCTTGAGTTTCTCTCCATTTCCCTTCCATTACTCCTCCATTTCTTCCATTTCCATAATCCCCCAATCCATTCAACACACCAACAACATCCCTTAGTCCTTGTGCCACAATAAAGAGGAAGATAAGAGGGCCTAAACGTTCATACAATTCACGTTTGAGTTGTTGGAATGTTTACGCGTTTCTTTGATTTCAATGTTTAAATTCAATTCTCTTTGTTTTGTTATATGAGGAATGGAAGAGAAGAGTGCCTAAACGTTCATACAATTTAAGTTTGAGTTGTTGGAATGTTTAGGTGTTTCTTTGATTTCAAAGTTATGAGGAACTAAACCCTTTTTGGCTAGGGGTGATTTCAATACCATGATTGTTTATGTGATATGAATTGATGAATTCCGGTTATGAACTCTTGATTCGTGAATGCAATTGGCTTAACTATTTTATGATTAACTTATTTGTGTTTGTTGATTGAGGGTCGACACTTAATTAGCATGCATGAATATGTGGCTAAAGTTTAAGAAGGTTTCACATAATCGTTACTAACTTATACTTGAAAGTAGTGAAGGTCGCTTGTCACGATCGCGTTAAGTTTAATTCTTAGCATGAGTAACATGATGTCATAGTTGCAAATGCTTTGTCAATGCTTATGGTTTTCATTATTCTTAATGATCTTCGATTGTATCTCTATTATGATGACATGTAGGGAACTTTTGAGAATGTTTTGGGTTGTCGAATGATGCCATCCAATCCAATAATATAAGGAAAATCTGAGGGTTAACTAGTGATGTCACGATTAATTTGGGGCATTGTCGTTCATAATTCAATGAAGGAATAACTGGAAATTGATTCATATGCATAAATATCATGTGTGGAGAAAGAACCTCTAGCTAATTCACCAACCATCTTATTTCATCAATTACATTCTGTCTAGTTATTAACTTGTTTCGTTATTTCAATTTTCATCAAACCTCAATCCCCCTTTTGCTTTAATGTTCAATATAGTTAGAAATCAATTTAGTTTGTGTTTTTAAAGCATTTTGATTCTTTTGGTTTGTCTTAGTGTTTTAACGTTTAGTTTCACATTCTTTGAGTCTAGTTTAACGTTTTATATTGTTTTTACGTTTTAGTTTAAATTCGTCCAAATCCAATTCTCCCCTATTTCGTTGAAGTCTTAGTCTTAATCTTTCTTATTTTTAGTTTTGCTTTCTTCAAGCATTAAATAGTGTTTTATATTGTGTTTTTATGTTTTTAAGTCAATTTAGAAGGTTTTAGCAAGCCTTCCTAATCCCCGGTCTAGAACGATCCCTCACTTATCCATTCTACTACAATTGTCAAACGAGGGTTTAATTTGAGTGTCAAGTAATTCTCGCATCAAATTTTGGCGCCGTTGCCGGGGATTAGCAACTTTGCTAGTCCCTTGTCTTTATTTTTATTTTTTTTTGTTGCTTTTCGTGCATTCTTATTTCAGATTCTTAGTTTTTTTGTTTTCTTGTTTTTCAGGTACTGTGTATGACTCGTAGCTCTCGGCCTATTATAGAGAACATCTCCGACTTTGACGGTGATTTTGAACGCACTTTGAGGAGAACGAGGAGTCAACAAGAGCCACCACAACCTCCACCACAACCTGGGCTTGAAGAAGACGAAGTAGGTGTAGATGAAAAGCCCACGGATCAGATTTTTGAAGAAGAACAAACCATGGCAGCAGATAATAGAACCATCAAGGAGCTTTCGGCCTCGGGTTTGGATAATGCATTGCCTCTTTGTATCCAATACCCCACGGCTGCAGAGGGGAAGACTGAGGTGTTTGAACTCAAATCCAGTTTGTTACACCATATTCCGAAGTTCCATGGCTTGTCTATGGAAGACCCCAACAAACACTTGAAGGAGTTCGAGGTGGTTTGTTCGAGCATGACCCCCGTCACTGTGGATGGGAGTATATTGAAGATGAAGGCCTTTCCATTTTCACTTATGGACAAGGCCAAAGATTGGCTCTACGAACTAGCCCTGGGAACTGTGACTTCGTGGGAGAGTATGAAGCGTGCTTTCTTGGAGAAATTCTTCCCTACTTCGAGAGTGATTCTCCTACAGAAGAAAATTAGTGGTATTCAACAGAATCATGGTGAGACATTCCCCGCTTATTATGAGCGCTTCAAGGGCCTTGTAGCTTCAAGTCCTCAACATCAAATGAAGGAGGAACTTCTCCTTCAATATTTCTATGAGGGCCTCCTTCCTATCGAACGTCAAATGCTTGATGCATCAGCGGGAGGAGCATTGGTGGACAAAACACCAAGGGATGCCAAGATTCTCATAGCCAACCGAGCGCTCAACGCTCAACAATATGAAGGAGTGGGCCAAAGGGAAGCCCCACGACAACAAAGTGTAAATGAGGTGAGTGCTATTTCTGAAATTCAATCACAACTTGCTAATCTTACTTCTCTTGTTTCTCAGGTTGTGATTGGTCCAAACGCACAAGAACACCAAGTTTGTGGCGTGTGCTCAATTCAAGGGCATCTATCCGACAAGTGCCCTCAACTAATCGAGAATGGTGGGTGGGAATCTGCCAATGCAATTGGTTTCCAAGGACAAAATCAAAACAACCCATACTCAAACACTTACAATGCCGGATGGAGGGACCATCCAAACTTCAAATGGAGGGAGCCACAACAAGCTGCCCAACAAGGAGGATTTAGGCCAAACCCCCCTGGTTTTTATTCCAAGCCGTATGCACCCCAACAACCTTCGGCATCATCTCATTCAGGTACGTCCTTGGAAAGTGATCAAGCTATGCAATTACTAACCTCTATTTCGCAGGGGTTGCAAAATCAAAACAACCGGATAGCAAATAACGAGAAAGAGATGATGGATATGAAGAAACAAATAGGGCAGATTTCTGAGTTCCTTGGACAGATTAGAGAGCAAGGAAAGCTTCCTAGCTCAACCACAGTCAATCCAAAGGGAGGATTCGAATCCGCCAAGGCCATCACCCTAAGGGGTGGAAAAGAAGTTGGGACCGAGCTAAACAATCCCAAATCTGCCCAGAAAGTAGATGAAGAGACGACACAACCTGAGGAAGTGTCTAGCTCACCCACGGCAAGGGTGAAAAACCCAATGTCGCAGGCCCCCAATCACCCTAAGTTCCAATTCATGTACTTCACGTCCTAATCTGCCCAATGTACCTTTTCCTCGCAGGTTCATGCAAGAAAAAAAGGAAGAAAGCGAGAAGGACATTCTTGAAACGTTCCGGAAGGTGCAAGTGAACATACCGCTTCTTGATGCAATCAAACAGGTTCCAAAGTATGCTAAATTCCTCAAGGACCTATGCAATACAAAGAGAAGAAGGGCAAACAAAGAGGTAGTGAAGGTAAGCGAGAATGTGTCCGCTATTTTGCAATGTAAACTGCCTACCAAGTGCAAAAACCCCGGTAGTTTCACGATTCCTTGTGAGATTGGACATAATCGTTTTGAACATGCCATGCTTGATTTAGGTGCATCCATAAATGTCATGCCTTATTCTATTTATGCATCTATGAATTTGGGTGAATTAAAACAAGATGGTGTAATTATACAATTGGCCGATCGTTCTAACGCGTATCCAAAAGGAGTTTTGGAAGATGTGCTTGTGCAGGTGAACCATTTAATTTTTCCGGCTGATTTCTACGTCCTAGACATGGAAGATTCGGCACACTCTCCATCATCACCACTCTTACTTGGACGACCTTTCATGAAAGCAGCTCAAACCAAGATTGATGTGGCCAAAGGAGCAGTCACTATGACCTTTGGTGGTGATATGATTAACTTTAAGATTCCTGAATCGATTGATGATACTAATGATGTTCGTTCTTGTTGTGCCATTAATGTAATTGAACACATAGGGACGGAGTATTCAACAAAGATCAAGAAGGAGGTTTCTCGAACTACCACCGAGAAGGAACTTGGAGTAAAGCACAAGGAATGCACGGCTCCAACCTTGAAAGCACCACAATTGGCCATGAACAACCCTTGTGCATCCGTCCATTGTGCTACCACTTCTTTGCCGTACAAAGGTAAGCCACCTATTCCAAATTCGATTCCCATTTCAAATAATAGGTTGTTACCTCGTGTGGTGCAGGTACCTAATCGAATTCAACGTCGTGGGAGAATTCGTGTTGATGTAGAAAAGCAAAACACGACAATAAGAAAGGATCATTATCCCACTCCATTCAAGGACCCAAAGCATGAAGTGGTTCGTCAGACAGATTGTAGTTGCACCCCTCCATGCCGTAGGGTTCCATAAACCTTCAAGGGAGCATCGTCCGGCTGTACGACGTTAAAGCAAGCGCTACTTGGGAGGCAACCCAATACAGTAAATAAAACTTTTGCTTGTTCATTGATTTTTTTTTTCGATAAATTACAATTGTATCTAAACATGGCAGAAAGATGGAGCCTTTACAAAGGTTGTGTACGTGAGGCCCCAATACGTGGCAACACTCTCGGAGCAAGAGGCATCGGAGCAGGAGGCATCGGAACAGGAGGTCTCGGAGCAGAAGGCATTGGAGCAAGAGGCATCGGAGCAGAAGGCATAGGAGCGGGAGGCACCGAAGATAGATCATTCAAGGCCCCAAACCTTAGTGGAATGCTGGATGACCCAGGAAAGAGGTGCCTCTGGAAGAAAGCTGCAAGCCTTTGACGGTCATCAAGCTCATCAAGTTTCCTCTTCATGCCTGACGAATAATTGTTGGCAAGCACGTGCAAACTTCGGTTATCGTACTTAAGCTGTTTGATCTCCTGCTTAAGACTCTCCACCTCCGCCATCAAGGATTCAACTTGACGGGAGCGAGCAAGAAGGCATTGGCCCATGTTGGACACAGAGCCAGCGCACTGAACACTCAGAGCCAGGGATTCTTGAACGGCCAACTCATCGGACCGTCCAGAAAGCAGCTGACTGTCTTTGGGAGTGAGGAGGTTCCGAGCCACTATCGTAGCCGTTGTGGGATCCGTCATCACAGAGTCCTCATCTGTAAGAGGGCCATGGGAAGATAAGAAAGACGGGCACCATACCTTACCCTGACGAGACGCGACCGGATCACTGCTTAGACTCAAATTTAAGCAAAGGTTCGATGGGTTGGATGAGCTAGCCATTGTTCACGAAGTTAAAAGAGACGGGGTGGACGGAGTAGATTTTCAAAGGGCCGGAGACCAGTTTCAAGAGTGGAAAATCTTCAGAGTGTGTGAGTTGGCGGTGATCGATAGCTCTATAAAAAGCCAAGGCAACGCGTCCACCGATTCAAAAAGCCGGAAGTTCATGCGCAAAGTTCGGCGACGCTTTATCTGCTTTTCAGAAAACGCGTTCAACACGTGGAGGCCATCATCGCAACTACACGTCTTTAGCCGACAAGCGCAAAGTTCGGCGACGCTTTATCTGCTTTTCAGAAAACGCGTGCAGCTTTATCGAAGAGGCGTTTTCAAAGATCGAATAGGCGTCTTCAAAGATCGAAGAGTCGTCACTATTCCAAAAAGCCGGATTTGCGGGATCAAAATGTTTGTCGACAACGGTAAAAGAACAGTATCACCACTTGCTATTGAATTCCCTATATATGTCGACCTTCATCTTTTATGGCAAGACAGAACTGAAGAAAATGCCCAACTCTTTCTCACCTCTGAGGGCGTACTCCCAGCAAAGCCTTTCGAAATACTCCATTCTTTCTTCTTCCCCAAAGATGATACCAGATGCCTGGAGTACAGATGACCCAGGAGGAAACAGCACCACAAATACATGTGCTGATTCATTCACTGCCTCTTCGAAAGCAAAGGTATCTCATATCATCAAGGGCAAAGGCAAAGGTATCTCATATCATGCTCTTTCCCTGTCTTTTCCTTTGTCCTTGATATTACTTGCATGGCAAAGTTAAAGAAGCAATCAGCCGGCACTTGGAGTCTATCTGGAGTCATTCAATACGAATTGGAGAGATTGAACAAAGAAACAGATAAGAGGAGGAAGCTCAGACCTTCGGGGGAGACCAAAGGAAGCCTGCTGCCCAGTTCAAGAGTAGCACAAAGGAAAATCAACGATGTGAGCAGCGCAGTTCAAGAGTAAGCATGTGGAATCACAAAGATCCAAGCCTCACTGCAATCACCAAGGAGAAGATGGAACGAAAACTCCATAACCAGATTTGCATCTCTAAACTCTTCTCTTTGTTAGATACATTCTGCCATGTTTAGTATGTTTAATTGCTGTTTATATGTTTGTTTGTGTTTAGTGTGGTTTTTAACATTGAGGACAATGTTTGTTTTAAGTGTGGGGGAGTTACTAAAGTGTTTTGATGCAAATTCGTAGGGTTTTATCCACCATAACTGCAAATGTTGTTTCTTGCTGTTTTTAAGTGTGTTTAGTGTGTTTTGACTTAAAAATTCGAAAATCACATAAAAATTTGAAAAACATGTTTTGAAAAGCCTAAAAAGAGTGGTTTGAGTCGTTTTTGTGTCGTAGGTCACCTTCCAACACAATGATAAGGATTTGGTTTCTAATTGCATGACTGTTGAAAAGAGTTATAAACATGGAGAAAAGTTTGATTTACTCTTGGTATATGCTTGGTTATGGTTATAATGTATGACTTCACATGCAATCATAAAAGAAAAAAAATTAGTTATGTAACATGCTTGAAGGAAGGAACTCAAACAAACGCTACAACCCTGAGAGACTTGAGCCTATAACGTTCTTTGGAGAGTATAATCTGTGATTTCTTGTTTTCTAAAGTTGTTGCATGATCTCATTATTCTTTGCTTGGTTACTACTTAGAAGGCGTTTCATCATATAGTTCCAAATGCTAGAACTCATGCCCATTCCATTCAAAGCATGTTATTGATTTACATAACATATTCAAGATGAAGTTGTGTAATTGCCACCATAGCCAAATAACCTCACTTCCCATATTTCGTATATGTTGTAAGTTTTACCCCCGTTAAGCTTTGTTTAGCCTTTATTCTTTGTCAACCCACATTATCCTCACCTAGCCTAGTTTAGGACAATCCACACCTTTGTTCTTAGAAGATAGTGAGCATGACTTAAATGAATTCCTTTTGAGTTACATTATGCAAGAAAATGAGTGTGGGAGAAGGAATGCTTGTTCTTAAGTATGTTTTGAGTTTCAAAAGAAAAGAAAAACAGAAAAGAAAAGAAAGAAAGAAAAAAGAGCTTGAAAAAAATGAAAGAATGAGTGATTGAAGTAAGGGCTCAAAACACCAATTCTGGCCCTAAATTGTCTCCCTTTTTGTTCCAAAGTTGAGTTTTCATTCAAAAGTGAATTCTAAGTTGATTCAATTGCCTTGCTCACTATTTTTTTAAGAACCTTTGTTTTCCATATCCCTTCTTTGTTATCCACAAGCCCCAAGCCCCATTACAACCCATGACTTCAATCTTGAGTGTTATGTGTTTCAATTTGTGGAGTTTGAACTTGGTATGAGCATATGGTGTCACTGGTTCTCGCGTCTAAGTAGTAGCATTCCATTCATGAGATCATAATCTAAACATGCTTATTAACTCCAAAAATTGCGTTCTTTGTGATACATATATGTGAGTGTTCGTTTTCATGTTTACATCAATCTTCTCACATATGACTAGATTAGGGTGTGTAGTTAGAAAATCTGAGTGAAAATTGAGTGCATATCTTGTAAGGAATTGAGCAAATTCTCTAAGGCATGTTACTACATTCAAAACATGGTTTTAAATGCTTAATTGTGAACTAGTATGTGGTGACTATGATTAAGAATGTACTTAAGGGTAAAGATGGCTAAATTCTGTGGGAATAATAATTTTTAACTTGTCATGTGCATTGGAAATCCCTGAAACGATTGTTGGAAGGTGTAGGTTGTGTTTTACGTGTTTAGTGTCGTTTTGTTTATTTGTTTTTATTTTGTTTTGCTCGAGGACTAGCAAAAGATAAGTGTGGGGAGTTTGATAGGAGCATATTTAGGCGACTTACTTAGCTTGTTTTCGTGCATCTATGTTGTTAATTCATAGTTGTTTTAGTAGTTTAAGCCATTTTCGTGTGTTTTTAGGTTCATATGGCTAAGGAAGCAAAAAGATGCATTTTGGAGCATTTTGGAGCAAAATTGGGCTTGGAATGGATAGCATATGATTGGAGCCAAAGTGTTGGACGAATTTGAAGGCCTTGTATTCATTTTGGACATAAAACAAAGGGCCTAGCCCATTCTCTCTTAAACCAACCCCAAGGCCATGCATTTCCTTCCAATTCCAAAGCCCACAATCACTTCAAAAGCCATGCAAAGAACCATCCATTCCATCAAAAACAATCCATCAATTCACATGCAAAACCACCATTAACACACATGCACCCAAACAAAGCCAACCTAGCTAACCCTACATGTATTCTTTATGCAACTCTTCATCATTCCACCATTCATTCTTTATTCCACAAACAAGTCACATGCATTTCCACCTTCCTACTTCATCATTTCACCACATTCTCCCTCTTTAACTCATTTCATTATTCATTCACTTTGCATTCATTCAATTCCACCCCACATGCACCCTTTATTCTTCATCATTGCAACCATGGCACATTTACACCAACAAAACAACTCCCATGCCATGGCCTACTCATATTCCCATTTCCTTTCCAACATCTCACATGCATTTCCACCTTCCTACTTCATCATTTCACCACATTTTCCCTTTTATTTCCACATGCAATTCTTCATCATTGCAGCCACAAACACCTTAAACAAATAGCCATATACATCTCCACTCCTCCTATAAATACCCTTGCATTCATTCATTCACAAATCATCTCATTTCATACACAACACACCACAAACACTTCAATCTTCTCCCTAGCCGTGAGTTTCTCTCCATTTCCCTTCCATTTCTCCTCCATTTCTTCCATTTCCATAATCCCCCAATCCATTCAACACACCAACAACATCCCTTAGTCCTTGTGCCACAATAAAGAGGAAGATAAGAGGGCCTAAACGTTCATACAATTCACGTTTGAGTTGTTGGAATGTTTACGCGTTTCTTTGATTTCAATGTTTAAATTCAATTCTCTTTGTTTTGTAATATGAGGAATGGAAGAGAAGAGTGCCTAAACGTTCATACAATTCAAGTTTGAGTTGTTGGAATGTTTAGGTGTTTCTTTGATTTCAAAGTTATGAGGAACTAAACCCTTTTTGGCTAGGGGTGATTTCAATACCATGATTGTTTATGTGATATGAATTGATGAATTCCGGTTATGAACTCTTGATTCGTGAATGCAATTGGCTTAACTATTTTATGATTAACTTATTTGTGTTTGTTGATTGAGGGTCGACACTTAATTAGCATGCATGAATATGTGGCTAAAGTTTAAGAAGGTTTCACATAATCGTTACTAACTTATACTTGAAAGTAGTGAAGGTCGCTTGTCACGATCGCGTTAAGTTTAATTCTTAGCATGAGTAACATGATGTCATAGTTGCAAATGCTTTGTCAATGCTTATGGTTTTCATTATTCTTAATGATCTTCGATTGTATCTCTATTATGATGACATGTAGGGAACTTTTGAGAATGTTTTGGGTTGTCGAATGATGCCATCCAATCCAATAATATAAGGAAAATCTGAGGGTTAACTAGTGATGTCACGGTTAATTTGGGGCATTGTCGTTCATAATTCAATGAAGGAATAACTGGAAATTGATTCATATGCATAAATATCATGTGTGGAGAAAAAACCTCTAGCTAATTCACCAACCATCTTATTTCATCAATTACAGTCTGTCTAGTTATTAACTTGTTTCGTTATTTCAATTTTCATCAAACCTCAATCCCCCTTTTGCTTTAATGTTCAATATAGTTAGAAATCAATTTAGTTTGTGTTTTTAAAGCATTTTGATTCTTTTGGTTTGTCTTAGTGTTTTAACGTTTAGTTTCACATTCTTTGAGTCTAGTTTAACGTTTTATATTGTTTTTACGTTTTAGTTTAAATTCGTCCAAATCCAATTCCCCCCTATTTCGTTGAAGTCTTAGTCTTAATCTTTCTTATTTTTAGTTTTGCTTTCTTCAAGCATTAAATAGTGTTTTATATTGTGTTTTTATGTTTTTAAGTCAATTTAGAAGGTTTTAGCAAGCCCTCCTAATCCCCGGTCTAGAACGATCCCTCACTTATCCATTCTACTACAATTGTCAAACGAGGGTTTAATTTGAGTGTCAAGTAATTCTCGCATCAGTTCCTTCCTTCAAGCATGTTACAAAAACGAATTTTTCTTTTATGATTGCATGTGAAGTCATACATTATAACCATAACCAAGCATATACCAAGAGTAAATCAAACTTTTCTCTATGTTCATAACTCTTTTTAACAATCATGCAATTACAAACCAAATCCTTATCATTGTGTTGGAAGGTATCCTAAGACACAAACACACAAAAACGACTCAAAACACTCTTTTTAGGCTTTTCAAAACATGTTTTTCAAATTTTTATGTGATTTTCGGAGTTATAAAACAAAACATACTAAAACACTCTAAAACATCTTAAAAACACCTTAAAACAGCAAGGAACAATATTTGAAGTTATGGGTGATAAAATCCCACGAATTTGCATCAAATATACTTAGTTACCCCCCCCACACTTAAATCACACATTGTCCTCAATGTTTTAAGCATAGATTTACATAAAACATAAGTAAATACACAAACAGCAACTAAACATACTAAACATGGCAGAATGTAGTTAACAAAGAAAAGAGTTTAGAGACGCAAATCTGGTTGTAGAATGTAAATTCCATCTTCTCCTTGGTAATTGCATTGAGGCTTGGATCTTTGTGATTCTACAGGCTTACTCTTGAACTGCGCTGCTCCCATCGTTGATTTTCCTTTGTGCTACTCTTGAACTGGGCAGCAGGCTTCCTTTGGTCTCCCCCGAAGGTCTGAGCTTCCTCCTTTTATCTGTTTCTTTGTTCAATCTCTCCAATTCGTATTGAAGAGGGTTAGAGGATAGCTCAGCATATGCTGTTGTTGCTTATCTCCACATGCTTCAATGTGTCATTTTCACTTGCCTTACTTGCTCCCCTTTGCAGAAGTGGTCCCTTATCTGGAAGTGTATCAACCGTTGAAGATGACTACTCGAGAGCAACGCTAGGTAAGCAATCAGGAAAGGGATTCCCGGCCGTCGGAAGACTGACTCCAAGTGCCGGCTGATTGCTTCTTTTACTTTGCTATGCGAGTAATAACAAAGACAAAGGAAAAGACAGGGAAAGAGCATGATATGAGATACTTTTGCTTTTGAACTTGATGATATGAGATACCTTTGCTTTTGAAGAAGCGGTGAATGAATCAGCACATGTATTTGTTGTGCTGTTTCCTCCTGGGTCATCTGTACTCCAGGCATCTGGTCTCATCTTTGGGGAAGAAGAAAGAATTGAGTATTTCGAAAGGCTTTGCTGGGAATGCGCCCTCAAAAGTGAGGAAGAGTTGGGCATTTTCTTCAGGTTTGCCTTGCCATAAAAGATGAAGGTCGACATATATAGGGATTTCCCAATAGCAAGTGGTGATATTGTTCTTTTACCCTTGTCGACAACGTTTTGATCCCGCAAATCCGGCTTTTTGAAATAGTGACGCCTCTTCGATTTCTGAACGACGCCTCTTCGATTTCTGAGCAGGCGCCCCTTCGATTTCTGAGCGACGCCCCTTCGCTTTCTGAACGACGCCCCTTCGCTTTCTGAACGACACGTAGTAGTGCGGATGCGGCTCTTTTGACAAAGTTGCATGCGTTTTCTGAAAAGTAGAGAAAGCGTCGTCGAACTTTGCGTTTGTCGGCTAAAGATGTGTAGTTGCGATGATGGCCTCCACGTGTTTTCACTTTGTCAGAGATCTTTTGACAAAGTGAACGCGTTTTCTGAAAAGCCGAGAGATCGTCGCCGAACATTGCGCAGGAAATTCTGGCTTTTTGAATTGGTGGACGCGTCGCCTTGCCTTTTTATAGAGCTACCGATCACCTCAAACATACACACTCTGAAGACTGCCCATTTTTGAAAATTGTCTCCGGCCCTTTGAAATTTAACTCCATCCACCCCTTCTCTTGAACACCTTTGAAAAATGGCAAACCCATTGAACCTTAGCTTAGAATTGAGTCTCAGCAGTGATACGGGCGCGCCGCGTCAAGGTAACGTATGGCACCCTTCTTTCTTATCTTCTAACGGTCCTCTTACAGGTGAAGACTCCGTGATGCAGGATGCCACAACAGCTACAATAGTAGCTAGGAACCTCCTCACTCCCAAAGATAGTCAGCTGCTTTCAGGACGGTCCGATGAGTTGGCCGTTCAAGAATCCCTCGCACTTAGTGTTCAGTGTGCGAGCTCTATGTCCAACATGGGCTAACGCCTGCTTGCTCGGTCCCGTCAAGTGGAATCATTGATGGCAGAGGTGGAAAATCTTAAGCAGGAGATCAAACAGCTTAAGTACGAGAATAGAAGTTTGCATGTGCTTGCAAATAACTATTCGTCGGGCATGAAGAGGAAGCTTGATGAGCTGCAAGAATCTCAAGGTCGCGTTCAAAGTGACCGTCAAAGGCTTGCGTCTTTCTTCCAGAGGCACCTTTTTCCTGGGTCATCTAGCGTTCCACCCAGTATTGAGGCCTGGAATGCTCTAGCTCCGATGCCTCCCGCTCCGATGCCTTCCGCTCCGATGCCTTCCGCTTCGATGCCTTCTGCTCCGACGCCTCGTAGTGGCGCTTCACGTAAACATCCTTTGTGAAGGCTCCATCTTTCTCCATGTTTAGTATCTATTTTTTTTTTTTTTTTTTTTTTTTCTCTATTTGAGTCAAACGGCATGGAATTGATCTTTGAATGGAAGGTGATACTTGAAATGATCCGGTAATGGTTTAAATTCAAGATTGGATGCCTGAATCATTAACAACATGTTAGTATAAAAGAAAATTGAAATTGGAGGAGGTGGCTTACTTATGTGATCCAATAAGAACTCAAGAATAAACACCCCTTCTTTGAACGTTTCAGGGACTTTGCACTTGGTTAGATTTGATGTGAGGATTGGTCCTTGTCTTGTGTCATAAAATTCAACTTCTTTGGGGTTGTTTATCTCAAGAACGTCCTCTTTGATGAATTCATGATATTCCCTACTTTTCACCTTTGGAAGGGCTTCCAAGGTGTCTTTTTCACTTTCTTCTTCCTTGGAATTCATGAACCTGCAAGGAATAGGGATATTAGGTGGAATGGGGTTAGAACTAATTAAATTTGGAACAACCTTACTTGAATTAGATGGCGTAGGAGCAATAGGTGACTCCGGCAAAGGTGTTTCCACTCTTGCCGTGGGTTGGGTGTATTCCTCTTCCTTGTGATTTGATTGTGATGGTTGAGGGTCCGTTCCAACCTCCTTGCTACTTCTCAAGGCAGTTTCAGATCCTTCCTTCGGATTTGCAATGGTTGAAATAAGGAGTTTGCCTTGGTCTTGAAATTGTCCTACGAACTCCGCGATCTGCCCAATTTGCTTTTCCAAGTAGTCCAACCTTTTGTCTTGATTTTGCCTTGCTTTGTTTAGATCTTCTTGCCCCTGAGACAAATTGGTGAGTAACTTACAAACCGTATCATTATACAAAGACTCACTTGAATTTGTTTGGGCAGGTTGTGGTGGCTGTATAGGTGTTGTATAGAACTCCTCATATGGTTGCCAATATCCTTCTTGTTGAATATGTTGAGGTTCCCACCACATAGAGTTTGAATGATCACTCCAATCCGAATTGTAAGTATTAGAAAACACGTCGTTCCTTGATTGATTATGATCAAATGTACCAACTTTTTGCGTTTGGTACTCTTCCATAAGCTGTGACAAAAGAGAAGCACTATCAAGTGCCATGTCTTGCTGCTAAAATCAACAAAATAAAACTAAAAATATATACACACAAACGAAAATAAAACAATCCAAGAGATTAGCAAAGTTGCTCATCCACGGCAACGGCGCCAAAATTTGATGCGAGAATTATACGCACACAAATTAAACCCTCTTTTTGTCAAATTGTAGTAAAGATGTAAGTAGGGATCGTTCTAGACCGGGGATTAGGAGGGATTGCTAAACACTTGGAAACGGACTTAAAAACTCAAAAACAAAGTTTAAAACACTAAACTCGACTCAAAGAATGCAAAACTAAAAGTTAAAACACTTAAACAAACCTAAAACCCAAAACAGCAACTAGAAGACTCAAAACTGCCTAAAAACCACTTTCTGGGCAGTTTTGAGCACCTACACTAATTTGGACGAAATTGGATGAAAACTTGAATCAAAATACTTAGAAACACAAATCAAAACACTTTCTAACTAATCTAAGACAATACAAAGACTCAAAGGACTCAAAACAAGTTCAAAAGACTCAAAACTGCCTAAAAACACTAACTAGGCAGTTTCTGACCTTAAACACAAATTTGGACGAATTTAAGATTATAGGTTGATTCAAAACACTTTAAAACACAAATTAAACAGATTCTAAACACTATAGAACAAGAAAGTAAAGGGGGGGGGTTTGATTTGACGAAATAAAACTAAATGAACAAATTGTAATTAAAAACAGATTGTAAAGATGAATGTGATGGAATTGAATGGATGGGATGGCTTGCTAAGGGGTTCATCTCCACACATGTTACACTTGCATAATAAAAAGATTTCCAATTGCATTTCAATAAACCATGAATTCTCAACACCCCAAGTTAATTAGGTCCGCTTAAATTAACCTTCAAATCTTCCTAACGTTATTGAATTGGATGATTGCATACGACAACCCAAAACATTCCCCACAAGTCCCCTACATGATTGCATAATAGAGATACAAGCAAGAATCATTACGCTCTATGAAAATTATAAGTGTTAACGAGGCATTTGTTACTATGATTGCATGAAACTTATGCCAAGAATTCGTTTAACGCGATTGTTTATAAGCAACCTCCACTACTTGTGAATATAAGTTCATAACTATTACGTGAAACTCCCTTATATTCTAGCGTCATATTCATGCATGAAAATTAAGTGTGCACTCTCAATAAACATACATAAATAGGTTATCAATCAAATAGTTAAACAAATTGAATTCACAACTTATGAAACGCAATTAGAAGTAATCAAATCAAAATGCAAGCATAAACATATATTTCAAATCCCCCCCTAACTAGGGGGGGTTTAGTTCCTCATGATACAAAACAAAGAGAATCAAAGAAATGCCTAAACATTCCAACAACTCAAACTTGAATTGTATGAACGTTTAGGCCCTCTTCTCTTCCATTCCTCATTCGTACAAAACAAAGGGTATTGAAATTAAACATTGAAGTCAAAGAAACACCTAAACATTCCAACAACTCAAACTTGAATTGTATGAACGTTTAGGCACTCTTCTCCTCCTCTTCGTTGTAGCACAAGGTCTAAGGATAGGTTTGGAGGGATGGGGAGTTATGGATGGTGTAGAATGATGTGTTTAGGATAGGGATGGATGTAGGGGACCTGAAGGCTTCTTTTTGGGCAGAAAAAATGAAGAATGGTGAAGTATGGATGTGTTATAGAGAGGGGATGAATTTCTGGCGTGAATGGTGAATGAATTGTGTATGAATGGGAATGAATGCAATGGATGCTTATTTATAGGTGAATGAAGGAAGAAAAGAGGGAATATGACAGCTAGGTTGTGATGATGAATGCATGTGCAAAGTTGGTTGAATGATTATGGGTGCATGTGGCTGATTTATATGAAGGGAATGGGAGAGGGAACATGACAGCTAGGTAAAGTGAATGTGGATGCATGTTTGAATGATTAAATGATGCATGTGGGTTGGAAATGCATGTGCAATGATTCTTTGGTGCTGAAAATGCATGTGTAAGCATGTGTTGGCTGATTTAAAGAATGTGAGGGAATGATGAAAGGGGAAACATGACAGCTAGGTTGGTTGGTGGCTGCCATGGATTAAAGGGTGAATGCATGTGGCTGATTTAAGTGAATGATTATGGGTCATTATGATAAGTGATAAGTGGTGATGATAAGTGCATGATATGTGATTATGATAAGTGATAAGTGGTGATGATAAGTAATGATATGTGGGAGTGTGGCTGAAATGAAGGAGTGGAATGTTGGAATGTTATGCACGGCTAAGGATATAGGAAAGGTTTAAATGTCCTAAAACTAAAGGGAACAAGGTTCCAACACTTTGGTCTTCAATTAGGTCTTCAATTTCGTCCAACACTTTGGCTCCAAGCATAGGCTATCCATCCTTAGCCCAAAAGTGCTCCAAAAGTCTCCAAAATGCATCTTTTTGCTCCTTTAGCCCTTTGGACCTACAAACCCACGAAAATAGCTTAAAGTACTAAAATAACTAAAGAAACATAACGTAAATGCACGAGAACAAGCCATTTAAGTCGCATGAATATGCTCCTATCAAATACCCCCACACTTAGCTTTTGCTAGTCCTCGAGCAAAACAAAACAAAAGAAACCAAAAACAAAACGACACTGAACAAGAAAAACACAACCTAAACCTTCCAACAATCGTCTCAGGGATTTCCAATGTACATGACAAGTTAAAAATCATTATTCCCACAGATTTTAGCCATCTTTACACTTAAGTACATTTTTAATCATAGTCACCACATACTAGTTCACAATTAAGCATTTAAAACCCTGATTTGAATGTAGTAACATGCCTTAGAGAATTTCCTCAATTCCTTACTAGAATGCACTCTATTTTCATACAGATTTTCTGACTACACACCCTACACTAGTTATATGTGAGAGATTGATGTAAACATGAAAGACTAGTACCTCACATATGTTATAACAAAGAAAGCATTTTCTGGATTTACGATAATGACATGAATATGATCTCATGAATGGAATGCTACTACTTAGAATGAGAACCAGTGATTCCATAAGCTCATATCAATTCCAAACTCCACATTTTGAAACACATAACACTCAAGATAGAAGTCAAAGGGTTGTAACGGGGCTAGGGTATTGGCTAACAATGAAAGGTGAAGGATAAACAAACATTCTTAAAGCAATAGTGAGCAAAGTATTGAATTAGGTACTTAGAATTCCCTTAAGAACGCAGAAGTCAACTTTGAACACCCAAGGGAAAGTCACACAAAACTTAGGGCCATATTCAACTTTTTAGACCCTTTCTTCAATCATCAACGCTCGTGAGTTCATTCTTACTTATTTTCACTCTTTTTTTTTTTTTTTTCTTCTTCTTTTCTTTTTTTTGAATCTCAAAACATACATATAAACGTAAGAACAAATTTTTACTCCCCCACACTCATTTTCTTGCATAACGTAACTCAAAAGGAATTCATTTAAGTCATGCTCACTATACTTTAAGAAGAAGGGTATAGGAAAGTCCTACTCTAGGCTAGGTCAGGAAAATGTCGGTAAACAAAGAATAAAGGCTAAACAAGGCTCAACGGGGTTAAAACTTACAACATATACGAAATATGGGAAGTAAGGCTATTTGGCTATGGTGGTGGTTACACAACTTCATCTTGATATATGTTATGCAATTCAATGTCATGCTTTGAATGAAACGGATATAAGTTCTAGCATTTAGTTCTATCATGATATAATTGCATTCTAAGTAGCAATCAAGCAAGGAATAATGAGATCATGCAACAACTTTAGAAAACAAAGAATCACAGATTATAACTCTTCAAAGAAGGTAATGGCTCGAGTCTCACAGGGTTGTAGCGTTTGTTTGAGTTCCTTCTTTCAAGCATGTTACAAAAACGAATTTTTCTTTTATGATTGCATGTGAAGTCATACATTATAACCATAACCAAGCATATACCAAGAGTAAATCAAACTTTTCTCTATGTTCATAACTCTTTTTAACAGTCATGCAATTACAAACCAAATCCTTATCATTGTGTTGGAAGGTATCCTAAGACACAAACACACAAAAACGACTCAAAACACTCTTTTTAGGCTTTTCAAAACATGTTTTTCAAATTTTTATGTGATTTTCGGAGTTATAAAACAAAACATACTAAAACACTCTAAAACATCTTAAAAACACCTTAAAACAGCAAGGAACAACATTTGAAGTTATGGGTGATAAAATCCCACGAATTTGCATCAAATATACTTAGTTACCCCCCCCACACTTAAATCACACATTGTCATCAATGTTTTAAGCATAGATTTACATAAAACATAAGTAAACACACAAACAGCAACTAAACATACTAAACATGGCAGAATGTAGTTAACAAAGAGAAGAGTTTAGAGACGCAAATCTGGTTATAGAATGTAAATTCCATCTTCTCCTTGGTAATTGCATTGAGGCTTGGATCTTTGTGATTCCACAGGCTTACTCTTGAACTGCGCTGCTCCCATCGTTGATTTTCCTTTGTGCTACTCTTGAACTGGGCAGCAGGCTTCCTTTGGTCTCCCCCGAAGGTCTGAGCTTCCTCCTTTTATCTGTTTCTTTGTTCAATCTCTCCAATTCGTATTGAAGAGGGTTAGAGGATAGCTCAGCATATGCAGTTGTTGCTTGTCTCCACATGCTTCAATGTGTCATTTTCACTTGCCTTACTTGCTCCCCTTTGCAGAAGTGGTCCCTTATCTGGAAGTGTATCAACCGTTGAAGATGACTACTCGAGAGCAACGCTAGGTAAGCAATCAGGAAAGGGATTCCCGGCCGTCGAAAGACTGACTCCAAGTGCCGGCTGATTGCTTCTTTTACTTTGCTATGCAAGTAATAACAAAGACAAAGGAAAAGACAGGGAAAGAGCATGATATGAGATACTTTTGCTTTTGACCTTGATGATATGAGATACCTTTGCTTTTGAAGAAGCGGTGAATGAATCAGCACATGTATTTGTTGTGCTGTTTCCTCCTGGGTCATCTGTACTCCAGGCATCTAGTATCATCTTTGGGGAAGAAGAAAGAATTGAGTATTTCGAAAAGCTTTGCTGGGAGTGCGCCCTCAAAAGTGAGGAAGAGTTGGGCATTTTCTTCAGGTTTGCCTTGCCATAAAAGATGAAGGTCGACATATATAGGGATTTCCCAATAGCAAGTGGTGATATTGTTCTTTTACCCTTGTCGACAACGTTTTGATCCCGCAAATCCGGCTTTTTGAAATAGTGACGCCTTTTCGATTTCTGAACGACGCCTCTTCGATTTCTGAGCAGGTGCCCCTTCAATTTCTGAGCGACGCCCCTTCGCTTTCTGAACGACGCCCCTTCGCTTTCTGAACGACACGTAGTAGTGCGGATGCGGCTCTTTTGACAAAGCTGCATGCGTTTTCTGAAAAGTAGAGAAAGCGTCGTCGAACTTTGCGTTTGTCGGCTAAAGATGTGTAGTTGCGATGATGGCCTCCACGTGTTTTCACTTTGTCAGAGATCTTTTGACAAAGTGAATGCGTTTTCTGAAAAGCCGAGAGATCGTCGCCGAACTTTGCGCAAGAAATTCTGGCTTTTTGAATTGGTGGACGCGTCGCCTTGGCTTTTTATAGAGCTACCGATCACCTCAAACATACCCCTTCTCTTGAACACCTTTGAAAAATGGCAAATCCATTGAACCTTAGCTTAGAATTGGGTCTCAGCAGTGATACGGGCGCGCCGCGTCAAGGTAACGTATGGCACTGATGCGAGAATTACTTGACACTCAAATTAAACCCTCGTTTGACAATTGTAGTAGAATGGATAAGTGAGGGATCGTTCTAGACCGGGGATTAGGAGGGCTTGCTAAAACCTTCTAAATTGACTTAAAAACGTAAAAACAATATAAAACACTAAACTAAACTCAAAGAATGTGAAACTAAACGTTAAAACACTAAGACAAACCAAAAGAATCAAAATGCTTTAAAAACACAAACTAAATTGATTTCTAACTATATTGAACATTAAAGCAAAAGGGGGATTGAGGTTTGACGAAAATTGAAATAACGAAACAAGTTAATAACTAGACAGAATGTAATTGATGAAATTGATGAAATAAGATGGTTGGTGAATTAGCTAGAGGTTCTTTCTCCACACATGATATTTATGCATATGAATCAATTTCCAGTTATTCCTTCATTGAATTATGAACGACAATGCCCCAAATTAACCGTGACATCACTAGTTAACCCTCAGATTTTCCTTATATTATTGGATTGGATGGCATCATTCGACAACCCAAAACATTCTCAAAAGTTCCCTACATGTCATCATAATAGAGATACAATCGAAGATCATTAAGAATAATGAAAACCATAAGCATTGACAAAGCATTTGCAACTATGACATCATGTTACTCATGCTAAGAATTAAACTTAACGCGATCGTGACAAGCGACCTTCACTACTTTCAAGTATAAGTTAGTAACGATTATGTGAAACCTTCTTAAACTTTAGCCACATATTCATGCATGCTAATTAAGTGTCGACCCTCAATCAACAAACACAAATAAGTTAATCATAAAATAGTTAAGCCAATTGCATTCACGAATCAAGAGTTCATAACTGGAATTCATCAATTCATATTACATGAATAATCATGGTATTGAAATCACCCCTAGCCAAAAAGGGTTTAGTTCCTCATAACTTTGAAATCAAAGAAACACCTAAACATTCCAACAACTCAAACGTGAATTGTATGAACGTTTAGGCACTCTTCTCTTCCATTCCTCATATTACAAAACAAAGAGAATTGAATTTAAACATTGAAATCAAAGAAACGCGTAAACATTCCAACAACTCAAACGTGAATTGTATGAACGTTTAGGCCCTCTTATCTTCCTCTTTATTGTGGCACAAGGACTAAAGGATGTTGTTGGTGTGTTGAATGGATTGGGGGATTATGGAAATGGAAGAAATGGAGGAGAAATGGAAGGGAATGGTGCAGAAAATGGAGAGAAACTCACGGCTAGGGAGAAGATGGAA